>OZ021721.1:16594148-17794148 GCA_963978545.1 Linyphia triangularis
ATATATATATATATATATATATATATATATATATATATATATATATATATATATATATATATATATATATATATATATATATATATATATATATATATATATATATATATATATATATATATATATATATATATATATATATATATATATATATATATATATATATATATATAATATATATATATATATATATATATATATATAATATATATATATATTATATATATATATATATATATATATATATATATATATATATATATATATATATATATATATATATATATATATATATATATATATATATATATATATATATATATATTATATATATATATATATATAATATATATATATATATATATATATATATATATATATATATATATATATATTATATATATATATATATATATATATATATATATATATATATATATATATATATATATATATATATATATATATATATATATATATATATATATATATATATATATATATTATATATATATATATTATGAGAAACTACTATGTTGAAGCTAAAATTCCGTGCAAGAATCAATCTTGGAATAAGATGCAATAATGCAATAATCCTTTGATATGCCATAAAGTATTAAATTTTAAATTCCATATTAAACTAAATTTTTTTGAAAAGTTTTGAACTTTTAAAAAAAACGTTCTTTCATATTGTGAAACTACTAGATAAATACTCCTTGCAAGAAGTATTCGTGTTGAATATTGGATCCAGCTGCAACAATCCTTTGAAATACAATAAAATCGCGTTCATCTTGAAAAAAGTTAAGTATTAAATTGAATTTTCTTAAAAATTTTTGAACCTTCAAAAAATGTTCTTTCATATTATGAAACTACAATGTTGAGACATCAATTCCACGTAACCAGTGTATATGTAGAAGGTCGGAACCAGCAGAAGCAATGCTCTTAAATAACACAAAAACGCAAATGGGGTCATGTTTGGGCCCCTGTAACATGGGGCTCCAATCTCTGTCAATGAATATTATTCTTAATTTTTTTTTATGTGGAGGTGTTTAATGGCTCAGAACGAAAAATTGCTTTGAATCATTTCAGAGTAAATATTTATTGGATTTTTAAAAATGGAGTTTTTACGAAAAAGCCTCTTTTGTGGGGGGGAGGGGGGGAGAGTTCTCATCTGTGGCTACGACTATCTTTAAGTGAATTTTCGAATATTAGAAATTCGTGAATTTTTAATATTCACGTTGTATAAGCTGTTAAAAAAATTATCTGCAGCCCTTCAAACGCAGTCATAAATTTAAAAACAAACTAGCAAAAATGACAACAAATTATTACTACGACACACGTATATCACACTTTGACCGCCCCCCTCCACCCTCTCCCTCCTATAACCCCAAAAATAAAATAGAGCCAAAATATTTAAGATAAATCTCTGTAAGGGAAAAGTAACACAAGAAAAAAAATGCAATTCGGAGTCGGTGAAGGCCGACCGATGCCTGATATTTAAGTGCAAACATAGGCGTAACTTGATTTAATAAATGGGGAGGGGGGTTAATTTTAAAAAATATGGACTCGTTTCATAAATGGAAAAGGGGGGGGGGGTGAAGTGATGAAAAAAAGTTCATCATATTGAAAAAGTTAAAATAATTTTCCAAATCTACGGGGTAAGGGAAATTTCTTAAGAATTCTTTTCTTAAAAAAAAAAAAAAAATAGCAGGAGCAGGAAAATGTTCTTATACACATGAAAATTTAAAGGGTTTGATATAATTGTAAAATACATGAATAAAATATTTTAGGAGAAACTTTTCCAGTTGCAGTAAACAAGATAGGATCAGTGGCGGACCCATCGAAATATTTCAAACATACACTGCTAAAAATAAACATTAAAGAAACTTCCATAAACATTTTTATTTAGAAAAAATATATTTAAGTGTCTCTTAATGTTTATATTGTACTATTTTTTTATTATTTATAATGATACCAACATCAATCGCGTCTGTAAATTTGCAGATAAAATTGTTATTTTTTCTCCTTCATCAACTACTCTATCTGTGGATTCTTTCTCAACTTGAACAGTAATTCCACCCCATTTTTCATCTTTTGCAAAATAAAAACAGTGTTTCACTTTAAGTTTTGCGTTTACTACCAGCACTCATTTTAATTACTAATATATTAACATAGGGTAATGAAAGTATTGCTTTCGGCAAAAAGTTTTTTTTTTTTTTTGCATTTCCCCACGGTTGGTGGGTTGTTTTCAGATTATCTGGCGCCGTCAGCAACACGAGGGCTATAATGCGCCGAAACATTCGTCATTAGCCAAGCCAACATACATTTACAAACACCCATGCCTAACACGGGACTCGAACCCGCAACCTCGCGGTTTAGAAGCTAGCACGCTAACCACTATACCGTTTGGTCGGTGCATTTCCCCACGTTTTGAAACATCTTAACTGAAAAAAGTGTATAGAAAAATGTCTGTCCGTGTGTACGTGGTCAGCATCACTCCCGAACGATTTGACCTACGATGTTCAAATTTGGAGTACAGGTTAGTGGGGGGCTATGAAACCTGTCATAATGGTTTTCCTCATAATTGCGCATGAGCAAAACAGGAAAAAAAATCACGTTTTTTAGCAAATATTAAAACCGACTAACGATTTCTATTAAAATCTCTATGGTAATGCCTCTTCCGATATTCTAACCATCCCCAGCTCCGAAATTTCCATAAAAATGGTATAAAGGTGTAAAAAGCGGAAAAACGAGTGTCTTCAACGTATACTTCTCTTCCCTTGAGCATCGCTCATTAACGACCGCTTTTCTCCTCTCCTCTACTTCACTTACAAGATTGGATATTAGAAGAATTACCAAAAAGTATAATTATTTATATATATTAGTATTATATTGTAATAATTGGTTTAATAACTTAGTAGGAAGAACAGCTTTTAAGTGTATGGGCATATATCTTTTTTTTTTTCTTTTAATTTCTGCATCAATTTTGTCAATCATCACTATTTTTAGTTAGCTTTTGTTTTAATGGGGATTTTGTTTTTGGTATAATCGGGTCATTATTTTTTATTCACCCTGTATTTATAAACATTTACTGGTTCAAGTTTAACACCTGGAAATGGTCAAATAATTTTTATATATATTTTCTTACTATAAAATGTCGTAATCAAATGAAAATAACTGTCGCACTCCAAATGAGGATTTCAGGAAAATATCGATTAAATAAAAACCAAAAAATATGGTAGAGAAAAGGGATTTACATTACAAAAGCATAGAGCGTACTCTTTTAGTAAGAGATGATGTCTTCTAAAGAAACAATTAGATACCCTGATATGTAAATGAATATTCGATCTTTTTCTCAAATACATTACGCAAGGGAGAAGTGCTACTTTATAGAGTGAATTAAGTATTATAATGCATATTTAATAACTAAATTATACAAGAGAGAAGTTTACTTTTCTTAAATGAAAATTCAAAGATCCAATAGCAAGACCATTATATGGCTTCAAGTTAACTTATTTTTACAAGTACGAAATTCGATACTAAATATAGAATAAGCTTTACAATTTGGTATTTTAGTTCTTTCTCTCTATCTCTTATACTTTTAGAGGTAGAATTGGCAACAATCTTAAATCACTACTGGGGGTATCTGTTTAAAAATGATTTGCGTATTTCCAGACTTTGATTATCATCCCGTATTTAAGTACAGGTCGAATTGCCAATAACCTTTTTGAAGTCAAAAACTAAAGAAAATCCTTAAGATTAAGGCATAAAAATGCTTCGGCATTCTTTAGTTATACGCTTACCCGACTACAATTATTAGAAGATTTACATCCAAAATATACTCCATCTAACCTTTTCGATTAAAGTAACTAAAAAAACGAGGAGTCAAGATAATGAAACTTGTATCTTAACATTGACAGAACAAACTATATTAATCGACTTAGGGCCGATGTACAGTTTACGCTGGGCCTTAAGCTCAAGCACATTACAAAGTTTTCATTATTATTACTGAGTTTTATAAAACATCCAACACCTCAAAACAACATCAGCATGCATCTCTTTTTATACAAGCAGGCGCATGCCACACAATGTCTTTCCTGCTTATGCCCAATTATTAAGTGGAGATGTACACCGGACGATACTTTTGAACCAATAAAAACAATATCCTTGGGCTTAAGACCCAGGGTAACAATTATAAGACAAAACAACTTGTTTTTATTGAAAAATCTGTTCTACATTATATATGCTATAATGGTACTATATAAGTTGGTTGGTTGTATGGATTTTAATGGCACAAGAGCCAAGAATGGCTAAACTGCGCCAAGCTACTATATCAGAGATGCTACTACATCAGATGATGAGACTGATGGTGTTATTCAAAATTCTAAAAGATTCTATTTACACGCTGATTCTAAATAAATAGTGCTTCAGAAATAACTGTTTCAATTCATTTGTCCCCTTTTTATGCGAAACTGCTTCCCTTCCCAGCTAAGCATACAAGACTAGATAATGAAAACTAAAAAGACACATTGAGGCTGCAAAGAAAAATGGGTCCCTTTTTGAATCCACCATGTCTGAACAAAAGACAATTTTTGTTTCCGTGTGGCAGCAACAATAGGAAGCAATGTCGAGGATCTTGTCAAACTTTTTCCTCCCCCTTCTAGTTTTTCCCTCACGAAAAGAGTAATTGGGGAATAATTCTCAAAAGCCACTTATCACTCTTGGGATCGATACAAAAATCCTGACTTGACAGTCCGTTCCGAATTAATGACAGTCCTCACGCACCATGACAAACGCTCCCCCCTTCACAATGGGGTGGTAGACAACCCCCTGAAGAAAGGGGTTTCATTTTAGTAGGGGTATCACTTGATGCAAGAGAAAATAAATTGATTTTTTTTTGCGCTAAGTCCCGAAACAAATTACGGTGGAAGGGGGATATAAATTGTTTTAAAATCTTTCTCCATCCTCTTTGAAAAAGTGATAAAAAGTTTACGAGTGCAATAGATTTCACCACAGAACATTTCTTTGCTTGCATCATTGATATTCCATATGTTTTACAAGTCGGAAGAAACCCTAAGTATTTAAACCAGGGGACTTTAAAGGGTTATAGAGTTTTATGCTTATTGCCTAAATTGAAAGTTTAAGTACAAAATCATTTGTTAAAAAAGTGTTAAACAAATCTATGAAATTTGAATTCTATACAAAAAAGTGAAGCAAATTAAGGTCTGTTTGAATTTATTTTAAAAAGAACGGTTTGCTTGAAAGAAAAAAAAAAGAAAATACAACATATTTCCTCATGATAGATTGATGTGAAATTATTTTTCAAAAATAAATATTTCTTTCACTTATTAAAAATATTTTTGAAGATAATAAATCCTCATACTATAATCAAAAAGATTCTAATAAAATAACATTAAATACAGTTAATTAAATAATAAATTAAATAGTCGCAATAATCCCTAACTAAAAAAGATAAGAAAATGTGATTTCATTGAAATAAAAAATTTTATTGTGTCTCACCAAGTCTGCATCTAAGTCAAATCATTTTCGCAAATATAGATATTTTTTTAATTCCATTTTTTCAAAATTTCCATTATGTCACTACTTCTAATTTTAAATATAAGTAACGCTTAAACGTGAGCAATTTTTTTTTTGTTACTTGTGAATATAATTTTTAAAAGTTGTATTCATCCAATAGTCAAAAGTTATTCCAATACACGCACAGTATTTTTTTTTGTTGTTGTTAGTTAATAAACTTTCTTCATTAGTTATGTTTGTCACTTCTCTTAAAAGATGATGGTTTACATATCTGGAAGCATTGTTAAAATTTTTGGAAATCCTTTAGATACTGGTAACAACTGTAGTTTATTTTTTTGGTTTTATTGCTCAAAAGTAACCTTAATTAGTGTTTGGCTATTTCCTCACCCGCCCCCTAGTTTTCATTTTTTCCATGCCGACGGTAATAATTTTTCCCTTTTTTAAAAATGTTCCTATATTAATGCATGAATAATGCTAAAGTAAATTTGCTTGGTATTTACGGTTATTGACCTTTTCAAGTAAACTAAAGGTCATAATTTGGTAGTCTGGTTTGTACACTCAACGACCTATATTTATGCACAATGACGGCTAATCAGGCAATACAGCTTAACGTGGATTCCGAACCACAATGCATATCCATGCCTAACCCAGGATTCGAACCCGGCATCTTTAGCATGCGCGACTTGAGCTCTAACCCCACAGCCGTCAGATTGGCAAGGTCATAATTTGCTTGCCCATGGACTGGAAATGACGTTTTGACAAAATATATTTTTTCCCCTGTTTCCAAAAACGATGTTCAGCTTCTTCGGATTCGACTACAATGAAATGTAATTAAAATTCTTGGTATTTTATGTCATTAAAATAAATCCTTTAATTTGTTTAGCATATTGTTCCAGTGGCTTAATATCTTTACCATATGGTTATCCTTCTAAGCTTTAAATTTCAAATAAAAAAAAGTGGTCTGTTTTAAGCTTTAAACCTTTTCAATAAAATTTATTTTAAAAATGATGCAAAATGATTTTATATCATAATAAAAAATATGAATACTATTTTTTTTTTCAAAACGTACAATATAATTCTGAAATGCCAAGAGAAAATTTCCCACAAGCAATTCTACAAATCAAAACACTCACGTTAAGCAAGAATACGAGTCGTCTTCTAAAACTTTTATTATAGGGCTTATTTACATTTTCTTCACTAATTTTTTAGTTGTGTACTTCTCATATTGTCTGTTTATCTAATATAAATTACTGATTATTTTTAACAAGAATTATTAAACCATGTATCGTGCTCTTCGGTATAAAATTCGAAGGCACTTCCAATTTGAATTTCCTTGCAATTCGAATAATTTGTTGCTAATTAACATTCTTTTGCTATTGAAGTAACAGGAATATTTCGAATCAGAACTATTTCAACTGTGTATCAGTTTTCAACTATCAAAATCCAGAATCAATTGCATTATTAAAAAGTGATTTATACGAATGTCTTAGCTGATTGTCACATGTTGATTGGGATTTTCATTCACACAGCAAGTGGAATAGTTCAGCTACTGAGCGAAAATTAAATTGGTGATCACGGGAAAGCACAGGTAATGGTAGTTGATACGCCCGCAAAAAAGAAATGTTTATTCTACTGAAGCTATTGATAAGACAAACTGGCTCCTCCAATCAGTCACTGGCTGTAATTACTGGTATTTAATTACTGGTGCCATCAATTGGCACGCCGACTGGTAACGTGTAAATTAAATTTCGAAGTTCGCATGGGCAGTCTCTTTTGTAATGCCTTGTGAGAAATATAAACATAGCTGTTCTCCTGAACGCAATATGACGTGACGATTGAACATAAAACATGTTTGATGATCGTAACAATAGACCGTGTTTAAATTTAAATAAACGTTGAGTGAAAACATAATTAATAACCAGTTATGGACGTAAATCTTTGATGTCGCCGTATGCGACGCTAGACATTAATTGAATTAGACTCTCTTTCCATAAATCATTTCCTGGTCACTTCTTTCACTAACGTCGAATTTAATTGTCCGTGAAGGGCCATTACTGTATATTCCTCGGTAAGATTTCTTTCATCTTTTCTTATGCAATCCATTTTAAATTAGCTATTTTGTGGAACTAGTTTTTCACTCAATTTGAAATTAATTTAGTAGAACTTTTTACAGTATGTCATTTACCATATGGACATCAACCTTAGAAAATATCTTTTAATTTATTGATATACTTTTAAAATTATATAAAACAGTATTAAAGTACAGAGAAACATACTAAATGCATTTAAATTTAAATTAAAAATTTCTATAAAAAAGTGTATTTTGCAGCAACTATGTAAAGAATGCCAGGGCATGTTATCTCAAAGTTTGTAAGGAGAGTAGGAAATAGATTTCAATCTCATTACTTCTTTCATTCAAACACTTAGTATACCCCCCCCCCCCCTCCCCTCTTGATCAGAATAAGGTAAAATTTAAAAATATCAAATAGCAGAACATCTTTTAACATCTTACTTTAACCATCCAGACAGCCAAATATTCTCTCCCGGAGCAAAGGATTTCATCTGGACACCCAGCTGTTTCATCTTACGGATACTATACCTACGTAGTCAATGTCCGTACACTGATCAGGACAATTCTTGGACATCCGGAAGACGCGAACAAAATGCTAAATTTTGAAGGTGAAGATTCCTGGAAGTATCCTTTATCAGGACATACTGAGATCTGAGTCAAACAAATTTATTTTGCCTGTGAAACTGACCGTTAAAGTAAAGAAAGAATTTTTAGATCATCAGTTTTAAAAGAGGTTAACTAAACAGTAAAATACCACTATACTGGTACTTCTCTCTTTTTTTTACAGCATATGTATTTTTCATTATTGTCTAATAAAAAACAAATTCAAGTAAAGTAAAAAGCAAATTCAAAACATAAGATTTTATCAAATGAAATGTTTATTTTCTTTTATCGTGCCGCACTGCAACAAAGTTATCATAACTTCCATTCAGCCAGAAATAAAATAAATTCATTATTAGTCAACGTTTAACTAGAAGATTACTCAGTTCTTCGTTTAGTTGTAAACGAAACACGTTGAATTGCAGAGGTGTGTAATGAACTTAGATATAATGATAATGTGAAACAGTTGTAAAACTGTTCAATCACGTTACCATCCAGAGTTCCAATATTTTCGCGATGTATTAAAATTTTTAAATCGAAATACTATTGACAGTTAACTTGGCTAGATGAATGAATTTTTTTTTTTCAGTTGATGCTAAAGAAAATTGCTCAGTAAATATAAATTAGTAAAGTTGTTCCTGAAATGCGATTTATTTAAAAATGACATATCTTGCCTATTTACTTAACATAGTATGCGATTATGAAATTGTACAAGATAAATTTTAATAGTCTTATTTTCTTGGATTAATGTTAGGACAATCACAACCACGCACGATTGGTTAAAGCCTATCTAGCTGTGAGACTAATTTTAGATTCTAAATAGCTTCATATGTTAGGAACTAAATTGAAATCTTAAATAGTTAGAAATTATATGTAGGCAATTAAGACTATTCTTCGTTATTAAGTGATAAATAAATATTTAAGAATATTTATACAAAAACCTTAATGAAATGGAAACGAATTCCTAAGTTGCCAATAATCGATCTTCCGATACTAAATACTCGTCATTTAGAAACAAACCACCCCAAATTCAGACGACGCTTATGAATTTAAAAATCATTAAGTAAAAGTTTCGTTTCCGCACTTTTGTTGACTTAATAAAAAAGTGCTCTTACACGAAACGACCAACTTAAGCAGCTTTCTTTTCAAGGCTACACAAACACGCAGTGGTTGATTTATGGATTGATTGTGCAGTTCCCAGACGAACTTTCCATCATGCAGAAATAATCAATTAACTACGGTCAATAAACCGCAGACACGAGTTTCACTTCGTTACGTCCATAATTAGCGCGCCACTTTTTCAATCATTGTTCTTTATTTCATTGAATAAGAAGTGTGCCATTAAGAACACTTAAACGGAATTAAATGTCAATTTTTATTTTATTCTTAACACTATTTTGCCGTCACGAGATAAAAGGCCCTAAATCCAAAAATATTTTTGTATTTAGGGACTTTTATCTTGAATTTTTAAACTATCTGATTAACTTCTAGAAAATAATATTTTTATTTCTTTGAAGAGCACAAATTCTTATGTCACACAAATCGCTACAATAATATAAACTTATGTATTTTCTAAATCCGAAAGTGCTAAAATGTGCATTTAATATATATATACACTATCTACCAATAAGTATTTGGACACCCATGCAATTGTGGATGTCAGCAGTCCTGATCTACGTCACCCTTGATTCCAATTCATGGTAGGCTCAACGCTATTACACTAATCTAGATAACTATGTGATTCCTAATACGCAGTGGCAATTTTACGGGTTGGATCATTGTTACTTCCAATATGACAACGCCACTTGTCATGTTGCGAGGTCCACCATGGATTAGTATGATGACAGCGGGCAGAACCGAATGGACTGGCCTGCTCAGAGTCCAGACGTGAATTCTATGGAACACCTCTGGGACGAGTACACTGTTAAAAAATTCAGTTCAACGTTGAACCAAATTTTGGTGCAATTTCATGGCTGACAGGCAGTTGCACCACTTTTTGGTGCAACTTCCATCAACGAAAAATACTGATGAGGAGGTTGCACGAAAATATGGTGCAACCTCGGATCACCGCAACCATAACCGATTGAAATCGACAACAATCGCATCAAGACCGAAAGCCAATGTCTAACACAGAGTATTTAAATCATTAATCGAATATCAAGGTAAGTAAAATGCTTTATTTTACATATATGGTAAATGTTTTTTGCTTACTGTAAATTATTTATCGATGCAGAAACTGATTTGCCCTGTGTTCAGTTAGGCTTAAGTGATGTTGACAAATTCGCAGCAATGCATTACCAGTGAAATTACATTAAAATTTCTGATTTCGCAATGTTTTATCGCACTCTTGCTACAAAAGTGACACAACCCAAAATTCTTTTTTTTTTAAGTTAAAGTGTATACATAATCATAGATTATATGGGCTGGAAGGACGCTTAAGTCTGTTTCAGCTTGAATTTAATATGAAAACAATCTTGTGCCATTCAACTAGCTTCAAGTACATGCAGTCTCGGATTTTTTACTCAAAATGATAAATTTTGACTTATATTGCACCCTTTCTACAAAAATGACATATGTATGAATAAAAAATTATTTTATTCAATAATTATTAGCATTATCCTAAAGTTTATAAGCTTTAACTGTTGTATGCAGTTTCAGACCCGAGTCATTTTTCATGAAATGTTTCCACCCTTGAAAGTGAACAATGGTCCCTCCTCTTTTCAAATAAATAATAGTACTTAAATAATATTTTATTAATTTTCCGTCAACTTTTAATCACGCTTATGGAAGAATGGTTTGAGAGGCCGCTCATATGAATTATGTAACAGTTTATGCCACTGCAGTTGAAAGTTTAATCATACAAAATATTCAAAAGTTCAATTTAATCAATTTCTCGAACAATTCAATGCATTTTCATCTAAACATGTTTTCTGAAAAAGAATGTTTAAGGCCCCTTTCGTTCAAATTATACGTTTTCAATTAATGCTATTTTAAATGTATTTTTTTCACGCGTAGTTTATTGTCTTTTTATATATCCTTTATTTCAATTCTAACTGTATCACTAATAGACTAAGAGACGACTGCATGTTGAGGTACATCATCGAACATCATTCTGTATTTTTTATAGAATGCGAAGAATGTAAATCCCCTCGTCTGCTGTGGCAAAAATGGCCAAAACTGCTCGATTTAATGACTTGAACTAAATCCGACTGCCAAATATGTCGTAACTTGCTAGTATATTAACTCGCTTTTTCTTCTGGTCAGCCAACGCACTTTGATTTTCAATGAAGAAGGAGGCAAATGATTTCTGATTTCTGGGTCAGAAAACTAGCATATTTCAAAAGTGAGCTTAATTGGCAACATCAGTTACGTCCTTAGGGACATAATATATATTGTGTACTTGATTCATTTTTTAAAGATACAAGTAAGCCGTCGCCTGATATCTGAACCGTCTGCAGCCTTTAATTGAAAATTAAAGAACTAAGGGTTATAAAATAAAAAAAGAATGCTCATTATTTGGCAATCGGATTTAGTTCAACTCATTCCATATCGATTTTTGACCAGTTTCGGCCATTTTTGCCACGGCAGACCAGTGGACTCATAATCTAACTTTTCTCCACATTCTGTAAAAAAAAATTATAATGATGTCCGATGGAGTACCTTAACATGCAGCCCTCCTTCGGACTATAAGAGTTTAATTGAGAAATAAATTGCATAAATAATAAATCGTCTCGGATAGTTATTGATTAAATAACAAAAAAAAATTATTCTGTGTAGAGCCACCAGTGATATTTCAATGAAATTGCAGTAAAGTAAACACAATTTTATACATAATAAAAATAATAATAAACTCGGGACTTAATCATGCTCTTTTGTATATTTCAGTTTCCCGACGATGATGCTCAGCTCAGCTCACAAATCCATAGGAGTGCGAGGTGGTGGAGATCTCTTCTGATCATCACGTTGCAAGGCATCCCAGATATACTAATATTCCTGTCTGGGGGTTTAGGTGGTCAACGAAGATGTCCAAAGTCAAAAGAGTGTCCCTGGAGCCAGTTTGTAGCTACTCGTGGCATGTGGAGTGTCCCATTGTCCTGCTAGAATTGCCCAAGTCCAGCCGAATGTGCCATGGACATGAATAAGTGCAGGTGATGGGAGAAGATGCTTACATACCTGTCAGAGTCGTCTCTAGACTAATCAGGTGTCACATATCGCTCCAACAGCATATGCCACATATCATCGCAGAGGCTCCACTAAGTTAAACAGTTCCCTGTAGACATGTAGGATCCTTGGATTCATAAGGTTGTCTCCAAACCCTGCTTGTCCATCTGCCCAATACAATTGTAAAGGAGACTCATCAGACCAGGCAACAGTTTCTTGTCATCAACAGTTCAATAGCGATATTGGTGGGCCCAAGCGAATCGTAAATCCTTGTGTCATGTAGTCAACAACGTCATGTGTGGGATTCCGCCTCACATCATTGATGGTTCTTTGAACTGTTTGCACATTGACACTTGTTGATGCCCCAGCATTGAAATTTGTGGCAATTTGTAGAAGTGGTGCACTTCCATCTTGTTTAAGGATTCTCCTTAGTTGTTGATGGTCCCTGTCTTTCAAGGTATTTTCCTAAAGGCATCGATTTCTCTGAGATTTGATGTTTTACCGGGTAATAGATACACGGTTTATTTACCACCTCGGAGATACTATGTCCATCTTTCAAGCGCTGACTATAATGCCACGTTCAAAGTTCATTAAATTTTGATAACCTATCATTGTAGCAGCAGGAATGGATCTAAGTCAAATGAGTATTGAAGTCAATCGAAGCTAAGTCAATTGAAGACTATGCTGCACCAGAACGTGGTTCGTATATGATCTGGATAAGTAACCTGATGCTCCGTTCAAGAAGACTAGAACTTATTACAAGTTTTATTCTAAAAAAACCTTAAATAATCTAGTACATGTTTTATATTTAATTTATGTATAAACAATGTTTCTACTAGGTCTTGCTCTTTAAGAAATCCTTACTTTTAGTTTTCATTTATAAAAACCTTTAATAATTCTTATTTTTCTCTAATAGTAATTTAAAATTCCAGCTTATTTATTACAGCTAACTAGATT
Organism: Linyphia triangularis; assembly: GCA_963978545.1. NCBI lineage: Eukaryota > Metazoa > Arthropoda > Arachnida > Araneae > Linyphiidae > Linyphia > Linyphia triangularis. The sequence goes on from OZ021721.1 coordinate 16,607,476, forward strand.
TGACTCATTTTCGATATGTTTGTGGTATTAATGGTTTCAAATGTGTTGTTTATTTTTAAATAAGATAGTTTATGCTAATTATCATACAAAATCTTGTTCAGGTTTGATTTTTAATTCATGTATGCAAGTTAAGGTTAGTTCTTATGAAAAATATTAAAGGTGTTTAATAGCTTCTTATTGTATGAAAAGTGTGGGAACCCTGATTAAAAACAATGTTTTTGTGTGCTAAATAAAGTAGACTTTCAAAAGTTTCATTTCTACCCTGCTCGTAATAAACATAAACTATCTTTTTCGGTATGTTTGTGGTATTATTGGTTGTCCCTCAGCTTTTTTTAATTATTCTTTATTAAGAATTCCCCTATTTCAACATGAAAAACTTGCATTTAGTACAAATAACAGTAAAATGACTTCCTCTGAAGGTGACTTTAAATAATTTTTTTAAAAATATATTCTATTTTAAGCTACATGATACCATTGCATAATGAAAGGTTGCTGTAATATGATAAAAAATATAATCTGCAAAGTAATAAGTTGATTTAGTGCACAGTTACAGACTTTTAATCAACTAAATGTTTTAAAAAGCCTCTTCAGTACTTTTCCGTTAAAGGAGGCCATTGGCAAAATCCAAGTGTGGTACGGATTCTGCGCCAAGATAATTTTTGCCAATAAATGGCAGCAGCTGCCATTTTTTAATAAGTTAACTGCCTATGGTTGCCATGATTTGGCTTGGTTTTACGTAAACAGTTCTTGACGCAGAATCCGTACTGTACTTGGATATTTTTTGCCAATAGCACCCTTTAAGGGAAAAGTACTGTCTCTTCTGTATTAAAAATGTATGTTTATAATATATTACTTTTTTACAAATATATTTAAACAGAATTTGTTTGATAGTATAATTTAGATACACATGTCCAACAGGGCAAAATATAATGGTATTCTGAAGCTGTGGTTTCCTTAACACAAGTTGTGGTGTAGAAAGTGGGATGCTAATTTTACCAACCGTATTGTTATTCATAAAATGTTTTGTAATTACATCTGTTCAGTTTGCTTTTTTGTAATGAGCAATTAATAAAATATTTTGATTTTGTATTTTCATTTATAATGTGAAGCTGCTATTTAAATTTGAATATATATATGAAATTGAGGGTGTCATGTGACTCATTTTTATTGCATTTGAGATCTGATTAAATAAGTAAACAATGTTTTCCTGTTCAAGTATTCTGTGTGAAATATACAGGGCTATAAAAATAGTTTGCTAAAATATGAGAATTGTTGATCTGATCATAATTTTAATTATTTAAAAGGGTAATTGTTGGTAACAATAAATAAAGGTATTCAGTTTTTAAATAAATAGTAATGCTTATTAGAAATAGTTTTTTAATTATATTTTCTACTTAATATGTGGATATTTTATTTGTTGAAAAAAAAAATTACTTTAATATTGGTTGTTTCCAAATAGATATATTTTTAATTAATGCATGATTATACTACTTCATTGCCCTAGCTGAAGAACCCATGCAATTATATCCTCATTGAATGTTGAAATGATAACTATTTTTTATTTATAATACATTAAAATAATTTATATACAAAATATTATTTATAAAACTATATAATATATGAAAAAGTAATAATTTAAAACAAAAAAAATTATTTAATACAAACAATATTTAATTTAAAAATATATATTCTATCCACAGCTATAACAAGCAGGGGGGAGGGGGAGGGGGAAAACGCATTATTCAACATTTAATGCACCTTTAAGTTGAGGACAGAAATCATAAATATTGATTCATCCTTAACTTCAAAATGCGGTACAAAAAATATAAAAGGGGGTTTAAACTATCACCATAAAATGGTATAACAAAAACGCAAATATTGGTTCAACGTTTCACCATAAAATGGAGTATCGAAAACACCAATTTTGGTGCAACCATGCACCATAAAATGGGGTAGCGAAAACGGGAATCTTGGTGCAACCATGTACCATAAAGTGGTGTAGCGAAAACGCGAATTTTGGTGCAACCTATCACCATAATATGGTGTCCGAGGTAGCACCATTATTTCGTGAAACTAAGCACCGAATGTTGGTGGCAGCTAAATGGGCACCAAATTTTGGTGCAGGGTGGAACCAAATTTTTAACAGTGTAGGATCACCGAATTAAAGAGTGTAGCAATCGTCCAAAATCGGTGAAAGAACGCACATGTCCATTCCAAGTCGAGTGGAAGAAAATACTTCTGTCCATCATCCAAACACTTGTGGAAAGCATGCCCCGGAGTGTTAATATTGCAATTGCCTCAGGTGGAGGCTCAACCACATATTGAATTTGAATAAATTGTGTTTACTGCTTTTATCACAGGTGTCCAATCACTTATTGGTAGATAGTGTGTGTGTGTGTGTGTATATATATATATATATATATATATATATATATATATATATATATATATATATATATATATATCTGATTTAAGGTCTTTTTACGAATGCAAAGGTATTGATTTTAAATTTTAATTCCGAATATGTTCTCTAAAAATTTCTATTCAATTTTGTTGAAAAGTTTTTTTTTCCAAAATTATAAATTATGAGCGTGCTTGCTTGAAAATGTTTTATAAAAATGAACCCAGGGAGCTGATGCCCTCCAAGCACCTTGACTCACCCCCCCCCCCCCAATTTAGAAAATACAGTAATATAAAAAATTAATTCTGCAAATACCGATTATGCAAAGTGCATACCAAAAACTGTTTCAATAAGTTGGTCTTACTTGATTATCTCATTGTTATTACTTTTTACTCATTTGACTTCGTTCTTAACGACATTTTCTCAACAAATCTATCATGCCATCCAGAAATGAAAAGACGTTACTGTTTCTTAAGTACAATCTAGCCATTTTGGAGTTAGAAATGATAAAAAAGAACTATCCATGTCAATAAAATAGTGTAATAGATAGTTGTGCGATATTCCACACTCCTAGTTTAATTTAAAGTTTAAAAGAATTAACTTCAGTCATTCGAGATCATTTTGACCAAGAAAGTTAATCTGTTATAAATTTGGACTTATTTCTGAGTTACTTTCAAAACCATACACATTTCTTTTTTAATTTTTGAAATTAATTAAAAATGCATTCTTTTGAAGAGGGAGACAGCAACTTGGCATAATTTTGGTGGTGTGAGGTCGTTCTAACGTGATATGGGGGAGGGGCAGAGTGAAAATTGTGTGTGACGTAATTTATGTACGTCCTCTATAATATAGTGGGGAATATTTCGGAGTGGTTTGAACCCCATCATCCCTCCTGGGTACGGATTTGCTCTTCTCCAAAAGAAAATAAATTTCGAGGTTAAAGATAAAAAGCACCAGACTTTCAATGACTAAAGTGAATGTATGAGTGAGAAATCAACCATAAAAAGCCATACATAAAAAGCACAATGGCTTTACTTTTGCTCTAACGTCTTTAGCCCAATACATCGGACTTTTCATATTTCCAGCGCCATTCAGACTTTGGCCTATGCTATTTTAACCCTTTGCACTCCAGGCCTTTTTCGCGCGGAGGAATCAGCGACTCGAGACATTTTAGGTTCGGTTGGTGTTTATGGATTTGCTTCATAGAAACTAAACACAGTCATTGGCCTTGCATCGAATTTCCGCATCACACCTAATGGTCCTCTCGTGGTTTGGCATCCAATCGTGTGGCGCCTGAGAGGCGCCACTGGAGTGCAAAGGATTAATGGTCCAGTCCCTTTTAGACCAACATGTTCGATTCTTCTAATTAAGTTACCTACAGATATAATTGATTGTTACGTAAAAAATGTTCAGCATATTTTAAACCCATAAAAATCTAGAAATCCATTTAGTGCTTGTGACTATTAAGTTCTAACACTCCATACGTACGCTACTTTCAAATACTAAATTTATACATTTAATAAATAAAGCAAGAAAGTAGATATACTTATAAAAGTAAAAAATAGGAATTTTACCAAAAAAAAACAAAAAAAAAAAAAAAAAAAAAAAAAAAAAACACTGAATTTAATATGGTAAGTTTATTGAAAGTTAAAAGTTAAAATTGTGTTGATACTAGTGGGCGCAGGAAGGGGACACAAGAGGTTGCGGTTTTTATCTCCTTGGTTTTTAGAAATGAAGAAATAAATGGAAAATAGCTACTTAAATGTGCTACTTAAAATAGATTTCAAATGATTCATTTGCACACAATATTGATGAATAACTACTAGACAATATTTCATTAAAAAATCTAACATTTTTAAAAATCAAATTTTGAAAACGAAAAAAACTTTTATTCCAATCTTTTTTTAATACAGCTTTACAGCTTTATACCCCTTTGCAAATAATCATACTGGCGGCCATGTTCATATTCTAAAGAATTATCAAGAAAAAACCATTTTATGTTCAATTACCTTAGTCTAAAATTATTTTAATTAAAAACTTACCTATTTAATGCTCTCATAGCGTATCCGTAGTTTACAATATATTAAGTCTAAAATAAGAGTTCTAAAATGAAACATAGTTTTTAAGGGAATTTTCAAACTTGAAATTATTTTACTTTTCTATTTTCTTGTTGCCCTTTAGCCATCACAAGTGAAAGAAGAATTAACATGGGAATGAGTATGCCGCGCCTTTGCTCCAATGTGATTGGATCTTCAGAATTAGAATTATGAACCGTTGGTGCATTATAGCTTAGAATGACATTGACCTCTTAAAAGTTAATGTTTTTAATTTATATCCTTTTTTTTTTACTTTGCGCATTCTTCCCTTTCATTACGTGAGCAGCGTAATTTTCCCACAAAATCGGGACCTATCAGGGTACTAACTGTTTGTTTCAATATACTTTGGCTCATATTCAAGGGAATCAATTGATCAGGCACTTCGACCGACTTTAAAAATATTAAAATTATTAGATTTGTCTTGCACTTCTCCGGACGCACAGTATTGACCTGGCAGTATTCTAATTTAAGCTTTAGGTTGCATTTAAAGCATTGTTAACTCTAGACAGGATAGGTTTGGTAGGAGTTTAGGAGCGGCAGAAATGTGCAAATATGATATTTCTGTTTCATATAATGAGGCGAATATGTAATCTCCCCAACCCCATCACAATTTTATTGTGCGTGGTTATCTGCTTTGAAGGGGGGGGGGGAGGTAACTGGGCTTAAAATACTCCCCCTCCCCTCCAGATTATAAGCGAACTAAAGGTAGACCAAACATACATTGAAGATAGTGCTGCTTACTAAATAGAACACTCCTCTCAGACCTTAAACATATTGTTCATACATAGTAATTATTAGACCCTCAAACTACAGACCATAAATATATTTTTGCTAGATATATTTTGCTAGTATATTTTTGCTTAATATATTTTTGCTAGATAGTAAATGATGGAGACCACCGCTCGTTTTAGACATAAAATATATTGCTACATATTAAAATATAACACCCCACCTCAGACCCTTAAATATACTATTACACTGTAAACTACTGTTAAAAAGTAGACAAATACCCGCCTTTCCCCTTAAAGATAAAATTAAATACTGAAATATAGACCCCCCTCCCTCCATCAAACTACAAAGATACTAATGTATACTAAACATTGCCCCTCACCCGCCTCAAATCTTAAACATATTGGTACATGACAAAATGAAGACCAGCCCTCAGAACCTTATACATCCTATTACACGGTAAACATACTACTGTCAAAAAATAGGTGAATCTACTCCCCCATCAAACCACAAGAAAATTAATACATACCAAACGCTCCCTCCCTCTTTCAGATCTCAGACATATTTCTGCCAACTTAGGTGCAAACGCCCTACCCCCTTCCCATCAGCCTTATAAAATACTTTTTATACATATACCCCCCTTTATATACATTAAGATTTTTATTATTTTCTATTTATTTTAATTTTTTATGATAAATCTTAAAATTTTCCGTTTTCTTATCACCCCCTCCCCCTAAAATTTCGACTACACAGTTTGCGTCACGAAACCTCCCTGTAGGCACTCCAGGCATTCCTAATGAACCATTAAACGCTCTCGTCCAGAAAACGAACTTTCGCTTGTTAAAATTCTAGAAGTAGGTTGTGAAACACTTCAGAACTTTGTGAAAAACATTAATTGACAATAAAAAATAAGTTTAAAAAAAGGCAGTCGATGTTTTATATCTTACAGCCGAACTCGTGACTCGAAAGCAGACTTATGTTTAGTATGCGAAGGTCTCTGGATCAAGTCCCTGCTTGGTGTTCTGCAATCTCCGATTTCTAAATGGCATGGCAGCGATTATGACTGGAGATTGTTTAAGCAACTTGGTGTGCGATATTTTGTCATCTCATACAAGAGGCAATATGAGATAAGAAAAAATGGAAATTTTGTTGAAAGAATCATTCGACGTAGCATTGCGAAATCCTTGAGCCAAGAAAAATTAAATTCAAGCAACCAACTTTGATCATACTAGTTCTTGAAAAGAAATCCCAAAAAAGTTAGGCCCACATGATGGCTGGGTGCTTAGTACTCTGGCCTCGCCTGCCAAAGGTGCCACGTTCAAATTCCGGATTTGACATGGATGTTCGTTGTGATTTGAAATCCTCTTTAAGCTGTAGGTTCCGGACTGATTAGGTGCATAAAAGTAGGTCGTTGAGCGTACAAATCATACAACCACACCAAAAAAGTTAGAAACACTATGTGATCAATACCTCAAAATTATATAATTTTTTTTATCGAAAAGTTGGGGCAGAAATGTGATTAAACCTATTTTTGAGGATCGGAATCGTAGCTTTCGACTTACTGCCTGGTAATCCAGATTTACTTCTAGTAAAAAGCAGTTTTTGCTTTTTTGGTGTTAACTTTCATTTTTAAATAATAGGTTCACAATGCCTTAAAAAATTCTGCAGGTATTTTTTTATCTTCTCTTCTCTTTTGAACTTTCGTAACAATGGCCGCATTTGTTCTTAGAGCAACCTAAGCTCGTTTTTAAAAACTCAGTGAACAAGACAAAAAATAATCATTCTTCTCATTCTATCATCGAGTCTCTTAGATAACTGACACATCGTAATAAAAAATATATATCTTATTTGCTTATATATAAGCTATACGTTTATAGATGTTTTAGTCTTATCTTAAAACGATTTCTTTTAAGAACCTGTCATCCAGTTGATAGATGAGAAGATCTTTTCATATTTCGTCAGCCATGAAATATGAAAAGAGACAAGTTATAGGAAGAATAAACGGTAGGAACTGCTACCATAGCATTAAAAAATATGGATAAAACTGATTAAGAATTGTTAAACTGGAACTAATTAGAACAGTAAATCAATAAATCTTCATAAAACTCTGTATACTGAGACCATTATCTTAAAAAAAAGAACAAATATCAATAATAAAACAATTTCATTTATATTTTTCTTGGATTCTGATATAACATCAAAAGTTTATTGGAGGTTTTTTTTTGTGTGTGTGTGTCACTTTTCAGAATTTTCCCTATAAGTTTTATCCTGTCAAGTTAACAACCTTAAAGTTCCATAATTCCATAATATTAAAATATTTTTTTGCAAATTGTTGTACAACATTTTCGAACATTTCTATGAATTTTGTTATGTTGATTTTAACGATTTTGTGTTAAATATTAAAATGAATTTTAATTTCTTACAAAATAGTTTTGCATTTTTTGCCCATACGATTTTACTTATTGGACGAGAATGTTCAATTAAACATTGTTTTAAAAAAGTCTGGATTTTGTTGCGCCTTAAAAACAAAATAGTTGTTGGAGAAATTTCAAGATAACTTTTTTCAATTGATTGACGTATTTTGAAATACAAAATCAAAATCCTACTTCATCCTATTTATCTTGTTTAATTGTAAAATGGTTCAAATTTATTTAAGTATCCACTGCATTAGTATTAATAATGTGAAGAACTAATTACTAAAATTCTTTAGAAAATCAATACATTTCTAAGCAAACAAAATCGTAGTAATCCCTTAATACACTGTTAAAAATCTCAGTTCAACGCTGAGCCAAATTTTGGTGCAATTTCAAGGGGGCAGGCAGTTGCGCCACTTTTTGGCTCAACTACCACTATAGTTAAAAACACTGACGAGGAGGTTCCCGAAAATATGGTTCAACCTCAGATTTCTGCAACCATTACTGAGCTTCAATCGAAATCGACCACAACAAAAATATCCAATGGAGTTCGCAGTCATTAGCACAGAGTATTTAGTTCATTAATCGAATATTAAAGTAAGTTAAGTGCTTTATTTTACATACATGGTAAATAAATTTTGCTTACTGTAAATTATTTAAGGCTACAGAAACTGATTTTCCAGTTAGGCTTAAGTGATGTTGACAAAATTCGTGGCAATGTATTAACCAGTGAAACATCTTAAAATTTCTGGTTTCGCGATATTCTATCGCACCCTTGCTACAAAAGTGACACAACCCCAATTTTTTCTCTCTTTTAGTTAAAGTGTGTACATAATCATAGATTATAAGGGCTGGAAGAACGCTTGAGTTCATTTCAACTTGAATTCAAAATGAAAACAATCTTGTGCCATTCAACTAGCTTCAAGTACATGCAGTCTCGGATTTTTTACACAAAATGATGAATTTTGAATTATGTCATTTTTGTAGAAAGGGTGCAATATACAGTGGGTAAAAAAAGTCTTAGTATGGAAACCAAAGTTGCAAATAAATTAGCATAATTTCTAATCTTTTGCTTCATATCTTCAGTAACTATTGAAATATGTTTAATTTGATTCTTTAAAATGAGTTTATAATAAATGTCTGTTTTTACAATAAGCAGGAAGTATTTAAATTGAAATATTTAGGAGATGTTGCAAAGTGCCAAGCAAAAAAAGTTTCAGTACGCAATATGAAAATTAATTCTAACGTCTTCCACAACAGACTTGCAGTACATTTTCAAATCAGAAGTGTACGCATGTGTCATGAAGACATGATAGCAACATTTGTTTAATTTTAGCTTGTAGCTGATTGTCTTAAAATGGAGTTCCTAAATCTATTTGTGAGTTGGTGATTCAGTTCTGAAATGATGGATTTTCTATGAAAAAAATTAGTGAAATATTTAATATATTGAAGTCTATAGTATAATATATTATTGAAAGACACAGATGAGCTTCAAAATTTTGAGGATAGAGACAGTCCGGAAAATCCTCGTAGCTAAAACACTTGTATCAGACGAAACGGTCGTTTCGCCGCCAACCTTAAAAAAAGGCAGAAACCGACAGTAAGTATCTATTCTCTGCACAACTTCCAGCGAAAAAGCCGAAATTGACTATTTTCTAGCGCGCTTACGAAACTTCACATAATTATACAAAAAATACCATAGATTCGTCTCGATGATATCTTTCAAAGAAAAAAAAATTGAGTACCTAGGATAAAAGATAACGAAGAAAAAAAATATTGAAATTTCCAAAACGAAATAAAAAAACGAGTTCTAGCCCGATTTTGATGTAAAAATTTAGACAAACGTTCAGCCCTAACTAAGCTATAGATCTTCAAACGGATTGAATTATGGGATGCGGAATGTTTCAACTTAAAATTCTACGCTGGTTTGAACTTCATTAAATAATTATTTCTATTTTTAATTAATTTAAAACCACTTTTTTTCATTTCATAATTTGGCGACAGATAAAGGCGATCAGCTTGTAATTGAGGTTCAGATATATATGCCAAAAGTTGCCAAACAGGTTTGCTATCATTTCGAAGTTAGTTTTTCCGACATGTTATGCTTAAGTGAGAATGAACGTAAAGTTAAAATATAGGCAGAACGAATTGGACTATAATTATATGGCTTATAACAACTTTAAAATTGAAATAATTTATTTTTTGAAGCGACAGAATTAAAGAGAAATATTTCTTCGTTAAGTTGCATGTGTTATTTGAACTGTATGACAATTTAGAGAGAGTTAATTTTCAAAAACATTTTAATTTCGGGAAATCTCCATTGAAAAATGAAAACAATCACATTTTGTTGCAAGATACTATGGGCTGAATACAAAGTATAAATGTGGAGGTTATGCGAGCTGACGTCACAGTCAATTCATTACAGAGGACTAAATGAACCACGCATTGCGATTGGCTAATGAAATTTTCAAAAATGTCATTCGTTTTTAAAGATGTGTTGATTTTGTTTACTTTCCGTTGTAAAATGAAATCGTAGAATCATATTTCATCAAAATTGTAATGTCATAGTGAATTTTAAAATTGTTGTTAAGAAAATATTTTAAATTTTGTCAAATATCAATGGGTTATTATGTGAACCAAAATAATGCTTGTTATAATAAAAATAATTTATTCTGCAATATTCAGACTGTAAAAATCTTGTAATATTTATTTATAACAATTTGTTAGAATAAACTTTCAATGGGATGAACGCTCTGGCCTTGTAAGCTAAAGGTGCCGGATTTGATTCCTAGGTTAGGTGTGATTCGGAATCCACGTTAAGCTGTGGGTCCCGGACTGATTAGTCGTTATTATGCACTAAAATAGGTCGTTGTGCGTACAAACTAACCAATCGAGCTGAAACTTGGCAGACAGGCTTTTTGTCAGTGGCAACGTATTTCTTTAAGTTTTGGGAGTTGAGTTGCCATACACAAGTTTCTAGTACTCGTTCGTGGAAGATTTTGATGGTTACTGTAGTCCGCATTCAACCAATTTGTCAATTTTCAAGTAGATTTTGGCATGTAAGATATCATTGAACTCAACTTGAAGAATTATGAATATTCATAGCACCAGGTGTACCATAGGTGGTACTACTTCTGGTTTATCAATTTTGAAGATAAATATGGCATGTTGGGTGTCGTTGGGCTTGAATTGAAAAATTATGAATGTTTAAGGTATCAGGTATAGCATAGGTAGTAAAATTTTTGGTTAATCAATTTCCAAGATAAATATGGCATGTTGGATTTCTGTTTTGACGAATTATGAATGTTTAAAGTACCAGATATGCTATTGGTACCACTTCCGGTTTATCCATTTTAAAGATAATTATTGCATGTAAGGTATCGTCGAACTCAGTTTGAAGAATTTGGAATATTCCCGTACCAGGTGTACAATAGGTGATAAATAGAAAAACGATGAAACGGACAAATTCAAAAATAGAAGTCCCCAGTGTTTAAAAAAAAAGTTCTGATATCCCACAAAAAGCACTTTTGAAAAGTAGAATAACCACCAACCTCAAAAACACAAAAAACTTTTTTGCAATAAAAAAATCATAAACATGATGAAAATTTTCAGCCACAAACACATTGATATAAAAAATGGCCAACATCTGATTACAACTCTCGGTTGTGACTCGCTTAAGAATGTATGCTTACTTAGTTTATTTTTAAAATTTAAGTTCCGCTCTGATAAAAATTTACGCTGTTTGAGGTTGGAGCCCATCTTAATTACTAACCTTTAAAACCCCCCACACAATAAAAACTTTCCAAAATGTATGTATCAACCAATCAAAAGCTTACCAGAAACACTTCAGTTTCCTACTTAAAAAAATCTTAACGATTCAAATGCAAGCGTTTGATCACAGTTTCTCTATACTATTTTGAAAATTACACGAACATGAATATTTACACCACTTTGTATTTCCTACCCATCCAAATGAAATCATAAACTCGAATATTCGTGAAAACAGCCATACATTAGTTTAAACGCAAGCATTGTTAATAATCCTATGACGGGCACCAACCTCAAGCAGCGTAAATTTTTATGAGAGCAGAACATAAATTTTAAAAATAAACTAAGTAAGCATACATTCTTAAGCGAGTCACAACCGAGAGTTGTAATCAGAGGTTAGCCATTTTTTATATCACTGTGTTTGTGGCTGAAAATTTTCATCATGTTTATGATTTTTTTATTGCAAGAAAGTTTTTTGTGTTTTTGAGGTTGGTGGTTTTTCTACTTTTCAAAAGTGCTTTTTGTGGGATAAAAGAAATATCCTATTGTAATGTTCAAGATGTCCACGAATAAGTGTATGGCTTAAAAATTGATAAAAACATTGAAGTAACATCTCAAATGGTGAGAAATGTTATTAAAAAAGCTGGTCTGAATGGACTTGAAGCCCGTAAGAAGCCTTTTATAGGTACATGTAACAGAAAAAGCGCATCGATTTTGCAAAGTCTTTTTTAGTGATGAATTAAAATTAAATATCCAAGGGTCAGATAATCGAGTTATGGTCAGGAGAAAACAAAATTAACAAATGTTAATTTATAATTTATGTGGAACTGTCAAACACGGTGAAGGAGGCGTTATGGTTTGGAGGTGTATGAGAGATGCTGCTGTCTGTAATTTAAGTTATGTAGAAGGAAATAAGCATAGGTACGTGTATCTCGAAATTCCAACGTAAAATGTCTTAACCAGTGCACATAAATTGTCAATTGGGATTTGTCTTCAATGTTTTTATCAAATCTTAAGCCATGTGCAACTTGAAGTGCACTTATTCGCCGATTATATTGAACCTGACAATATGATATTTCTTTTAAGCAAGAGTTTTAGCTTTGAAGATCTTCCGGATCTAAATCTATCCTCAAAAGTTTGAAGCTCACGGTGTCTTTCAATAAAATATTATACTATAGACATCAATATATTAAAGGTTTCGACATTTTTTTTTCATAAATAATCCAACATGTCTTAACTGAATCACCAACTCAAGAATAGGTTTAGGAACTTCATTTTAAAACTATCAGCAACAAGCTCGTATTAAACAATTGCTGCTATCATGTCTTCATGAAACTTGCGTACACTTCAGTTTTGAACATTTACTGCAAGTCTGTTGGGGAAGACGTCAGAATTAATTTTCATATTGAATACTGAAAATTTTTTTGTATGGAAGTTAGCAACATCTCCTAAACATTTCAATTAAAACACTTGCTGCGTTTTGTAAAAATAGACATTTATTATAAACTTATTTTAAAGAATCAAATTAAACATATTTCAGTATTTACTAAAGATATGAAGCAAAGGATTAGAAATTATGCTAATTTATTTTTAATTTTGGCTTCCGCACGGAGACATTTTTTACCCACTGTATGTATGAATAAAAAATTACTTTATTTAATAATTAACGGCATTATCCAAAAGTTTTTAACCTTTAACTGTTGTATGCAGTTTCAGACAAGAGTCATTTTTTTGTGAAACGTTTCCCCCCTTTAAAGTGAACAATAGTCCCTGCCCTTTTCAAATAAATAATAGTACTTAAATAATATTTTATTAATTTTCAGTCAACTTTTAATCACGCTTTAGGAAGAATGGTTTAAGAGAACGCTCATATGAATTAAGTAACAGTTTATGCCACCGCCCGTTAAAAGTTAAATCGTACAAATTATTCAAAAGTTTAATTTAATCTGATTTCTCGAACAGTTCTATGCATTTTCAAACAAAACATGTTCTTCGAAGAAAAATGTTTAAGGCTCCTTTCGTTCAAATTATACGTTTTCAATTAATGCTATTTTATACGCCATTTTTTTCACGCTTACTTTATTGTCTGTTTATATCTCAATTCTATTTGTAAGACTAAAAGACTGAGAGGCAATTGCATGTTTAGGTACACTATCGAACATCATTCTGTATTTTTTATAGAATGTGGAGAAAGTTTGTAGATTATGGATCCACTGGTCTGTCGTGCCAAAAATGGCCGAAACTGGTCAAAAATCGACATTGAATGAGTTGAACAAAATCCGACAGGCAAATATGTCATAACTTTCCAATAAATGAACCCAATATTTCGTCTGGTAACCCAAAGCATTTTGATTTTCAATGAAGAAGGGCGCAAACGATTTTTGACTTCTAGGTCGGAAAACTAGCATATTTTAAAAGTAAGCCGAATTGGCAACATCGGTTACTTCATAAGTGACGTAATATTTATTGCCTACTTGACTCATTTTTAAAAGATGAGAGCAAGTCGCCGCCAGATATCTGAACCGTCTGCAGCCTTTTATTGAAAATTAAAGAGCGAAGGATTACCAAATAAAAAAAGAATGCTCAGTATTTGGTATATTCGGCAAACGGATCTAGTTCAACTCCTTCGAAGTCGATTTTTGACCAGTTTCGGCCATTTTTGCCACGGCAGACCAGCGGAATCGTAATCTACTAACTCTACATTCTGTAAAAAATTTAGAATGTTGTTCAATAGGGTACCTAAACATGCAGTCGCCTCTCGGACTATAAGTGTTTAATCGCGAAATAAATTGCATAAATAGTAAATCGCCTCTGATAGTTATCGTTTAAATAACCAAAAAACAAAATCATTTTGTGTAGCGCGACTAGCTATATATCATTGAAATTCCAGTAAAGTAAACACACATTTAAATGTAATAAAAACAATAAACTCGGGACTTAAGCATGATGTTTTTGTATATTTCAGATTCCCGATGATGATATAGTACCTCGGATTATGGAGATTTTGCTGATCTGCACTGTGTGTGTAAAAACCAGAGGCTAATTCGTTGGAATGGAATGGCACTTCGGAATCTCTTTAGAAATCATCGAACAAGCCAGTCAAAAATCGAGTTATATGTGCAAGGAAAACTGGCGCATTGGAATGGCCGTCTCTGGATAATCGAGCAGGAAAAAAATAGACCAGTATCTCCTAGGTATCCAACCTAGTGTGTTTTTATATATCTCCCCAATGAACAGGACCCATTACTTTGTGCCAACCTGATGGCTGTGGGGTTAGAGCTCAGGCCTCTCATGCCAAAGGTGCCCGGTTCGAATCCTGGGTTAGGCATGGATGTTCGTTGTGGTTCGGAATCTACGTTAAGTTGTAGGTCCTTGCCTGATTAGCCGTCATTGTGCAAAAATATTGGTCGTTGAGCGTATAAACCAACCCATTATTTTGTCATCGTAGTTAAGTGAAATGAGTACACAATTGAGGACTATGCTGCACCAAAAACGTGGTTCGGATAGGATCTGGATAACTATCTTATGCATTCTTAAAAGAAGTATTTGTACTGTTAATAAGTTTCTACATAATTTTTTGCAGTGTAATAATTTTTTGTATTACTTTACACATACAATCATACTCTTATGTCAATGATAAAGAAGATAAAAAGAAACTCAAAAAATTTCTAAGGCAAAGAATTTAAACAAAACGCGAAAATTTATTTCACATATACAAATTATATCTTCAAAATGTGTAAGAATAATCCTAAATTAGAAATAAAGTAACATACTTAAACTTTCTAAAAAAAAAAAAAAAAAAAAAAAAAAAATTAAACAATACGCGAAAATTTACTTTTCATATCAAGTTATACTCTTAGTTTAATGCTAAATAAGGGGAAATTTAACATAATACAAATTTCAAAGATCAAGAATATTAACCTTTACACGAAAATTTACTTCACATATAAAAATCATGTCTGTAAACTTTAACGTGATCATTTACTTTTCATATAAAATTATACTCTTACGTTAATGTTAAATCTGAGAAAAAAGTAACATACTTAAAATTTCTAAGATAAACAAAACGCAAAAATTTACTTACACTATAAAAGTCATGTCTTTGAAATGTGACATGTAAAAAAAAGTAACAAACTTAAAATTTCTACAATATTTTTTTTAAAAACATAACGTAAAAATTTAGTTTACACATAAAAAGCACGTCTTTAAAATGTGACATACAAGAGAAAAAGTAACATACTTAAAATTTCTAAGATAAAGAACTTAAAACCTTTACGGAAAATTTACTTTACATATACAAATCATGTGTTTAAAATGTGGCATACAAGATAAAAAAAAAGTATCATACTTGAAACTTTCCACAGCAAAAAAATTTAAACATTAGCGTAAAAATTTACTTTTCATATAAAATTCACGTCTTTAAACGGGAAGATAAGTACGTGACGGTAATCAGCCAATCAGGATAGCGGTAGATTATACGCCACTCGCCGACAGTGGTAGATAGGAGGAAGAGTCACGCTAAAACTTGTTGAAACTTGTCATGGGACTTGAACAGCTAAAATGAGAATATAAGTACGTGACGGTAATCAACCGATTAGGATTGAGATCGACGCGCAAGCAGCGGGTGACTCTATGATGAGACAGCATGTCTAAGAATATTGTTTCCTACTTTGCTTTGGTGAAAGTTTGGCTTTCTAAGACTTTTTTCATAATGTAATGATTTCTGCTAAAAAAAAAAAAAAAAAAAAAAAAAAAAACTTGGAATGAGTGATGTGGACAAATTCGTATGGACTTTTTTCCAAAAAAATATGATTCACATGGAAAATTTAAGATCAATTTTTTTTTTTACTTTTCTATTATCTAAAACATTGAATAACGTTCAATTTCAGTGGGACTACATGATAAAATACGAGTAAAACTTTACAAAATTGTAACAAAGAAGAAAAAATAACAAGAAAGTTATTATGAATGCTAGTTACAAATATTCCAAAGAAAAATTTTCATCCCTACTTTTCAATGTGAAAATCAATACATAAGTTGGAAATTAGTGTTACTTCAAGAAAGGCTTGGATTATTTACTTTGTAATAGGATATAATAAGGTGTCATGCTAACTCCTAAATATTGAATAACAATTATTTTACCTATCAATTTAAGAAAGGTGGTTGGTTGTTTTCAGATTATCTGGCGCCGTCAGCAACACGAGGGCTATAAAGCACCGAAACTTTCATCATTAGATAAGCCAACATTCATTTACAAACACCCATGCCTAACATGGGACTCGAACCCGCAACCTCGCGGCCTAGAAGCTAGCACGCTAACCACTATACCATTTGGTCGGCCCTAAGTAAGGTGAATTGAGAAAAAAATAATATTTAATAACTTGTAGATATGCATTCAAGTTTTAAAAATCATCTCCAAGACTTATAAAATATCTTAACATAATTTGAAAGAAAATTGTGAATTATAAGTAAACTACATTACTTTATTATATTCTAAATAGAAATCATAACTAATTTAGTTAACTTTTTTCATCGTAACACTCATATTCAAAGACATATTTTTAAAAATAGCCCCTTTAAAATATTAATAGTTGTAAATCACAGATGCTGTTGGCTATTGTTTTCCACTATATCTATTATGAATTGTTAAACTTGTAAAAGATTATATATAAGTTTCATATGTAATTTTCTATGTATGGTGTATTCATAAAACACGCATATGCTTCAATAAATGTTGAAATATATTTGTCATTTGAAATTAAGCATATTGAAAATAAATGCTATCTACATTTTCAAATCGGAAATTAGTATAAAATAAATTTTACATGTAAACAAAAAATCATGATAAAAAGAAAAATCTACAAAAATGTAAATGACAATTTTACTGTCGAAACATAAAAAATGAATAATTTATGATTTTATTCAAAGCAAACGTTTTATTGTCTAACATAAAACTTAAATTTAGCAGGAAAACGAGAAACACAATTTTATATTCTATCATAATTGTCAAAAATTGAATTTATTAGCTGCTGTAATAAATTTTTCTTTTTCAAATTCTTAAGTTTTTCTTCCCAGTAAAAGAAAATTAAGTTCATGCGTAATAAATAGGTTTATAGATGAATCTTATAAATTTAATCAAATATAATTTCAAATTGTTATGAACTAAGAGACTGAGTGAAAGTGACCGATGAAGAGAAAATAAAAGTTGATAGAAATGTGCTGAAAAAAGTAAAAAACGATAAGAAATTCGTGAATGAGGATTATCATGGACTTACATTAACTTCGGTTTTCAAGTTTATGAAAAGAAAATACACTCTCGTTTCAAGAACCAACCTGATGTCTTATCATAGAATGCTAAAGATAAAATCTCTATACATTAAAGAAATTTTCAATATTTGAGGGTTTTTTTTTAAACTCATGTATATAATGTGAGAAGTAATACTAAAAGTATATAAGATACAACATTGAAAGATGTGAATGTTTCGAAGTACTCTATCAGAAATAAAAATGCGTTGAGGTCAGATGTAAAATTTTTAGGAGAATGTTAAAAAAAAAAAAAAAAAAAAAAAAAAAAAAAAAAAAAAACACACACACACACACACATGCTTTTCAGTCGGGACATAGGTGTTAAAACTACAACACATTAAACAATTTATATTATGTCATCTTAGTTGTATTAAACTGGAGAAGATTTTATGAAAATTATCAGCATATGTGAAATAGTATCCATTCTCCATTGACATATGTTAAAATAACGAGACCTGCTTCATCACATACAGATAAGAGCAATCAGTTGCGGGATGATATTTTCATGATGGTCATTATCCCATGAATAAGGTGATTAGGGATGCTTATATTTTCTAATGCAAATTCTAGTATTTCACATAACTTCAACTTGATATGTTACATGACTTTCACTAAATCATCCTAAAAATATAAGAAAATTGATAGTAAAATAACATAAAAGAAAAAAGTACGAGCATTGATTTAAAGTATATTTATTAGACTTGGCTACAAACCATATGCTTGAGACGAAAATTGCTCAGAACCAAGTAACTAACTTAAATAATTTCATTGAATTCCAAAAAGACATTTTTCTCGTGTAATAACTGAAAATTAACAGATTTTTTCTCATACGCATTATACGTTTTGTCCAATCAGATGTAGAATAGTTAAGAAATACCCAGCCTCTTCTTAAATCTTAAAGTATCACTCTTGGAAAAAATTATAAAATTTCAATTTACACTTAAAATTTTTATAATTCTAAGAATGTATTCAAGGCAATATTTAAATAGTATTTCACATAACTTCCACTCGATATGTTACATATAGATTTTTTTAAAAATATATTGACTTTCACTAAATCATCCTAAAAATATAAGAAAAATTATAATAAGAAGAATATAAAAGAAAAAATGCTATAATTGATTTAAAGTATATTTATTAGACTTGGCTACATTTGTACAATTTTTACATGAATTTAAAATTTTACATGTTTCGCATGAAAATAAAATTTTGCTGTTTTCACATGAAAATAAAATTGTACATTACTTTTTACCTATGAAAGATTATATAGTACATTAATCGATGAAGAACTAGGGTGTAAAAGTCACCGATTTATACAAATAAGAGGGAAAGGTCCAATTTTTTCTACAATTTTTGTAGTTGAATTAGATATTTATTAAACTGACAAAATTTCCGCATTTAAATGTAAATATTGTCTTGAATACATTCTTTGAATTATAAAAATTTTAAGTGTAAATTGAAATTTTTATAAATTTTTCAAGAGTGACATGTTAAGATTTAAGAAGAGGCTGAGTATTTCTTATCTATTTTACATCTAATTGGACAAAACGTATAATGCGTATGAGTTGGTTGGTTGGTTGTTTTCAGATTATCTGGCGCCGTCAGCAACACGAGGGCTATAATGCGCCGAAACATTCGTCATTAGACAAGCCAACATACATTTACAAACACCCATGCCTAACATGGGACTCGAACCCGCAACCTCGCGGTCTAGAAGCTAGCACGCTAACCACTATACCGTTTGGTCGGCATAATGCGTATGAGAAAAAATCTGTTAATTTTCAATTATTACATGAGAAAAATGTTTTTTTAGAATTCAATCAAATTATTTAAGTTAGTAACTTGGTTCTGGTCAATTTTCGTCTCAAGCATATGATTTGTAGCTAAGTCTAATAAATATATTTTAAATCAATGCTAGTATTTTTTTTTTTTTTTTTTTTGTCTTTTGCACTATTTTTAATATCATTTTTCTTATATTTTTAGGATGATTTAGTGAAAGGCAATATATTGAGAGAAAAAAAAAAGAAAAAAAACTATATTGTAACATATCAAGTTGAAGTTATCTAAAATACTAGAATTTGCATGAGAAAATATAAGCATCCCCAATCAATTTATTCATGGCATAATGACCATCATGTAAATTTCTTCCCGCAACTAGTTGCTCTTATCGGTATACGATTAAGCAAGTCTCGTTATTGTAACATAAGTCAATGGAGAAACGATACTTTTCCACATTTGCTGATAATTTTCGTAAGATCTTATCCAGTCTGATAACACTAAGATGACATAATATAAATTGCTTAATGTGTTGTAGTTTTACACACCTATGTCTCCAATAAAAGCATGTTTGATTTTTTTTATCTTAACTTTCTCTTAAACATTTTACATCTGACCTCAATGCATTTTTATTTCTGATAAAGTACTTCGAAACATTCACATCTTTCAATGTTGTATCTTATATACTTTTAGTATTACTTCTCACATTATACATGAGTTTAAAGAAATTTTCAATATTTGAGTTTTTTTTAATGTATAGAGATTTGATCTTTTAGCATTCTATGATAAGACATCAGGTTGGTTCTTAAAAAGAGAGAATGTATTTTCTTGTCATAAGCTCGAAAACCGAAGTTAATGAAAGTCCATAATAATTCTCATTCACGAATTTCTTATCATTTTTTACTTGTTTCAACACATTTTTATCAACTTTTATTTTCTCTTCATCTGACACTTTGTCACACAAAAAGTTTACAAAAATTTGCTGTGTAAATTCTACTTCACTGAAAAGTTATCTGTTACAAGCAATAAAAATGTCTTTTTGCTTGACTAATTTTATGTGTGTTAATTAGCATGTGTAATATAAGTTTTATTTTTGTCTTTCGAAAGTGAGTATTCGTAAATTAAATAAGATCATTGAAACCATTTTCAAAATATACTTATCTTTTACAAGTTTTTCCGGAATGAACTTTGTTCAGTTAGAATAGTATAAGCATTATTAATATTAGCATGGTCAAAATAAGCGTCTTGTAAAACACATTCCGTTTCAGTTTTCTGAAATGTATAAGTTCTTTAGAAATTATGGGTGAAAGTTAAAAATTTCTATATTAATAATTTATTGCCAACACCTCTCAAATTAAAACTTTCACGCATAATTTAATTGGTTCAGATGATGTTACATTTTACATACTAACAAATTCTACATTTTTTTCACACGAATTTCTGCTAGTTTTTCACAAAAAAAGAAAAAAAGTTCTTTAAAGTTGCTTATAAAACTTTTCTTTTTCGTTATTTAAAATTTTTAAATAAATTCCAGATCATAGTAGTTAACTACTTCAACAAAAGAAAACATTTAATTTAAGTTTGTTTGAATGATGTTAAACTTGATGCATCTGATTGGCGATTTGTATATATTCTTTTAAAAGTTTTACAATTCATAACTGATATAGTAAAAAATAATAGCGGACATAATCTGAGATTGACAAAAATTTGCAACTATTAATATTTAAAGAAGGATATTTTGAAAAATATATCATTGAATACGAGGGTTATGATGAAAAAAAGTTAACTAAATTAGTTATGACTTTTTTTAAGAATATAATAAAGTTTTGTAGTTTACATATAATTCACAATTTTCTTTCAAATTATATTAAGATATTTTATAAGTCTTGGAGACGATTTTTAAAACTTGAATGCATATCTACAATTTATTAAATATTTTTTTTTTCTCAATTCACCTTTCTTAGATTGATAAGAAAATTAATTGTTATTCAACATTTAGGAGTTTGTAATAGGATACAATAAGGTGTCATACTAAGTAAATTGTCTAAGCCTTTCTTGAATTAACACTGATTTCCAACTTTTGTATTGATTTTCACATTGAAAAGTAGAGATGAAAATTTTTCTTTGGAATATTTGTAACTAGCATTCATATTAACTCTCTTGCTGTTTTTTCTTCTTTGTTACAATTTTGTAAAATTTTACTCGTATTTCATCATGTAATCCCACTGAGATTGAACGCTATTCAATGTTTCAGATAATACAAAAGTTTTCAAGTAAAATTGATCTTAAATTCTCCAGGTAAATCACATTTTTTTTTTTAAAGAAAGTCCATACGAATTCTACCTTCACTAAATAAGGTATATTTGAAATCCACTTCACTCATTCCAAGTTTTTTTTTTTAACAGAAGATGGCATAGAGTTGGACGATCATTACATTATGAAATAGGTCTTAGAAAGCCAAACTTTCAGCAAAGCAAAGTAGGAAACGATAATCTTAAAGACCTACAGTCGCATCATAGCGTCAACCGCTGCTTACGCGTCGATCTCTATCCTAATCGGCTGATTGCCGTCACGTGCTTATCTTCTTGTTCTAGCTGTTAAAGTCCCCCGACCTGTTTCAACAAGTTTTAGCGTGACTCATCCTCCTATCTACCACTTTCGGCGAGTGGCGTATCACCTACAGCTATCCTGATTGGCTGATTACCGTCACGTGCTTATCTTCACGTTTAAAGACCTGAATTTTATATGAAAAGTAAATTTTTACGCTAATGTTTAAATTTTTTGCTGTGTAAAGTTTTAAGAATATTACCTTTTTTTTTTTAAATCTTATGACACATTTTAACACATGATTTGTATATGTGAAGAAAATTTCTGCGTAAAATTTAAAATTCTTTATCTTAGAAATTTTAAGTATGTTACTTTTTCTCTTTTATGTCACATTTTAAAGACGGAGTTTTTATGTGTAAACTAAATTTTTAAGTTAATGTTTATATTCCTTTTCTTAGAAATTTTAAGTACGTTACTTTTGCTCTTGCATATAAAATTTTAAAGACGTACTTTTTATGTGTAAACTAAATTTAACGTTATGTTTATTTATTATTATTATTAATTTTTTTTTCGTAGAAATTTTATGTATATTACTTTTCTTTTACATGTCACATTTTAAAGACATGATTTTTATAGTTTAAGTAAATTTTCGCGTTTTGTTTATCTTAGAAATTTTAAGTATGTTATTTTTTCTCTTATTTAACATTAACCTAAGAGTATAATTGTATATGAAAATTAAATTATCACGTTAAAGTTTAGATACATGATTTTTGTATTTGAAGTAAATTTTTGTGTAAAGGTTAATATTCTTTAACTTTGAAATTTGTATTTTGTTAAATTTTCCCTTATTTAGTATTAATCTAAGCGTATGATTGTATATGATAAGTAAATTTTCGCGTATTGTTTAAATTTTTTGTTGTAGAAATTTTAAAAATGAGGAAAACGAGCTTTTATTTCAGCCAATCAGAGGAGACTTAGCTAAATCTCAAGATGTTGCTATTGCTTAAATACTAAGTTTTAACATATCCCACTGTGACGTCATGCATAAAAAGCCTGTAACTATAAGTTATTCGTTTAGAAGCAGTCCTAGAACAACTCAACTCCACCATCCCGCCTTATGTTGTCGTATTCCACTGTTGCCATCGCCTAAAAGGTAACCTTTATAAAATAATTAATGTTATTCCGACACTGTGACGTCATGCGTATAAAGCTTCTCAGTTTAATATATTCGTTTAGAATCAATCCTAGAACAACTCAACACCTTCGCCTTAAACTTAGCATATTCACACTGTTGCCACCGCCTAAAGTTAAACTTTATAATATATTATGACGTCATTCCCACGGTATCCCCACTGTGACGTTACACATCAAAAGCCCATAACGAAAACCAAACTAACTGCAAATGCAGGGAAACAACTCAACAACAGAAGAACAACTCACCTACTTCTTGCCACGTGACTTCCGGTAACGTCATACACGGCGACGTCCACTTCCAATGACGTCAACATCCCTCTACCGCATACCGCCATGGCTCCGGTGCCCCATTTTCTACTATTAACATGCTAAAACTTTGAATCATTTTTAATATATTATGTGGGTTATCGAACCTCACCAATAATAAGAAGGTTTCAAAAATCAATTATATGCAGTGCTTTTTAAGAATTGTTTAGCACAAATTAATATTCGATCTACGAAACTTTTTACCTTACACCCACAACTTGAGCCTACTGTATTTTTAAAAGTGCCTGGTTTAATATCCAGAATCAGAATTAAAATATAACTAGTTTCTTACGGAAATTATATTACGAATGTTTGAAACTTCTAAATTTTGAGAGGGGGGGGGGGGATATGTATTTTAATTTCAAATATTTGTGAAATAAAAACTCATACGAAAAACTACGTTATTAACGTGTTTCTATTTGTCTCTGGTGTTTATTCAGCATGTAAAGAACACGTGGTACTGTTTTTTTTTTTTTTTTAACCACATTTGAGCAATTTAAATTTTTTACTAACACAAGTTTTCTGTTTGTTAAACTTTTATGTCTGATACTTTAGAGTAAACTCTTTATTAAATTATTTCATTACTAACGAAATTGATTTTTTGGCTAGAGATTGATTCCCTTCTGCTTTTAGCATTCAAGAAAGTGGTCATTCTAAACTGAGGACGCCCAAAACCTTTATGTCGCCACATGACGCACTTTACTCACGTAACATAGGTTAAGGCTTTCATTTCGTCTTTCACCCGTCCAACTCATTGCAAGAGAGTACTATGACGATCACTTTAAAATCTCGAATCTTTTCTAGGGCAAAAGCGGTCGCTTTTACCTGATGTTTAGTTTCTAATCTATCGTAATGTATGTCTTTTTTCGGGTTTGATTCAATGTTGGTCCTATGCATGAGATCATATGATGAAGAAGTTTATTACCCTGGGCCTTAAGCCCAAGGGTATTGATTTCAGTTGGTAAAAGTGTGGTCCGGTGGCCGTCACCACGCAATGTTTGGGCAAAAGCAGGAAAGGCATTGTGTGGGCTTGCTCTGCTTGCTTGTATAAAAAGAGATGTTAATGTTGTTAAAAACAACAACTTTGTATTATGCTTGGACTTAAGGCCCTGGGTAAACTGTACATCGACAATAAGCCGATTATTTATCTTTTTTTTATTGCATTTTAACCATTTTAACGTAAGAAATACATGTGGAAAAAACCTTCCTAATCGACTTAAATCTTAAAAATCTAGTTTTTCTTCAAATATCACATCAGGTTAATTTAAGTACTTGTTAATGTAACATAATTGCCAAAAGGAAAGAGCATGAAAACTCCAATAGCTTCAATTTATAGCCTAGCCCTCGGGCGAAACCTTCAAGATATCCGGTAATTAAGTCATCTCGCCAACTACACGAAATTCAACACCCATTCCATAATTGACGTGTTTGCAACAAAACACGAGGGTGGATTCCAACAGACCTCCACATACTTTAAGATTGGACTTCAGATTGCTGCTGAAAGGGAATCTATTGTCGACGTGGGTTATGCTGGCTGCGATCACTGATATTCTCTCTGATCATCAAACAATTTAAATAACTGTTATGATATCAGTACATTCTCGCCGAGGCAAGACGAGCCCCTGCGAGTGGGAGAGTGTATCCTGACTCAGGGCAGAAGAAGCCAAGTACACTCTCCCACTCGCAGCGGCTCGTCTTGTCTCGGCGAGAGTACTAGTACCATTAGATTTTGGTGTCAATTTCATTTTTATCATTGCGGAACTGTTTTGGGAGAATGAATTAAAAATTTCGAAAATTAACGGACTCTTTAATATCCACTTCTGTTCTTAAACACTAGAGTAAACATTTAGATTGTGGAATCTTTAATTTTTTCAGTGAATTTTTACTAGGACTGCTGAAACGGAATCGATTGTTGACCCGCCTCTGGGTCATGCTGACTGGGATCATTGATATTTTCTCTGATCATCAAACAATTTAAATCACTGTTTGATATTGGTGACAATTTCATTTTTATCATTTTGGAACTGCTTTGGGAGAATAGATTATATGAATTTAAAATTTCGAAAATTAATGCGTTCTTTCATATCCAATTCTGTACTTAACCGACACTCGAATAAGTTGTAAAATTTTAAAATATTTAATTTTTTTTTGGAGGGGGGGGGGGGTATTTTTATTACGACTGATGCAATGCCACGAATTTAGAATCATGAACAATATTCAAAGGTTTTATTAAGTGTTCGCACAATTTGTTAAATGAATTGCTTGTTGCTTATCAATATACGCATCGGGAATAGCATTCTTAAATTCACAAACTTGTAGAGTTTCTTTCATTCAATTAGATAGAGCTTTAAAGGTATAGATTTTTGCAATGTTTAAATTGGTATTGTAAAATTTTGGTATTATTTGTTTATAAATTATTTAATAGTTAAAAATAAAACTAGACTTGAAATAATTCCGTGTAGTGGTAATTATAATTTATCGCCTTACGAAGATGTTAAATGCATTATATTCAATTTTAATGTATCATAAAAAGAGGAAATTTGTATATTACGAAATAACATTTGCATGTCAGGGAATAATCCTAATTGTAGTTAATTAAAACCATAAAACGGTAGAAAATTCAAGCTTTAAAAAAAAATTGGGGGTATATTTTTTGTTGAAAAAGAATTTTCCAAAATTTAATCTTTTTCTAAATTACTTAAATGAAATAGTTGCATTTGGTGGTTAATGGGAAATAATTGGCTAAAATGGAATAGAGAGTTAACATAAAAAAAAAAAAAAAAAAAAAAAAAAAAAAAACTATTTATTGAATTTTAATAGGGTAATTTATTTTCAGAAATCACAAATAAAATCTACTTTCTCTGCACGATCAAAGTGTGACTGTAGAGAACTAGCCATGTAGTATTTTAATCCCAAATATATTGTTTTCATCTTCAAACAAACACGTTGAAAATAAGCATTGCATACAACTCTTATACTTTATAACTAAGTATAAGACGCATTTATATTTGAAAGAATTTCTTTAAAATCGAAAACAAAATTTGCTCTACTGTGGAAGTACAGATGAAGACGAAACTGACTGTTGAACATTATAGAAGTATTTAAAATAAGTTAACATTATTCTTACTTGGAAGAAACCTCAGTATTCTACATTACCCGACACACGCTATCCCATATTACCTAAAGTTCCACTATATCTTGCATAGCCAAATTTTTGTTTAATCTATTACATTAAACCATTTTTTAAATCTTTTCATGTTCTTGAAAAAATGTATATTTTTAAAGACAAATAAACATTTAACCTAAAAGCATTAAAAAAATATTTAAAAACTATTTTTTTATCCACTAGGTGATATGTCTTTCTTATAGACAAAACGCGTTTGAATAGTAGCTCTCCAGTACTTTCAAGTGGTAAAAATAGCAGCTTTCTTTTTTGGCAGAAAGACACATATTAAACTGATTAAAAATAACCAACTGTTTCATTAATTCTTAAAAATGCGTTACTTTTTTTTCTATTTAATGAGCGATGTGGGAGGAAAAGCAATTGAACAGCGACTTCTAGCTGTATCATATGAAATAAAGAAACTCAATTCATTTCTAAAGACGAACAAAATTAAAACACCTCCATATTTTTCTAAATCTTTTTCAAAGCTTCTTATATCTTTCGTTTACTGGATACGATACACTTTCAGTGGACAAAAACATTGCAATTGAATAGGGACTATTTAGTGGTTGCAAATGTCGAAGTAAAGAAAGACTCATCAAGCCTCCGCCCCCCCTTGACATGTATACTAATGACTAAGTATTTAATTGTATTCATTCCCCGTCTTTGGGGAAGCACATTAGTCTTAATACCGGTAAAATTGTTGAAGCTCAATTTTACCATTAAGAGTCGGTTTAAGTGAGCATGAAAAGTAGCTACAGAGTGGTAAGTTATTTTCACTTTTTCGAGAAGTTCTTTTAGTGACAAAAAAAAATATCTAAAGAAAAAGAAGAGAGATTTAAAAAGATTTACAAATCTTGTTGATGTAAAGAAAGTTTCTATAAGGAACAACAGTGATTCGTGTTATGATGTAATTTTTTTATTATTTGGTTTTATGATGTAATTTGTATACTTGGTAGAGTGTTGACATTTCAACGAAAGAGTTCGGCAGTAGAGAATTTATACTTATGTTTGTGCATTTCTTGATGACTTTTTCTTTGAAATACGCTGTTAATAAACTTAAAATAAGTGGATAAAAATCATCCAGGATGAGACTCCAGGTAAAAAAAAAATATATACATTGATCCCGCACCATGGATCCAGTTGTTGTATCTTTTGGACGTAAAATCGGTGCATAAATAAAGTTAACCAGGTAGAGTGATAAGAATTATATTTATTTACAAAATACAGGGTGTCCGGGCTTAAAGTTATGGCTTATTAACCGATTAGAATTGAATAAACTGCTTCTCTGCAATCAGAACCCCTTCCGAGATTTTTTTTTAACTAGAAAGTAATACACCTAAAAGCCAATGTGTGGATAGGAATGCATGTAAATGGCAACATTGGTCCATTTTTCTTTTCAGGGCACACTGTTACGGGGTACGTTTACCTTAGAAATCATTAAATCCGTTGTGTATAAATGAAAAATTGTGGATGAGTTGAAATAGAGAGTATCAATCAAGTAATTCGTCTATCTCCCGATATACTATGAAATACTCGGAGAGAACTGGATTACGGTTTCAAAGTGCTACAAAAGGTGCACACATCAAAATCTATTGATATTAAAACTTGGTGAGATGTTCTTTCTATTCAAGTATTTTTTTCTCTTCTAATGCGTAGTACTGTAAAAAGAAGCTTTTGGATACTTTTAGAGCGGACACCGTTTACGCTCATCCCTAACCACACATTAACTTTAGATGTATCCTTTTTTGGTAAGATAATCTTGGAGGGGTTTCCAATTCCAATCGACGCACTCAATTATATTTAAATGGATAGTTCCGTAATAATGAACCGAACCTTATTTTTCGGATACCTTTAGTCCGGACACCCTGTATTATTTAATTTCGCACCATAAATTATTCATTACAATTTGGTAGGGACCATGTATCAATACCTTGTCTTTAATTTCCAGTAAGAAATTTGTTTCAAAATTAATTAGAAATAATCTTATTCCCGTTGCAATGAAGCATTAATTAGTGAATTAAATTTTAATTTGTTAAATAACTATTTAAAAATTTGAAAAAAGCAAATATGTTACATATTTTGCTCCCTTAATCCTCACAAAACTTTAAAGCACTGGCATAAAAATTAAAAAAAAAAAAAAAAAAAAAAAAATTGTTCAACGTATATGTATACCAATCATTGATTATTTGATAAATAATCAAATATTAACTTCTGATAAATTTCAAAAATTCAATATTAATGAACAAAAGCAAGCAAAACTATAATATTTTAATCAGTAAGAAATTCTTTATTGCTAATTTACTTTATAAAATAGAAAGTGATAAATTTCGTTTCACTTCATTGAAAAAGTTTCCACGAAGTGAAATCTGAAAAGTATGGATTTTATTCAGTAAAGAGATATTTAATTACCATGTCAGTAATAATAATTACTGATGAGAAGATCCAGTTTTATTCAATTGCCGCAATAGTTTTCTCTTTTCTACCATTAATCTAATGCCTAACCACCACTCACACTTTTAATTAGATCCTCAAGATTTACACTGCTCATCGAGTTCCTAAGATTGTTAATTATGTTAATGCGGTATGCTTCTTTTTCTTAAATAATTGTTAGCACTTTAACAACCCAATCTTCTGTAATACGAATATCTTGAAATTGAATACAGAAGAAAAATTAATAGCTTTTTACATCTAACGAAAAAATGTGGAAATATTGAAACCCAAAGAATATTCTGCTATTTTTTTATTTTTTTTTAAAGATTTTAGCAATTTGGTACTTGAGAATAACCTAATAATTTAAAGAAATTATTTTATATTGTGACTTTTCACATAGTTGAAGGTATTACAATTTTAAAAGGAGCATAATTTCCTTAATTGTAAAATAAGTTAAAACTTAACAATGCCATATTTACTAGTTTTTATAATAATTCCTATTACGTTCATATTTTTTATTTAGATAAATGAAAGTATTTTTTAAAGTAAAATGAAGTGCAAAAGTTAAATTAAAATATATTTTTTAAAAATGGAATGTATTAGTGTTTACGAATTTAGAGCATATAGGTGACTTGAATAGATCATATATTTTTGACGATGCCTGTCATTTTTACAACGTGGAAGATGTTGCAGAATTTAACAAACTTTTAGTATTCTCTTGTAATCAGTAAAGTGTTCTACCTACAATTTAGCATTTTCCTTATTAGTATTGCGTTTTAGATATTTCTAAAAATTTAGCTTAAAGCGATTTTAGAAAAGAAAAAATAATAACTTTTAGATAAAGGAAAGATGAGTTTTATTGAAACAAAATTCATACGATATGTTTTTAAAAGACTTTAGAAATCGCTCGTTCAGAGAACTAGCGCAGTTTTTTTTCTTCTTTGTCGATACCACTTTTATATAAATTCTGTCGTTTTTACAGAGTAGGAGATATTCGAAATAAAAAAAAAAGATCGTCATAAAAGCGGAAACACCCAGTTTTTGAGAAAGAAATAACCATTTAAAAAAATCTAGCCTAACTCTAAAAGCAAAATGAAAACAGAAAGGAAACACACAACAACACAATGCACAATAGCATAGAAGAAGAGTACTACGTAAATATAGCATTAGATTGAACCGAATTTATTGGAAGTCCATTTGGCCTGGCATGAACTCGCGGAATCTCTTTTCTATCTGCATCTGGAAGTTTTCTTTCGCATCCCTTCCAGTATTCCCTCTCTCCCCCCCCCCCCCTTTTTTTTTTCTCTTTGCTTATTTATTTGTTTGTTCTTTTTCTTATATATTTTTTCTTTCTTTTCTGGTGAGGTTTGTTGTTGGATAGCGGGTAACATCCATCATCCTATCCTGACTAGGCAAGCGCAATGCAATCTTTCATACAGAAAGAGATAAAAATAAAAGAAAAAGGGAAAGATAAATATAGAAAGATGGTTCCCCGCGAACACAGATGCTGAGGATAGAGCTTATAGGATAACCAGTGAAATCTTAAATACCGCCGAAGAGAAAGAAGGGGAAAAAATAAGGATGGAGGAAGAGAGAAAAAAAATGAGATCAGAAAAAGTATGAAAGAAAGCAGAGGTGCCCATTGGATGCATCTCTGGGTGGTGTTTATGACGCAAAGATTATGGATTCGGTAGACCTCATTTATGCGATTATTATTAAAGTCTCTAATTTCTAGAACGTGAGAAAGCAGATTTTTCATTTCCAAGCTGAATTAATATCCTAGTAATATTTTCTAGTTTTCATTGGCAGAAATCTCGTGCTTGTCATAAGTTTTTTTTTATTTGGTATCAAATAGGAAATGGTTGGATTGGATTTTTGAGTAAAGTTGCAACAGATAAAAAAAAATGTTTTTTTTAAGGTTTTCTACTGTTAACATTATTTGTAAAAAAATACTTTGGAATTGAAACTTAAATGAGTTACTTTTTAGATCCACAAAACGGACATTAAAATTACACGTGAAATTAAAATGTATAATATTTCATCCTAATATGAAATTTCTTCTCCTTATTCCCTTTAATGGTTCTAATTTACTAAATATAAGATGTACTATATGTGTAATTTGAAGCAATTGGGGAATGGGAAGTTTTATTTACTAACCATAAAATATATGTGTAACTTGAAGCAATTGGGGTGTGGAAAGTTTTAATTTGATGTAAATTTGAATTTCAAAACTCTTTACACTAAATTAATAATTAACATTTTACAATTAATTCTTGAAACATTCATACAATTTCTCAATGCATGTAATAGTAAGTGATCAATTTCAAAGTTTTTTAAATATCCATTGGTACCCCACAATAGTAAGTAACTTTCTATCTAAAAGTGAGACCTTCTATCGTAAGAGAATACATTCGCTTTAATTAGTTACTAAAAAATTACTGAATCAGTATAACCTCATTGCAATGCTTATATATACTATAATTTCAGAACAATTTTTTTTCAAGATAATGTATTACCATTTAAAGAGTGTACATTTGTGAGTGCTCTAAAAACAAAATACAATTTATAAAACATTGGCAGATAATTTCTTAGTTTTGCAGAAATTCCTGAATTTCTAAAAATTTCCGCTTCTGAGTCAGTATGTACATGTTTTTATAATTGGTGTAGGGAAAAATATTTAATCTTTTAACCGTCGAAGTTGTTTAGAAAGTGTTGTTTGATAAATATTTTGTTGCTGATTAAATTACAAACTTCTGTGTACTTCGTAAAAAGAAAATCCCAACAAAAACATTTCTGTAAAAATACGCCAAGTTTTTCATGCAATGATTATGACCGTGAAAAGTATTGAGATCTAAAGTAGAGCCAAGTTTAATGTTGTTGTAAATTACGGGCAATGAAAATTACTAAAAATTTATTCTCAAAGTCAAAATTCCCCAGCAAAGGCCTAAATATCTAGCTGCAAAAATATTTGTGACAAATAGCCATTACGTAGTCTGATTCACTGACACGTAATGGCCAAGTCACACAAGGCAATAACTTGGCTCTACTTTAGATCTCAATGCTTTTCACTGCCATAATCATTGCATGAAGAACTAGGAGCCTTTTTACAGAGATGTTTTTTGGGGGGATTTCACTTCTTTTTTTGAGGTATTAATTTTAAAATGTGGCCAATATACGCTTTTATAATGCCAAGTACACATTATTATTATTATTATTATTTCTTGATTTTAGAGGCTTTGCGATGTATGGGGAATTTGTTCTCTATTTATATATGTTAAGAGCTACTAATGTTCTAAGTTTTATAATTCTAACCCTAATAGAAATGTAATAGAATTGAGATTCGAATTTTTCGAACTTTGCCTCCTTTAAGGGATTTAGAGGGGGAAATCTCGATTTTTAGATTTTTTCCTTTACCTACATGTTAAACCTTACAAGCATACCAAATTTCATAGTTCTAGCTCTACTAGAAGTACCTTAGTAATTTGATGATCAATGAGTGAGTTTTGGGTGGATTTCATAATGTGTCGTTTTCTGCCGTTTTCAAATTTGATTATCTCGACAACCAATATATTTGGAGACTTGAAAACTTAGGGGTCTTACTAAAGTGGCTACCAGCTACTCGTAAGAAAATGTCAGCCCTAGACATTCTGTAATACGCAGATATGAGAGGTCAAAATACTGCTGAGTGGCTTCTGGTAAAAGATGGCTGTCAGCAAACTAGATTGTGTGTTTATAAAACGTAATTACACTGCAAAATACAGTCTTATAAACAAATGCTAACCATTTTTTGTAGCATAATGCAATTAAAAAAAAAATAATAAAAAAAAAAAAAAAACGTCGCTTACAATTGCAGTTTACATCAAATCAAATCGATGATTTTTTTAGTTAATTTTTTTTATGTTACACTCGTTTAATGTTATTTTATACAGGCTCTTAGAAATGAATTTTTAACTTTGAATTGACATAACAACAAAACAGTGAAAGACAGAAAGAAGAGACAAAGGGAATGTTGGATAGACAGGCATGGAGTTTTAAATTCACTGGTTTGCAAAATTAGTTATAATGTAGAAGTGTGGTAATAAAATTGTTGTAAAATCCGATAGCTTGTGTTTATCGTTTTTCTAATAAAAAAGAGGCTGTATGATCCCTTTGCTGGATAGTACCGGTGCTTTTACAGTGGTATTGAAAGACAGACGGGTTTTCAGTTCCCAATATTCCTCAGTTTTGTTTAGTGATGAATCCATCCATATGAAAATGGGACTCATCGGTAAACCATAAGATCATCAAATTTACTCCCACCAATTTTGCAAACTGGTGTATTTATAATTCTATACCTGTTCATCCAATACAACAGTTGTCTCTTTCTGTCTCTAATTGTTTCTCAATTGTCTTCTTTCTACCTTTCCAATTTCACATTGTTCACTCTGAAAACGTTCTAATTGATCTAACAGTGTTTTAAAGTCTAAATAAAAAAACCGATTTCTTCTCGGAGAATCGGCGTACTCCTGAAGAATGTCTTTCTACGAAGAAAATATGCATTTTTTTTTTGTCAGTTGCAACGAGCATGATAGCAAGTCTTTCCTAAAATTACAATTCGTGTGGCATGGAGGTAGAATGTGCAGCTACCATGCAAGAGGTTTCTTCGCTCTGCTGTTCAGATTGAGGGGGCAGCGATCGCGACATTAGACAGTTACCCCGCTACCTAGTGGCAGTCCTATTCGAGACTCAGCTGCAAGATCCATCGAAAAAATTTCTACATATCATACGATTCACTCATAAGCGATGCTAAGGCATGGTGTGTCACTGGGTTTATAGCCAATATTCAAGATAGTTAATCAGTTAAAAATGTTTGTCGAATTTATTCAATATAAGTATTTGCTTTTTTGAAATTTTTTAAAAAAGCTTTTTGCATTCAAATCCCAATTACTACTACCAGTTAATCATTGAAATTAATTATTGCATTTAAATAATGAAATATATTAGTTATTAAAATAATCTAATTATTTAAATTAATTATTTATTTATCTAGTTATTAATGTTAATTATTGATTGCTAATTTCTATTATTATATTGAAAATTTGGTCCCGGCATGCATCTAAAATCCCTGGACCGATTTTACGTCTCAGTACATCTCTGATGGATTCATTATGAGATCTCTTTCTGTCTATTGCTAAGACATTTTGCATATAATAATGTATCGTTACACTTGTTTACTAGCCTTTTTAGAATGCGATATTTTCGTAACTCTTGAATAAAATCTAGCACCATGAGAAAGACTGGTCTTAGAGTAACCTGTAATTTCCTTCTGTCGGTGCTTTGTGAACAATGGGAGAAACTCTCGAAAATAGAGAGAAAAAAGTAATTATATATTGTGGATTGCGTCTCAGTGTTTTGGTTGGTCGACGGAGACTGGCCTCGACCTCAAACCGGTTGGATCATCAACTCGGCCCCTTACAACATTTCACCTTGAACAGCGCATGCGCGGGGATGCGGTGGGGGTGGGAACTTTTTGTGTGGGGTGTCAATCATTATTTCGTCGAGGGAACATGTTTTAGTAAAATATGGCTTTTATTAATGATTTCTTTCTCGGGGTTGGAAGTTTTGGTTGGAAATTATATTTTTTTTTACCATTTGGTGTGGGGTATGGGAGGGAATGATATAAGACATAATATAATTTATTTTAGCCTTATAATTAAAGATATTTGGAACTTTTAGTGAAACTTTAATTTCGACTCTCATGTTTATAAAATATTTCAAAAGTAGAAAATTAGGAAAGGGACATGTTCAGTACAATATAAATTGCTATCGCTTTTTCTGTGAATAGACATAATTTCAAACTATAAATTATTACGCATTAAAGTAGATGATTATATGAAAACAAAACTGTTTGATTTTGACACCAACTAAAAAAGTTATGTTAACACAATAAAAGCAATTTGATGGAAGTATTGCTTCTGAATGAAAAATAGCGATAATAAGACTAGAATCTGTGTCGAATAATAATAATAAACACATTTGTGTTTAATTCAAATACGTGCACTAATATAGTTGACTGTCAATCAATTAAAAAGAAACAAATAAATGAAAATTGTCACCAAAAACAGATCATATGTTAAAATAATTACTGCCATTGAAAACACTAGTTTCGTTAAATGCACATGCTCTTATATATAGAACATATTGGTACAGATTTCAAATAGTTTACTAATATAGATTTTTCATGTTAAAAATTATTATAAAATGGTAATTTTGATATATTTTTGTAGGAAGCAAATATAATCCTAAGCAATGCTCAGTGCTTTTTTATTCTATCAATTTCTTCCGAAATCGTTCAAAAAGTAAGATTTGTAGTTATAGTTTAATTGCATATCCAACTTACAATTCAATGAAATTCAACTTTAAAGCAATGTAAAATTATGTGTGGTGATTAACTTCCACCCAGGGCAAAATATTTTTTATCCATTACAAAATCATTTTCATGTGAATAATACATGCCAATACATTTTATTACCATGATCTGTCAAATGAGGCTTATATACGATCTCTTTATATGCGATCACTCTTTGCTGATAATAACACGTATATGAATACAGCGAACGTTAACTTACATATTATTCTTGCCAATTAAAGACAGGTTTGGCACGTCACATTGACAATGTGAATATTTTAAATTTGTAACTTCAATCAAAGAGAAGTAGAAAGCTTTGTCACGTTTAGTCTTTATTATGAATGTTTTTAAATTTACAAACAAATGATAGGTACCGTTCCGTTCCACCCTTTGTTGGTAATTTGGACCCGTATATATATCGTGTGTGTGTTTTATCGTGAAATGACTGATATTAGAGGATGTCAGTGTTATACGGTGAATGCCAACACATTCCATTCCATCGAATATGTGATATCTTATACATTTTGGAACCGATGAATGTTGACATGCATAGATACACAGATATACTCAGATGGGGAGTCGAAACGAGAAGACATCCTGATTTTGACCGTGATCGTACAGATACCCAAATTGAGTTGACAGTTGTTATTGGAGCAGAAAACTCTGCCATTTATAAATTAGCAAAACTCAAGGAGCTTTACACCAGTAATGAATTCGATTCAAAAGTTCCTCCTCGAACAAACGAATCATTGCGTTGCAAAGTAAATTATCACTGACCCCTAACATTACAAAAGTATTTTGGATAACTAGAAAATACATCATTTTTAAGGCAACATATTTGTACCCAAGTGGTTACGTTAGAAATCATTGAAAAAACCGTATATTTTTTTCAGTATCCGCAGTTTACTTATATCCACTTAATATACCTTATTGCTGAAACAAACATTAATCGACAAAAAATATCTATGCAATTATGACACTAGACTCGCGTTGAAAATTTATGTATAAAAACGGCGAGAGGAAAATTGATCTCGTGTCTACAGGCAATAATACGTGTCGAAAGAGATTGAAAATAAATAGATTGGCGCTAGAACTCCGTCATAAATGTTTTGATTTATTACCGAAATCTAAGATGATCCCAAAAAAATTCATTTAGCCTTCCTATCTGTCGCATGCTTCTGACGAAGTCGAAACTTTAGGCAAGCGATGCTATTGAAACTATCATTGGGTGTTTACCCAAAAATGATGGATGAATGTAGTGTCCTGAACCTAAACAGAGACCCATGGTTGACACAATATATGACTTATGGTTTGTTAACCCAAAGTCTTATCGCGGTAATTGCCGACCGCGACAATTGGTTTCGATAAAATACTTCGTGATGGATGTTATAAGTGCGCAGGAAGTGAAAAATAAGCAGATACTATTTAAAGGGTTCTTTCAATTTTCTAACCTTACAATGCAGTAATTTCTTTTATGTATTCGGAAAATAATTCTTTTTTTCGCTGAAAATATTTAAAGTATTTTTTTTTATAAAAATCAAGAACAAGGTGCAAGGTAGTAATCAGCTGCAAAGTCCGTGTCTTTTAAAGTGAACTGGAAATATTGTGCAAGAGTGTATGTATGTATAACGCCTTGCCTGTGACGCTCGAATTCAGTTCGGGCAACACAAATGCGCCAATTTTCCCGACCTGAGTTCGGGCAAGAGAAAAATCGGTGCTTCAGTTCCGTGTAGGCTGAACTCAGTTTGGCAGTATGGCCCTCGTGGTATGGCGCAGAATGGCACCGTTAAATCTCAACCCCCCCCCCCCAATTTTTTTTTCAATTTTTAGCATGTTTTTCTCAAGTATATTCGACAGGCAAGGGGTTATAAGAAAATGAACATTGAAATTAGGTGGTTAATGGTTAAGTTTTTGTAACTTTTCATGAAATACTTTTCTACTTGGACTTTTTCTAGAAGATCAAGACTTTTCCCAATTTAGGTAGGATTCTCATGAAATTAGAGGGTCTATCTGATGGCTGTGTGGTTAACGCTCTGGCCTCGCATGCTAAAAGTGCCGGATACGAATCCCGGGTTAGAATGTTCGCTGCTGTTCGGAATCCTCGTTAAGCTATAGGTCCCGGCCTGAATACATATCATTGTACATAAGAATAGGTTGTTGAGCGTACAAACCTGGCAGCCAACCATGAAATAAGAGGAAATAAGTGTAAAAAAAAGTGCAGAATTATATATTTCCTTTCTACTAGTGTCGGACTAAATGAAAGTGCATTATCCAGTAACCCATTGCACTCCATGCCTATTTCGTGCGGAGGAACCAGAAACTCGAAAAGTTTCCCGCCATTTTTGGATCCGTTCGCGGTTACAGATCTGCTTCAAAGAAACTAGACGCAGTCATTGGCCTTCCATCGAATTTCCGCATCAAACCTAGTGGTCCTCTTGAGTTGCGTCATCCAATCATGTGGTGAGTGAGGGCACCTCTGGAGTGCAAAGGGTTAATAGCGATATCAGAAATATGTTTCTGTAATTATTAGCAACTGAATCTCAATGTAAATGGAACGATTCATTGTAATGAACTTGTACATTATAGTTTATCTATCACATCATTTATTAAATGTCCCTTTATTATGGTTTGATTAACTGCTTTTTGTAAGAAACTTACACCATTTCATGTAGTTAATTTTTTTGGGTTGAACTTAAAATTTTTTAAAATATAAAATTTCTTATTGAAATGGTTTAGTTATAAAAGTCGTTTTAAAATATCGCCTAATATCGTCTATTAGATAAAGTTTCTACTTTAATTAATAAAGCTTAGAATTTTTTCTTTTATACATATTCCATAAACATTGACTTTGTAAGCCTAGCGGTATTCATGAAATATTGGTACAATGATCTCGTGTTTTACAGACATTTTAGAATGCATTTTTTTTTTAATGTCCTGAATCTGAATAAAATATAATTGTAAAATTCTCAATAAAAATAATTTAGAACTTTTTCAAAAAATGCTTTAGTTTTGTATTTAAATTTGTTAGTTATATTTTTATTTAAATTACTTTGATAATACCAATGGCTTAAAAAGTTTTTGTTATCTGTTAAAATATCTTCTTATCAGTTAATATATTTTACTTTGGTTAAGCAAAACTTAACAAGATTTGAAAAGTTTCGCCAATAATAAACAAACCTATACAACATTGTGGGATCATTTCGTACTCAGTTTGACACTTTCTGGTTTACTTTCAACATACATTATTTCGACATGAAATCCTATTTATTAATTCCATTTTTACCAATTTCGTTTTTCTTTGTTACCTTCTCTCATCTAATCGGTCTAAAGATGATTGAGTTGGCACGAGTGTTTTCGACAGGTACCGAGAAAGATTAAACACACTTCCATTTTTTCTGCTTCCCCTCTATTTCAATATAGAAGGACGGAATTTCCAATATTCACATCATTTACATAATTGCTTTCCGAGTGAGTTTTTAATTAAATGGTAATAAGTTAAGATGAGTACGGTGACCAAGTTTATTATGCAGTCTACGAGGAATATGTTATTGAGGAAAGATAATCCAAATTATACTATTGGAACGGAAAGCAGATTTTCTCACTATTTATAAGAATTCCTATAAAATATAGTTTGATTTAGAAGAAATTTGGGGGTAAGTATTTTTAACGAGTCTAGAATTTAACGAATATCTACGTAATAGGCAAGACAATTTTTTTTGTCACCGTCACTTCTCATAAATTAACAATTTTTATGATCAAAGTGCCATTTGAAAGAGGTTTAACGGTAATTTTGTCAAAACATGCTAAAATTATTAAAAAAAAAAAAAAGAAAAAAAAAAAAAAAAAACAACAACTTATTACTCCAATATTTTTTATTACTCCGCTATTGAGCATTCCTCTATACTGCGACAATGATTTTCGATAATTTGAGTGTCTGCAGTATATTGTTTATATTTGCGTGATTGTGGTTTGTGGAGCATATTTTTTAGATGAGATTAATAACTCATTTATTTAAAATCGAATGATTTTAAGTTTTTTTTTTTAATAAATGCTGTTTTTACTCG
The DNA here is from genome assembly GCA_963978545.1 of Linyphia triangularis. Taxonomy (NCBI): domain Eukaryota; kingdom Metazoa; phylum Arthropoda; class Arachnida; order Araneae; family Linyphiidae; genus Linyphia; species Linyphia triangularis. The sequence continues at coordinate 16,647,061 of OZ021721.1, forward strand.
AAGATTGTCATTTTGTTTAATATTAGAATGCAGGTTTGATATTCTTGTCAATATTGTCTTCGGCAGATTATTGAAATGCAGCTTCTGATATACTGGTATTCCTTATCCTCATGTTATTCGATCCTTTTTTGAGGGGGGGGGGGGATTTTAAAGGTATGCTAAAGAAATTATATTTTGATAAAGTAATAGGATGCTCCACTAATATTTGAATTCCCGAAAAAAGATGAATATCTCACGTTAATTGCTTTTGCATATAAAATCCATTAGACTGTTTCACAGTAAAGGGAAGATGCACAGGATAAAGTATTACAATTTCAAGAACATCAAGGCCTTTTCCTTAAAGTAGTTTAAGAGGTGACAATCTTACCATTTCAATTTGTAAATGTTCAGTAAATATAGCCACATTTTTGTAATTTTGTTTAGAACTGAAATAAACTATTTTTACACTTATAATTACACTCATCATTGATATAGAATTTGAAAGAGTAGTAATTGACATTATGATGCTTAGATATATTTACAGTCGATCGTTACCGCATAACAAAAAATGAAACCGATTGGTACTGTGAGGTTAAGTTTATTTCCCAAATAATTAACATATCGGGGGTTGCTAAGTGTTTCGAATGGGGGGGAGGGGATTTTCTCACCATTTATTCATTTATTAGAATTCTTATAAAAAAAATACTTTAATTTCGTAAACACTTGTGGGTGAGTATTTTTAACGAATATATTAAGCTAAATAGGTTATCATGCTTGAGTAATTTGAGTGTTTTACTTAAACCTTTAACTGCTGTGGTTGGGTGGTTTGCTGTTTTTGGCGCAAGGGCAACAAGTAGTTCATACTGCTCCAAACAAATTGATAAACATCAGTTTAAAGTTTAAGAAACATAGTATCAAAAAAATTAATATAAAAGTCAAAAATGAAATATTTTAGGGGGTGGAATCATTTCAGATCGTATACAGCAGTTAAATGTTAGAAGGCATTTCCAAAAAACAAAGCCCAAAACTGTATTTCCATAAGATATGAATGTACCGCTCGACATAAACATTCCCCAAAAAGCATATAATATGGTATCACATGCACTAGATTATAGATTTGCATTTTCCTGATAGTGGATTAAAATAAATGTCCTTGATATTATTTCATATTTAGAACCCACATTAAATTTCCCCCTTTCACTTAATTCCTTATTGAATTTATCCATGATAATGTCACATATCTAAAAACTACTTTTGTTGTATCATGTATCTATAATAATAAAACAAGCTTTGTGTCTGTCTGTGGCTCTCTAGAAACCTACTTAAAATTGCAGTAGAGCTCTGAAATTTTCAGTATAAGTAGTTTTGGCCTTCTAATTTTATGCATCACAAACAGAATGTTAAAATTTTAATTACTTCTTTTTTAATTAATTTTTTTAATTAATTAATAAATATGTTACAAAACGATATCTAATATGGCTACATTTCTGAAATTTTCAGCATAAGTAGTTTTGATCTTTTAATTGGACTTTTAAAAAGCAGAATTTAAAATTTTTATTTTTTTATTTTTTAATTAATTTTTTTAATTAATTAATTTATATATTACAAAACGATTTCAAATAGGGCTACGGCTTTGAAATTTTCAACATAAATAGTTGTGGCCTTCTAATTGGATTTTTGAAAACATAATTTTTTTTTGATTAATTAACAAATATTTTACAAAATGATTTGTAATTGGGCTACATTTCTGAAATTTTAAACACAAGTAGTTTTGGCATTCTAATTGGACTGACAAAAAGAATGTTAAAATTTTAATTTGTTTTTCAATTAATTTTTTTCACAAAAAGCGACTTCGAATAAGCCTAGATCTCTGAAAGTTTCAACATAAGTAGTTTTAGCCTCTAATTTTGCGTTCCACAAACACGTGTTAAAATAATCTTAAAGGGATGTTGTATTATTGTATTAATGGGGAATTTTTTTTCTTGACAAGGAAGAGGCTTCCAATATGAAGTCCTTGCGTAGCAATTAGATTTTAGTGAGTGAAGCGAGCTAATGCTTACGCAGCAACGAACCTTTCAGCGAGCGAAGCGAGCCTATGCTTGTAAAGCAATGAACCTTTTAACGAGTGAAATAAGCCTGTGCTTATGTGTCCATGAACTTTTCAGCAAACGAAGCGAGCTCGATTTTGCGCAGTGATGAACCTTCTTGCGTGCGAAGCGCCAAAAACTTAGTTTTATACACGAATGACAGATTTCTGCAATGCGATGCCTCACAGCTAGCTAAAATATTGCACATGTTAAAATTTCGTAGCGAAGCACGGGTATTTAGCTAGTTAGTAATAAATCAAAGTTTTCCTCTGAAATCAAAGAGCTACGAGAGTCTTAACAAATGAAATATATATTCGGTAACCCTTCTCATTTACATTCCTCACGTCATTCACATTCGGTATAACCTCATTTACATTCGGTAACTCTCCACGATCACTATAATACTAAAATAAGCTGCAATATACTGAAATATAAACTATATCCTCATCGCACGCCTGAATTAACAAATCTATGTATATAATTCTCTTGCGTGCCGCCCAAATTCGGCTATATTTCTGTGAGCAGAATGGCAACGACTTCAAACATCCAATCACACATTTTCTAAGTGTACTTTATGTACGAATTTCCAAATTCAGCAATTCAGCCAATCGCATCTTTTGAAATTTGACTAATTGAATAAAAACTTCAGCATTCTGGGTAAACCGGAATTTTTTTAAAAAGTTAACTTTTTATGGTAATATATTCATTCAGTTTATGATCTGTATGGTGCCTCTTGGCGACTTTTTAAAAAAAATCGCCAAATTGAAAATGAAGTCAAAAGGTTGTGTCCTCAAATCAAAAATAACATCAAAACGCAGTGTTGACAAATCCAAACACTCAAACGGTCACTAGGGTTGCCGAAAATCAAAGTCAACGAGTTGCCACATTCGGCGCCAAATAGCCAACTTTCAAAGAGTAGCCCAGAGGCACCGTACAGTAAATCTGAACGTAAATTCATTTCTAATCAGTGCAAATTCAGCTATTACGAATTAAAAACCCTCCGAATAAAGAATAAAAAAATTTAAAAAAAATCAACTTCGTAATTTCAAACGAATAAAATAAAAAAAAAAAAAAACATTTAGTGAAATAGCGCTAATTTTCTTGCCAAACTTGATTTTCAAAAAAATTTCGATTGATTGAATGTCGGATAATTGTCCTTTTAATGTATTATTTTTTAAGTATCACAAAAAAATATTATGCAAACATATGAATGCTAATATTGCTTCTTTAAGCAATTTCTATGTGCAGCTTTAATTATTTTGTTGCCTCATACGAAACCGGTTCGTAAACTTTAATTGTTCATTGATAATTCTCTTTTTCAAATATATATTTACGAAACTGTTTATTTTTATTGTTTTCCAAAAACGTTCCAATACGTTGTCCCTGCTTACCGAGTCTCGTTCTAAGCAATAGGATAATGACGTCGCAAGTATTGTAGCTCATATTGAAAATCCAACGTTTTCGGTTTCATGGCACAATATCACTTTTCAAGGATTTTCTTGATTATGCAGCAGAATTAGCTTTTTGCTAGGGCATATTTTAAATGCATCATTTTGAAGCAGGCGAGGCGATCCAGGGGATTGCATAGCAACCCAGGTGGTTGGCGAGCGTTAGCGAGCAGGGGGCGGTGTTTATTACCTCATAAATTTGAAATTATGAATTTCTTCACTTGCAGGATTCATGGTGAATGTTTTTCGATAAAGCTGATAAATTTTCTACACGTTGTTCTGTTTAGTTAGGACTCGTAATGTAATTGCTTTTCTACGAGAAATTTTAAGTTATTAACTTTTTCAATGGGAATAGCTTTTTTTCCGTTTTGAAAATAAATGTCTCCCAGTGGCATAAACATTCTTTTCCTTAAAGTTTGATTTAAATGTATAAATATTCAACAAGGATGAAAAAGTTATCTGAATTTGTATTTGATAATAGATTTAATATTTCTTGATAGAGAGCTCATGACTAGAAGTCAAGAGGTAAACTGAATACACATTTGATTTTCAAATATTCTGAAAATCTCTTTTGAAAATATTCTTTTATTTTATCGACAGCAGCTATGTCAAAATTAATTTCAATTTTAAGCGAGAAAAATCCGATTACAAGAAAAATAAAAGCATTGCGACACTTTTTTAACAACTAGCATCGATTTTTTCCACTTAAAATCGTTCTTCAAAACTTGGATCTAAACAAATAGCAAGTGTAGAAAGAATAAAAATAGAATTTCTTTCGAAGAAAATGTTTCTTTAAACTTGCTTCCAATCCTAAGCGAAACAAAATTACAGAGAAATCTATTTTCGTAACTGCTTTAAAATGAATTTAATTCGGTTGCAAAATGTTTTTATCATCGTTTTTTCATTTAGTGAAAACTAAATCTAATGTGATCAAGAAGCATTTCCGTGAGGAGTAAGAAAAGAAATCGCCAAGAAATCAGAATTTAAAAAATGCATAGTTTTTGAATAAAAGTTTGGTAAATACAGACACGATTTGAAATGCTATTTAAAGAAACCAAAGTTTTAGTATGTTAACATTTCAAAAAAAGATAAAAAATAAATAAATCAATCAAAAATAAATCGTAAAACTTGCAGGTAAATATTTTACAAACTCATAATTATCTAATTATATCAATAAATTACTTATAATTTATGGTAGATTTTGCTTTAACTACAATTAGAGAACGTCTTAACAAGCGGTAATCGAATGAACTAGAATGAATTCGTAGTGTTGTTGTCGTCTCGTAGAAGTTCTAGAAAACAAGCTTTGTCTGGAACCATGTAAAATGACAACGCAGTAGAAAAGGAAACATCCAGGTTGTGGAAAACTATCAATATGACGCAATAATGAGCCAATAATTTAAGTTCTCAATTCGCATTTCAACTTGGAAAGTGCTTATATAGACAAAATGAAACGTGAGAAATTAACTGAATGATAGAAGAGATTAAGAATATAACCCATAAAAACAAAGCTTTTAATTTTTTAGTATTCCGTAAAAACGCCCTTTTAGTGACAGTTACAGACCCAAAATTTGATAGAATGCATTGTCATCGACATCGAATCTATCTGTCAAGTTTCAGCCTGATTGGATGACGGCAAGGGTTTTGAGGAGGCATCTGCAAATTTGCCCACCATCAACATATTCAGCCACACACACAAATAAAATTGAAGTTAAAGTAAAGGATTTAAAAATAGAAGACGTAGCTTCGGATAAGATAAATAAATTAAAGGCATGGGCACTCTCTAGGAGGGTTTAAGGAGATGCACTTGCACCCCCTCTGGCTCTTGAAATTTTTTAAAAAATGAGGGAAAAGATGTAAATTCCAAGATAAAAAAAGCGCGTATGCCGTTTATACTTGTGTTACAATGAACATTTTTTTCTTCTATTAATTTAGTCTTTTGTTTCTTTCCTATGTCGTTTTTTATAACTACTTGCGTGACGATTTTCTGGCGCTTGTTGTCTATGATTATTAGAGGGAGCTGATGGGTAGAAGTATTTATTCCTTTTATAATATAATCATTTCCTGTGTTGTTCTCAAAATTTCAGGAAAATGTTTTGTTTTTTAAGTCATCAGATATACCATCTTGAAATCTATTTTAAGAATTCAATTGAACATATTTCAATACTGTCTTCGTGTTTCATTTTGAATTTTTTTTTTATCATATCCGAAATTTGGAAGAAATTAAAAAAATTTTACTCTTCTATAATTTTCTATCTTCGAGTTCCTCTATTCCAAACACTGTTTCTTGAATGCAGTGAGATCTAGTTGGATAATAAAAAATAAAAAAATTCCTTTAAAAATATATATTTTAATATTTTTACTATTTTTTTTCTCTTTAACAGGGTTGACTTTCAAAAATATGTACCATGAATTTTTACTATTTTCAAAGAGTATAATTTATAATACATAATTTTTAATTAACATTTCTAAAAAAAAAATTGATGATTGATAAAATTCTAGTCTTGCACCCCCTTCAAAATATTCCTGGGGGTGCCCATGATTAAAGGCGATACTAAAAAAGACTACTATTACATACATAAATAAGCGTAATATAATAGAGATTTACATTAAACTATGGGAACAAAAGGTGTTTTATTAAATTCATTTGTCTCTATATAAGTAACCGATGAAGAATTTACTTGAGAAATTTGGATTGCTTTCAAAGTTATCTCGGAATTTATATATATACATATAAATATACTTACTAAGAAGTCTCTGAGAAACATTAGACTCACATATTTATTTGCTAATGAACAAAATTTAAAAATAAAAAAAAAAATTAAAAAAAACTCGTCAATCTGATGTAAACATAATCACATGTATAAAAGAAGTTTTTGATTGTAAAATATTTTCTTTTATTTATTGAAATAACTTGTTTATACAGCCAACTCTCGATAACTCGAAGTCTCATAAGTCGAATATTCGGTTATCTCGAAGTTTTCATTAGGTCCCAAGACAATTTAATGTTTTTTTACGTTATGTTGTTTCTACGTTATCTCCATATCTCGAAGTATACATTTTTTAGGTCGAAGGTTTTGTGAAAATTTTACCATAACACACACCCACACACACGCGCAATTAATAATAAAAAATAAAAAAAACATTTTTATTTTTTCCTCTTTACATCGCCGTTTTACAATTTAACTTGTTACCTGGAAAAACCAGTTTGCATTGACGCGTACAGAAAGTAAACGGGCTTTTGCCTTTACATTCCATTCCGTATTTAAAGTGTGAGTCAATGGTGTTGGTTTACTTTACCTTTGAATAATGTTAAAATGTAAATTGAATATGCTTTGTCTAATTTAGAAAGTTAAATTGATCAATGAAACTGAACAAAATCTGCGATGTAAGAAAAAAAAAACGTTGCTTTAAAATACAGAATTCCTCCGAATACTCTTTCAACCATTTTGAAAAACAAAGCTGATTTCGAGAAGACATGCGTCGAAACACGATCCATCGTGTCAATGAGTGAAGGTATGTGCTTTTCTTGGCGTTGATGCAGCTCTATTAAAATGGTTTGAGACATACTGAACCCAGAATTCCGAAATCCCTCTTAGTGGGATGATGTTAAAGAAAAGGCGAAGGAATTTTGCTCGTTTACTAAAAATTGAAGGATTTATAGCAAGTGCAAGATGGCTACAAAAGTTTAAAGCCAAGATACAATATTTTCTTCCGGACTTCACATGAACAAGCAAAAGATGTCTCATGAAATATGCCTTGAATAGAAAATAACTTCCGAGTGACTTCGGATAACTCGAAGACTTTGGCCAGTCCCTTGAACTTCGAGCTATCGCGAGTTGACGTATTTCAATTTGGAAGTTTTTGATGATGAGTTAAAATAAATAATTCACCAAAAAAAATGGGTAGGAAAATAAAAAATCTGATTTATGCATTATTTTTTTAAGTTATCCGTAGAATAATATATATAAATTTTTGAACTGGGCTTTTTTTTTTATACAAAAAAGATAATTATAAAGTTTTCCATAGACTATTGTTCTGTTCGTCCATTTTACAATTTCTGTGTTTGGTTTAACAACTGAATTCACTTCTCTAACAAGAAAGTGATACTCAGCAGTCTGAAATACATTTAAAGTTTGTCAATGGTGACCCTTACACATTCATTAGGTCTAATTAAAATTCATTTCCTAATTGCTTAACGATATATGTACAGATTGATAGTACATCTATTTGAATAATTTTTCTTTATTTAAGCTTAAATAACATAAATAATTGAAGGTTTTTACATTGTTTGCAATATTTTTTTTTGCTATGATATATTTTTATTCTACTTCCTTTAGGAAAGTAGGTTTAGAGAAAAAGAAGAGAAAACATCATTGGAATCTTTTCAAGGAGAAAAAGGTAGAAAAGAAAAGTACTAGTATATCTAGGAAAAAAACATCGCTATAGAAATAACGGGGTATTACAACTGAACTCACTTCTCTAACGAGAAGGTGATACTCAGTAATCAGAAGTATATTAAAAGTTTGTCGATGGTGACCCTTATACAATTATTAGGTCTAATTGAAATTCCTTTCCTAATTGCTTATAGATATATCTACAGATTGATATAATTATTTGAATAATTTTCCTTATATGATGAACTGTAAATTTATATAAGAAAACTAAAATAAAAATATAAATAATTTGATGCTTGTAAATTGTTTGCATTCATTTTTTGCTACGCTACATTTTTACTGTACATGCTTCAAGAAAATAGGTTTAGAGAAAAAGAAAACATCATTGGAAATCTTTTCAAGGGGAAAAAAGGTTAAAAAGAAAAGTACTAGTATAGCTGAGAAAAAAACATCGCTATAGAAATAACGGTAAATAAGAAAAGTAAGGGAAGATTTTGGTTGAATCTTCCGATGAAAGCTCGATTGCAACCAGTAATCCAGGCTCTCCTGGATCAAGCAAAGGGATTTTCACGCTACACCACCTGAGACCCAGATTGTAGGGGTATTTTTATTCCCCAGAAATGTCGAACGCGGGGGCTATACAGAAAATTCCTGGATTTTTTTTTAAAGAATTAAAAAATAAAAAAGTTGCTTATTTCTAGATATATGCTGTAATTAATTGATTATAGTTTACTAATACTATTTTTTTCTGTATCTAACAGAGAAAAAACAAACTGCGTTTAGAGGTATTTGTTTTAGTACGTGATCCCTAATATTTTTCTCGACTAGCAACCATCACTTATATACTTCTTAACACAAAGTAATTTTTTTTATTCTACCTTACATTTATATAATTTCAATTTCGTATAAATGTAAGAATCAAGTGAAATTTTGGAATCTGTATTTTTCTATGGATAATCATATTACCATGGATTATTTTAGTGTACAACATGAATGTAGTACATCACATTTATTTTCATCCTATTTTATAACTCACAACTGATCTATTGAATTCTTAATTTTTCATTTCTTGAATTTCTTCGTTAACAACACTGCTAATTAAATAAAAATTTAAAAAAAAAAAAAAAAAAAAATCAACATTTGTTTAACGCAGTTCAAATTAAAATTTGGAAATTAGGGTTAAATATCCTTTTGTACAATAAGCAGGATACTTAGGAACATACTTGAGAAAAATTACTATTTGCATCTCCCAAAAATTGTGTATTTATTAACGTACGATCTATGGTCATCTTTATCTGTAACAAAAGAAGTTCATAAAATCTGCTACTTGGCAATGACTACGTGTTTCAGAGAAAGAACCTTTTAATAAAAAGTTGAAGAACATCGCTTTTTATTGCATTATATAAGTTTAAAATATACATCAACTTGGCAAGTTTAGCGATATTTTTGGCGATAATTATAAAATTGGCAAAAAAAATAAAATATTACCTAATAGTGCAATCGACAGTATTTTTGGGGATAATTATTACATTATTCCTCTCTCTGAGTGAAATTGAGGAGAAACAGTCGTTGATGGGCAAATGAAAAGAATTTTATGTTAAAGACGTTTTTTTCCAACTTTTTACACCTTTATCGAATTTTTTGGGGGTGGGGCTATTTAGAACACTATAAAAAGCATTGCCACGTCGATTTTGATGAAAATCATTAGAGCTGTTTTTAGAAAATTGCAGGAAAACGTAAGTTTTTGATGGCAGCTACCTAATGCGCATGCGTTATTTTGACGAAAACCTTAATGACTGGTCACAGAAACCAAACAATCCACGTTCAATCTTACCATCCAATCATTCAAGACTTGTTGAATTATATTGGTTTGCCACTAAAGTAAAACAAATATCCTGAAATCAAAATTTTAGTCAAGTTTTGGAATCTTGGATCCGAAGTATGCTTTAATGCAGTCATTGCTGTTAGTTGTCAATACACTTTTTTCCAACGATTTCTGTTTTCACACACAACATTTGCAGAAAGTTTAGTTAAGCACATATCTTTTAATGCAAGACCTAACTTACGAGGTTTTTCGGAAAGTTAATTAAGGACTTTTTTGAAAATTGACATTCTTTCAAATAAACATTAATTTCTCTATAAATGAATATGAAAGTTAAATCATTAAAGCAATTTTAGAAAGTAGTGCTTAAAAAATATTTAAATAATAATGAGTAAAAACTAATCGGTGTTGCGTATTTTAAATGGATAATTTTTTACGAAAGATTTAATAACATTGTGTCATGTTCTTTTTAAAATAAAGAATTGATGTTTTGATATTAAAGAACTAAATTAGTTTCTAAGCAAATCTTCAAATACCATGCAACACACAACATGACTCACTTTCACTTTCTGTCTTTACGAAAATCTACAACTATCTGTTGGTCAGGAACTTTCTGGAGCAGGTCAATATGGTACCAAGTACCAAGCTCAGACAGCAATGATATTGCTACCTGATGTCTTACAACCATTAATAATCAGCAGGCCAAGACACAAACAAAAAGGGGATATAATAACAAAGGGAAGGATGGAATGAAGTACGCACAAAATGAGGTTTTTCAGTTCCATTCTTAGGGAAAGATCATCGCTAAAAACCAGAGGTTCTCATCATAGGATAAAGATATCATAGAAACGGATAATTTCATTACATTTTAGTATTGGAATTTGGGAGGGATTGATTGTTAGGTGTGGGAGAATTTTTTTAAAAAGTATCTCTGCTTTTTCTAAAGTAAAACTTTTACTTGCAGCAAGAACATCCCCATTTCTTGAAAATTAAAATATATTTTCTGGGAGGGGATGATGTAACCCTATATCCCTCAGTGGCTACGCGCCTGTTATATATTCCCATATACCCCCCCCCCCCCTGCCCCTTCGCAAATATATTTCCAAATGTTTTTTTTTTTTTTTTTACCTTGCTATTGTTTTTTCTGAGGTAAAACTTTTACTTGCAACACGACATCTCTAGTTTCTTAAAAGTTAAAATATATTTTCGTGGAGGCGATATATCCCCAGCCTTACCCTTCTCCGAAAAGTATTTTGGAATTTTTTTTTTAAATTTGCAACTGTTTTTTCTGTGGTAAAACCCTTACTTGGAGCAAGACATCCCTAATGTCTTAAAAGTCAAAATATATTTTCGGAGAGGGGATATATCCCCTGACTACGCACCTGCGATATAGTCCCGCTGGCTACGTGCCTGTGATATCTCTCCCCCCCCCCCCCCGAAAATATATGTATATTTAATTTGCTTCTGCTTTTTCTGAGGTAAAATTTTTACTTGCAACCAAGATTACTTGTTATTCCTATTTCTTACAAGTTTTCGGGAAGTGGATAATTATTAGAATTAACTAATGATTAAATTTAAAATTTCGGCTGACATAAATATAATATCACCGGGTCGTTTTATGTCCCAGTAAATCCCTGCCCATAGTTCCTGCAAAACAATACGCAACCTGAGTAAGAATTTTTAAATTTTCCGGGCCTCATACCCGAGCAGTTGAAAGATGTCTAACATTTATGACAGAGTCCAACGTAAATATGCATGGACAAGAAGGTCAAAGTGTGGTCCGGTGTCCGTCTTCACTTAATGTGTGGGCATGCGCAGCAAAGACATTGTGTGGGCAATGTGCCTGCTCCGCCTCCATCTGCTTGGATAAAAAGACGTATGCTGATGCTGCTCAGTTGTATTGATGTATCGATGTTTTATAAAACTTAAATAAAAAACTTTGTAATAGGCTTGGACTTAAGGCCCAGGATAAACTGTACATCGGCCTCAAGTCGATTATTTTCTATTGTTACATGATGTTTTCTGAAACAAGAACTATACTAGAGCTAAGCTGGCCCTCCAATTTACGTGAACATAATAGAGAAATTAACTAATTATAAAATTAAGGTCAAAAATAATTTTTAATTTTTTAGAGTTTGTTTTTTACATTATCAGTAACTCAAGTGAAGTATATTTTTTATTACAATTAAAAAAAAAAAATGGCTCTTTATAAAATTTTAAATTTAAGGTAAAATTTGCTATTTTTTTTAATTTAGAATTTTAAATTTGCGCCGAAGTTAATTTAAAATAATTCCTATTCTCAGACGCTGCGCTAAGGGATATTTTAAGTCTGGTTCCCTCTCTGTGGGGTATCCAAAGTTAAACGTAAATCTGTGGGGAACAAGAAATGATCATTATTCATTGGGCTAGTTGACACAAGTGTCTGCAGTCACTGTTATCTTCAAGAAGGTAACAACCTACTACGAACACCTGGTAACACGGTCCTATAGTGTCATTGTTAGGTCTTTTCACCAAAAGCTGCCTGCTCCGAGGACTTTACGTGACTTTGAATATGGTTTAAGACCCGCTTCAACCTCTCAAGTGAATCCACACCCACTGCTCAATTACAATAGGAAATAGTGCCCACAATAGCTGACTGGTCATGTTTCCAATTTTCAGTATTCTATTAACTACTTTTAATTGGCATGAATAACAACGCCGTCACTGTTATTTTGAAGGTGGGAGGTTGGTTGGTTGTTTTCAGATTATCTGGCACCGTCAGCAACACGAGGGCTATAATGCGCCGAAACATTCGTCATTAGACAAACCAACATACATTTACAAACAGCCAACACGGGACTCGAACCCGCAACTCGTGGTCTAGAAACTAGCACGCTAACCACTATACCGTTTGGTCGGCGGTGGGAGGTTGCATTTCTTTGCAAAGGAACTTGTCTTTTGGCTGTAAATTTGCAGTTACGTTGCAGTATATTTTGTTTCTTGTCTATTTTTCACACCTTAAACAAACTGCAAACTTGCTACCTTCTCATGATCAAAAGGGTTAAATTCTCAAAATACAACCAAAGGTCTCCCACTTATTTGTAATACTTCAAGTGATTCAAATAGTGATGTCTTTGTGAGTATTTAATTTCTTCAGTAATTAATAGCACAGCACAACATTTCATAATTAGCTTACACTGACTTATTCTTCCAGATAAAGAATAAAAAATTAAATTATGTTTTTGTTAAGAATTCTCAAGATAGTCTAGCTGTTCTTAAATAGCAGTCTAAAATATAAAAAAAATCGGTAATCAGTAGTTCGTCAATGAACATGAATTAATCTTCGCCTTCTTTCTGAACCTGTAACTTTATAGATGTAGCTGTTAATTTGCATGCAACGAAACTAAATGATGGATTAATCACAAGGTTTAGTAGTTTATGGAAAAGTGAATATTTTCAATAAACATTTTTCTTTCAATAGATTTTCTTTTGTGTAAATCCTTAAACAAGAAATTCACGAAATCTTTTGTGGTTCAAAACCTGCATGTTGTGTTGGCGAACAGAACAGCATTGAATATTGTAACTGATGAAAATTACTCGTATAATTTAGCTATAAATGTACTGCAAGTGTTACCACACGTAATAAAAGAACTCGGAAGCAGTGTTGCGTAGTAGGATGGGTGAAAAAAAAAATTCTTTTTTTTTTGGTTCTATTTGAAACGATATATTGCATAAAAAAACTTGGCTCTAGGGCAGATAAGTGAAAGGCAAAAAGGATACTTTGTTTACGTCTGGTGTTAGAGCATCGATCCTAAACTTTGAGAAAATACACGATTTTCATAACTTTTCTAGTAACTGGACAAAAATAAAATATTTTCTATAACGAGTAACTATAGGCCTAATTTAGTAGAAAAAATATAGGAAAGGTATATAAATGAAAAGAAAAATATTTTACTCTTTATTTGTAGACCGGACCGTATTACACTTGAAAAAACAGTTTACAAAAATTGACAATTTTCCATTGAAATTTGTTTTTTAATTGAATAAATTTTCGGTTTGTAATGAAATATTGTCCTTTTCTTGTCTTTATTTTCTTTTGGGAGTTTGAAATAAGATATGCTTACAAAATTTGCCATTGCACATTTTAAAAGTGTAGTATTTATAAAACTAACTCTGAAATATGGTGACATGGGAATTTGTCACAGTTCCACTCAACCGCTATTTCACTTGATTGGACCTTAGACCAAATCCTCAAATACATGTTCTGGTCTATTTGCGAAGTAGTTATTTTTTTTATTTTAAACCATACAGGCATATGTGATTTTAGGATAAAAACCAACAAAAATAAATTAGCTGGGCCAACACTGGGAATCTTTCGGCGGCCAGCAGTAGCAAATGCTGAGCCAATGCAGGTATCCGTCATCGAAGAGTCAAGCCAGTGGTCCAACCGTTTGTAGCTGGGTCGACAGTGGTGGTTTGCATCATGCCATCGCTCACTTGCCCTTCAGCGACACTGTGGGCAGCCAGCGAAGATCCTGTATCAACCCAGTTATACCTAATTATATACTGAAGTTTGAAAGTGCCAACACTACATTGTCCCGTTGGTTGCCATATTTTGAGTGCAGTTTCCCTTTAATTTGCCTGCAGGTACCCATCAGCAACTGAGGGCCTCTATTTTATTTTATTTTATTTTACTGCAGCATTACTTTACTTGCCCCCGCTGTAACTTACAACGCTGGTTCACGTAGACAGTTTTTGCGTATAAGTGAAATACATTTGAAGAAAAAATGGACCATAACCCATACATTTAACAGCGTGACTGAAAAAAAATTATAAAAGCAGCTTACCATTTTTAGGGACAAATCGGAGTCTTTGATGACATTTCTTAGCAGAAGTTTGGACTTTTATCTTTTCGCTTCTAAAAAACAATTTTAAAATATTTACAACCTGTCAAAACGTAAAATAAAACAATAAAGAGGGCAGAGCTATTTTATGAGGCATTATGCATAAATTAGAGAAAATAGCCAAAAGTGTGATCATCAAATAAATTTTTCAGGATTTTTTTTTACTTTACCCTAGAAAAGATTTTGAATAACGTTTTGGCTGCTACTTTTGCAGTTATGGGGGTTAGGTTGGTTGTTTTCAGATTATCTGACACCGTCAGCAGCACGAGGGCTATAACGCGCTGAAACATTCGTCATTTGACAAGCCAACATACATTTGCAAACACCCATGCCTTACACGGGACTCGAACCCGCAACCTCTTTGTTCAGAAGCTAGCACGCTAACCACTACACCGTTTGGTCGGCTATGAGGGGGGGGGGGGGATTAGGATTTCAAAATGTAGGTTAGGTTGGTTGGTTGTATTCAGATTATCTGGCGCCGTCAGCAACACTAGGGCTATAATGCGCCGAAACATTTCGTCATTTAACAAACCAACATACATTTACAAACATCCATGCCAACACAGGACTCGAACCCGCAACCTCGCGGTCTAGAAGCCAGCACGCTAACCACTATACCGTTTGGTCGGCAAAAAAAAATGTAGGTTAGTTTAAAAGTATCTAAACTGTACATGTCGATTGCAAGATTTAAGTCATGGCATTATAAAAATTATTTAGCCGAACGCAGCTGATTGCATAATGTGAAGCCAACATTTAGCAAGTTTGATAATTTATCGCATAATTTTAAAAGGCATTTAGTAAATAGGGAAAAGAAATATCATAGCTTGCATATCTTTAAATATTGAAAACGCAACATAAACAATGGAGAAATTGTAAGAAAAGTTGCATAAAGTTTCCCTAAAAATATCTTTTTAAATAAATGTAATAATTATTGTTAAAATTATCAGATGCAGTAAAGTTCCCAAGCAAAAAAAGTTGCGAAAGCGATGAAAACCAGAAAAAAAAGAAGAAAAAACATTAAATTTTCGCACAATTTCAGAAGTCAAGCAACTTTAAAACAATTATTCTATATTGACAAAAGGTGAAACCACTTAAATCCAGTTTTATAATTTTTTTGACTAAATATGGTTGGTTGTTTTCAGATTATCTGGCGCCATCAGCAACACGAGGGCTATAATGCGTCGAAATATTCGTCATTAGACAAGCCAACATACATTTACAAACACCCATGCCTAACACGGGACTCGAACGCCGCAACCTCGCAATCTAGAAGCTAGTTCGCTAACAACTATATCGTTTGGTCGGCTTGACTAAATATGGAAATTCAGATCAAAATTTGGTCATGGGTTATGGATTAATCCTATTTTACTGTATGATCGAGGTTTTGGAGACAGTTGACAGGTGATTAAGTTCAGAATTTTTTGGCAGTTTCAATTGTTGAATCACGACAGTAGTGGGATTTTGCAACTAATAAAAAACCTCATTTAAAAAAAAAAAAGAGAAATTAAAAATCAAAAAAACAAAAAACAAAAAAAAACCGGGTCCTTATAGTGCATTTGTACCGAAATATCTCGTAAGTCGCGTGCAAAGAGTAAACTTGATTCACTTCTTAACTCTAATCAAGTTGAATTCCCAAAACTAAAATATTTTTACTGATCACGTGGAAATAGGCACAACAACTATCTTTTAAAAAAAATATGAATTGTATTTAGCGTGTTATACTACAGGGTCAAGTGGCAAGACTATTATGTTTTTCTGTATCGACTTTCGTGAATTAGAATCAAAAGTTGGTTATTTGGAGTTTTATTGCGCAAGAGCTTCACTAGGGCCATAGAACCAAAAGATGCTAAGTAGTAGAAACAACAAAATTCTCTTTCACGCACTTCAATAGTTGAAATATCCGTCAAAAATTGTTCGTTAGTTCAGTTTCAAATGATTAAAAATGAGAAACTTTCATTTAGTAGCTTAAAAGTAAGGTGTAGATAAGACTGCATATAACACAATGCAGTAACATAACACGTGCTTATCAAATAAATCATAAACATATATATCCTAAATAAAAGATAACGTTTAAAAGACATAATTACCTGCAAAAAGCTTTCATGTTGGCTTTGGTTGAAACTTGAGAAAAATTAGCGTCCTTTTCGTACGTAGTTCAGTGTTTGTTTTTGTAGAAACCACTGCGCATGCCCTGTCGGCAGGCTGTTGCCAACCCAACTCTGGCTTGTACGAAATTAACCAACATTTTGAACCTATTGGCAACATTGTCAAGACTGAAGCTTTCCAACATTTATACAAGCTGACAGTCACTGATCTCTAACTTCAACTTCTGGATAGTGCATACCTGTTTATTGACTTGAAGTCGAAGAAGGCTTAACAATCACCAGAGATCTATATTAGCGACTTCCCCCAAAACTAGATAAAACCTGTTTGTAACCATGGGAAACCTATTAGATAGCATTATGGAGAGAAATATTCAATTGTTTTCATCTGCTTGCAGAACAGAAATCCCTCATAAGCTATCTAGAAGTTGTAGTTACAGATAAGTGCTGACGGCAAACATCAGTGGACGAACTATTGCCCACCATTTGTTTTTCTTCAACGGCACTAGCTTGGCAATGCCAGCAGTATGTCAGCCCAAGTGTTGGGCTTTCGTCCACTTTTTGTCGAAAAGAAACAAAAATCGTGTCTTCATCTTTCTATCGGATCGGAGAACTCTGTTTGCCGTTGTTAACAAACTTGAATGGAAAAGTGAACCAGATTCATGAACAAGTAACCCTTCAGGACAGCTGCTAGATTTAGAACTACCTCCAAGAGGTACTGTTGATTTTGGCTTAAAAAGTTCCGTTCAATTTCTGGAACCCCTCATTCAGCACTTAAAATTTACTACTTTGAGTTTCTCACATTTACTGAGCTGTGTAGAAATCGTACCACGAAATGATTTTGACCCAAACGTTCCACCATCTAAATATTTAAATAACTGTCGGTTGTTTGGTTGAAATTTACTTGTGCAAGGGCAACGCTAGAGCCAAGCTGCGCCGAAAGATAACTAACGGAATAGCAATTCATTAAAGTGTAAGAGTTATACACCCCACCCCACTGTAGTGGTCTTTTAACTTTTATTTCAATTCGGCAAATAACACCCGTATTCCACTCCGTATTAATAACCCTCTTTTAAGGTTCTTCAAAACTGCATTGGCCGACCAAACTGCAAAGTGGTTAGCGTGCTAGCTTCTAGACCTCGAGGTTGCGGGTTCGAGTCCTGTGTTAGGCATGGGTGTTTGTAAATGTATGTTGGCTTGTCAAATGACAAATGTTTCGGCGCATTATAGTCCTCGAGTTGCTGACGGCGCCAGATAATCTGAATACAACCAACCAATCAAAACTGCATTGAATTTACATTTTCAATCACGAGGGTTTCATCTTTCCTTCATTAAAATTTAGTCCTTGAAGCTGGTTAACCTAGTCCTTGTTCTGCATTTAAAATTCTGAGTGGTTAATATACTTTTGCTGGTCATCACAAGCAATCACTATTCAGCGCAGTGTTTTTCAATTGAATGAGTATCTGTCATGGTAACTTAATTTCAGGTTTAAATTTTTAGAAATCTTCATTTTTGACATCTTCAATCTCTTCAGAGGAATGACAGCCTACCTTTTTTTTAAGCAGATTTTTGTGATTGTTTTCTTTTAGATGGTTGTGATAACAAATCTAATCCCCATTGATAAGAGTTCCTTTAGGTTCAACTAATTTCCTTTCATACCTTTGGGCGGCCAACAAGTTGGTTGTGTGGTTAACGCTCTGACTTCGCATGCCAAAGGTACCGGGTTCGAATCCTGGGTTGGTCGACCAAACGGTATAGTGGTTAGCGTGCTAGCTTCTAGACCGCGAGATTAAGGGTTCGAGTCCCGTGTTAGGCATGGGTGTTTGTAAATGTATGTTGGCTTGTCTAATGACGAATGTTTCGGCGCATTATAGCCCTCGTGTTGCTGACGGCGCCAGATAATCTGAAAACAACCAACCAGCCAGATAATCTGAAAACAACCAACCAATCGAATCCTGGGTTAAGGCTGGAAGTTTGTTGTGGTTCGTAATACACGTTAAGCTGTAGGTCCCGGCCTGATTAGCCATTATTGTGCATAGAAATAGGTCGTTAAGCGTACAAGCCAACCATACCTTTGGGTGATTATTTTTTTCTTTTACGTAAACAGTTCCAATCTTACTTATACTATTGGTTGTTTTCAGATTATCTGGCACCGTCAGCAACACGAGGGCTATAATGGGCCGAAACATTTGTCATTTGACTAGCCAACATACATTTACAAACACCCATGCCTAACACCGGACTCGAACCCGCAACCTCGCGGTCTAGAAGCTAGCACCGTTTGGTCGGCACTTATACCATACTTTCTTTGAAAGTACGAGAATTTCAATTTTAATGAATATCTTTTTTGTTTGTTCAAAACTTCAGATAATAAACACAGGATATTCACAAATCTCATTATCACTGACCTATTAGCAATTGCAGTGTAATGTTATTTTGCACAAACATGCAGAGACATCAATTAAAAATTATTTTTACATTTACTAATCTACTGTATAGTCAAGTGTCCCCTCATTCTAACTTCTAAAATAAAATTAAAAACATAACTGAAGTGTTAAACTATCAGAATTTTTTTTTGTCTCATTAGAAATGTGTCAGTTTTTATAAATGTGATTTAAGTGATTCCAGTAATAAAATCTAATTTTTTTTTTCATTATTTATCTTTCCTATACGATGTTCTACTAAAATATGGCACTAGCTAATTGTTATAGAATTTATTTGATTTTTTTTCCGTTTATCAGAAAAGTTATGAAAATCGTATGTGTTCTCAAAGTTTAGGGTTGGTGGGCTAACGCCAGATCTGAACAAAAACATTATTATTATTTATTTATTATTATTATTATTTTACTTTTCCCTTATCTATACTAGAGCCAAGTTTTCCATTCCCATAGCGTTTCTCAAAAAAAAAAAAAAAAAAAAATTAACCCACCCTATTTTGTAGGACTGATTACTTCTATGTTTTGCGATTACTTATATAAACCATGACTTTTAAACATAAATTGATCAGATCAAAACAATAAATATGTTACAGTAGACTAAAAAATGTTAGTAAAAGTGTTTGGATATTTTTTCTTCTTTTGTCAGATCATTGGAGCTGAAATTTAAAAAAAAAACTAATGAAAATAACGTTTTTATGTTCCCCTTTTAGTAAAGCAACTAAAAAATATAATGCTCAAAGCCGCATTAGTGAACAAAACTAAGGTAAGATTGTGTGTGTAAGGTTTTAACTTCTTTTAGCGACTTTCTGATATAAGTTCTTTTATTTTTTCATTCCCTATCTCTCATTATTATTTTGTTTCTTCACAGTTACTTTTATATTATTTACTCATTTTTTTTATCCAAAGAATGTTTTTTATCCCGTCGAAAAATTTTGGTCACCCCCTTTTTTTCCCTTTCCAAGTTTTTTTTGTTTTTCTTCTTTTTTCGTCTGAGGGCATGTATGTGTGTTCGCTTTCGGTATCCTCTTTTTCAACTCTTTTCCTCGATCTATTTTTTCGGTTTCTTTTCTTCTTCTTTTGTAAGACTTCGGCGCAGCTCACTTCAAAACCGGCGATCGTGAATGACAAGCGCATGTCTTTAACCACATGAGAAATGAACTGAAAGTGAAAAACAGGAGTTAAATGTGCCGAAAAGAACAGGAGCGACGGAGGGAAAGAGGGCTGAACCGTAAAGAGGAAAAAATGAATCCCACTCGGATCAGAAAGTAAACCACACTAATTACTGTCGAAAAAACCGGCCCGTCTTTATCTTTGCTATTTTTGCCAGGGAATTAATTTGAAATACTATATTACAGAAGGGTAGTAGCTGATAATACATTTAAGCGTATGTTGTTTTATATTCGTCTTAGTAATGCGGCTGAAAAAACTGCATTTTGTGAAATAATTCTGTAATTCGACACATCGATAGAGAAGGTCATTTTGATCATTTTATGATGGGAAGCCACTCAGATATCACTTCCGTTTGAGGTCTTAGATTTCTCCAAAAATAGACTAAAATACTTTTTTTTTTATTAAAAACTATTAATTATCACATTTTTAATACTACATACATGTTCTATACATCAAATTGTAAGAATGTGTATGCTGAATTTCAAAATGTCAAATTTCAAAAGTAAATAACTGAAATTACTATTGGAAACTTGCATACATGAAACTGATACTGCACATATACAAAGTGTGTGTGTTGTGTGGGTTACTAAAAATAAAATAAAAAAAATAAACGCTTGAATATGAAACGTTTTCAGGGGGATAATTCACATTCGATAAATTCGCAAAAGCAGAGCATATTCTGTCGAAACTCATTCGAATTAGAACGTGAAGTTTCTCAATCCCTTTACGCTCAGGGAAAAATTAAAAAGAAAAGAAATTAAAGAATAGAAGAATCAGAACTTGCGAAAAAAATGCACGATACACTGTTAAAAATTTGGTTCCACCCTGCACAAAAATTTGGTGCCCATTTAGCTGCCACCAACATTTGGTGCTTAGTTTCACGAAATAATGGTGCTACCTCGGACACCATATTATGGTGATAGGTTGCACCAAAATTCGCGTTTTCGCTACACCACTTTATGGTGCATGGTTGCACCAAGATTCCCGTTTTCGCTACCCCATTTTATGGTGCATGGTTGCACCAAAATTAGTGTTTTCGCTACTCCATTTTATGGTGCATGGTTGCACCAAGATTCCCGTTTTCGCTACCCCATTTTATGGTGCATGGTTGCACAAAAATTAGTGTTTTCGCTACTCCATTTTATGGTGAAACGTTGAACCAATATTTGCGTTTTTGTTATACCATTTTATGGTGATAGTTTAAACCCCCTTTTATATTTTTTGTACCGCATTTTGAAGTTAAGGATGAATCAATATTTATGATTTCTGTTCTCAACTTAAAGGTGCATTAAATGTTGAATAATGCGTTCCCCCCCCCCCCCCTGCTTGTTATAGCTGTGGATAGAATATATATTTTTAAATTAAATATTGTTTGTATTAAATATTTTTTTTTGTTTTAAATTATTACTTTTTCATATATTATATAGTTTTATAAATAATATTTTGTATATAAATTATTTTAATGTATTATAAATAAAAAATAGTTATCATTTCAACATTCAATGAGGATATAATTGCATGGGTTCTTCAGCTAGGACAATGAAGTAGTATAATCATGCATTAATTAAAAATATATCCATTTGGAAACAACCAATATTAAAGTTTTTTTTTTTTTCAACAAATAAAATATCCACATATTAAGTAGAAAATATAATTAAAAAAAATTCTATTTCTAATAAGCATTACTATTTATTTAAAAACTGAATACCTTTATTTATTGTTACCAACAATAACCCCTTTAAATAATTAAAATTATGATCAGATCAACAATTCTCATATTTTAGCAAACTATTTTTATAGCCGTGTATATTTCACACAGAATACTTGAACAGGAAAACATTGTTTACTTATTTAATCAGATCTCAAATGCAATAAAAATGAGTCACATGACACCCTCAATTTCATATATATATTCAAATTTAAATAGCAGCTTCACATTATAAATGAAAATACAAAATCAAAATATTTTATTAATTGCACATTACAAAAAAGCAAACTGAACAGATGTAATTACAAAACATTTTATGAATAACAATACGGTTGGTAAAATTAGCATCCCACTTTCTACACCACAACTTGTGTTAAGGAAACCACAGCTTCAGAATACCATTATATTTTGCCCTGTTGGACATGTGTATCTAAATTATACTATCAAACAAATTCTGTTTAAATATATTTGTAAAAAAGTAATATATTATAAACATACATTTTTAATACAGAAGAGACAGTACTTTTCCCTTAAAGGGTGCTATTGGTAAAAAATATCCAAGTACAGTACGGATTCTTCGTTAAGAACTGTTTACGTAAAACCAAGCCAAATCATGGCAACCATAGGCAGTTAACTTATTAAAAAATGGCAGCTGCTGCCATTTATTGGCAAAAATTATCTTGGCGCAGAATCCGTACCACACTTGGATTTTGCCAATGGCCTCCTTTAACGGAAAAGTACTGAAGAGGCTTTTTAAAACATTTAGTTGATTAAAAGTCTGTAACTGAGCACTAAAACAACTTATTACTTTGCAGATTATATTTTTTATCATATTACAGCAACCTTTCATTATGCAATGGTATCATGTAGCTTAAAATAGAATATATTTTTTAAAAAATTATTTAAAGTCACCTTCAGAGGAAGTCATTTTACTGTTATTTGTACTAAATGCAAGTTTTTCATGTTGAAATAGGAGAGTTCTTAATAAAGAATAATTAAAAAAAGCTGAGGGACAACCAATAATACCACAAACATACCGAAAAAGATAGCTCATGTTTATGTTTATTACGAGCAGGGTAGAAATGAAACTTTTGAAAGTCTACTTTATTTAGCACACAAAAACATTGTTTTTAATCAGGGTTCCCACACTTTTCATATAATAAGACGCTACTAAACACCTTTAATATTTTTCATAAGAACTAACCTTAACTTGCATACATGAATTAAAAATCAAACCTGAACAAGATTTTGTATGATAATTAGCATAAACTATCTTATTTAAAAATAAACAACACATTTGAAACCATTAATACCACAAAATATCGAAAATGAGTCAAATCTAGTTAGCTGTAATAAATAAGCTGGAATTTTAAATTACTATTAGAGAAAAATAAGAATTATTAAAGGTTTTTATAAATGAAAACTAAAAGTAAGGATTTCTTAAAGAGCAAGACTTAGTAGAAACATTGTTTATACATAAATTAAATATAAAACATGTACTAGATTATTTAAGGTTTTCTTAGAATAAAACTTGTAATAAGTTCTAGTCTTCTTGAACGGAGCATCAGGTTACTTATCCAGATCATATACGAACCACGTTCTGGTGCAGCATAGTCTTGAATTGTGTACTCATTTGACTTAGATCCATTCCTGCTGCTACAATGATAGGTTATCAAAATTTAATGGACTTTGAACGTGGCATTATAGTCAGCGCTTGAAAGATGGACATAGTATCTCCGAGGTAGTAAATAAACCGTGTATCTATTACCCGGTAAAACATCAAATCTCAGAGAAATCGATGCGGTTAGGAAAATACCTTGAAAGACAGGGACCATCAACAACTAAGGAGAATCCTTAAACAAGATGGAAATGCACCACTTCTACAAATTGCCACAAATTTCAATGCTGGGGCATCAACAAGTGTCAATGTGCAAACAGTTCAAAGAACCATCAATGATGTGAGGCGAAATCCCACACATGACGTTGTTGACTACATGACACAAGGATTTTCGATTCGCCTGGGCCCACCAATATCGCTATTGAACTGTTGATGACAAGAAACTGTTGCCTGGTCTGATGAGTCTCCTTTACAATTGTATTGGGCAGATGGACAAGCAGGGTTTGGAGACAACCTTATGAATCCAAGGATCCTACATGTCTACAGGGAACTGTTTAACTTAGTGGAGCCTCTGCGATGATATGTGGCATATGCTGTTGGAGCGATATGTGACACCTGATAAGTCTAGAGACGACTCTGACAGGTATGTAAGCATCTTCTCCCATCACCTGCACTTATTCAAGTCCATGGCGCATTCGGCTGGACTTGGGCAATTCTAGCAGGACAATGGGACACTCCACATGCCACGAGTAGCTACAAACTGGCTCCAGGGACACTCTTTTGACTTTGGACATCTTCGTTGACCACCTAAATCCCCAGACAGGAATATTAGTATATCTGGGATGCCTTGCAACGTGATGATCAGAAGAGATCTCCACCACCTCGCACTCCTATGGATTTGTGAGCTGAGTTGAGCATCATCATCGGGAAACTGAAATATACAAAAGAGCATGATTAAGTCCCGAGTTTATTATTATTTTTATTATGCATAAAATTGTGTTTACTTTACTGCAATTTCATTGAAATATCACTGGTCGCTCTACACAGAATAATTTTTGTTATTATTTAATCGATAACTATCCGAGACGATTTATTATTTATGCAATTTATTTCTCAATTAAACTCTTATAGTCCGAAGGAGGGCTGCATGTTAAGGTACTCCATCGGACATCATTATAATTTTTTTTACAGAATGTGGAGAAAAGTTAGATTATGAGTCCACTGGTCTGCCGTGGCAAAAATGGCCGAAACTGGTCAAAAATCGATATGGAATGAGTTGAACTAAATCCGATTGCCAAATAATGAGCATTCTTTTTTTATTTTATAACCCTTAGTTCTTTAATTTTCAATTAAAGGCTGCAGACGGTTCAGATATCAGGCGACAGCTTACTTGTATCTTTTAAAAATGAATCAAGTACACAATATATATTATGTCCCTAATGACGTAACTGATGTTGCCAATTAAGCACACTTTTGAAATATGCTAGTTTTCTGACCCAGAAATCAGAAATCATTTGCCTCCTTCTTCATTGAAAAACAAAGTGCGTTGGCTGACCAGAAGAAAAAGTGAGTTAATATACTAGCAAGTTACGACATATTTGGCAGTCGGATTTAGTTCAAGTCATTAAATGTAAATTTTCGAGCAGTTTTGGCCATTTTTGCCACAGCAGACGAGGGGATTTACATTCTTCGCATTCTATAAAAAATACAGAATGATGTTCGATGATGTACCTCAACATGCAGTCGTCTCTTAGTCTATTAGTGATACAGGTAGAATTGAAATAAAGGATATATAAAAAGACAATAAACTACGCGTGAAAAAAATACATTTAAAATAGCATTAATTGAAAACGTATAATTTGAACGAAAGGAGCCTTAAACATTCTTTTTCAGAAAACATGTTTAGATGAAAATGCATTGAATTGTTCGAGAAATTGATTAAATTGAACTTTTGAATATTTTGTATGATTAAAGTTTCAACTGCAGTGGCATAAACTGTTACATAATTCATATGAGCGGCCTCTCAAACCATTCTTCCATAAGCGTGATTAAAAGTTGACGGAAAATTAATAAAATATTATTTAAGTACTATTATTTATTTGAAAAGAGGAGGGACCATTGTTCACTTTCAAGGGTGGAAACATTTCATGAAAAATGACTCGGGTCTGAAACTGCATACAACAGTTAAAGCTTATAAACTTTAGGATAATGCTAATAATTATTGAATAAAATAATTTTTTATTCATACATATGTCATTTTTGTAGAAAGGGTGCAATATAAGTCAAAATTTATCATTTTGAGTAAAAAATCCGAGACTGCATGTACTTGAAGCTAGTTGAATGGCACAAGATTGTTTTCATATTAAATTCAAGCTGAAACAGACTTAAGCGTCCTTCCAGCCCATATAATCTATGATTATGTATACACTTTAACTTAAAAAAAAAAGAATTTTGGGTTGTGTCACTTTTGTAGCAAGAGTGCGATAAAACATCGCGAAATCAGAAATTTTAATGTAATTTCACTGGTAATGCATTGCTGCGAATTTGTCAACATCACTTAAGCCTAACTGAACACAGAGCAAATCAGTTTCTGCATCGATAAATAATTTACAGTAAGCAAAAAACATTTACCATATATGTAGAATAAAGCATTTTACTTACCTTGATATTCGATTAATGATTTAAATACTCTGTGCTAGACATTGGCTTTCGGTCTTGATGCGGTTGTTGTCGATTTCAATCGGTTACGGTTGCGGTGATCCGAGGTTGCACCATATTTTCGTGCAACCTCCTCATCAGTATTTTTCGTTGATGGAAGTTGCACCACTTTTTGGTGCAACTGCCTGCCGGCCATGAAATTGCACCAAAATTTGGTTCAACGTTGAACTGAATTTTTTAACAGTGTAGTTGACTTTGTGACATGACTCGTGTGAGTGTTCAAAAACCAATAATACTTCCAACAAGAAAAACCGAGGCATTGGCAACGTGTGCTTTTAAAGAGCTAGCTTGCAAGGCAAAGTTCTTCAAAACCATTCAAAACTTGGGATGGAGTAATAAATGTATTTGAGTCTTATATGTTGACACGTGAACTGACTGACTCAAAGTTCGATGCCCTATACTTCTCGTACAAGGAATTAATGTTAATAAATAAAATCGTGGTGCCGCAATAGTCCAAGGGTGTTTTGCTGAATAGAACTTATATAAGTATACTTAGATTATGAGTTTCCGAACCTTTTAAACATTGTGACCCACTTTTTAGAAACCAAATCTATAACAACACACTTAATTCTGGACATATGAGTTTTTTTTAGAGACAAACACCACACTTTCTTTCCGAAAGATCTTTTATATGTTAAAAAGGAGCTTTTGTCAAGAAAAAACATTAACCTTTAAAAATGATTTTACATCAACGGCCCACCAAAAATAGACTTGCGGCCCGCAGTTTGGGAAAAACTGATTTAGATCAAATTTGTAAGGCTTAAATTTTATTGTGAAAGTGAAACATTCTATAGAAGAAAGTTAACTTGTACTATTACATAAATACCTCATCTGATGGCTGTGAAATTAGCGCTCTTGTCTTGAATGTCAAAGGTGCCGGGTTTGAATCCTGGGTTAGGTATGGATGTTTGTTGTTGTTCAGAATCCATGTTAAACTGTTGGGGATTAGCCGTTATTGTACATAAAAATAGGTCTTTGAACGTACAAACCAACAATTACTACAAAACATTAAAAACTAATATTAAGTTAATAAGAAAAAACTGGCAAGTATCTTAGCATTAGTGATTTATAGTTAATATTCATTAATTATCCTTCAAAAATTTCACGCTGGATAATTCTTAAAATTCATTGAATTTTAGTAAAATTGTCAATGGAAACTGTTTTACTGATATAATTGTTTATTTTTTTCCAGGACAAGATCATTGCAAAACTGCTTATTTTACCAACTGGTACGATTATGATAAAACAAATTGATTTATAAAGCTACAGCATATTTTTTAGAAACTTAAAAAAAAAAATATCAAGAACAAATTTGTACAAGTATAGAACTTTGAAAAACAAAGAAACAAAGTAAACTTAATAATCGTAAGGGGAAACTACTTGGTATTTCCTGATTGTAAGAAGATGGTATTGAAGTATCATTATCATCTCACCCACTACCCCAAACTAATTATTGAATTTAGTCCTTTGAAAACTTCGTGGTCAATGTGTTATGAAGCCAAACATTTCTATTTTATACGTGTTTTACAAAGTGCTAAAAACTTCATTAACTTCTTTGGTTGAAGGCAATTGCAGTGTTACTACAATTATTCTTTTAGACGTGTAGGATAGTGGGATACTCTTAGTAATGTCAAACCATCGAATAAGAATATTTGAATCGGTTGTTTGAGAAACCCCTTGAGTCTTTTTTTTTTTTTTTCTTCTTCCAAATCGAGTTTTCGGTAAAAATCAATTTTTTAGATGTAGATGCATGTTTTGGAAGCGAAACCTAACGAGGCAGGTAATTTTACAAGGAATTATCCCGTATGAAAGTTTTCCTGTATTCGAGAAAGCCCATAAGTCTGTGACTTATGGGGTTTCTCAAATATTCGCCCGCATCGCTGGAGCTGAGAAGATGAGCATAGTTTCTCTTTCTGTGCAGGTTTTTCGATGTTCTGTATACTGTACAATCATTACACGTATTTTGCTATTACCGGTGTTTGTTCTTTTTCCTTAGTAAGTCTTAGTATTTATTCATTTTATCGTATAGTTCGGCGATTGGTAATGGATTCTAGTTTCGATATAAGTGATAATAAAATACCAAAGAAATGAAAATAAGGGCTTAAGAGACTTTTTGCCTATAAGTACAATATTATCAAGAAATCTAGAGTTAAAGGCTCAGAGTATACTAACTGGAAAGGGGAAAATCGTTCATGCGCATAGAAGTTATTTGTTTCAAGCTACATACATTATTATTATTATTTGTTTGATAATAAAAAACCAATGCTTTCCATTAAGTCAAATAGGCTTAAAGTTCCAAAGAACGAAAAAGTCACTTTTAAAATCTCGCAATTCATGTAGTTATCATACCCTTTCAGTCATAAGGATGTTCTAACCACCGAGTCTTTTATTGATGGATAGTGCCATCACACTTTTTGATTAAACAATTATAAAAAGCTGCTTCTGTCATTCACAAATAAATCTGTGCCAGTGCATCTAAGTGGAAGACATAAATAAACTGATGAAATACATCTCAGATGATAAAAACACCCAAGCATTCTACAAAGAGATAGTTCACCATTGGCCTACATCTGTTTCTGCTCGAGAACTACATTGAACGAATAAATTTTATTTCGCTGTTTATACCATTCTTATTCGTAGAACTAAATAAACTTATTTGCGTTTCATATTTAGTTAACGTTTCTACTTGTTTTAGAATACCTTTTTGAGTTGTCCTTTTTATTTTATACAGTTTAGAATGCAATTACTTTTTGTCAAAAGTGCATGTACTTGAGAAACTCCATAAGTCAACTGATTTTAAAAATCTGTAATAATTTAATTATCTAACTTTTGAGACCTCTATTCAACACAAAGATTGTATTTATCTGCAAGCAATGTATTTTATTGGAAAAAATAATATAGAGTTTTGTCGTTTAACACAAACAGTTTCTCTCGATTTCCCAAAAGTTGCTCTCACCTGACTTATGGGTTTCTCAAACAATCGATTCATTTATTGTAAAGATATTGTAAGATTATGACGATTTCTACGTTGTTTCGAAAGTACAAACTAATGGGCTTAATAAACATGGCAACAAGTTTAAATTTGATGAACCAGTATTTTCAAAATTGATTATCAGTAGGAATGAAGAATTTTTTTGTCTATGGTATTTTTATGTTTGATACCATTTTCACATTGGGAGTTACCGACTGTAGGAATGTATTGATATTGATATTATATCTTGCATACAGTTTATCAAAAAATTTCCACTATCTGCTTATAAGTACAAGAACAATAATATTGTAATTCTGAAGCATTTAATTTTTAATCATAAGTATCTTTTATTATTATCTTTTGACAACAACGGCATATTTTTTTGGTTTGGTTGGTTTGTGCGTTCAACGACCTAATTTTAGGCACAATGACGGTTAATTAACTAACCTATCTAATCTAATATTATTAGGGAGGGAATTTATAAATTGGTTAGATATGTGATTTTTGTAGAATTTGTCCATTTTGTTCACAACTCGATAATATGCCATTCAATAACAATGTCAATTTTTTTGTGTTTCATTTTCTATATTCTAGAAACAAAATATTTTGTCAATAAAAATTTTTATTTTTGGAAATGTGTGTGTTTAATTGCGCTATTAATAAAAGTTTAAATATTGTATTCTATAATAACTATATTCTTTGCTAAAAAAAAGTAGACATTTAATGCTAATGCTATTTTGTCTAAGTATGAAAACATTCTACTGCAAGCAGTTCTTAGTAAAAATGGATTAGCATTATTGATTAACAAATTAGAAAATAAACACTGAAAATATGCAATGTTTTATTGGGCACACTTCCCTTTCAAATAAGATTTTAATTAAACATGTACTTTGTAATTAGTTTTATGTAACAAAGTTGTGAAAACAACTCCAACTGGGGGTGTGGAACATCGCACGACTTTCGATTACGTTAAAATATTGGCCATTGCATTAAAATTTGCTATGGTGTTATTTACTGTTTTCATATTCATGTTTCACTCATTTAAGTTAAAAAGTCCAGTTTGAGGATAATTTTTTTGGCAATAATTTTTTTACAAAGGAAGAAAAAAAAATGGCAAAATTGGTTATTCTATAGACATTACATTGTCTTTTCTAATGCGTGAAACAGGAAAAAAAATCAGTCGTCGATGGACGATGCTCAAGAGCAGACATCTCTTTGTTAAAGGCATTCGTTTTTCAACTTTTTACGCTTTTATCGCATTTAAAGGGGAATTTCGGAGGTGGGGACTTTTAGAACACCTTAAGATACATTAGCACAAAGATTTTAATCAAAATCATTTGAGCCGTTTTTTGCATTAGCTGAAAATTATTAATGATTTCAACCTTATGCGCATGCGCGATTTTGATGAAAACCTTAATGGTAGGTCTCATGACCACCACTAACCTGCTCACCACATTTGAACATCGTAGGTCAATTTGTTCGAGAGTTATGATGACCACGTACACACAAACAGAAATTTTTTCTTGGCCACTTTTTTAAAATCTGGATGTTCTAAAACGTGGAGAAATGCGAAAAAAAAATTTTTTTTTAACCGAATGCTAAACTTTCAACACCCTAAGTATACATATGGGTAATTGAAGGTAAAAAGTGATGAAAGTTGAACTTAAAAGTGGTAGATTAAGCTTAGAGATTGGATTTCAATTCATGCCTATTCTTTTCAAATACTGATCTTGAAATAGTTTTGAAAACTTTAATTGTTTCCTTATTCTACTGATAGTTAATGAATGAATTGTACGTAGTTACCAAAAAAGCAAATTATCATTGACATTTACTGCTTTATAAAAATATGTTGACTTCCGCAATAGATGAATAAAAAATGTAGCTACGTTGCCTATACATATTTGCTTATGCCTATTTAGGGACATAGAGTTTTGCAAAATAAAAAAATTAAAATTGCTTAAACTAAAATTCCTGATTGTTTCTTTAATTTTACTAAAATACTATAATTTTAGCATATCATTCGCATTCAATATTCATTTCAATTGAGCAATCAATCCATAGTTTAATCTTAAATTTACGTTAGTGACGAATGGGACAATTGTAACTCAAATGCCTCTCAAAAAACCAATAAAAATATTTATCTGCTCATATAACTAACTTGCAAGACTCTGCAGGTCATGAAATAAACTTTTTTTAATGTAAGGTATAGGGTAAATAAGGATATCCACCTTTACAATTATGCATTTGTATTGAGGGGACACTCTAACATCTAAATTTTGAATTTTTTTTTTTATTTAATAAAAAAATAGATGTTCCTTATTTGAGTTTATATGAAAGAACAATATTTCACGAACAAAATTTAAAATTCTTTTTAATTTTTTAAAAAAAAATTTAGCAATTTTTTAAATTTTTTAAAATGCTAAAGCCTTTTAAAATACTAAAATTTTTTCGCACAAGTTTTTCTTTCAATTAAATCATATAAGAATTAACAATAAAATCTGAAACACTCGTAGTTATTAATTATAATGTAAATGTTTATTCATATAATATTTTTATTTTTTTTTTTTTTTTTTTTTTTTATAAATCTGAAATAATTTTTTTAGTGTTAAAAAAATAAAAACTACAACACATTTTGTTATTTAGAATGCTAATTTATAAAATAGACATACTTTACAACATGCTCTAAAAATTTAAGATTTATCAAATAGTTAGGAAAAAAAAAGCCTTAGCGTTTCAAGAAACCTAATATCAACAAACAACAAGTGGAAAAATTGGTTTAAATGTTCTTGGAAATATCATCTATCCAGCATAAAATGTTAAAGAATTCATCAAAAAACGTAGGTATAGTTTTACAATTTTGCATGCGTAGTTACATGACTCCAAACTATTATTATAGAAAATAAAAAGAAAATAAAAAACATTGAAAATTATATTATTTTTATGATAGTGTCCCCTGAAATATATATATTATTGTACTTTTCAAATGTCTATTTTGTATCAAAATATTATTTCCGGCATCCAAAGACAGATTTTTTGTAAAAATTTATTTTAAGTATAAAAATGCAAATATTTGTTTATCATCTATTAGGGAAAGTATAGATTAGGAATTGTTATAATATACAATCTATATGAGTGTGTTATTTTACTTAATTGTTGAAAGCATTAATAAAATTACAAAACTTTACTTAAATGCAATGCTTAATTTAAGTATTTTAACAAATTGAAATTTTTTCTGCAAGATGCCATGTTCATATTATACTTTTCTTATATTCTTAATACCGAAAGTATTGCATTAATTTTTAGACTAATCTTCATTATCTTAAAATTGTAATTAATAAAGATGACATGCGCTTTCTTAAATTTTAGCCTTTTGCTATTAATAGTTTTGTTCAAAATTTGTTTACTTTACATATTTATTCAAGAGCATAACAACAACAACAAATTTTAAGCAATTATTTGAACTTATTCAACTGAAATGGTTTTAATATTAAGTTCACACAAGTTGGTCAAGATACAATAGGTTTATATTGTCTATTTAAACCTACAAGTAAGTATAAGTAACTATATTGAATTGATCTTGAATAAATGAAATATAAATTTCGTTCGAAATGTGTTCAGTTGTTTATTTAAAGTAATATTTGTTCGATTAGATTTTTGTCAAAAAGATTGATGTTCATACTGAGAGGAGCCAACATTTGTTTATTAACTTTATTTTCTTGCAAGAAATATTACGATATTTAAAATCTTTATTTACACCTGCATCACTTTTATATAAATTTTTATCTCTGAAGAAACACCATCCACTAGTTCATTATACATTTTTTAGTTTAAAATCTCCGATTAGCTGTGCGAAAAATCTCCTTTCGAGATTCATAAATTATTTCAGGGCGTACACATTTTTCCCACCACGAAATGGTATTAAATGTCAGGAATAGCAACCACCCGATAAAACTGCTAATTAAAATTTATCGATTTCTCGAACTCATTAATCTTTTTGCCGCCAAAATTTACATGCAGGATAAAAAAAGGAGCGGGGAAAAAAGGCTCCAAACACATTCCAACTCCACTCTATCTTGGAAAACTGATTTTTCCGCCGGTCGACATTTTTCGTCTCAAAATATACAGTGAACTACGGAAATTAAAGACTTGGCTAAAGTTGTCCGTGGGAATTGTAGCATGTGTCAGCCGCATCCAACCAAATACTAAAGCAAGGCTGGGGTGTGCGTGCTTGTGGAGTTAAAGCTGCATAATAGTGTGGCTATGCTATTCGCACACTAGCTTACTGCTGCAGTGCGTTGTCGTCGCACGAATACATGAAACCTCATACATTATTACAGCATATATTCGTCAAAACATGCTCTTTTGCTCTGTGGGGGATTTTCTTATCAAACTTCCGGGGAATTTTTTTTATTGTTTTTGCGAAGGTTGGAACATTTTTTAGTGCTTGTCCTTAATTGTTTAGGTCAGAAAATGTTAGAAGTTTTTCAAACAACTAAATGTGTATATACAATACAACTGAAAAACATTCACTTACTTATGAAATTATCTCAATTTAATAAGAAACACTTTCATTTCTAGACCGGGAAAAGTTGTAACTTTATAATAAAAAAAAATCGAGTTGGTTTTTGAATTTCTAAAGTAATTGAAATCGATTAAATTTCACTATTCAGCAAAGGTAAAATAATGAAAGAAAACTTACGTTGTTTATGAATATAGATGTTGGTGAAACAAATTCAATTTGATTCAGAACCTAATTTCAGGGGTGATAGTGAGAAAATAGTTAAGCACATACACTGCAAAAAAAATCCCGTCAAATTTACGGTTTTAAACTGGCAGCTGGGTCGCCAGTTTAAAACCGTAAAAAATACGGAAACATTCCGTATTAAATACGGTTTTTGACTGATTGCAACGGTTTTTTCCCGTAAAATGAACGGAAACTTTCAGTAATAATTACGGTCATTCCGTACAAAATACAGTTTTCTCCCGTAAAATAAACGGAAACTTTTCGTATTAAAAACGGTTATTGACTGGTTACTAACATTGATCCCCCGTAAAATAAACATAAACTTTCCGTATTAAATACGGTAATTTCATACAAAATAATTTACTCCCGTAAAATAAATTAAAATGTCCTGTATTAAGTACGTTGATTCCATACAAAATGCAATTTCCACCTGTAAAATAAACAGAATTTCTGTGTTGAATAAGGTCAATTCCATATAAAATACAATTTCCCCCGTAAAGTACACGGAAACTTTCTGCAATAAATTTCATATAAAATACACAGAAATTTTTCTGTATAAGAAACAGTTTACCCCTATAAGCGAAGTTTTTCTCTATTTTACACAAAAACTTCCAGTGACAAAAAAGGTTTACAAATGTAAGTGAACGGTTTGCTTTTGCAAAATATTAAGAAACAATTGTAGATGGAAAAGCTTCTGCCACAAAATATATGATTAATTTTAGTATTAAACACAGTTTACAATATCAAGAAGGCATTTGTGTTCTGCTAAAGGTTTTGTTAGTAATAATGACCATATTCAATGGATGAAAATCATAAAAATTAAAGTACAATTCTGTATCACAGCAAAATATTCTATGTCCCATTATAAATTAAAACAAAAAAAAAATTCCGAAGCAATAAGGTAATCCTTCAACATAAATAGAAAGGTAAAAAATATATCACAAAATGAGCATGTAACACAAAATAATTTATTAATAGCTATCAGTCTTTTCTTATATCAAACTATAATAATATATTTATTTGGTTATCTATACTATGATTACCTAGACTTTCAATTTGATTAAAACATTAAAAAAATGCAATAATTTACTAACTTTCAAAATATTTTTTAACGCGACAGGATTTAAATGTATTTTATGACACTGTGTATATATATAAGTATTAAGTAAAACAAATTAAATTTGATAAAAATATAATTTTATTTCAATACACATAATAAAAGTATACATAATTATAAAATTTCAATACACACGAATGAAAAGTGGTTCAGATTACTTTATTTAATAAACAAAATATTATTGAAACACATCTAATAATTATTAAACATATTTAATAAATTTTCAAAATTGACAGTATAAAAGTATACATAATTATAAAATTTCAATACACACGAATGAAAAGTGGTTCAGATTACTTTATTTAATAAACAAAATATTAAAAAATTTCTAGGAATAATTAATCATATCAATCAATACAAGCTGCAGCAACTTTTAAGGCCATATGAAAATCATTATTAATTTTTCAGTTTAGAAAAATATGCAAAATATACGAAAAGGAAAAATTTAGATTGCGGAATGTACAAATTATTGAACACATCTAATAAATTTTCAAAATTGACCAATGCAAGTTATATCTGAATAATTATGACTCTACAAAATCACCATCTTATAAAATGTCCAAATTACCACAGTAAACATACTTAAAAATTTTTTAAAGGCTAATAATTCAATGTATTCACATAAGAAAATTAAGTTAAAATTGAAAGATGACCACCCCTACATTTTGCAATGAACTCGCCTGGATGACGTGGAAGGCACGTGATCAGGTGGAAGTGGTATTTAACTGCTGCTGGAGAGTCTGAAGAATCATTCTTTCACTTACTTCTGTGTGTGGGAGCGAGTTGCCTGTTGTTGTTGTTGCTAATCCTCACTGTCTGACGGAGTCAGACAAGATCCACGAGTTCGTTGACTAAAAGGAAGTCGAAGACTAGGAGAGGATTGCTAAAGTTGTGACGGTTCAACCTGGCATGCGCACCTCTTCTGCACATCTTCACCTTGATTGGTCAGCCACAACATCGGCGAGAGCGCATGTCCAAGCGGCCTGGTAAATAAAAGCAGCTAGTTAAGGTCTTCGGGGCTGCTTGCTGGTTTTTTTTAGTTTTATGTTTAGGCTCAGTTAGCCTGTAGGATACACCGAGTTGGTGTTTAGGTTACCGCTGGTCGGTGGACCTGACGTAAAGTGTACCGGAAAAGCTGTCACCGCCTTGGAATCGCTGCCGCAACCAGCCCCGGTAAGCGTAAGAAGTTCATTACTTTCCCCTCGGTGTGGCGGCCCGTTGCTTATGCTTGCAGTGTAAACAATAAACCCAATGCAATCTTTGAACTCACCTCTGTTCTTTCTTGGTGACCAGAGTGCGTGACAAAGAGATCCTCCTTAGATAGTCCAATGCAATCCAAGAGGTGCTCAGGAGAGGTCTGATGATTTTGGCACTTGGTGCAGGTGGCAAAGGTTTTCGTGCCCTCGTTGAAAGTTAGGCACTTGATGTGACCGCTAACAAGCCTTGATAGAACAGTCCGGGTATGTCTGTCACACGGGAGGTCAAGGGACAAACCCGGTTTTGAGCCCTTGTACCAATTATGGGTTGGGGTGTTTTCCACTCCTCCGAGATCTTTGATTTTTCCAGAGAGTACAATTCCAAAAAAGTAAGGGTGGAAGAGGGAGATGTTGAAATCCTGCAATTCTCCTTAGCAAGGATATCGACCTGATCGAGTTGCCTGGTCAGATGGCCGAGTCCGGATACGCCGTCTTTCAGGCGAACAGTTGCTCCCTCAATGTACAGTAGGTCATGTACAGTGCTCCCTCAGGCCGGTGGTGGCGGTATTATGCTTTGGGGGACGTTCTCTTGGGCGTCTCTGGGACCCGTGGTTGTGGTAGAGCAGGTATCGAAACATCATTGCGGTGACTGAGCCTTTGTCTGGATTCATACCCAGAAGCACCTGTGATACAGATCAAAATAAAGTTTTTAATATAAATCCTTTATATGCATTGGTAACTTTTATGTGCAATTACAACCAGTGTTTAAGCTTTTTAAATGCCACTAACATAGCTCTGTAACAATACTAATGTCATAATTAGCATTCACAAAAGCAAAACTATTTTTAAAACAAACCTCAAATAGTAAATGAAATAAACACTTGTATGTAAATGATAGCAGATTATCAAAACTACTATCACCGGGTGGCTACAAAATTTACGAAAAAAGGTTCCCTGATTTCCATGATGGATTTCTGAAAATATTCCCCGATTTTATGGCAAACTTTTTATCCAATTTCCCCAACTTATCCAGAAGTGTAGACATCCTGATCAAATAGAACATGTTAGCTAAAGAGATAACGTGCCAATTTTTTAAAAATAGTTTTGGCGGTAATGAAAAGTTCAAATTATTCCGAAACATTACATTTTCAACGATTACCGCCACAATTCTCTGGGTAAATGGCGCCAAAATGTGGATGATCAGGAAAACGTGTCTTCAGAACAAAGAAAATTTCCCTGATTTCTGTGAAATTTAAAAAAATTCCCTGATTTTTTCCAGAATGAGAGAGTTCCCTGACATTTTCCCGATTTCCAAGTTTTCCTGGTTCTGTGGCCACTCTATATTAGTGTTATTTAAGTACAGCACCTCTAACAAAGGTGAAACAAGCAAGTTCTTATAAAACTTAGCTT
Organism: Linyphia triangularis; assembly: GCA_963978545.1. Classification (NCBI taxonomy): domain Eukaryota; kingdom Metazoa; phylum Arthropoda; class Arachnida; order Araneae; family Linyphiidae; genus Linyphia; species Linyphia triangularis. The sequence goes on from OZ021721.1 coordinate 16,684,869, forward strand.
ACCACTGAACGTTGCAAGAAATAAAAATGTTTAATTCTAATTATAATACACTAAGTAAATTTATTCTAAAAGCACTAAAATTTATTCCAACAGTATTCTCACTTCAAATAAATAGAGTTGTATTTGTCCCTAAATCCTATCTAAAATAAAAGAATCTCGATAGTTTACCTGAAAAGTGCAGAGAACTTTTAAAGTCTAAGGAGTTGTTAGGAGCCAGCGATAAAACTGCTGTACAGCAAGGCATTCAGCACAACTGGTAGTTTCTTTTTGAAAAATTCCAATAAACTGTACAAAATATGAAAAATATTGTAAAATTTGTCATCCTTATGTACATATATTTACACTCGTGAAAAGAGTCAAATGAACTAGCTAGCATGAAATCATCTTTTAAAAACCTTATTTTGAAATATGGATCTGCACATCAATTGGGTAGTCTAGGGATGGGATAAATGGATTAATCTCCTTCAAAAATAAAATTTAAGTTTATCTCCTTAAAATAAAGACTCAATATTTCACACAACACTATTTCTTATTATATCATTAGGTTCATGGCGTTTAATGTTATAAGCGATAAAACGATAATTTGCGGAAGGAATGGATTAGAAATTCTCAATTACTACTATCCGTTAACGCTAAAAAAAAGAAATTTATTGAAAGAAAATCTTTTTTCTTTGCTCACAAACGTAGGTTCATTTTTTAGCTACGTTTTTAAAGAATTTTACATTAATTCAACTAACACATTTCATAAAATGAAGAGGTCTTTTAACCCCTGCATTGAAAGGCTATATCATCACACCAATGCTATAGTACTTGAAAACAGCAACATTTTAAAAATCTGTTTTGCAATTAATTCAATCCCAAAGATCACCAGCCCTTCCCTTACTTTTGCCAGTGACCAAGTACGATAACATTTATGACAGATGATCTTGTCTTGACAAATAAGCTATCTAATCTTGAGGAACATGATTTTCTTCAGTCAAAGGCGGTAGGTGCCATGTAAGAGACTGAAAATGTTCCCAAGTGATTTCTAAGGCAATCCCAGCAGACTTTGATTTGAAACAATCGCAATGAAACTGCAGTGTCGTTTGACTGAAACTTCACACAATGGAACAGATGTAGTAGGGCATTTGGCGATAAAAAAAATCAAAAACATGGTAACTGAATAAGTTAAAACATAAACAATAATAAAATCAAATTAAAATATAAGTAATAAAATTAAAGTATGCTAACTTAAAATAAAAACCCATTGTTACAAACTGCATTTTTCCTGAAAAAAACAAAACAAATAAAGTATAAAATATAACTTAAAATAAAACTCTTTGACAAAAACTACAATTACCCAGAAGAAAAAAATAACAAATAAAATCGCCCCCAAAAAATGTCCTAAACTACATCTGTAGTAAGTAATTTTTAAATAAAATTTTAATTCTCAGATATCAAATCTGATCTTCCGAAGTTTCATTTGCAAAATTTGTGCCAAAACATTCAAAAGTTATTACAAAACTAAAGAGCACATTTCTAAATGATAGCCAATGCAGTTAATTAAACTTCATTTAGTTTTACAACTCTTACAAACTCGTGAAATATTACGTACAATATTCTATATCACACGCATATGTTTCAGAAAAACAATAGATGTTTTTGTTTACATTCAATAAAATAAACATTTTCTGATTCTGATGTAATTTTATGTACATACATTAATTTAGAATTTCATATCAATGAACAAATTAATTGATAAATGATTATGATGAATGATTGATATGAATGCTTAATTGATCATTATAATGAAAAGAAACTTACCAAAGAAGCCACTTTCTTTCAAAACAGACATGCTCGGCGTCGTTTTCGAAGGAAGGCGTAATGCGCATGCGCAGAGAGCGATTCTTGGTGAATGACGGTTATTAACTGTAACCTTGCCTACGAAAACTGCTTTAAACCGTAAATTCAGGTTTACGGATTTAAACCGTTGATAATACTGGGAATTTCCGTATAAGTGACGGTTTTTTTTACAGTGTAGTGTTACCGAAAACACCATTCTAATTTGCTAGATGGTATACTAAAAGGCTCGGCGACTAAAAATAAAATATAAAAAAAAACAAAAAAAAACAGGCATTATGGTATTTCGTACCCGGTCTCTGACATGCAAATTTTTTCATGATTCTTTGGGAACATATAGTTGTAGCTTATGAGTCGTTAAAATGCGAAGCCCCAATAACAAATGTGTGATTTGTAAAAAAAAATATGCTCAAATATTAAAACACATGAATTCCAATTATATAAACTTCTCTAAAATGTATATGGTAATTTAAAAAATTCAGTTAATAACTGTTTTAAGTAAACAAGTTAACCAAATTATAATATGATATATAGTTCAATAAAATAAAGAATTATTTTTATATACATGTTTTTTTACCACATGTTCTGAATAGAGTGATTCACCTCAAGAATATCTTAAATATCCGTGTGAAATAATGACATCGACTACGGAGAATTTTAATGTTAATGTTTAATAACTAAACGCATTGCGAGCAACATAGCTGATAACTTCTCTATTCCAAGGTTACATCGTTTCTTCTCTCATCTCGATCCAGTGTTTTCTTCTAATACAACTTGCACGCAGGCGCTCATATCATCAGAATATCAAATGGAATGAATCTAACTGCAACAAACTCTTTAATAGTTTGAAATAAATGTTTACATAATACCGACTGTGTTTTTGGCCGACCAAACGGTATAGTGGTTAGCGTGCTAGCTTCTAGACCACGAGGTTGCGGGTTCGAGTCCCGTGTTAGGCATGTGTGTTTATATATGTATGTTGGCTTGTATAATGACGAATGTTTCGGCGCATTATAGCCCTCGTGTTGCTGACGGCGCCAGATAATCTGAATACAATCAACCAACCAACCGACTGTGTTTGGCGATATTTAAGGAATGTGAATACAACGAATTGTGCTCTTTGTTTTCTTTGCTTAAAAAAAAAAACAAGATCCCTCTTGAACCAATAACGAAAAATATTAACTAACTCAAAAAAAATTCTTGAATTTGATTCCAAATTACCTAAAATGTAGTAGTTAGTCTACTAAAAAAGATGTGCACATTATGTTTTAGGGATGGTCTCTTATATAATAACTGACTGTACGTATTATTTTTGAATGAAGTGTTAAAAAACAATATTAAATGCAAACTGTTGCTTTTACAAAACAACCAATTATCAACACATTATTACTTGGAGTCACTTAATAAGAATTTATAATAAGAATCCATTTTTTTTTTTTTAATTACTAAAATAATTCAATATGTACCAATATGCATGCAGTGAAAGTGGTAACTTTAAAAATGCATAACGTAAGTTACTATATTGTTTGAACAATAAAGTTCTGAATACCATCGAACAAACACATTTGAAATCAAACTGAAGTAAAGTGTCTTATTAAAGACATTTTCCTTTAATACATTAAAGAGTTCTCGTATTCATTTGCATAAAAGAATCTCCATAGTAAATCGAGATTGGATCATTTAAATGCGCTGATGAGCTTTTAATTACGATGCAGCTGATTCAAAAGTAATAAGAGTAATAAAAGTAAAAGATGTTGTTGACATTTTTCGAAGTATCTCGAATAACTTATTGAATCAATAAAAAGTTATTTGCTACCAATTCTAGATCTGAAGAAGCACTATTTATTTTTAATTTCTAATAAATCATTGATTAGATTAGTGTTTTGGTGGTAATCTTATAAATCTTGATGGTTTATTGATTTATTTTTATGGACGAAGTATTTATTTGGCTGAAAAGTATGTATTCAATAGTAAGAAAATTTTAAGATTAAACATCAGAATATTCAATATAGTTTTTTCAACCTATTCAAAATAAAGTGCCCCCCAAAACCAATTTAAAATTTTGAAATCTATCTATTTACTTGATGTTAGATTGAATCATGTAATATAATCATTTTGAAATGTTACATTCAGAACCTTGCATACTTCTTTGCTTTTTAGTATAAACCGTATTAATATCTATCAGCGATGAGATCCTATATGTGCGACATTTTAAAAACCTATTCGGTAAATAAATATATATGCATCTCAACATTGAGTACCTTTTTATTACAAGTCTTCTATAAATTGCCTTAATGAATGCAGAATTCAAATTAGTGATATTCTGTAGTTCTAACTATTTTTCAATTAAATTGCATGTTTATTAAAGCTTTGAAAACACTTGTTTCAATTTTGATTTAGAAAACCACTTTCATTTTAAAATAAAGTTTTGACACATCAATGCGCATGGTTGCTTTTGAACCACGTACATTCTGATGACCCCTTAATGGCCACCGAAGATTACTTAAATTTCTCTGAAAATGATAACAAATGTTATTTTTTAAATTTAAAGTGAAAGTTGTTTTTAAACACATTTCTTTTTATAAATTTTCGTAAATAAATGGTAATCTCCATTATTTCATATATAAAGCAAGCACTTATTAATGTACGTTATACCTTTTTTAATTATTACTTATTTTTAAAATTTATTTGCATATTTCTGTACTCAAATTAAAACTAGTAGGTACATGTTTTTATTTACGAATATACACTTTTTCTCATTGTGGTAAAGAGGTTTGGTTGGTTTATTTGGTTTTACTGGCGGCTAACCAGGGAAGTTGTGGTAAGGAGGATTTCTATTTGAAGGAAACGAACGAGATATATGATTGCAAACTTTAATCTCTCTACAATATTGCACGAGGATATTTATTTCTACTCTCATTACAAAGAGTCTTGCATGAATCTAATGTTGTTATCACTTATGTAATTTTGTATTTAAAGCGATGATATGATTATTCATGCTAAAAATCCATCGTCCTTATCTTACTCATTTCGAAACAAAATAATTAGTATCTCATGAAATACCTCTAGACGTTGTGTAAAAAAAAAAATTTAAAAAAAAATGTTCAGCCATAAAAAGTTAGGAAATCTAATTTTTGCCGTCAAGCGGCAGCGTTAAATTCCTTTGGGACTTGTACGCAATGAACTAAATTAAGATTATTGGGAGGAACCACCATAGACAATCAACTTGGCAGACTAGAGTTTTTATAGAATTAGTCTTAGTTCAGTGCAATGGGTACAAATTATCCCAAGCATATCAAAGGTGATTATTTTGGAATAACTCTAGCGGGCCAAGTACTGATTGCCTATGGGGGTTCCTCTCAATAATCCCAATTAAGTTCATTGTGTATAAGTACCCCTTGGCGGCAAACATTAGATTTCATGACTTTTTCTGACTGGCCATTTTACTTAGCATTTTTTTAAACAACGTCTAGCTGTTTTTGAGGAATTTGTTGGTAAGTTTTCCTTAATATATGTCGTCTACATTTTCCAATAGCAAAATTTGTTTTAATAAGAATGAGAATTTGGATTAACCCAATTGTCATTAATGTTATCCAGTTTGAATTGAATTTTAAGGATGTACATGAAACTTCCAAACAACAGTAAAAATCTTTTATGCAACCTGCATTTTTATAGGTTTCTCTTAATGATAGTTTGGTAGGTTTGTACGCTGAACGACTTATTTTTATGCACAATAACGGCTAATAAGGCCTTGATCTTCAGTTTAACGTGGATTCCAAACCACAACAAACTTCCTTGCCTAATCCAGGTTTCGAACCCGGAACCGGAACCCCAGAGAGCGCTCACCACACAGCCAATCAGTGGGATAAAGATAGTTTGGATTTTTTTTCAAGACAAATAAGAAATTTCAATACCTTGTATTTCGTATTTCATTCAGCTTAACGCACTGAGCTAAAGACACCGAGACGCACTGAGCTAAAGACGCACCGAGCCGACCGCATTACACCCCATTCCGAAGTGTGAGTGCGCAAATAGGCAAAAGGAGGAGACATTTTTCTTCGCGTCTTATCTTAATCACCGTGACGGGGAACCAGAGTTGAAATATTTTTCAATATTTATGACATTTCAAGCTCAAACGTTAATATTTAGTTCTTTTAATTTAAATGAATAATTTTTAATAAGAAACATGTAGCATTGTAAATTAAGAGTAAAGTCACTGATATGTCTTCCTAAGTACCTATTTAAATAATGTTATTAAGTATATTACATATAAAAGCGTCTTGAAATAATGAGGCAATAATGAGAAAAACGTTATTGTATTACTACTGTAGTATGTATGCTGTAAGACATTAAACGTTATCCCACTAATTGTACAAAATATTTTAAACTTTAAAACGGATAGCAATTACAATTCAATCTTAGTGTTTTTATAATTCTTGTAGGTAGAGAAGTTTGAAAATAGCTAGTTTAGAAGAAATACTTTTGAAATTGTGTATATTTAATTCTCACAATAATTAAATAAAACTAATAGTTCTGAACTTCACACAAGCATTTCTTCGAAATCCTGATTATTCCTACAATGTGTCATATCTGAAATATTTACATTTCATGTGGTCTAATTGAAAAGCAACTATATCAGAGAGAATAGGTCAACTGCTGTCTTTTAGTTAGACTATTTTTATGTATAACCTTTAAAGTTAATTTTTTTTATCATAATGTTTTAAACGCAATCTAAGATACCGATCTATTATATGCTTCGTCATCTGTGACTTGTGAAGGTCTTCCCAACACACTTCGTTTTCAATACCATGATAAAATTTTTTTTTTTCAGTTAATAGAAATTAATTTATTATAATTCTTAATTTAAAATTGATATTTATAGTAGTTTGGCAATTTTCCTTCAACATCATGAACTTGGCTCGTAGAATCATAGTTTTATACACTCAGTACATTCCTGTGTGGTCGCTCAATTATATATACAAGTGAAATTCAAAATAGTTGAACATAAAAGCTAATCATATGTAAAGTTTAAGCATATGGTATTTCGGTGATTGATTTTCGGTTCCAATATTACAGCATATGTTTTTGCGAAACAGATTTTTGGTGAAAATACCGAAAAAAAGTAGTAAACGAATGCATAAAAGAAGCATTCATGTATTTAACCAATCATTAAAAGTATCTGAACAATAAATCGGTTTGAAACAATGAATGATTATTTCATCAATTCAATAAAATAAAAAAAATAAAAAAAATATTCCCTACAAGTTAGATTTAATATCCAAAATGTATATATATAAAAAAAAAAACTAAAGCTCGTACTAATGTGCTTAAACTTAAAGATATGAAATTGAAGTTCCGATCCATCCTCTATCAATTTTCCCCATCAGTTTCTGCAATTAAATGCTTAACAAGAAATTATCATTCTAAAATAATTTTTAAAAATTAATAATAAATTTAGTTGCATAGCTTGAAAAGCGGAAAACCGCAGAATGTTTTACTATAACGCGCTGGGCAACAGGGAGAAAATAGATGTTTTGCTTATTTGGCTGTCTGAAATGCGCTTTTGTATGCTTCCGCGGAAGCTCGTTTGGTCACTTGTTAAGTGATAGGGAGTCGTTACTCCAGTTCAGTATTGTAGCTCAGTGGCTTAACGTGAGGTGCAGCAAAGATTAGGTTGAGTAAAAATAGAAGTATTCTTACTGATTAATATGAGGGGAGTAGTTAAGTTCATTCGAGTAATACAGGGTGTCTATAAATTAGTTGGACAATGGAGTTCAAATAGATCTGTATAAATCTTAATAACTAGACATTATTAACCATTATTTTTCACCAACTAATTTATGTTCACCATGCCATTCTGGATGCAAAATAAAAAAATAAAAAAATGTTTATTTTGCCTAGTTATTATGAGTTATACAGATCTATTTGAGCTCCATTGCCCAACTAATTTATAGACACTCTGTATAGTAAAGAGGAAATTAGATAATTACTCCTAAGCATTTAGATCCACCTGTCCACTTAATAGGTTTTTAAAACATAAAAACCAACACTCACTAAAGCCTTATATAAGTTATGAATCAAACCTTTGTGTACTTGTTTACTTGTTGGTACAAAAAGATATAAATTTATCTACATCTCAAATACATTCAATTATAAATATGAATGTATTTCTAAATAGTTATTCAAATTAATAATGAATTGGATAATTAGAAACTATGTTTACTTATTTGAAACTTTAAAAGGAACCTTGAAGCCTCATTAAAGCCTTATATGAGTTTGGAATCAAAATCATTGCGCACTTTTTTGGCTTGTTGATAGAAAAGGTATAAATTTACCAACATTTCAAATACATACGATTACAAATATGAATGTCATTCAAAATAGTTAATAAAAATTAATAAATAATTGGATAGCTAGAAAATAATAAATCTATATGAACTTTTCAAAATACATGAATGAATATAAGAGTACGACGGAAAGTGTCTGGCTTGGAGCATGCCTCTTCGCCCCCTCCCCCTTAAAAGAGGATCCGCCACTGGCCGGCTCCATAACAGCGACTGCTACCAACTGCAAATCAAACATCTCCTAGATAGACTTCTCCCACATAAATCCATCTTGCCGTAATCAGAGCCAACTAAATAGATTTGAAAGCATCTGTTGAGGACCATTCACTGGAGTCCAACATCCATTACTCCTAGAATCGATCGCGATAACTCTTGCGGTCTGGCTGGACACGAGAAATTGTTTTGCCATCAAAAGAAAAGATGTAGACAAACAATTTAATCCTCCCCTAACTCCCTGTGTTCAAAGGACCATTATCTCATCTGATAATCACAACAATCGCGTGGATCAGTGATTAATGTAAGCAATTGCAATTTTTACCCGTATTCATTGATTCTTTAGAACTTAGCGTGAAATCTCCAAGGAGAATCTTTCTTCGGGAGTCCTATTCGATTGACTATTATTCGAAGATTAAAACTGAATCGCTTCTTGTATTTTTTTTTAATTTAACTAATCGCTATTTTTTTTAAGTTATTTATTTTGGCATTTCTAATTTGTAAGATATGCAGTTTTCTTCAGAAATGTTTCTAAGAGATTAATTTTCATTTAATGAAGAATTCGTCAAAGCAGTTTTCAATTTGTATATTTTTAAAGAATATTTAATGGAGAATTTGCCGAAACAGTTTTGAATTTATATATTCTTTAAGAATAAACAAATTGAAAACTATCTTGGTGAATTTTTTTAATATACAGAATTATATGGGGAGGGGTCTAATGAGGGTTTCTTTCACTTCGTGGATGTGTATTTAGGCTATTGCAAAAAAACTTTTTTTCGAAATTTCAAGGTGCACCCCCTTCACGTTGTTCTTATAACTAAAAGCTCACATGCAAAATTTCAGGTCTCTAAATCAATTTTAGACCCCCGCTCTTTTCAAAAGAAGCTATCTGCTCGAAGCGAATTTTGACTGTAGTCTAAAAAGTTGCGAATTTTTACTTGTAAGTATTTTTCCATGCAGTGTAGTGTCTGTTATACTCAATTCTTATAAGGGAATCAAAAAAGGAAACACAAAAACATAAAAAAACAACGATGTCACTTAACACCCCCGCCAAAGGGGGAAATGCAAAAGAAGTCTAATTGTGCAGTTCCTTACACCCCCTTAAAAAGATCAACAACCCGTCTCCTATTTCAGGGGGCTTCTTTTGTTTAGGAAAATTCTCAGATGATCATGAACATACACAAAACGCTGCTGTGTTGTTATTTCATTGCGAGAATGAGTTCCTCAACGACAAACCGACCTGTACTCAGAAAGGACGATAAGAGAGTTTGGCTTGTAGGTGATTTATCGGAAAATTTAGAACCTAAAAAGGATCTCAACTGCCCAACAATGGAGATGTTCTTCGCTACTTTCTTTTTATTAATCGTTGGCTAATGCAGAAAGATAAAATGGATGATGTCATTAAAACAGTAATTCTGAAAGTAGAACAGTTTTGGGAACACTCTGATATTCCTGTAACCCCTATCAGGGCAGGACACTCGAAAGAAAAACTCAAAAGAATGATTGCACGGTATGAATATCTTCGGAAAAATAAAGCAAAAAAGATTACTGGATCTGAAAGTAAAAGTTTTCTTTAAGGTAATTGATCACCTTGGAAAGCTAAAAAATACAATATTTTCAATATTTTTTTTAGGTCCTTTATAAGATATTACAAGGATTTTTTTTAAACTTTTACTTATAGAGTACAAAAATACTTGATTTTTTTCCAATTTCCTTTTTTAACAACTATCCAGGAAGCACCAAAGTCGAGGCCTCAAAAAAAATGCTTGAGCTTATAGAGTACAAAAATACTTGATTTTTTTCCAATTTCCTTTTTTTAACAACTATCCAGGAGGCACCAAAGTCGAGGCCTCAAAAAAAAATGGTGTCCCAAGGTGAACAGTTAATCTCAGGATTGGTAAATCTGAAACAAAAAAACAACAACGGAATCTTCAAAAGAAAGGTTCCTTGCGTAACAATTTACCACAAATTGCCAAAAATAAAAAAATGGCGGATGTTTGAAAAAATGGTTGAAAAAACACCCCTGTTTTTCATTATTCTTTGCTAAAAAAATTTTATAATTAATTTTTTTGGCAAAATGTAGTAAATTGGCATACAAAACACCTCAGCAAACAAAACAAGACCAAAATCATTGAAATCGACCAAGTAGTTTCGAAGATTAAGTGTCAGCCATTTGAAAAAAAGTAGTTTCGAGAAAAACGCGTTTGTTTTTACGCGCTATTTTTTTCAAATAGTTTTTTCAATTTGTTAATCTGCTATCCCTGGACCGTATAACCCTGAGAAAGATTGAGAAAACGCAAAAAAAAAAAAAAAAAAAAAAAAAAATCGATTTTTTTTTTTTTTTTTTTTTTTTTTTTTTTTAAATTTATAAGGCGGTCAAGTATCTTAATCACTTCTTTTACTCTTTGATATATCCCATGACAAAATAATTTTTACAATAGAACATGACAAATGTAGAACTAAAAAATGGTTATTGAAGATACTGAATTCTTACAAGATCAGATCAAGCAGAAAAATGGAGTTAGGTGGTCTTGATAAAACACACTTTGCAAAAATCAAGAGGAAATTATCACGTATAGAAAAAGCAATTGATCTGTCTGAGATTGAGAAGCATCGCCAAAATCAAGCTGCAGCCAAAGTAAACACAAGTTCTGAACTAAAGGTTCTTAAAATTGATGGCCCTAATTCCAGTGATTCGGATGGCTTGGATTCTGCAAGTGATTTAATTGAAGATCCAGAGTTTGTATTTCCTTCAACTTCCAGTGGTACAAGATATTCAAATCGTTCTAAGAAAACTTCTTCAATTGATTTAAAATTACCTAAAAATCCACTAAAATGTAAAATAATATCAACCATTGGCGATAGGCTTAATCTATCAGCTGGTCAACGAACAGCGTTTATGGGAGCAATTCTAACAGAAGGTGGAGTTTCACTAGAAGAAGCTACTCTTTCAATCAAAAGCACCTGGGCGGCAGGGAAAGAAATTAGAAAATCATCAGCACAAGAAATTAAAACTAAATTAATCACATCAATGCACTCAACTCTTCATTGGGATGGCAAACTTATTCCAGACATTAAAAAGAAAAACGAAGAAAGACTAGCAGTTTTGATTTCTGGAATGTCAGATTACGAAGAAGGCCAAATTCTTGGTATCCCAGTCATAGCTAACACAACAGGCGTAGAACAAGCAAGAGCTACATTTGACCTCTCAAACAATTGGAATATTTCGAATAATGTGAGATCTCTTGTGTTTGACACAACAGCTTCCAACTCAGGATGGAAAACAGGAGCTTGTGTTCATCTAGAAAACCTCTTTGATAAGAAATTGTTTTTTCTAGCATGTCGACATCACATCTTTGAAATAATACTGAATTCAGTTTTCAAAGAATTGTTTGGAGCAACGTCTGGTCCCGAAAACACCGATTACATTAAATTTAGGTACTCTATTTGGCCAAATATCAACAAAGAGGCTAGTTTAGAAACTCTTAACATTAAAGACATGAGTTTAAAAACCACCAAAGAAAACTCTATACAAGATTTGAAAAGAATACTTTCTACCCGTAATAGGAAGAATTTGATACCTCGTTCCAATTATCAAGAATGCGGGGAATTGATGTTGTTAATTCTTAGTGAGACACCCGAAAGAGGAACACATTGGTTAAAATCAGGAGCAGCACATCATGCTCGATAGATGCCATCCATTTCGTACCCTGCAAGGCTTCAGTCGTTGGCTTTCAGTCGACAAAGGCATAATCCATAAACTGGAATCATTATGCACATTTAATGCTCTTTTTTACGTTGTACATTGGCTCTCTTCATCAATTAGGGCCGATGCAGCGTACAATGATTTAAAATTGTGGAAGGAATTGCATAATTATCGTAAACAGGATGCACAACTTGCAAATGCAGCTTTGAAAGCCAATGAACAAAACTTTTGCTATCCAACCGAAGAATGTGTCATATTCTGTTTATTTTCCAGCAGACTTTCTACTTCTGAACGACAGAAAATCGCTCGAAATTTACTTCGAATTCCTAGACCTACAAATTTCAAGATTGGGTCAACCAACTTTCCCTATACTGAATCCCAGCACAAAACTGTCATCGCTTATCGGACATAAACCTTGGTTTTTGTTTCATAACTTGGATATTGGTACAGACTGGTTAAGAAAATCTGTTGATGAGTGGCATAAGGATCCCGACTATAAAGAAGCTGAAACATTTGTTAGGCATGTTAAAGGGGTAATTGATCTGTCTGAACGGGCTATAAAACTAATACAAGCCTTTTCATATACTGTAACCAATGATGAAGTTCAGAAGCAATTTTTATTACAAGTTGGTGAATATCACGGCAAACAAATTCCGAACTTTCAAAAAGAAACATTAGGCAATTTAAAATGATTGTGTGCTGTATATTATTATTACCAAAGATGTTATTAACATATTATATAGATTATATTACAGGTAAACCATATCCACTCATAAATAGTTAATTTGTTGCAGTTTTACTTTCAAGGTTGCTCTTTGCTATCTCAATGAAGTTAAATCGCATTATGTCCATTTCATTTATTATGGCACTATATATAAGATTATATTTAACTAAATCTTATCAAACTTATTTCCTGTCTGTATTAAGCAATAAATTAATTTTATAAAATAGTTTTTACGAAATGTGAAAACTGATCGAATTTAGTCGGTATCATTTCTCTTCTTTTACACTTAATATATAAATTGATAAATGCATTATAATTTATATACTATACATAAATCTATTCAATTGTATACAAAATAATTTTCTTATTACATAGGGTTGCTTTAAATGTGAGTTAATATGTATATAGTAAATTTCTCATTAAAATGCAGAACCCCTTTTGTGATTTTATAATGTGGGTTAAAAGGGGAAGGAGGGGGTACAGCCTCTTCAGCCCCCCTCCCCCCCCCCCTTCTGTTTAAGCTCCTTCGAAATACTAAATATGTACCTTAATTCTTGTAAAATTATGTTCTTATAGCATAGATTAACTACAAATATGCATTTTTACTCTGTAAATAGTACATTTTTCATGTATTATAGCTTTTTTCGTGGTTTTTGTATGGGAGTTTTAGTGACTAATCAGTTTTTCGAATGGAGCGGGGGTCAAATATTCACCAAATGACGTGAAATTTGGAACACATTATTATTTTTACATCAAGAAAAAAATAGGGGGGGGGGGGGAGGGGGGTGCATCATGGATTTTCAAAAAAAAAATCCCCATAGGAATATACAATGGCCTCTGTATACACTTGCATGACAGGAAATATATCATGTTATAAATCAAAATTCAGACTGGATCCGAAATTAACTTCTACTAGCACCAGTTAAATGCTTAAAACATTCTATTATGGCGTTTTCTTTTAATTTAAATTCTAATCAGATTGTAAACTGATAGCATTTCTGTGAGTAAAGAAAACGAAACAAAAACACGTTCTGGAAAGGAAATGCAGCTCTCCGGATACGTTGCATACAATAAAAATTCTCGATACAGATCTAGTGAAGAGGCATTCTCTCCTGGTTCTAAAGATTCTGAAGAGGATCCTTTACCACGTTGACACAGAAGCTAAAATATTGTCAGTTTGTCAGGCAAAGAATAAGGACACGTACTTACGGAATTAGGCCTTGATCTCTCTCTGTCGTCTTTCTTGTCATCTAGAGATGGATGGCCGCGAAAGATCATACAAGTGAAAAATTGGCTTATTTCTTTCTTTCGAGGAATAATAGAAAACATTCACATGTTTCTTTAGTGCTTGGGGATTCACCAAAGGTCGGAAACTGTAAAATCCCTTGAGTGATGACACCTCGAATATACTTATACTAGGGAAAGGAAGGTTTTCTCTTACGGAGATCATTCTTGAAGATGTTATTTTTTAAAAAATCATTGCACTAAGTTATTCCCTTCTTTTGTCATCTTGAGTATTTTATTTCAAATATCTTACGGAATATGTTAACCACCTTGCACAATTCGTTAATTAAGAAAGCTTAAACAATTTGATTAAGGCTATTAACGAAATAACGATTATTAAAGATTTATCTTTGGGGTTAATTTTACAAACTTGGAAGCAATTTTCAATTTGATGAAATTATTTTTTTAAAAAATGGTTTCTTGATGTGCAGGAGGTTCTATTGGTGAAAGGATTTATTTTTTAGCTCGTGACTAAATTTTATCCCCTTAAGAATTGCTTTTATCATTGAAAGGGATCGTGTCCAGGGTCCTTTTAGCCCTACAGCCCTACTTAAAGAATAAATTGTGAACAGATTGTGTGACATTTTTTATTTATGAAGTTTTTTGTCATATTTTCATTAAGTAAAACTTCAAAGGATAATGATTTAAATAACAATGTGGCACAATAACATCAATGTGGACAATGTAGTATGGAAAATGTGAGGTTGGAAAAGGCGGTGTTCTTAACACCAAAAAGAGAAACATGAAAACTTTGGAGAAGTTTACAATTCAGATTTCAAAGATAATCAATAGATGTTATTTGATGGTTTTGAAACCAAGTTGGCTGTATTGTTTTCTTTCTTGGGGAAAATACCTCTAAAAGGAGGATTTAAAAAATATATCCTATTTTTTTTAATGAATACACCCTAACTCAAGAGTTCAGTGGAACATTAACATTTATAACATTTCAAAAATTACTTAACTATAGGTTTGCAAAATTCCAGAAGGATGTTTACAAAACAAGTGTTTTATAGCCCCCAAATAAAAATCAAGAACTTAAATACGTCTTTTAAAAAAAATTCTAAAGCTTTAGAATTGCACGTCGGGAGTCAAGAAATCCCATGAAAGATTTCCTGGAAAGCATTTCCTAATTAACATTTATATTCATGTTTCCCAGAATACTTGTACTTAGAAATAAATAAGTTAATCGACTCAAATATTGATGGTTTACCAAGCTGTTGGTGACCTAATGAAGATAATCTATAATTTCAAGTGACTCCATGTTAAAAATACTGTTTAAGAAAAAGGGCTTTTTTGAAGACATGCAAAATCAAGGTAAATAAAAACTAGATATCAGAATAATTCGTAATATCAGCGGGAAATAATATTAAAACCTTTATCAAGGATGGCTAACATCAGCAATATTTAGGGAATCATCGGTGAGATAATTCACTTCACAAGTTGACCAATATTGTGTAAATAAGGTCGCCTTATCTAGCTATCAAGATACATGTTATTTGATAGAAGATGGTATAAAAAGCTATGTTTTTTGCTCATTCTAACTTTACTGAAGTTTAATTTGTAATTTAGTTTAAAGTTTATTGTAAATAAAAATAGATGTCTCTCAATTTGTGCATTTATTTCAGTTTTTAGTACAAGAATTATTTTTTTATAGTTAAAACAGCTTATTTCTGTTTTCACATATTCTCTTAAAGTAAAAAATCCAAAGTATCAATATTTTTGTAGAAAAGAAAACTATATGAACATAATTTCAGCTCAGTTTTGCAAAGTGAAAGTACCTACACGTCCCATTTAACTATAACTATCAACGTCAGGACTCATTTCTAGGTAAATATTACAAGTAATATCAACCGTTAGTTAGGTTGTACGCTCAACGACATATTTTTATGCACAGCAATGGCTAATCAGGCCGCTACCTGCAGCTTAACATGATTCTGAACCATAACGAACATCCTGACCTAACCAGTGATTCGAAATATGCACCTTTAACATGTGATGCTAGAATGCTAACTACACAGCCATCAGGTGGGCAGTAATGTCCTCAGTAAATCTAAAATATAACGAACAATTTAGCAATAAATTCTCACGTTATAATACTGAGATCTCACGTCATTAAACAACCACGGAATTGATTTTGGTTTCCTCAAGTTTGTTTCCCTTAAATTTTTCAATGTTAATGATGAAATCTAGAAATTTCTTTTATTATTGTTTGAATGACTTAATAAAAATTTTGTCACAAAATAATTGTTATATTTACTTGCATAGTCACCGGTAAGAAAAGAAAATGAAGTTTCAGAACTTGAGTCTATACCTTTATTTCTGCAAATATGCTACTCCCCGAAAATGCAAAATTGTTAACCATCACCATCAGTTGTATCCTTTTCACTCCCTGAAATAGCATTTTGGTTGCCCAAAGAGCAACTGAAATTTTCGTTTAAGTTATCCTTTTAAAAAAATGGTTACCTCGGGCAACCGGGCAACCGCGAATTTCGACCCACGGCTGATTCAATTACAAAATACCTTCTGCAGGTGAACCCGCATAAGGTTGTTGAGATTAAAAAGTTGCTATCACCAAATGGATATAGAGAAATTCATTAAGTTTTTACCAACGGTATTAGTTATGTGCTTAAATTTTAATTCGTGCATTAAATTGAAGTATCATTACGCAGCAGGTATATATCAATTTCTAAAAACTAAAAAAAAAAATTAAAAAAAAATGTACAGATATACGAAAAATCAAAGTATTGGAATAGCAAAGAGCTTAACTTTACAGGGAATCCCAGACGTATCTATTGAATCATTCTAATGAACCCAAACTCCTACTGAAAAAATGTTCATAAAGATTCCTGCTTGATTGATGGCAGTTTGAGCTTTGCTACACTAATGAGGGATATGATTACAAAAGAAGCTACCCAACGAGCTCTCTCCTGCTGTGTTTACATTTGTATAGTATTTCATGGCAATACATTTGACACTTCTGTTTTCCCAGCATGTAGTCTTCCAAGAGGAAGTCATCGAGAAAGGAAGTGTGTCCCAAACATATTCATTGATCTAAGGTCAAAAGACCTGGTTGGCCACTCCATCAACTGAAGATCATTACTCTTTAAAGACGACTGTCCACAGAGTTTCGTGAATGATTTGATAGTGGAGGAGACTTATCTGCCTAGCCCTCAAAAACAAGTTCCGCTAGACAATATACGTTCAAAGAGACAGCTGGCTATTTATCATAACTCATTCTCTGTTTGGCTTCTATCCATAACTAGTTGTTACACCTGTGGGATTTCAAGAAAAGGTGGAGCTGATTAGAGTTTGCTAGTTTTCTTATTTTAAAGATGAATGTCCAATACTACAGAGTTTTGATTGACACTAAACAATATCCAAACCACTATTATTAAATATTCATGAATTATGATCCTATTCATGGCTTAAACTATAGAAAAATTGTGACAAATTGAACTGCCCATTCTAATAGTTTTAAGTTAATAAGCCAATAGTTTTCTTTTAGTTTTATAGACAGTAGACCAAGGTTTACTGTTTAGTTCTGGACTATCTCAAAACACATTCCAAATACTTTGAAGGCCTAAACGTTTCTGCTTAAAAATTGACTATGGATCAATTGTGTGCAATGCAATTATCAGGATATATGTGTTCTATTCTTGATACTTACCATTTATTGTTATTATTGAATTGACGAATCAATAATTGTAGGTCAGCAAATATTAAAGGCTCTCTGAAAGTATATTAAAATTGCAGATTCTGAATTACAGAAACATTAACACGCAATGCAGTTTTAGCTAAAATTATTGCTTATAAATGAATTTTAATTGGCAATTATGATTATGAAACTGTAAGAATACTACTTGATCTGATCTTGATAGATAAAATTTTATCTTTTGAAAAATGTCATGTCTATTTATAGTTTATGAAACGTTTTAACTTTTTTTCATATTGTAGCAACCAGCTCTTCCCGAGACAAAATTATTAATAATCGGTAAACACACGGTGATTATAAAATGAACGTAAAATGAAGTCCAAGAATGAAGAAAAACGTGTTATGCTAAATACGACGAATTATTATTTTGCTCATTTTTAACATGGCAAAACAACGAAGGTAAGCAAATGTAAATAAATTACTCTATTTCATTTCGAGGCAAATTTGTCCGAATTTAATCATAGCATGTTTTTATTTTAAAAGTGAAGACAAGACTAAGGATTGCAACGGGAAGTCCCTTCGAAGAAGGAACTCCTAGAAGAAAGGAATAATTCGAATCTTCCTTCAAAAGATCGTTAAGTGTAATCACTACTGAAACAGATGAGCAATTTTGTCCGCGCTTGTCATTCGGACTGTCTGAGTGATCTTGGAGAGACGTTATCATCAAGTTATATATCATTATCCGCGCTGTTCATAACAATTCATATATATTTATCGCGAACTTTTTCCGTCTCTTGTTCGTATGATTATAGATAAACACTATAAACCAAACCGCTAAGAATCATAATGAGTTGGAATATTATAGTGGGATGAACTCGAACCCACCTTCTCCAGCACCCCTCCGAAATTATTTTTTGCTTTACTAAATCTTCGATAATTCTTTTCAAAACTTGAAAATTTGGTGATAGTATAATAATTTACATTGAAAATTTAGAATATTCTGTATGAATTTCTTCACTAAACGCGTTGCTCATCAATAGAAGTTTAGGGGAAAAAATTCAGGCAACACTCCAAAACAAAGATACTCCACTTTTAAGTTTTAAAATTTAAAAATGGAGTATCTTTTACACCAGTAATCTCTACAAATGCTTTTTCTAAAATGGGCAATATTTCTGATTGATTATTCGATTTTAGAACGATTAGAATATAGATTTTAGAGCGTTTTTTTTTTCTTTTAAAAGCGACATTTTTTTTGGTTTTACCAATTTTTAAAATATTACATTTCATTTGAACTAATCAACTATATTATTCTTAGAAATATAAATATTAGAAGTTTCTTAATATATTTTGTTTCATTTTTTGATAAGTTAGCTCGTTAGATCATTAAAACAATATTTGCAATTTTGAAATCATTCCATATTTTTCTCTGTCTTTTTATATAAATCATTTTTTAACGTTTTCAAATAATGCAATATTTTTAAAAAACTAGACATTTCCATGACTTCTTAATACTTTCGAGAAAAATTGTCGCCTAGAATGAAATGTTTTCAACCATTTATTATATTGTTCCAAAATAAACAAAATGTGGGATACTAAATTTAAATGCATTTCTAAATAACAGATGGAAGTGAAACAGAACGTTTGTTTTTAGATATTCCTCTGCAATTTTTACTGGAAGAAACCGATCAAAATGTATTTTCTTATTACATAATTTCAAAATTAACTCACAACACTTTCTAGAGTGGTGCCCAATCATCTACAATAAGCGCGCTCTGCTCACGCAATTTCTTGTCCCGAAATGTGGTAATTTATAAGGCTTTATAAATTGTACCTGCGGTAAATAACATTTTAAAATTATGTAAAATATGGACACCTTATGAAAAGTTTGTAATTGATCTACTGTGAAAAACCTTACTTCCTTCACTGTGTTGAAAATTAGCAAGCAATCTACCATTTAAGGCCTAGTTTTTAAGTACTTTTGACAGCAATATTTTGGTCCATTGTTTAATGATAAGATAACATATTTAATTTAGTATGGCAATTTTTTCAACCAATTCTTGAGATAATTTAAATGAAATGATTTAAAGATAATTTTTAAATAAAGTGGTCTTGTTACGACTTATGAGCATGAGGCTTAAGTAATAAAAACCGGGTTAATACTCAATAAAAAATGCAATAAAGCTATTAATACAAAATCTATTTAACAAATGTATTATTCAGAAAAATAAAAATAGCAAAAAATTTGAAACTAAGTGCTGCCATCTAGCAGAATATAAGTAAAATATGCTGAATATTTTGCAAGTGTCAGATATCGTGAAGAAGTATGCTAAATTTTCTTTGGACAAGGGCTACATGTGGGTCATTAATGTGGCCCTTATATGGGATCAAAAATGAAATATGATTTGCTTTTTAAATCTCATATTCTCCTTTTTTTCACTTTTGCCCTATTTTGATAGTATACTAAATTTTATTCAGATAAATTAATATTAACATGTGCCTCAACAAGCCGGAAGTTGTTGAAAAGATAACACAAATTGAAATTTTTTTTAAAGTTATACTTCTTTGGAGTTAATTTCATATCCCCGCAGTGTTTCATTTTAACCTGTTTTGATAATATTCATTATAATAAATTAATATTAACCAGTGCTACATTGATATTGAAAGAGACATAGAATGGAAAATGGACCCAGAATTGGCAAAAATGAAGTACAATAATAATACATTTTAATTTTTTAAATAAAAAAAGTGCAAAAATACTAATGTAATTTAATAAACAAAGGAAATCTTATGTTCATACAAGAAATATAGTATTTTTAGTGATATATATTTTTTTTTATGTCCTTTTTTTTTTACAATACGTGCACTACTTGCAATCGTTGTCCACACGTCTTAATACGCATTCGTTTTTGCTTTTTTTTTTATTAACGGTTAAGAGTCAATTGAAATTTTTTTACCAAGTTTAGTACTCTTTCTAATGTTAATTTCTACACGAAGATTTTTTTTAATGTATGTTCGAAATTTTTATAAGCAACGTTTGCTTTCTAAAAGGTGGACGATACATTAAAAATTCGAAATAAATTTAAGTTTTTAAACGGATAAAATCTTTTAACTGATTCAAATTTTTCGGACTGACATTTTTCTACTAAAAGGATAAATATATTAGCAATTAATCAGTTGGTGTATATTTTATTATATATAATATTTCATTGTTTGGCATTTCTAAAATCTATAAATCTGTGTCTCGCTTTCATAACATTTAAATGTAATAAATTTATTTTCCCAGGAAATGTGATGGGCGTTATAAATAAGGTATTTTAATATATTACAAATTCTCGGCTCCAAGGTGTTGGTTCGGAAAAATCACTTTTTACTATACACCAAAATAAGGTGATCTTTGAACTTTGAAAATGAGTTGAATTATTTTATAGTGTATGGAAAAATCTCCCTCTGTGATTTGTGGCTTCTTGTGGTTTATTTTTGAGTTAACGTTTACCCCTAAAAATATGATACAGAATCCAATCAGTTCCCGATAATCCTTTTCGATTTATGCCGACCAAACGGTATAGTGGTTAGCGTGCTAGCTTCTAGACCGCGAGGTTGCAGGTTCGAGTCCCGTGTTTGGCATGTGTGTTTGTAAATGTATGTTGGTTTGTCTAATGACGAATGTTTCGGCGCATTATAGCCCTCGTGTTGCTGACGGCGCCAGATAATCTGAATACAACCAACAACCAACCAACCTTTTCGATTTATTTTTCTTTATTCTTTCTAAAAATAACAAGTATTTCTTCAATTTCTTAGTTATTGGAAGCCTCGTGTTTTCTTTTCTTTTCTTTATAGATATAGTTTTATTTTAAGCTTGATGTCTGGAGCTAGTTCATTTTCAAGTATCCACTACTAATGTAAATACAACATTTATTTTCAATCTAATTGTGAACAGAAGTCAGTCTTTAATGAACGAAAATGTTAAGCACTCTTGTGCAACTCAAGACTTTGACTGATAGCCGTCTCATTTGTTGAAAAACAATACAGACAAAATATTTTATAATTTGCTACCAGGTGATGAAATTTACCAATTAAATAAATGTTACTTCTTAAACTGCACACCATATTTTAGAACTTCGAATTGAAATCCACACTGAATTAAATGTAGGAGGGCACACATTCATCCCGAACTCAAATTACATCCCATTAAAACTCCTTTTAAAACCGTGCCATTCTGCAATAATTTCATAGTGATTGATAACCAACTGATTCGTTAATCATATTTTTTGCAAATCTATCTATTTTTTAAAATCCTCTTATTCATATTTTTCTTTTGATACGAAACAATTTGAAAAATGCTTTTTTGTACTTAAAAAGGATATTTAAATTAAAATATGTTTATGTTTGGAATAGTTATTCCAAACATAAAACTCTCTTGCCCTCCCACATTTAATTTGATTTCCAGCTAATTGTTATACTGTTCTATTGCGGTTATTTTTGGAGTACGGAACACTAAAAAAATGAGTCAGTATTACACATTTATTTTAGGCTTCTAAATGCACAAATATTAATTATTTTCATTGATAAAGTCTTTAAGTAGAACCATTTATCAAAATTTGCCGAGTTGAGGCATTTGATAGAGAATGTTCAACGAATTGTGCTATTTTTCTCTTAAAGGATGTGATGACAGCGCAATCTGCGAATAGAAGCCAAATCTCAGCTGCTACTTATACTTTCACCGCCGAAGAGTAAATAATATAAAATAAATGTGACCCAAACTCTAGTAAGAGATCAGGAAATTAAGGAGTGATGAATAAATTCAAATTATTAAGCAGACTTGAGCAGCTGTTACTTTGGGAGAATAAAATATTCATGAAAAATTCGAACCGAATAATAATGAAGCTGCAAATTGTTAATCAAACGGACGATGGTTTTTGAAAGGGGCACTGCTATAGATGTTATTGATATCTTTTCCTTACTTTAAAGTCGCCATCAAGTAAATCCAAATTTTTCGAGTATACGTTGTGTGTGAGATATTTTCATTCAACCTTTTATGATAAAGTCGTCACATTTAATAAACTTTCGAGATAGAAAATTAAAAATTAATTAAAATATTGGTAGGCTTAATGCAACCTTGACTCGATGGAGATTTCAGGCATTAGTCAATGAATTGTAAGTGCTTGATATATTGACCTGATGTATCTCAATAAAAGAGGAGATTTTAGTGACAGTTATTTCCACAATTCAACTTGTTACGTTTTGTAAGCAAGCAAAACTAGAAGTGTTTGAGATATCAAACCTTCTCACTACAACTAAATAAATTTTGAATAAAAAATGTTCAGAATGTTCCTCTTGATTTGAAATGTAGGTTTCAATAAGTAATTGCTCAATAAAACAACATTTTTAAAAATACAACTTTTCTTAGTAGTCCAGATGTTTCGATGTTTCAACGCGGTGCTAAGAAAGATAAAAACAATACTTCGAGTTGTGTCCTCTTGTAAAAAAACTAACCAACTTCTTGTTTATTGATATTCTTTCAAATTTGATTGTGTTAATAGCCATTAGCTAAGGCAGCTAGATCAATTTCTATGAACTTAACACGCTATGAACAAACGAAATTATTTTCCCAAGACTAATCGATCTTGACTCTGATCCTTCAAAAAGTATCGTGTCAGAAGATTTTAATTCGCTGAAGTGGGAGGGAGGGATAAAGATAGTTGTATGGCCGTGGTATGAGCGTCCTACTATTAAACAAGGAGCATACAAATCAACAATAAATTTGAATTTTTTGAAATCACACCTAATTCGTTATAAATTTACCATTTCTACCGTTTTTAACTTGAGAAGGATTTTTAAATTCATCTATAATAGACTAATTTTGAAACACTACATCTTTAAAGTACGTTTAACAATGAAGACTAAATAAATCATAATCGGAAATAGAAATACTAGTCAATGACTCGTAGATGGATTCACACATGCAACAAACTGAAACCAAAGTCTTTTTTGAGTTGCTCAATTTTCTCTGAATAAAGTATAAGAACATTTTCCGCTTTTACTCGCATTCCATTCGAAAACACGTTCAACCAAAAATAAAATGAGTCTCCTTCATGTAATACTGATGGTCATAATTTATTCTACGGCAAGACTTAGGAAACAGAAAAACTAAGCTTCGAGCCTTTAACGAAATACCCACACCCACACTAATTGCTCGGTGTAAGGTGGGACAGAAACAAAGGAGAATGTTTTTGTTATATTTTTGTTCTCCTCCCTAGAAGCGACCCATAAAACAAGGTGGAGCTAAAAAGACCTGGAACAAAACATTGGCTATTTTTCCATCATATTCTGGACATCGTATACTTTAGTTATTTTAAAAAATGACACTCACAATAATTTTATTAAATTTAAAAGTATGGCATTATTTTTTATTTGATTGATAGGAAATAGCAATTGGAGAAGAATTTAATCAAGAATATTAAGAGCTTATTTATTTTAAACGTATTGCGAACAATGAACCAACATTGAGAAACGGTACAAATTAAATGTTTCATACATATAAACAATTTGGTTACCCCATAAATACATTTGATAGGATTCGATAAGTAATCGAAGTGTTGAAAAATACAAATAGATGTTTTCTGTGATCAAGCGTTAAATCTGTTTAAAAGATTAATTTATAGAAAATTTTAAAATGTTCTTGATTATGTGAACACAATCAAAATATCCAGCTTTTTTAAAACCAGTACCAAGTCTATCCAGAACACAATAAAATACACAGCTGTGGGGTTAGAACTCTGGCCTTGCTGCTAAATGTGCCAGGTTCGAATCCTGGCGTGGATGCTTATTACTGTTTTCAGACGAAGAGAAAACATTGAAGAAATATTTTTTTTTTGTTACTTTTTAGGAGTCCTAAACGGAAAACAAAAATGACCAAGGAATGTTACGATATGGTGAATTTCGTTTAAGAAAACCATCCACAAACCCTACATGTCATCACAGAGGCAGCTTTATGTTTTTATTTGGCAGAAAGCTATTTTTGGGAGATTTTCATATTTAATTTACCGAATATAATTTTATGAATAAATCATATCTAAAAGTGTTCACCGAACTAAAAGAAGTCAATAGTCTAAAGCTTAAATGATTTTAAGAGGTATTTTGCAGTATTTGATAATGTAACTTGAAGATTTCTTTTTAAATGATTTCGAGAGAATTGGCATCTGAAACCGCCAGTTGATCCAAAAATATCCCACCTCTATACCAAATTTTTACATTATTTGGTCAACAGGTGTGATTTAAAATTGTTTCATTAATTGTTTGATTGACAGTTCAGTTAGTTAAAAATCTAAACTCATATAAAAAAATTTAAGTTACTGGGTGGCCACTTCTGACTAATTTGCTTGGAAATTAAACATCTTCTTTAAAATTGTTTTATTTCTAGAAATAGGATATGTGAAAAACTTTAGAAACATTCTTAGCATATATTAACATTTTATATATATTCATTTTTTTTTTTTTTGGATTAGTATTTTTTAACCCGACATTTTCAAATGTTCACTTGTTAGTTACGGACACATTTGCATAATGACTACTATTTAAAATTAATATATATATATTTTAAATAGTAATTTAATTAATTTTAAATATATGTATATATATACATACACAAATATTTATTAATAGAAATAAATTTTTGTATTTACAGTTAAGGGGTATCAGCTTGATAACCTACGTTATATTCATCTTTCAAATTACATGCTGTGTATGTTTTCGTTATTGTTTTTGTGTATCTCTATTCGTGATTCGATATATATTTTTTTTTTACATTTTATTAAATATCAAGTTTAATTTATTGTAAGATAAATTTAGGAACGCATACTTTACCCTTCAAGTTATCATATCATAAGAGATAATGCTAAACAGAACATTAACAAAAATTTTAGCATGTTCGGATCTAAATGAAATGATCTCATTATAAAAACAATGAATCTTTCTTAAAATATATATATATATATATTTTTAAATGTTACCCTATTTTTTTCCTCTTGTGATCACGCTTTATGGGATGGCTTATAAGATAAAAATTATTTAAAAAACAAATTGTTTTATGTTTTTTACATGACAGATTTGTAAATTTAAGTCGTGTAAATAAGAAAGCAGTTAGACGAAAATCGAGTCACGTCAAATAGCGTGCCCCCCAATAAAAAGAGTACCAATTAATTGCAAAAAAGTTAAAACAACTAAAGTCTAAAAATGATAAACTAACAACCAAAAATAATATCTAGCTAAATAGGCACAGAATTGAACAAGAATTGCAACTGAGCTAAAGTAGGAAAGTTTCGACTGAGAACATTTTCAGTAAAGAACCTGTTTCTTGTTTTTTTTTAGTTAATCAATTTTTTTCGAGTAAGAAAGACCTTGGCGAAAATAACCGCATTTTTTATTTTTAATTTCTGATAGTTATAATTCTCAAGGCCTTCTCGAAATACATAATCTTTTAATCTATATAGCAGCAAACCTTGATTAAAATTGTATTTATACATTTCAATCTCACGATATTCCGAGAGAATAAGTGAGACTGTACGCATACGTAATCAACGTATTTAAGATTGCTTAGAAGAATTACTTTTTTGGAAGTTCATCAGAGTTAGGTATTGTATTCGATTGCGGAGAGATATAAAAGATTTCTTAGGTTTTCTCAGTATACTTAAATTATGATTTTAACTATTTTTAGTGCTGCCATCTAATGTATACTATCACAACTTCTCGAAAATTTTGGGCTATTTCTGATTTATTGATCTTCCATTTTTAAGTAAATTACTCAATCTGAATTTGTAAATAAACTATGAGTCATAAACCGAAGTTTTAGCAAGTTGGTATATTCTCTTAGTCAATAAAATTGTTCATTAAATTCGCTCTCTTATTACTTGACATCTTGATATAAACAAAAGGTTTTTGGATAGCAAGCGGAGCTTTATTCTATCTTAATTTTTCAGAGTTCTACAAAACCTTTTTTAATTTTGCAACATGCAAACTCTTTCATATGAACCTGAGAGTAAAGAGAAAAAAGAAGAAAAAATTCGTCCACCACAAATAATACATCAGTCAGACAGCTACACTTTATCGAAATTTTCAAAAAAAATTCTTTTTTTTTCAATCCAAGTAGATGTTCTAGATAAAATATTTCCTTTTTGGAGTTCCTCGAAAAGATCACTCTAAAAGTTGTTCACTCTTTTGAATTTTCGCTTCATTCTGCTATGATGTTTTGACGCAATCCCTTGACGTAGAGGGAATCCTGATGATCGAATTCAAAATGACGAGGCATGAATGTAACAGTCAGACATAATGTCGTCAGAAATATCGAGCTTCATTGATGCTTTTACCGTTTGGCACTCTTTCTTTTCAAACTGAGCAGACACATAATTTTGTGGTTTAGCACTCTGGTAGTTATATTTTTTCGTGTTTTCTCTTCGAGACGTAATGTCACTTTGAAAGGACCGTTCCCCTTTCTCAGAATTTATTTGCAGTATAGCCCGTGTAGGTAAAAAATCTTGGATGCAGCTAACACAAATTAAGTTATTCCTCTGAATAATCGAAATTCCCCACGAGCACACTAATAATACCAGAAGAAGTATTTCAAATTCTGTGAAAGGTGAAGACCTTTCACAGAATTTGCAGTATAGCCCTCTTGTAGGTAAAAAATCCCGGATGCAGCCTACACCAATTGAGTGATTCCTCTGAACCATCGAGACTCACCATGAGCACACTTATAATATCAGAAGAAGTCTTACACTTCATCTTTCACAGAATTTGCAGGACAGCTCTCGTGTAGGTAGAAAATCTCGGATGGAGTCAACGCAAATTAAAAGATTTCTACGATCCTTCGAGACTCCCCACGAGCACACTAACAATATTAGAAGAAAACAATCAATTTTAAGTCTTCATTTCAATGTAGCTACCATTATTTGAGCAGAAAATATTTAAAAAATTCGGCTTTGGATTAAAGAACTCTATAAACGATCAAATGGCTAAATTCAGTCAAAACTTTTAAATTATTAGACACAATAGTTTCAGTTTAGTTTATCCAAAGTAATTGATAAAATTTTCCATTAATTTTGAACTCTTATTACTTGACATCTTGATATAAAACTAAAATAATGTTTTAAGCCCGTCTGCGGAGCTTTATTCCATTGAATTATATGAGTTATCTATCTATCTGAGTTTTCTCTTTTTTTAATTTCTTTTGCAATTTACAAACACTTTCATATGAGCCTGAGAGTACAGCCGAAATGAGTAACTTTAATTTTTGTGATTCGTTCCCAGTAGCACAAATCTGTTGGCCAATATCGGCTCGACACTAGCCAATCCCGATGTGGACTATTGTAGACAATCCGTTGCTACAGTCTTGACCAATCTCGCCCAATGCTGGGTAAAAAATACATGAACTGGCTAATCTTCTCGGAACCCCTTTTTCCAGATTGGCCAATACAACTGTGCTACTTGGTTTAGTACGAATTTGCTGAATGTATAATTGCTATTGTAAGTATAATTTTTAGAAAATACTTATTTTTATTTAATAAAAATAAGGTACTGCTACACTTATTTAAATTATTTAGAAAATTTAAATGCTATAGTGTATAGAGCATCCTAAAAGCCAAACATCATCTGAAAACAAAAAGATTCTGAATTTTTTTAACTGTTAAATAATAGACTTTAAAAGTAAAAGTCAATGAGGAGTTTTTTTTTTTTTTTTTTCAACTAAGCAGTTCTTACGTTTAGTTTGCTGTTGATAATATACACCAATAAAAAAAGACTTTTTAATAAGGGCGAGGAAAAACCAACATTTTTAATATTGTTTAGTTAAATTAAAATGCTTGTGCTAACGCTTAGATTAATATATTATGTAGCTTCTTAAAGGCAGTTTTGACTTTAGTTTTTGAAAAGAAAAAAAAAATTGAAAACTTTAATCCTCTTATTTATTTGATTTAATATGAGCTGAAGTAAAAATGGTATAGATTAGTAAAAGTTATATTATTCTACTAGTTAATAGTAGAGTTTGTTCAGGAAATCCAGATTTTAATCAGCAAAACCCACTGGGGTACTTGAATTGCAAATACTCATTTCAACGCATTTTTAAGACGTCTATCATGAAGTAGTGTGAAGTGCATTAGAAGTATCATAACTAATAAAATGGTTGATGAGAGGATAATTAAAAGTAGACAATCAACTAAGATCAAAACCCTAATCTCTTAGTTTGCAATACAGCTTCAAAAGGATCGCCTTTATCTCTGGCATTGACCTCCGGCAGGTAAACTACCTCGTCTGTATAATTCCAGTTGCACGGTGTGAGATAAAAAGAGATAGAGAGTGGTAGATCCTATATTACATAAGATTATCCTCTGTAATATTCCTATAGTACTGTACTGGTGCATACTTTCCCCCCAAAGTAGTGATCTTCTCAGTCGTTGAACTAATTAATTGGCCGTGTGTGAAAAAATAATCTTAGGAAGGAAATTGTGTTCATTACGACCGACTTCTGATGCATTTAAGTGACCTACTTTTGGTGTTAATGGGTCTGGGGAATTTAATGACTGATTTTTGTATTTATTGTTGTTTATGAATTTTTTTTTTTTTCTTTTTTTTTTTTCAGTATTTTATCTGCTTTGATGCTCTTCTAAATTTTTGTAGGATCTTTGCCATTGAAAGAATATTTTAGTATGCATATCCTGAGGTTATTTGTAAAACTGCAATTTCCAATTTTGATATTGGACTTGTGTGGGTTTGTATTTTTAATTTCGTGGTATGTTGTATATAAGAATTTCCTTTGATGAATTATTTTCAAAACTATTCAATCTGTACAAATTTAATTGTTAATACACGAACACAATTTATAAGTTTCCTATTTTACATTTATGTAACTAATTTCAATCAATGTCAAACAGCAATTACTGATTCACTTATTTCCAGTTATGTGTGTGCATCTAACTGGCCTTGAATTTGCGTCCTAATTTGGAAAAAAATTACGGTTGAAGTCTCAATAAAGCCGCTACCAAAACACACACGCATTAGTTTAGGGAATGGTTTTGGAATGGCAGTGTGGCCATATTAATGATTTCTTGTTGAAATTGACCTACGAATCATAAAATTTTACAAGATTTTGATTATTCGTGAATACTTGGTTACTTTTTTATTTTATTTATGTTTAAAATAATTACGTTTTGTATAGATAAAATGCCGGAATTTCATTATATAAAATCGATAACAATTCCTGATTAAAATTATAATATATTATATCATTAGTTATCATTGATAATATTCTAGTCAGACAAAATTAAAATTGTTATTACATTGATAATATTCTAGTCAGACTTTTGTAATTAATGTGTTACCAAGTTGTATAAGTTTAATTTTTTACGCAAATATACGTCAATTTCACATGGTCTCTTGCTAGGCATTTCCGCCCCAACCCCCCTTTTTTTCTCTCTTTTTTCTTTTAATTTTTACTATTATTATTATTATTATTAATATTATTATTATTATTATTATTATTATTATTATTATTATTATTATTATTATTATTATTATTATTATTATTATTATTATTATTATTGTTATTATTGTTATTATTATTATTATTATTATTATTATTATTATTATTATTATTATTATTATTATTATTATTATTATTATTATTATTATTATTATTATTATTATTATTATTATTATTATTATTATTATTATTATCAATAATGCTTATTGCAGACATATTTAAGTACATTGCAAATGTTTTTGCAATGTCAAAATTCACTAATATTTTTGAAAGTTGTATTTATATTTTTACATTTAACATATTTACATAATTAAATTATTCACACATTCATTTACATATATTATATTTATTTTTACATACTTAAAAATTATATTTACATTAAAAATTTTATATTTGCAATGTGAATTTTTTTATTTCCAATAGCAAATATTGTATTTGAATTTAAAAAAGGTATATTTAAATGTTTTAAAATTGTTTTTAATTTTTTTTATTTGTTTGTACTTTTTTTAACATGTATTCACATATTTTAACTGAATTAAAAATATTCATTTTATTTACAATTTATGACATCAGATCATTCTAACGTGATATTTATTCATATGAAATTACGAATAAAAGAAGTTGAAAGAATTATAATCATTCAAGTTAAAGGTTAGTAATTAGCAATTTTATATTCAGGAAAAAATAATGTTTTATCTTACGAATATTTCTAAAATTGATTTTTGCCAGCTTAACCTTTAACTATACTATTTTAAACAATTATACAATCATACAAGTGTCGATATCATTTATTATAACAGGATATTTTTTTAATTTTGTTTTAAGGCTATTCGACAATATTTTATTAATTTAAATATTAATAAATTACTCTTCAAGCAAAAGAAAATTTAACGACAAAATAATATCTAATAATTTTAACACATGAAATTTTCTCTTGGTAATCACATTCTTTTAAACAAATCCAATTTGTTTCCTACGATATTTCTTATATCATTCGACCCTCAAAATATACCTTTTTTGCTACTAATTAATAATTAACTATTTTTACTTAGTAATTTACACATTCAAAATTATTTTTTTAATATTTAGTATTACATAAAAACTCCTAAATATAAAATAAATGTCAGGAAATAATACAAATTCAGACGTGATAAACATTTTAATTGCGTCTTAGCAATCGCTTCCTCAGTATTATAATAATGAGAAAAAATTGTATTTGAAATTGCAGTTTTATGAAGCCAATAATTCATAAAAGTTATACAAAGCCTTCATTTTATAAAGGCTTTGCCAAATAAAGGGGAAAAAATAGTCTTATAAATAGATATAAATCGTTAAAGAATTCCTAGTTAATTTTTGTTATGCTATTAACTAGTGGATTAGCGAAAATTTAAATAAAATATCGACATGACCCGGACGTGATTTGAACACGCAACCTTCTGATCTGGAGTCAGACGCGCTACCGTTGCGCCACCAGGCCTAAGGGAGGATGTTTAACAAAAGTATAAATACATTTTATAGTTAAAAAGAATTCCGTTTGATAAGTTTAATAAACAACATTTTCACATAATTATTGCTGTTAATTATTCCTTCGTCTTATTTTTCACTTAAAAACGTAATATTTTTATTTTAAACAATTTATTAAAGTAATAAATAGTTATACACTTTAAATAATACTATAAACAAAATAAAACAAAATACTTTAATCCTTATAATTATTTGGATAAGAAACAATGAATTTAAACAAATTTGTGAAAGGAGAAAAAAAATGTTAAGTTTTGAACTTTGTAGAATCGTTTGCATGGTAATGGTTTTATAGTGGAAATGTTTATTAGGGAACTCACGTTCTTTTCCATGACAATGATTTATGGCTCCGTAACGTTGTGCCATCTAGCGGCAGAATCTGTGATTAATGCGTGTGTGGCAAATAATAATAATAAATCTTTATCATATTTCGACACTAGATGTCACTAGGTGGTCTGTTGAGATTTGAAGCTATTCAAATGCAGAAATAATTTTAGATTGAAAACTTTATTTTTAAAACAACTGCCGTCTTATTTTATCGGAATTTCTATTTCTGTTGTATAAGAGCTTTTTCAAAATACTTAATTTAAGTTTAATATTTTTAGCATTTATTATTTTGATCGAGTTAATGTTGTTTGATATTTAGAATTATCATACTACCAAAGTTATTTCAAATTTTGAATTACATTTTAAAAATGTGGATCCTTAATACAAGTTTACTTCAGCAAATCAAACAGTGCAAATTAATTTATATTATGCCTTCCATTTATGTTGACTTATTAACAGTTAAGAATTAATGGAATTGTTAATGGGAAATTAGATCCAAGTAAAACACAACTTCGCATAAAAACTTAGATTTCAAGATCACTTAGGAAAAATGATTTTTGGAAATAATGCTTCAAACTTAAAAATAATGTTTTAGCTTAAAATTTTACCCGTCTATTTGTAGTTCTTAAAAGTAAAAATTAGAAATATTCATCGAAATACAATTTCAATGATTTTTTTTATTCATGCCTAAATACTTGCAACTAAAAACTCATAAATATAACTACATTTTTTTATGTGGTTTTATGTGACTTTGACCATTTGTAATCAATAAATACTCTAAATAAATATGGTTTGATCTGATTTTTTTAAAAAAAGGACATCTTATTATCCCTATCTTTGATTTTAATGCATTTATTCCCAATTTCTAAGTATAATTACTTCGTTTGTAAGACAGATATTTTTTATAATTTGAACTTCTTAGCTGATAGAAGTATTTTTTTCTCTCTGTGGTCTCTTTGAAAGTTAAATTTCAAGTTAATTTTTTTTTTTTTTTTTTAAATGGCTCCTTCTATTAACCTTCAAGGTTTTTTGAATTTTCTAAAAGCTAAACATGAATCACCCAATGCGAAAGTAGTTAACGGTCTGTTAAAATCACTATGTCAAACAAACTATTTTGATTTAGCATACTAGAAAGCTATGTAAAGATTTTTCCAATCTCACATCATAGGAAGAAGTAGACTAGAAGCGGGCAACTGGCCAAGTTAATGTGTACTGTTTTTTTAATATATGATTTGTTTTTAATGACTTTAAATCGATGTATAGAACATCAAATTTCAATTCCTTTTAGAACATAGTAGGTTTTAATCACATTTAGATGACATTTAAAACTTAAAATAGTTAATTTTTCAAAAGTAAGCGAATGGTCAGTTGGTCCACCAAAATCAGGCAAAGTTAACACTTTACTTTAAACTCCCAAATAAGTACTTAAAAACTGTTTAAACTTGCATATTTTTATATTCTATTTATAGAAAAGCTACACTTGTTGAGCAATTAAAATAGAAACAAATAAAAAGTTTTTTTATTTAAAAAAAAACCTACCAACTTGACAAAAGAAATGTAAATAAGTGATTTTTATTTTTTATTACAATTAATGTAGTCATTTAGTCATAAAATTATTATAAACTATCTTTTTATTATTATTATTATTTGGTCTGGATTGGCTCTATTATAAGCTGTTCTACCGCAACAACTTGACGATAGTAAGCGTTCATCACTAAATTTTCTAAAATTGTCCAGCCGTTTAAAAATTAACTTTGCATGGATTCCTATTGAGCTGAAAATATGTTCAGTGACTCTATTTAATTCCCTGAGCAACAAATTAAAAATCCCGTACTATCCCCGGCTGGAATTTTTCCAAGCGTTGGAATACTAGAGAGCAGGAGAAATGCTGGAATGTCTATTTCGAGATTTCATTGAGCTCATATAGACCTAAACAGTAGATAAATAAATGTGCTTTAATATTAATCTCAATCGAATATCATCCAGGGAAATGTTCAAGTTGATAAAGGCCTGCAAGAGTCGATTTTGTTTTTCTACTTTTCGATCAGAGCTGAAATTCTTGATTGCCATCTTCATCAAATGTTGTATATTATCAACTAACCTATTTCTACCTAGTCCTCTGCATTATCCTCGACTTAAAATCATGCTGCGATTGCAATATATTGTACATAAAAGATCATATAGAGTGAACAGTAACGTATAGTAGATTGAAGAACTGTATAATTTACCATTTAAGAGTTAGTATTCCTAACATCCAGATCTTTTCCTAACTACTGTTTAGTCCTTCAGATCACTCAATTGAACAGGAACGAACTAAAACATATTGATTTTACTAAGAATTTAATAGGTTTTCTAGGTCTTTAAGGAAACAATTCTCCAAAAGCATGGATTTTTTGCCGTTATTTATAATTAAATTTATGTAGTATATGTTAAAATAGCTCATACAAAAAGCATTTTCATAATTTTTTCAGTTATTATGTTTTTAAGTGTTAAAGTTCAGTTATTATGGTACCAATAATTACAAGAAGAAAAAAAAACACCGGAAATCCTTCACAGTTCAACAAAAATTATCAGCTTTCTCTCCATTTCATACGAAAGTTATATGTTCCATAACATGCCAGTTCCATAGCTGTCGTTCGGCGGAAAATTCAGATGAGGTTCAAGCGTCAATGACGCTTGAACATGACACAGTGAAACATTGACTATTGTCAATGTTTCACTGTCTCTCCTATACATAGATACTTTCTATCAGGTGATAAGCTCCCGCCCGAAAGTCTCGTTGATGGTTGATGCTATAGAAACAAGACGATTTAGAATAGGGGTGTGCATACGGAAAATTGACGGACCTGTAGAAAATAAGACCAGTCTTATTTCTATGGCAACTGGCAACGCTACACTCGCTGTTCTTGTGATAGACAGTATGTCTCTGTCATGTGGTTGTTGTTTTGTGTGTATGGATGAAAGTGTCGATAGGTGTATTTAGGTTTTACTCCACACCTTAAATATTTTAAAATGCATCTATATAACTCAGCATCCTCAATACTTGTTTTTGACAAAGAGTTACAGCCAGTACTGATTTTAAAATTTCCTATCATACATATTTTTTTAAAAGATCAGGAATTTTATTATTAAGAATTATATTTTCTGAGCCATGCCTTTATATTGTCTTTCTCAAACTGATTTGATCTGGTAGTTTAACATACATCTGTCAATTGTTTGGAATATGCATTATGTATGATTTTGTACTTTAAAAACAGGATAACATATTATTTTTAAAAAAAAAATCATTTCAATGAGGTTATAGAAACACTAATTTTTATGTGATTCTATTCACCTAGCATATGTAAAACTACGGCGTTTCGACCAACACAATTATTTTTAAAGTAACTTGCAGTGTTTTAAGAATTTATTTTGAATATTGTGATATATAATACCGAATATAAATCAATAAATTCAGGAATTAATATTATTAGTTTTATACATAAAAGCAAAGATTTAACAATGTCAAAATGCAGAAAATCAACTTTCAAAGAATAATTCATTATTCGGGAAAAATGTCCACCAAATCAAAGACAATTTACTCATTTTTTGAAGAAATAAAATCACACAATAATAAATTCAGAGCTCTTTGCTTTTCTGTTCGCTCAATTTTAGACAGATTTATTTAAAAGTTTTGTTTCTATTCACTCCTTTTTATAATATTACCATATTTATACTAATTTGTAGAATTTATTATATATATTTGATCATCGGATATATGAGTATCCGGTAAATGAGTAAATATTAAATTAATTTATCTGAATATTTAATAGGTACTTCATTTCTAGAATAATTAGTACATCATTTCTCTAGTTGTTCAAGTTAATTCTTGTCATTAATATTTTAGAAAAGTACTTGGATATCTAACCTCTCTCATTTCCTCATATTTTCCTAGTAACAAATATAAAATCTTTAACTCAGTTTTATATTATGAAATTTAATAACATGGAAACTTTCTTTGAATGTCAAAATAATAGTTTCTATCAAATATTATTGGTGGTAATAAATGAATTCAATCAAGATGGATACTTCTAGTTGAATATTTAAGATGACGCTAGTATTGTCTTCCTGACAATGAATCGTGTTTATGTCACGATGCTTTAATCAATTATCTCCTACTGAGTCCTGTTTTCCTGATAATTTGACTTCTGGATAAAGAATGCTTTTGACTTGAATTGAGTTTAGGAATCTGAATATTAATGTACCTATAGTTATGGAATAGTTTTCCTTGTAAAACGTAACAATTTGAAAGTAGAGAAAAAGTGAACTATTTTTGCATATTCTTTTAATTTTATCCTCCTGGGTAAACTGTGGACTTTATAAAAGAAAGTAATAAAAAGTGTTGCAGTCAGTTATTTCAACTTACTTTCAGAAAGTTTTCCATTGAATTATGCACCAGTATGTATACATGATAAATTTAAGTTATGCAGTTAGTGAACATGTAAATAGTTTTTACATGAAGTACTATTACTATCTTTCTATGTTAAAGATAGACTTTTTGAAATAATAATTTATGAAATATTCAACTATATTTTTCCAAACCCCTTCGCCAATCAATCAAAGACTACCTGATGAAGATTAAATTTTTGCTTATATTATTATATTATATATTATTATTATTATTATTTAATTTTTTCCATCATTATCGAGAGCAATGGGAAGTGTTATTTCTTTATACGCCACAATGCTTCATTTCTAAATGTCTTTCTGTGTAAATTTTTTTTTTTTAAATTACATTTCTGCTGAAACTTTGTTGTCTAGAAAAAAGGTCTTTGAAAAAAGGCATGCCTCTGCTACAAGGAGAAGGATGAGCTGTAACTCATACGGAAATGCTTCTTTTCTACACACTTTGCCCAACTCTAAATGTCCGCGCATTACAATCGTACTCAGTCTCTCCTAAGTTCTTCTCAGACCATAGGAAATTATCTAAAAAATAAATTAGAAATATATTAAAAGAAACAGATAAAATTAATGATATTATTATTATTGTTGTTGTTGATAATATTGATAATAATATCATTGAAATTATTATTATTATTATTATTATCATATTCTTATTATTATTATTGCTCATCAATGAGATGAAAAATTTTATTTTGGGAAAGGAGTGGAGGGTGGGTAGGAAGGGAAATGGGGGGTAACTACATTTGCAATCTATCAATTCCCCTAAGTAATTTCATGTATCACACTTCTCAAAATGAGATAAACATTAAAAACGCTTCTTTTTAAATTACATCTTTAAAGTCTCCTATCTTTCTAATTTTTAATTATTTAAAACTATTTAAATATTATTGATTTTATTTTAAACATTTGCATCATTAGAATCGTAAAATAATAGTTTTAAGTATTTTCCATATATTGATTAATTTTAATTTAACATTGATTTATTTTAATTCTACAGTTGCGGTAATGCTTCAAAACAGATTAATCCGCTGTAAAACCTTGGAGATTAGCATCATTTGAACGTAAGTAAGAAAAAAAGTAGTTACTCTAATCGCATAAAAGTTATTATCGGCTATTTTAAGCATACAGCATTAAACCGATGATTATGCTGAAGCTCAGTTTGAAATTTCTATTAATCACGATCATTAACGCAATCAGCGAATGTGTTTTGATTGATAACCAATTTTCACTTTTGCATTTCCTGTTATTTTGGGAGAATCCACTATTTTTTATGATTAAAAGAAAAAATAGTGCTTGACTATCTTACGGAAACGCTCAATGCTATTTCTTCCACGCAAACTTTTTAATTTATTGAATTCAGGAAACGTTTTTTTTACCCCATTCCTAAAAGATGTAATACCTTGCTTTGAAGATAAATTCAATTACAATTGTTGAATAAATGATAATCATTCTTTCTGACTTCTTATTGATTAGAATTCTAGGTAACGATAATCATAGTTCCGTTTTAAGCTTAGCTTAATCGCTGAATTAAAGGCATTTATTAATTGATCGGAACCATTGCTAGATGCTCCTCACTATCTGCAAACATAAAACAGAAGCTTATCACATTATTATCGAAATGAAATTTCGTTTATTGGATTTCGTATGAACGATTAAAACGGGCTGCTTATCTTTTAAATATTAATTTGGATAACATGAACGACCACAATTTTAAATTAAAGATAAAACATGTCGTAAACATTTTCTCAAATATTTCAATAAGTAATTTTTAAACTATTATTGTGGTCACAGTTTGAATGAGTTGAATTTGTTGTTTATTTCTTTGCTGTAATTTCATTTGCTTAATTTCTTGACTTTTCAAGTGTTGGCAAATCACAAAGAGATTTCAAACTCTCCTGCTTGAGAAAATGCATTCAAGTCCAAATTTTGTATCCAAATGTGTTTGTTTTTAACATAAGTATTGATTCATAAAATAATAATTAAAAGAAAGCGGAGAGCTATTTCTTGCCAATTTAAAATATATACAGTTTAAAAACACTAAATCCAGGAGCGCGGCAGTGTTCCGCCGTCAAGTCCGATGTCAAAGAGAAAAACATGCAAGTGTATATTATGTTGACAGAGCTTAGGCACGTTTTCAACCCCTCACAGCTCAGCTTCTATTATACCTAGAACCCTGATTTTTCCCCATCATGTTGCCCTAGGTGAGTAGATGAAATTAACAACATAATTGTCAACATTGAACAAGGAAATATGGTAAAAAAAATCCTTTGAAAATCCCTGAAGTCACCGGAATTTTGGTGTTCTTCTTCTTCTGGTTGAAACCAAAACTTTAGCCAGGGCTACAGCCAAAACTATTTGAGGATTTTACACCATTCTTTTTTATTCTTCTCAGCTTGATTAGAGGAAGTATCATTTGTAAGATTTGATGGATAGGAGGGTCTATACCCCCCTCTCCGGGAATGAATCCGATACTTCGGAATTTCAGTCAGGCCTACTGCGTTATACTCTTTAATATATTCATACCATTCCATTTTTTATTCCTCTCAGCTTGATAAGAGGAAGTGCCTTTTGGATAAACTAATGAGTGGGAGGGTCTATAACCCCCAGAAATGATCCCAGTAGTTGAGAAATTTAGCCCGGGAAATGACTGATTAAAACAGGTCAACGGATTTCGGATATTTACTTTTCGCACACTTTCAAGAAGTTACTTTAATACTTTAAGTAGAACTATCAAAACGGTGTAGTTAGAAAAAAAAAAGGAAAAAAATATTTTTCAGTTAAATTGCATGCACATCAAAGCTCTGAAAACACGTGTTTCAACTTTTTACTTAGAAAACCACTTTCAGTTTAATATAAAGTTTCCTAGGTGTCTGTTCGGATTTGAACCACGCATCTTCTTGATCACTTGCCTGATATCTTAACGACTCCACCACTAAGGCTTGATGAATTTCTCTTAAAATAATAACAAGTCTTATATTTCAAACTTAAAGCGAAAGTTGCTTTGAAACGCATTTTTTTAAATATATTTTTTATATATATTTATTGGTATGTAAAAGCTGGTAATCCTCAATTTCACATAAAAGCGAGTAATTTGTTTGTATGTTTTACTTAATTTTTATAATTACTTATTTTTTAGTATATAATTGCATGTTTTTGTTCCCAAGTTATAAAAGATAAATATTTTGATTATGAAATTGTTTTTCTTGTTGTTGTAAGGAAGATTTCTTCTTAAATGAAACTAAAAGGATTTGGATTACAAACCTAAATCTCTCTACAATATTTAATCATGATATTAATTGTCACTCTCAATACAAAGAGTAGTATATGAATCTAATAATGATGTTTGTCGTAATCTAATAATTTTGTATGTGAATCTAATAATAGTGAATCGATAATGGTGTTGTCGCTTGCCCCATTTTATTTCTTAGAGCGACGATATGATTATTCACTCTAAAATATCCATTGACGGTATCTTTCTCATTTAAAACATAACAAATGCAACAAAAAGATTTGATATCTCCCAAAAAACAACTAGACGTTGTAAAAACAGCCCGCTAAGTAAAACATTCAGTCAGAAAAAGTTGTGAAATCTAATGTTTGCTGCCAGGCGGCCGCGTTTAGTTTCTTTGGGGTACTTGTACACAATGAACTAAATTGGGATTATTAGAGGGAATCCCCTTAGGCAGTCAGTACTTAGCAGGCTAGAGTTTTTATAAAATTAATCTCAAATCAGTCAATTCAGCTGAAGCAAATGAAATGAAATTAATCCGAAATATCTCTAGCCTGTCAAGTTCTGATTGCCTATGGGGATTCCCCTTAATAACCCCAATATAGTTCATTGTGTACAAGTACCCCAAAGAAACTAAACGTGGCCGCTTGGAGGCAAACATTCGATTTCACAACTTTTTCTGACTGATTGTTTTACTTGGCGGGCTCTTTTTAAGACGTCTAGTTGTTTTTGGGTATAAATTACACTTCTTCATAAATGGTAAAACCTCAGTGTTTCAAAATTCTGAACATCAAGGGAAATAAACACTGAGAAAAGTATACTGTCCGAATACCTCGAAATTGTTTTGTTTGTGTAGTTTCTCCATTCACTCTCAAATGTTTTATTACTTTATTAGACATCAATGGTAATGTTGGTTATTTACAAAAAAAAAAAAAAAAAAAAAAAAAAAAAAAATTGTTTCTTAAGTTTTTTTCAAAATTATTTGAATTTTTTAAAAATATGAGTAGCCGTAGCGCTTTCCTTCTATTTTTCTAGTCGTTTTTTGGGTATAAATTACACTTTTTCATAAACTTTAAAACCTTAGTGTTTCAAAATTTTGAACATCAAGGAAAATAAACACCGAGAAAAGTTCGCAGTCCTA
Source organism: Linyphia triangularis (assembly GCA_963978545.1). Classification (NCBI taxonomy): domain Eukaryota; kingdom Metazoa; phylum Arthropoda; class Arachnida; order Araneae; family Linyphiidae; genus Linyphia; species Linyphia triangularis. The sequence goes on from OZ021721.1 coordinate 16,725,821, forward strand.
ATACCTCGAAAATGTTTTGTTTATGTAATTTCTTCATTCACTCTCAAATGTTTTATTACTTTATTAGACATCAGTGGTAATGTTGGTTATTTACAAAAAAAAAATTGTTTCTTAAGGTTTTTCAAAATTATTTGAATTTTTTAAAAATATGAGTACCCGTAGAGCTTTCCTTCTTTTTTTCTAGTCGTTTTTCGGGTATAAATTACATTTCTTCATAAATGGTAAAACCTTAGTGTTTCAAAATTCTGAACATCAAGGAAAATAAACACCGAGAAAAGTACGCAGTCCGAATACTTCGAAAATGTTTTGTTTAAGTAGTTTCTCCATTCACTGTCAAAGGTTTTATTACTTTATTAGACATCAATGGTAATGTTGGTTATTTACAAAAAAAAAAATTGTTTCTTAAGTTTTTTCAAAATTATTTGAATTTTTTAAAAATATGAGTACCGTAGCTCTTTCCTTCTTTTTTTCATAAAGCCATTCATATTTTACACAAAGGACGTAATTTTCCTGTTCGTTTTACCAATATCGACATGTGAAGAACGTTAACATTCTGATTGTCTACCAAGATCGATATTGTAATTTTAGGAATGTTCCCAGACTGTCTAAACTTCGACTTTAAAAGGTCCGTTTTAGGATCAAACGGGATCATAGTCACAGCCAAATCTCGTCAGCTGGGACTACCTTCGGAATTTCTGGTGATCTTTAATAGCTGAACAATGAACATTTTAACGTCCTCGGGACGTTCTATTGGTATCGTAGGATCGATGTCCTCAGTATAATCCCGTTATCTTAAAAAATTTTATTTTGAACATCCTAAAGATCATATTTTACTTTTAGAAAATTTTAATTTTTTCAATGGTATTTATTCCAAACACGTAAAAGTATTTATTGAATGTTAACATTTCAAAACGTTGTTTAAAAAAATTGTGGTCTTTAAAATCCTCAATTGAAGTTACTTATTCATAATTATATTAAAATTAACCTCATCTAATCGGCCTTGTAGTAGCCAGCAGAGTATTGAACAAGCCTAACAAATTTTACAACGCATAAAACTGAATAAAAAATGCACTGGAAATTAAAATTTCCTATTTGTCTTGAAATAAAATTCCAACTCACCTAAAGCACAAATATTTGTAAAACGCGTAATACTTTTTACTGTGATTTCTTAAAGTTTTATGTGCACTCTAATTCTAGTCATGCTGAACAACATTAATAACGAATTTGTGTTTCAACATTTTCATCAAACACTTTTTTTTTTTTTTTTACTACAGCGTATTGAAACATATGAAAAACATTTATCAACAACAGTTAATTTAGCAGTTTTTATTTTAAAAAAATGCTACCCATTTGCACAAATGTAAAAATTATACTTATTTTACATTCAAAGAATTAATTGAAATCTCGATTTATTTTTATTATATAATTTGGACTGAATTTTCAATAAAATATTATTAAAACACCATAAATGTAATCACAGTTACTTCTTAAAAATATGTCTAAGCCAACATTTCAAAATACACTTCAAATTTTACAGTAAAATTCCTTTGACAAAGTTTCCTTAAACAAAGTTATTTTACTTTAAAGTATATTGTTTCCTCTCGCGAATAAACTCGGTAAAAATAAAAATAAAAAACCAATAGAAATGCAATTTGGAATGCAAGAATATATCTTTACCCTTATATCAATCTCTGATTTTTTTTATTTTTTTTTAAAGAAGTTTCGCAGTATGAAATGATAGCTTTTACAAAGTGTCATTCAAAAAATATGCAATTCAAATCTACAAAACGTCGCTCTCATGATAAATGGTTTCAATGCAGCAAACTGAATCCATGAGCCTCCCTTCTGTTAGGGGAAATGAAGCTTAAAAGAAATACATTCCCCACTCTTTGAAATATTTTTTACGTTTTATTTTAAAAGAAGGAGCCAAAGATAAAACCCTCGCCTTTCGTTTCTTCATTAATGGAAAAAGTTAGAAAATTATTGACAAGGTCGTGACGAATTATATTGCTTCTTTGTCGTGCCTACAATAGCGAAGTCTAGTATCTTTGGCGATGATAATAACTGAAGCTAGTAAGAAAATGTGAGATATTTCTCTAACTCACCTCCTATTCTTCTCCTGCAAACTTCCTTATCTTCCGCCCCAGTCTGCTTATCGGATCATTTCAAAGGGCACGAGTGGGGAACATTTCATAATCCTTAGTCACACTCCCCCCCCCCCCCCACTCATTTTACTTTTACATTTTGCACCACTTTTTACTACTGCTTTGTTAGTTTCATACATATTTCGTCAATAAATGAATAAAAAAATATTTTTCCTTTCTTCACTACCTGAATATTTAAAAAAAAAACTTTTTTCTTTTTGATGAAATTGAATTATTTGGGAGCTGTACTGTCGCCCCTCCAACAACTGTTAGAACTCTGTTTTGCTAGCCGGGAGGACTTTGTGGCTGCTGATTTGTTTCCTTCTGGGAGAATTTTGAAAGTATTTTTTTTTTTTTTTTGACGATGTTGCAAGTACGGGATATGCAAATCTTATAATAGGAGAAAGTATAAAAAGCAGTTTGCAGAGACAGGAACTTTCTCTTTTCCATCAGCCAGCGCTGGAAACCGTGCTGAGCTTTCTTTACATAAGCAACGAGTCGCCTTTTCTTTTCGACCTAATTTGTTATTCATTTAGTTAATGAAATTTAAAAAGTTATTTGTTAAAATAAATGGTTAAATTGTTATTAAAAAGCCTGCATTTCTCTTCCTAATATTTAAGGCACCAAAAAATAAAAGAATGGCTAGATCGTGATATCCGCACTGGTGACCTTTTGCGGAGTTGTAAGAGGGAGTAAGGCATACACTCCCACCTACCCCTCTGTGGCGACCCTGACGTGGTTTTTGGAATCCAGCTCTTTATGATGACAATAGAGGATCATCAACGACAAGCGACGTTTTCAGTGGCCAACACATACTTTCGGTAAGTGAGATTTGATTAATTTTAACTCGAGACTAGAATTTTTTTTTTTTTTCTTTTTCTATTTTTGAATTAGGATTTTCAATTCGGTTGTTTCTATTTTGAATTTAATCTTTCAATTAAGGCCAATGTGTTTGTATTGTTTGCTAATTTTTTGATATTCAACTAGAATTTTAATATTTATCTTGCATTAAAATGGCCACAGGAAGAGAATTGTCTAGAGATTTAACAAATAGGTCTACACCTGAACTGCCACGAGTGGCTTTTCGAGCACCAATGATTTGGAAAGCTAATGCTGAACTATGGTTTTAAAAATTAGGAAAATTAGGATCTCAATTCATAGCCATGGTTATCAGTTCAGAGGATACAAAATTTTATTCAGTGGTGGCAGCAGGTTACTGAAATCCTAATGTATGTTAATGATCTGGTTAGAAATCCGCCCGCTGAGGATAAATATAATAAACTTAAAGATCGGATTATTAAACCATTTTCTCAGAGTTAATCAGCTCGTATAAGGAACTTGCTGCAGGAGATCCAGTTGGGTGATAAGAAAATATCCCAGTTGCTTAGGGAAATGCGGGGTCTTGCTGAGCTGACGATACAGCTTTGGCTCAGTTGTGGATGCAATAATTGCCTATAGCTGTCCAGCAGATCTTATCTGTTCATACAGGGCCACTAGAAACTTTGTCAGTTATTGCAGACAAATTGTGGAGGTGTCCAGCATGTCTACTATGGTTTCTGAGGTTCATAGTAATCCTACATGTTCCTTGGAATCTCTTCAAAGACAAATATCTGCACTACAGGGAATTATAGAAAGATTATCTCGGGAGAGGGTACGCAAACCTTATTCAGGTAAAAGGCCGAATTCTCGAGAATGTAAATTGCGATCCCCAAGTGTTTCTAAACGGTATCCACTCTGTTGGTATCACTTTCGTTTTGCCAACAAGGCACGTAATAGTAATCCTCCATGCACTTTTAAGGAAGGTCCACATTTTCAGGAAAACTAGCTGGCTCATCAGTGATGGCGACCGCCGATGATAGCCAGAAGATGAGTCGTCTTCTTGTTTACGATAAGTGAACAGGTAAGCGGTTTTTAATTGACAGCAGTAATGTAAATATGGCAGTTTGGGGCCTGTTCACAATTGTGGACCTGTGGACTGCGGCGCTATGGGTCAGGGCGGCGCTGTGGACTGAGGCGCTATATATAGATGTTTTTTTTTTTTTTTTTTTTTTTTTTTTTTTTATAGATGGGGTTTTGGGGTCAGTGCGGCGCTGGGAGTTTTGGGGTCAATGGGGAGTACTGTGGACCTATGGATTGCGGCGCTATACCATCTGCCTAGTCGATCTGGCTTGGTTGGGTTAGTTTATTTGTTTAGAGCCGTAAGGGAACGGCATGTTTTTGTTAAAAGGTTTTATGTAAATATTTGTGTTACATATAAAGTGTATGCGTTTAAAATCGAATGAAGCTTGATAGTTGTGGGTCTTGCAAAAAACGTTATGGTGTTCTACTCATACGTCCTTTTATGTAGACCCACTACTCATAAACTCTGACGGAAACAAAATTAAATATACTTTGTGTACTACATTTTAAATGTAATTGAAAATGTAGTTAGAGAAGGATTTATTTTCGATGTCTCCCCATGAGAATTTTGCCTGAGAAAGACGTTGTTGTAGGTATATGCGATTCTGAATCATAAGCTCGCCTCATTTCAAAAGGGAGTAACTAATCGACGTAAAGAGTTGTAGATATATATGCAATACCAAATTTTTCTGTAACTAACACTTTTAAACTAATTAGGAGATGGATAATCATATGACCTTTTTCAATCAATCAGATTTTCTCAATTTTAGACGCAAAATTTTACTATTTAATCTCATTGGCAGTGTGAAATATGAACATAGTCTTTATTAACATACAGTCAAAATTTCTGAGATAGAGAATTTTATACACTTAACGTAACAATATGCTTCGCGGAGTTTAGCATACCATCCTAAGGTATAATTTTTTGTTGTTAAAGGATTGAATACACAGTAAAAGAACTTAATAGATTACAGTTAATTTTAATATTGAGCAAATGGAATTCATAAGGGAAATTAAAGCAACGATTTTTAAAATTATTTTTTAGGTTGAGTTCGTTATGAGACTGACCCTATTGAGTGAATTTGTGTAATCGTACACACGAGTTTGTATATTACAATATTAGTAATATGCTTTATCAGAAACAGAATATTTATCACTTTGAAAAGAAAAAATTACCATTTTTATTTATGTAAGTGTTATTCTAAATTTTATGAATTGTCAATATATTATTCACATTTTAGTAAGGAATCTATAATTATTTTTCTTCTTCTACTTTCAGAATGGTTTAGGAAGGCATAACACAACATTTCACTTTAATCAATGCATTCTTTTCAAAGAGAAAGAAATACATAACTTTGCTATATTGAATTAACATTTGTGAGATATAATGATATATTTACAAGATTTATTTGATGAAAAAATAATTATATAAGACTAAATTGAATAAAATAAATTTACAAGTTGCAAATTCATTTAAGTGATACATTATTTATTTAGTATGATGAAATTGATGAACGAATTGATTTACTATTGTGGTGGTCTCGTGTACAAAAGACAGATTTCGGAGCTGGGAGTCCTCGGTTCAATTCCCCATCTTCTCAGCTTCCACCACAATTGGTTTACCCGGACAACTGAATTATGTTGCCATATATCGGCACCTTCTGAAAAATAATACACGAGTACCTCACAATCATCACGGCATCTTTGGCGATTCAATGATAAACAGCAAGCATCTTTGGTGACTCGCTACCAAACTCACTGCTCAATCGTTCGTCTTCACGACTAACTGGGAAGGGAATATGTGGTGGTCTCGTGTGCAAAAGACAGATACAACACCTAGGCACTAGTAATTACTTTTGTCTAGTGCTTAAAACGTCGCTCTTCGGAGCTGGGGGTCTGCGATGATTACATTTAAAAAATACAATTCCCGCAAAATTCTATTTTTTCGTCTTTTTACATTTCAAAATTTGAAAATATATTATACCATTAATTACTTTGTATAATATTCAAACATTTGTAAGATATATTTCTAGAAAATATAAAACTAGGAAGAAAGTAACTAAAGAAGTATGCATTTTATATATATATATATATTTCAAGTTCCTATTTACGATTCATTAATTTGTCAAACACCCAATAATACACCTTTTTCCTACCTAATTAGTCATTTAGAAAATCCTTAAACTATATTCAATTATTGCAATAAAAATCCATTTATGTAAAACTTAACTAAACTATATGCACTTTGTTCATTAAATATCAAACCATCTATTTAAAATTTCCCAATATTACACTTAAATAATACAATTCCCACAAAATTCTATTTTTCGTCTTTTTACATTTCAAACTTTGAAATTTATTATACCATAAATTACTTTGTATAATAATCAAGCATTTGTAAAACATTTTTCTAGAAAAATGTAAGGTTGTAAGCATTTAAATGTATATTTCAACTAACCACTGGTCCACACTGGTTCATAGCGTCGCTATCCATAGGTCCACAGTACCGCATTGACCCCAAAACACCCAGCACCGCAATGACCCCAAAACCCAAAAACTCCAGTATAGCACCGCAGTCCACTGGTCCACAATTGTGGACTGGCCCCAAATCGCCATACTTACACTACTGATAGAGGTGCTTGTGTATCGGTCTACCCGAGAGCATTCACAAAGGGCTGTTCTAAAAATGAGGACTTTTGCCTGAACGCAGTAAACGGTACTAAAATAGCGACTTATGGAACACAAAGGTTAACTTTGAACCTAGATTTGTGTAGGGATTTTTCATGGAATTTTATAATTGCTGATACTTCAAATTCTATGATAGGAGTGGATTTTTTTAATTTTTGGGTTGTTGATTGACCTATGTAATCACCGTTTGATCGATAACACAACTTCCTTAACCACCGAAAGTTCTATTAAGGTGTGTTTCGTCTTACGGATTGAGTACAATTACTAAGGATATTCCATTTTTTGAGTTGCTCAACGAACTTCCTCACGTCACGAGACTTTGCATTAATGGTGTACCTAAGAAACATAAGGTTACCTATTGCATAGTCACTAAGGGACCACCTGTTTTTGCCAAAACAAGACATTTGTCACCGGAGAAACTGGCAGCTCTTAAAAATGAGTTCAAATCCTTATTCGAGCAGAGCATAATAAGACTTTCTGATAGCTCTTGGGCAAGCCCTATTCATAAGGCTCGAAAAGGTAATGGAGAGTTTCGAGTTTATGGGGATTTCCGCAAATTGGATTCCATTTGTGAACCGGATAGATACTCCATCAAACACATTCATGATTTCGTTTTGGAGCTTGAGAGTAAGGTCATATTCTCAAAACTCGACTTGACAAAGGCCTACTACCAAATTCCGATGGAACCGAGTGATATTAAGAAAACCGCAGTGATAACACCGGTGGGGTTGTTCGAGTACGCTGTCATGTGCTTTGGGCTGAAAATGCCGCACAAACATTCCAAAGGTTTATCGATACAGTACTAAAAGGTCTTGACTTCTGCTACGCCTACTTGGATGACGTCTTAGTTGCTTCTAGTAACGAGGACGAACACATAACTCATTTAAGACGGATACTCCAACGCTTTTCAGAATATTGGGTATTTCTAAATGTTAGCATTTTAACTCCAAATACGCATTTTTATCATTTTTAAGTTATCAAGTGTCGGCAGAAGGCATTTCCCCTTTGTCAGAGAAAATTGAAGTATTGCGTAATTATCCACGACCAAATACAATCGACGAACTTATGAGTTTTTTGGCTTTATAAAATTACTATCATTGATTTTTTCCACATGCTGCTGAAAAACAGGCATTATTTCATAAGTTCATTAAAGGCAAGAAAAAACGGGATAAAACAGTCATTGCATCGTCTGATGATGCGATTTCTGCATTTGAGACATGCAAAGTGTCTATCTCCTAAGCTACATTGGTAGCTCATCCGAAGGTCGATGCTTCGTATTCTTTGATGGTAGACGCTTCAGAGGATGCTGTTGGGGGAGTTCTTCAACAGATGCATTAAAACTTTGTTCAACAGTAGGCGGTTTTTTTTCTTCTAGAAAGCTAAATGCCGCTGAACGCAAGTATAGCACTTATAATCGAGAGTTTTTGGCTGCGTATTGTGCTGTCAGACACTTTCGACACATGTTGGAGGACAAGAACTTTATAATATTCACTGATCATAAACCGCTTACGTTTACTTCCAAAAAGGTTAGAGGGGAAATGCTCTCCACGACAACAACGTCAATTAGAATACCTAAGTCAATTTACAACAATTCTTTCATATTTGGCAGGTGACCAGAACTGCGTTGCCTACACCATGTTTCGCATTTCGGAAATTCAGGTACCTACAAATATAGATTACGATGGTATGGCTGAATCTCAGGTTCATGATGAGGAGTTGCAGCGGGTTTTGAATTAAAATTCTGATTTTGAGTTGAAACCGCTTCATTTCTCACGAACCAATTCTACTTTGATATGCGACACTTCAAAGGGTATTGTTCGCCCGTATGTTTGCTAAAGATTTTCGTTTTGAAGTTTTTCTAGCACTGCATACTTCTGCTCATCCTGGTGTGAAGGCTACTACCAATCTGGTAAGGCAGCTGTTCGTCTGGAAGGATCTTCATAAGGACCTAGCGGACTGGTGTAAGGCTTGCATCGAGTGCCAAAAGAACAAGGTTAATCAACACACAAAGTCTGATATCGGAAGCTACCACCTGCCAGATTGTAGGTTCAACCATTTCAATATCGATGTGGTAGGTCCTTTTCCAATATCCAGAGGGTTTTCCTATTGCCTTACTTGTGTGGACAGGTTTAGTCGGTGGCTTGATTCATACCCCATGGCATATCAGACGGCATAAAACATTGCTGAAACGCTTTTTGCGGGGTGGATATCTCGTTTTGGAGTACTTGAGTACATCTCGTCAGTTGGGTAGAATTGAGACTTATGGCTCAGGAGCCCTAAGGAGCCTTGGCACCTATAGTCCTGGCACAGGTGAATCAATACCACATGGCCCCACCACCGAATCCTGGTAGTGTTATCAAGATGGCATGAGGTATTAATCTTCAAAAGGTGTCATTATCTGGGGAGTGGTATAATCTGGCATATCGTTTTAAAACATGGGAATTAAGATATCGGGAATCCCAATCCTCAAAAGGTGGCATTATCTAGGAAGTGGTATAATGTAGCATATCATTGAAAACGGGAAAATAAAATAGAGGTGATTCCAAATAAAAAGTATTATTTGTGTTAAAGTCATCAATTTGACTGTTAACAATGAGTAATCAATTATTGCAACAGTCTTTTGAAAATACGCGTTTCCCTAGGAATTACGGTGGAATATAAGCTATTTATTTTGCTTTTGATGGAAAGGTTTCTGTAAAAGAAATAAAAGAATACTCACAAGGAGAAAATACGTATTCACTTCATAAGCCTGTTAGAAGTATCTTGATTCGTAATAGAGTTATGGTTAGTGGTATAGACCAAAACTGGTAGGCAGATTTGGTTGACATGAGACATTTAGCGGATGAAAACGTTGGGTTATCATTATTTATTCACATGTATTTGCAAAATTTTCTTGTATGCTTGGGTTATTCCTCTATTTCAAAAGAGCGGACTTGCAATTGTAGCTGAATTTAAAATTACTTTAGGGACCTTACTCCTTTAAAATTTTCTTCAGATTCTGGTACAGAATTAAAAAAAAAAAATTCCAAACTTATTTGAAATCTCAATGTTGCTTGTTTTGCGGCAACCAATGAAACTGAACCAAATATAATTGAGAGATTTAATCGAACATTTAAGACAAAAATGTATGAATATTTTACTTTTAAAAATACGCATAGGTATATTGATGAATTGAATGATCTTATTTATAGTTATAACCATTCCAATCCACAGATCCATAAAAACAAGACCCGTGGACGTAACAAAGGAAAATGAAATGGAAGTACGGAATGCACTTTATGAAAATCTTATGAAAATAAATAATGCTTTGTATAAATTTGAAATTGGAGGTATGGTGAGAATTTCTAAAACAAAACTTACTTTTGAAAAGGGATATCAGAAAACTGGTCTGAAGAAATTTTTATTGTCATTGAATGGGCTCCTCGTGCACCACCAGTTTATAGAATAAAAGATTTAATGAATGTGGAAATAAAGGTACATTTTTTGAAGAAGAATTACAGAAGGTGAAGGAAAAAGATTACTTTCCGATTGATAAAGGTTCTTTTTCCAAGCTTTGAAAATAGTCATTCACTATGGCTTTAGTGAATATATTTTTATAGGAAACATTAAGTCCATTTTCCAAGGGGAAGATTTTTAAGGTTTAACCCCCCCCCCCCCCATTATATATAATATATTAATAAAAATATATTTTAAAACTATACTTTAATATACTTTTACATATATTTCGAACTTCTTAATAAAAACAAAGGCAATTGACTGGTTGGTTTTTCACAGTTTTTTGCGGATAAGTAAAAATAATCCCCCCTCCCAGATTTTATTTTCCCATTATTCAAAATTTTAAATTCTGAAGACTTTAATTTCAAAGTCTGAATGAAGCATCACCCATTTTAAATAACTTTTTATAATCTGAAACAATTTTGGTAGGCATGATTTTTCTCCGGATTTTAAAAGTAACTACTTTTTCCAAATACTTATAGACAAAGAACCTTGACAATGTTCTAGCTAGGAAGTTAATGCAATACTTTTTATTAAAGTTAAAATGCTTTCTCTCTATACACTACTTTGATTGCTGCAAATATAATTTTTGTCCCTTCTGAAGATACCTGTTGCATTTCAGTGTTTTATTACAAATTTTAGACAAAAAAAAAATTATTCAAACAATGCACAATATATTTATCCACGACTTTTACTTGGATATTTCATGGTTTGATTTCTAATGGTACCAGTACATTCTCGCCGAGACAAGACGAGCCGCCGCAAGTTTTTTTCTTTGTTTCAGTCGAAATGGAGGTAAATTTGCGCGCTCGCTTCTCTTGCAGACAAACCGACTCCAAACGGAGCGCAGACGAGCCCGAACGTAGGCGAGGCGAGATAGGCCGAGTCAGGGCGGAAGTAGCCGAGTGCACCAAGGACACTCTCTCACTCGCACCCGCTCGTCTTGTCTCGGCGAGAGTGAACTGGTACCAGTAATAGAAACCGTGCGCACTAAGTACATCTCCCACTCGTAGCGACTCGTTTTGTCTCGGTGAGAGTGTACTGGTACAGTAACGGTTTTCCATGCAGGAATCACTATCACTGAATGCCAGAATGATCCAGAATAGGTGAAATTTTTCCTTTAGTGAATAAACTAAAAGAAGAATTACTCGCATTTACAGATTGAAGGCCAACGATAAGCAATTTTTATAATGTTCAAGACTACTCTTGGTTGGTTTGTAGGTTGGTTTCTACACTCAACGACCTATTTTTATAGACAATAACGACTATTCAGGCCAGGAATTACAGCTTAACGTGGATTCCGAAACACAACGATCAGCCACGTTAATTCTGTATTCGAATGCGGCACCTTTGGCATACGAGACTAGAACTCTAACGTCACAGCCATCAGGTGTTCCAAGACTACTCTAGGTAATGCTATATGAGAAAAAATGATGAGTTATGTTATTGATGACGAAGAAGAGGATGGGGACGAATTTATTAAATGTGCTGATGTGAAGGAGTGTAATTCTTAGATTTGAGTTTTTTTCTTCTTCCTCCTTTTACAATATTGATATGAATATTTAAGAGTGCGTATTTTATTCTAACTATTTAAAGTTTTCAAATACCTGTTTACAGTAGCTTTTATTGAAGTATCTTGCGTGGTATTGTTTTTGAAGCTGAACATAAATAAAACTTGTCTTTGGCTCGATTAATTATTAAACATTTAGAAGTTTTATAATTACCCCTGAGAATGAATGTTTTTAAACTCAATCGCTAAGGACATGTGAAGGCAGATCTGAAAAGTATCGGCTTCGTGCTTTTCTTTTCAAATGATGGTCATAATATTCTACTAGTAGAATGCTGTTCTGGTGTCCTTTCTAAAAATACAGATATACTGTCCATATTTTTTGAAATTTTTCAGGTTTTTATTCAACTAGAAAATAAGCTATCTGTAGTTGAATTTATTAATTGTTAAAAAAAAAATCTCTTAACTGTGTAAGTAATAGTTTACAGCTTTTTAATGGTAACATATTCGGAATATCAGCTCCTGAATAACAATAGAAATTAATAAGCCATGGGAAAAGAATAGAAAAAATTAAACTGCCTAAAATCAAACGAGCTGGAATATTTCAAAGTATCTGTGACAAAATCTTTACTGTGAAGATAGATTAAACATACTGCAATATTTCAGTAATAAAAATTTTAGTAATGATTGTATTAATAAAAAGCACACAATTTCTTTTTTATTAGAGTTCCTTTGTATTCTTTTAAAGTTCCTTAATAGGGAAAATACAATTTTTCCATCTCATGTTATTTGCTACGTTACAAAGTAAATCCGACAAAATATACTTAATTTTTTCCATCATTACCGAGAACAATGGGAAGTGTTATTTCTTTATACTCCACAATGCTTCATTTCTAAATGTCTTTCTGTGTACTGTTTTTTTATTCACATTTTTGTTGAAACTTTGTTGTCAAGTAAAACGGTCTTTGAAAAATGGCATGCCTCTGCTACAAGGGGAATTGTGAGCTGTAGCACTTATAGAAATGCTTCTCTTCTACACACTTCACCTAACTCGAACTGTCCGCGTATTACAATCGTACTCAGTTTCTCCTAAGTTCTTCTCAGACCATAGGAAATTATCTGAAAAAACAAGTAAGAAATATATTAAAAGAAATGTATAAAATTATGATATTAGTATTAGTGTAAGTATTACTATTACTATTAGTATTATTATTGGGTATTAGTATTAATATTAGTAATATTATTAGGTATTAGTATTATTTTTATTATTATTATTAGTAGTAGTACTAGTATTAGTAGTAGTAGTACTAGTATTATTAGTAGTAGTTTTTGTATTATTATTAGTATTATTATTATTAGTAGTAGTAGTAGTATTTTCGTCATTATCTTTTTGCAAATGACGCTTTAAGACAGAAATTCAAACTTGACTGGATTTTTGGATTTCATTTCTAATTTTTCTATGTTTACTTGAAGTAGAATATTTATTTCTGATGTCACAAATTAATTTCTGCTCAAATATTGCTATTCAGTCCTTTTCCTTAAATATTATTTTCCCAGGGTCTTAACAGAATTACATGTATTTATGAAGAGGACGTTTCTTAGAACAGACTCTAGAGTAATCTAAATAGTGTTAATTTAATGTATATACACTAATTTTGTAAGTATATGAAAAAGTTGGTGATATTTATTCAGCGGTAAAGAGATGTCAATTTGAAGTGGATTACTATAGTGAAAATTTAGTAGCGGGAATTTGAATGTAAAAAAAAAATATCAATTTTACTGTATTAATTTTTTTTTATTTCATTACCATAACTTGAAAAGGACATAAAGTTGATGGAGAGCGACAGTGCTACAAAAATGAATCAAGGTTTTGCATCAATTTTCTTAATTTATCATTATATGTATACAGCAAATTGAAATGTCTTAAAATAAGACACAAAAGTGTCTTAAACAAGTGGCACTGTTTTATGACGTAAAATGGTGTCTTAATCTTTAAGACACTTGAAGTGTCTTAAAATGGGGTATTTTCAGACATTTGGAGTACCTAAATTGGGGATATTTTCAAACAGTTAATGTGACTGAATGGGTTGTTTATGGTACCTTTCGGATGTTGGAAAGCTACTTACACATCTATTTAAAATAAAACGCAATAGAGATGTGCTTCAATTAAATTAAAAAATTTTATTAAAAGAAAAGTAAAAATTACTCCTTTGTTACCATGTTGCTCATAACTTTTTGTTGACTATGTTTCACCTTCCTGGTAAATTTAAGCATGAAATTGCAAAAGAACAACACTACTGTCAATATTATGCACACAACTATTAATATATCCAAGTAAGGGAACTGGGGCTTATAGTTTACAATATGTATTGGGATAGTAGATATATTATTGGGGCTGAATCTCAAATAGAAAAGTTTTGGCTTCTAAGATTGTATCACAGATTAAAGTTTTTTTTCATGCCAACTTCAGCGACAAATAATAAGCGTAATGTAAGCATGCACCTTGTTTATATAGTACTATGCGTTGCAGTGCAAGTCTAAAAATGTTGCGGATACATTATGTGGCAACAAAAATTTATGTTAATGATGGATCAAGCAGTTTTAGTATAATTATTCCCCATTTGGGAATTCAACCTGATTATAACATTCCCCTATAATAACACTACATAATAACAATGGTTAAAACACTATGAGGCTTCAATTATTGTCGAATAGCCGAATAGCTGAAGCAGATATAGGGTATTTAAAAAAAACTCAAAAGATGCATAAAAGATAAACAATTAAAACAGAAAGAATTAGAAGTATGTGTAAGGAGTTGCTTGAAATTATTGAGGTGGAGCATATTAAATTTGAAAAGTATGCAAGTTACACAAACATTTTTTTTGCGTTTCTCAAAACATCGGTTTCCCAAATTTTGGTATGATCTTAAAAAAAATATTCCGAGACATACATTGACATTTGTTATTATGATTAAATGACACATTTAGTGCATATTAAAACTAAAAAATTATTAAAATTCCTGTAATTTGAGTGTAGGACCTTTCTACAACAGTTTTCCCTGTCACTGCGACATTTCGTTAATCGTTGAGAAGCCGAAGCAGTGTGAGCATTTAAAAACCTTCAAAAAATGTAAGAAGGGGGAGGTTGGATAAAAAAAAATGCATTAGAAGTACTTGTAAAGGTGGCTGCTTCAAAATACAGGGGTAGAGCACATAAAATTTGAAAAACATACAAGTTGTTAGAATTTCTATAGTTTTTTCGCGTTTTCACAACACGTCGATTTTTCTACTTTTGGTATTCTTCGTTTGAAAAAATTATGCAAGATATAGAATTGAAATTTTTCATGGGAATTACATAGTATATAAAGTACATATCAAACAAAAATGTATTAAAATGTATGCAATTTATTTTTTAATCTTATGAAAGTTTGCAATTTTTTAAAGTAATAATACGTTCCACAAACTACCGCATAAAAAAAAAAAAATTTGTTTATTATTTTGTGAAATCTGATATTAAATGCACTATATAGACATTTCTAAGAAATATAAAGCAAAAAAACTTTATTTTAGTTTTAAGATTTTTTACGAGCTAACACAATTCAACTCACTGCGGAAAATTTTATTTAACCGTGTTTTAAATAAGTGATTTTTAATAAATTATTAGTCTATCATTATAAGTTTTTTTGCTAAAATATAATTAAAAAATGTTTGAACAACATATGTACAAAAAATTTCTTCATTTTGACCAATATTTTATGTTACACAAGTTATTTTGTTGCTTTGATTTTCCTGATTTTATTGCTGTCATCGAGTACCAAGAATACATTTTATTCAGATTATATTAAATCATGCAAAATATATTTTAAAAATCATTAGTACTTGTAATATGCAACAAAATCAATATAAATGTAATTAAATGTAAAAACAGAAAACTTAGAATTATGTGAGTGTCATTTAGAAATACTAGATCAATGAAAATGTACTATAATAAAAACACTGAAAATAAGTGTATAATTGAATAACACTTAGCTATAATATGGTACCCCATTTTTCACTAATTCATTTGCAATCAAATATAAAGCCAATCTAAATAGTTAAAAAAAAGGGGTTCGTTGGCTTCTTGTAAGGCAACTTACTTCAAGTCAAGAATGCTCCATGTTTTTTTCAAAAACGAAGACGAACGCTTTCAAACAATTCTTAAGCACAGTTAAACAAAAGCACAAAATTAAAGGATATTATCATTAAAACGACCATTTTATAATAGCAAACGCAGGAAAGTAAAATATTTTAAATTAATTTTTAATACCATTTTGTAATCGTATGCTACACGCGACGCGAAAAATACAATCCTAAATTATGTTAAAATCATCAAAGAACTTTTTACACAGTGCATGCGGCGTGCGCTCTCCCAAAAGCAAAACTATAATCTCATTGGATGACACATTTTGAAGTTTGGCTATATAGACGCATATTTAAGACATTTTACCCGTCTTATTTCCTGTCTGAAAACCCAAATGTCTTACTTTGACCATTCCTTTAGCTGTGTAAGACATTTATCATGACTGAATGGAAATTCAGTAAGATTCAGACGCGTGTGATGTCTGATATTTATTAGCGTGTTGCCAAATAAGTCACCTAATGTGTTTGAAACTAACTTTCAGACACTTTTGTGTCTATATTTTAGACGCCAGCATTTACAGTGTAGACGCTGCAGGTGACTGAATTAATTTATTTTAGATAATAGAACGAGAGGCCATGGTTTTAAATTATGCGGAAAGGTTATATTTATATCAATAATAGGGAAATTGATGTATGGAATTGTTTGCTATAGGGAATTTAATTGGGGTGGTTTTATTGTAAGAGAAAATGGATATTCATTGAGGTATAGTTAAACTTCATTGATTACTTTTAACTGAACCAACCTTGCTGGACATAATGCTGTAGTTGTTTCATTTCTTTTGTATTTGTATAAATTAATTGATCTGAGTTTTCCGTCTATTTAATACAATTTGTATTATGTTATATTACAAATATTTGTATCGTATCTGTTCCATTTCTTCAACTTAGTTCTTAAATTCAATTTATAATTTTGACAAAATTATTTCATAATAATATCTTGTTTGAAGTTATGTTAATCAATGCTATTTAATTTTAATTTCAGATTGTCCAGTCGTTATAATACTTAAAAATGAGATTAACTAGGTGCGTTCCTTCCTTATAAAAATGGTTCAACCTCCAATTTAAGAGTAAGAAAAATGCAGTTTATTCTGTGCAAATATCGAAAAACAACGAATCATTAAACAAAAATGTCTTTTTAATTAATTAATATTTATAAAGAACAAAACATTTTATTTCCTAGATAATTAAAAACAGACTGCTGATTCTCGGATCTGGTAAACATTGAAATAAACTTGTAAGTACATATTTGCAACATGTATAGTATAATACGATCAATTGCTAGATGGACCAACAAGGATATTTCTTCATAAGAGCATTAATTCCTCCAGTAATTTGACTTGCCTGAAATTGAAAAGGGATAAATTTCAATTCAAAGTCATTGTTTATAAATTTTAGAGTGAAATATTTTAAATATGTTGTGTTTAGAGAGAATATATCATAACAAATTTGTGTTTAATTAAAACTACACGATTACTAAAACAACTATTTTAACGCTACACAATACACCAGACTTATTTTATAAAGGTAACAATTTTAAGGGTTTATAGTTTCTGGATAATTTATTTCAGGTTTTTAAGTTCAGATTTTTAAGTTAAAAATATTTAGGGTTTTATGTAACTTTATTAATTCTCATCAAAATGTTTAGAAAAGAAGAACATCTAATTCATAAAAAGTTGTATATTTTAATATTTGTTCATTTTTCCGATGTGCCTTGAAAGACCCAATGCAAAGTATCTCTTCTTTTCTCTGATCTTTAAAAACATTATTCTAAAGAAAATGTTTCTCATCATGATCAATTTCCAGAGTGCTTTTTCGGTTGACTGTGTGCTCTTCTAAAAAATGATCCTTTCAGCTAGAAATCTACATTTGTACCAATTTTTATTTTCTATATTTGATGAAAAACTTCTAATGCATGTGAGATTATTATAAAACTTAGTAAAATAATGTTTGCTCTTAAAATCATTTAAATTTATTCTGGGCTTCGATTGAAAGACATTTTCACTTTATCAAAGTCGTGCTGTCATTGAGCAAAAATTTTGTAGTCAACACCAGCGCACAATTTGTAAATGATAGCTATAGTCAGGGGCGTACTGGTCATAGGGTTGTCTGGTGCAATTTCCTAGTCGGTCAAAGTCTGTAAGAAATGGGCCGGTCCTGTACGGAAGTTATTATTGTTATTATTATTTTAATTATTTAAAAAAGTTTCAATATAAGTAGTTGCCTTTCTTAAAATTTTTTTTAAAATCTCAATGCATTCAAATCCAAATCACTCATACTACCACTCACTCCTGTTGAGGTCTTTCGTTTGGTAGGAGAGATCCAACTCTTGAGATCAACAAGAGCCGAAAGAAATTGGCAAATGAGAAAACACTCACAAAAAAGTGACCGTTGTTTAGTTGAGTGGCAATTTTCATTTTTTAAAATGGTATGGTTTGTACCCAAAGCCAAGCTGGAAGCTTTCAGGTCATAAAAAACATATATTATGTTACACAATCATAAAACTAAAAAGATTATACACGTAATAAATGTTTATGTTTTAGTATATAATTATGTAATTGGAAATTTGATACGATAATCCACACCAAATAGATACGATATATAGTACGATACGATATGAATAATAATTAGATACAATAATCTACACTAAACGAAGATGTTCAATTGACTTAATTAAATTAATTACTAAACAATTAAATAATTAAAATTAAAAAAAAACGATTTAATTATTGAAATCAAATATAAATATTTAGTTAAATATTGGAATTATTTTATTATTAAAAATAATTATTAAAATTTGAATATTGATTATATCCAAAATTTGGGCCGACCTTAATCTTAAATCACCAGGCCAATTGTATGGCATTAGTGTATCCATATTTTAATTATTTTGAGACAAATAACATTTTCTTAACCAACTTCTCTGAATAAAACCTTCCCAGGAAACAAAAGGCTCTTTAAGCAATGGTATTAATAAGAAGTAAAAAAAAAAATCTCTCGTCTAACATCCTTCACAGATGGATGGACAGAAGTAAAGAAAAAAGATGTCTTGAAGAGGGACAAAAAGCAAAGAAATGTTCTCGGTGGGGAGCAAGATAAGTCCAAAGTCTGATATGAATGAGCTAGAAGGGACTCACTGTTTCTCTGTCGACACGTCTCATAAGAGATACCGGGGACATAACACGTAGTATGCGGTTCTTAGTCTCCCGCCATCATTTGATTAGTCGAAAAAAAGTTGAGGGAAAAACTCACATAAAGATAGTACGAACACAAAACGTTTCTACCCTCCTCCCCCAATCTGTATAATATTTTCTTAAAAGAAGCGTGTTCGATATATTTTACGTTTTTTTTTTCATCCTCGCCTGTGTTCTTTTTTATATATTTTTAAAGTCTGATGTAGCATGTTGTTATCATCGCGGAGTTTCTTTTGTTGAAACTGAACACAGTGGGAGCAGTTGCTTTATTTGGCTTTTTTCACTTCTTCCCTTGGTGTTCTGAACTTTTGTTTTGTATGTTCTCCTGACTGGGAGTAGTTCTTGACGCATGCAAAAAAAATTTTGTTGGAGTCCTTTTGCGAGAAAAATCTTTACTAACGATGAACTGTGATCTTCTGGCGACAAATTCTATTGCGGGTAATTTTTAACCTGTCACAAAACTAAAAATGTTTTTTTAAATACTATTGAAAAATACATTGGAATGCGTGCGAAAGAAAATTAAATTACATGATGAAGCATATTTCTTAATAATGAGAAGAATAAATTGGAAATATTTATATGAGTTAGCAAAAACTTGAGATGAGAATCAGTGTAATATGAATTTAAATTGTTATATGGAGGATTCTAATTTATTAGCAAGTGCTTTGCTAGTTTAGTGAAGTATAGAACTTTTATCATCACTGTGAATAAAAGTCGTGCTATCTAATGGATTCACAACCACTAAATTTTTTATATTTCAATAAACCAATATAACTATATGCAGCAGGTGCATATATATATTTATTTACATAACATATATTTATTTATATAATATATATTTAATTAAGTAATGTATATTTATTTATATAATATTTATTTATGTAATACATATGCACCTGTTGCTTGATTATATTGATTATATTTTACTTTGAACCATTCGTACATTGGCAGCGAGATATGGAGGCATTTGCAGTAGTGAAATCATAGTAAATATATTTTAGTTTACTGTGAAGAATTCAGTTTTTCTCTTGTTAATACGAATCGCTTACAAAAGCTGTAAAATGAAGTGGGGAAATAATTTAATCAAATGCGAAACAATTTTACATAAATATTCTTGGATATTTAACTGCAAGGACACAATATTGAACGTTTTAATAATACCAAATCGCATTTTCTTCCATTCAATCCGTTGTTTTTAAATATAAATCACTTAGAATTATGAACAATGCACATTCTGTAGATATAATAGTTTTGTATTAAAAATTCTTTTCACTAAGTTCATTGGTCATGACTTTGGTTTTTACTTTTTTGTGAAAACTCCAATGATTTTTCTTCTTATGGCGAAATCTTTTAAAGAGCACGTGTTATTCTAAAATTCAGAAAATAAATCATTACGTCTGAAAATCAAAAAGAAAAGAACAATATATTTAAGGTGGAATGATAAACTTTTACTAAAACGAACTGATATCTAATATCTCTTAAACCTTTGTTGGAATTAACTAAGATATACTCCTTAAAGCTCTTTCTCTTACAAATGAAAATACGAACAGGTAACTAATTTTTGAAAAACTCCAATTTGTAACAAAACGTGTCCCTAACTCAAAGTAAAAAAACGAATAGAGGTCTACAGTCACAGCAAATTTTTCTTGTAATAAATATTCACGTGGACAGATTATATTTATCTTTATATATATATATATATATATATATATATATATATATATATATATATATATATATATTTAAATTTTGAACGCTTTTAGATTTTATAGCTAAAGCATATTATGCATTAACACATGAAACGTACGTACATTTATATTTTATTATGAAAGATTATTAATTAATACTAAGAATATATATACATTTTAAACTACAATTTTTTAAAGTGTCAACATTCCTAATTGAATGACTTTACGAGCATAGGAAATCTCTAATTCAATATGCTACTAATTTAGTGATATAAAATTCAATAAATTAGTAAAAAAAAATCATATCATGTATATATCAAATAGATGGGGATATTATAACATAATTTGATAAAATTATAAATTAATTTTGATTAGAGGATGCTATTAGATAAATATAAATTGTATCCTCTAATTTCTTTTGATAGCTTGAAATAATAACAAATTTCTCAATGCATATATTATATAAGTGTAATAAATGTATTACTCTCAGAATAGAGGAGAAAAGGGGGAATCAATGGTATTTATTCTTTTAGATTTACTTTCTCGCTTTAGATTTCCCCACTGTACTAAAAACTAGAACTAAACATATGATTCATGCAAAGCATTGTTTATTTCCCATGCTTGCTGCTATTGTATATAATCTTTTTACAGGTAAGTACATAGTTTAGGTTCACTTAGAGGAATGTGCTTTTAATTAGTTTCTTTTACTAAACAGATTGTAATGTTCTAGATAATGATTTGTGTCATAGTTGTAATTAAACCTTTACTGTGTCAAAGTAAATATTTTAAAATGGCAGCCAACGGGGTACATTGAATCACAAGAAAAAGGGCAGTTAAAACCTATGTTCAACCTGCACCATCATTAAACTTTTATTTTCTTTAATGTATGGTAGAGAAAAGTATTTATTTGATTTATAATTTTCACATTCAAATATAGATAGTCTATTTGATTTAATTAAAAAAAAATTAGTTGAAATCTAAAAACATTATTGATGGTTGGTGTCTTTTCAAAAGTTTGAAGTCTTTCTAGTTTGGTGGAAAGTAATTGCCGATTGTGCCGAGAGATTTTGACAGATGTTTAATTTGTGTCTAAGTTAGCTTTGTGAAGTTGGTGTGGTGCAGCAGAAAGATATTTTGTAGATTAAATAGTACCTTAACCAGCAAATAAAAGTTTATTGTCTTATTATCACCTTATAATCTACATTCGACCACCAAGTCACTAGAAGAAAATTGGAAGAAAAGTTCTGCCGATGTGTTAAAACTGTTTAAATAGATTTTTTTTTTATTTATTTCTCCTTTTCAAATATTGGCTATTTACCCAAGCTTCGACATTTGTTTCAATTTCGAATAAGATATGTCACTTTTTAATATTGATGCGCCAAACACTGGTTTTGAACCAATGACATTCTGTTTTTAATTCAGTTTTATTTAGATAAATTTTAAATTTAAGTTAAATATCAAACTTAAAATAAAATGAATTAAAAACGAATTATTATTTAAATAATTCTTTAAATTAAGCAAACAATGGAAACATTTCTCAAAATCATATTTTAAGAATAATAAATTTGGTGTTTTCACAAAGTTAAAAAATACTATTAATTTTTAATTATTAAATGTGTAAGAGTAGGCATGTGTTTCAGTTAGAATAAAAAATAATAAACCAGTTTTTCACCATTACAAAAATTGCAAAAATATATAAACTATTTAGAAATTTATAGCTAAAAAAACAAATTTTCTTTTTAATAATAATTGGCACTTTTTTTGACATCATTTAAATTACTAATCACTCATTAGAAAATTGTGAAATTTGTTATTTAGACGTTTTTTTTTTGTTTTTTTTTGCATTCTAAATCTAAATATAGTAAAATATTAGGTTGCCATTGAACTTTTTTAAGCTTGGCTTAGTTTTAATATGTAGATGACCCCTCATGATTAAAAAAAATACATACAATTAATAAAGACCTTCCACGATCTACAACGGTATTTGACTTTTGTTATTTTATCAATTAAAATACAAGATATAGCCATCGTTCGGATTTTTTTTAGTACTGTACCTACTCATCGAACGTCAAGGTTTTACACTAAGTAGTTTCTAAATGAACTGGGCTAAAAGGTTGTAACATAGCGAGTATAGAGAATGATCCTTACTAGGACTTCCTCTTAAAACAGACGTAGAAGATTAAAGTTACATAAAAAGAAATAACATAGTGATGTGTCTTACCAAACCAACAATAACTGCTTCCACTATGAGAGGTCGACTCTGAAACTTCCAAATGAATGTGTCATTCAGATTTTCAAAGGTAGGAAATCGACATGCGTTTGTATTTACAATCTTGTAATTTTTTTAAAAGCCCGTCTTCAACCATATACGATAATGACAAGTCCTATACAGTGCCAATAATTCAAAAGAATTATTTAAATAAAATCAGCTCCACGATAGAGGAATCGATTGTCAACTCGTGGCGAGAAGCTTCAATATTTTCCAAACTACTGGAATCAAGGAAGAAAACTTTCAGAACTGGTGTCCACGAGAGGATTTTTGGACAGCAAATCTTGCTACAATAGACGTTGCAATCGTTGGTGTCACACGTGTAGAGGTCGCTCTTCGATTTTGCTTCGGTACAACAACAATATATCGATCTTTTGCAGGGGGCCATAACTTTTGGGCTACCGGCCACAGGTCTTCGGATAACTGTTTAGCTTGTTTAATTTGGTTCCATTATTGTGAAATGACGGAATGATAAATGCCAAAGGAAAGAGCAACGTCAGTGATCGATTATCCTGCTTGAAGGCGTCCCACAGAACGCCAGTGATCACTATCTATCATTTGTCTTCACTTCTTAATAGAACTTATATACCACTCTTCTAACACTCCACAATGCTGGTTTCTTATACGACTGCTATTTTTGCATATTTCTTGACATGAAACCGCGATTGGCTGTTACATAACTTACAACTACCTCTGCAGCAAATAACAGCCTCTATGATTCAGATTGGTTTCTGGAAATTAACCCTCCCTTTCCCTTCTCTCCGTTTTTAACTTTTGGCTGTGAGTGTTTATTTATGTTATTCACTTAAGTTATGGATGTAAAAAGTTCTTTAAAGTGAATTTAGTTAACTTTAAGACAAATTAAGTATAGATTACTATAGTTTTTATATAAAATATTTTTAAAAAATATTACGATATTGTGTATCGACTTGCGGCTATTGTTTAATTGAGTTCATTGTTATTAGTCTTATTATTGGAATTCTAAACATCAAATCACAACTGCTGCCAATTGTGCAATTCTAAGTTATTGAATATCTTTGATAAATCTCTTTTTAAATTCTTAGTGGAGTCTACATATAGAGAAGGTTTTGAAGGTGCACTGAATGCGCCGATAAGGAAGTAAAAATAATAAAAGGCATTTTAAAAATGTCAAGTATGCAGTAAGAGCGGGGTTTGTGAACTATCATCAGTTTGCAGGCAATCAGGGTCGCAAATCGATGTGGTGAACTCAAGCTCCAATGGGCATACAATGTATGGTACATTAATCTTCCCCCACTTTCCACTCGCGTAGATAACTTGCTCAAGAATTCGCCAATCACAAACTTTCAAAAGTTCCGTTTTAAAAACGCATTCTTAAAGCGAGGAAAAAGAAATTAAAACATGCAGTCACTTAACACAAAAAAATCTCTGCTACTTTTATTATTATTTTATTTTTTTGGCTCGAGTGATGTTTTGGCTCCTATAGCAAAATGTTCCATAAACAGCTGATGATAAAAGGGGTGCTTTTACTTATTATAAGGCTTTGAAAAGAAGAAGGCAAAGAATAGGAAGAGCGTGCCTAAATTAAACTTTAATGCACGTCATTATTTTAGGCTTAGTCATCACTTTTAACGGTGAATTGGCTTCCATGTTTTAGAGGAAGTAGTGATGAGTTAAAGGAATTTCCTCCGGAACAAGTGGATTTTCATGAAGAGGGCAACCCTCTTCATGAATGAAATTAAAAGTTGTTAAGTCCTTTGCAATGAAATTCAACATGTTCGAGAAGCAACTAAATGAAAGCGTCTTTCAATGCCTTCTACTGCGTCGGATAAAAGTACAATACATTTTTTTTTCAATTATCTTATAAGAGTAAGAAATTGCTTTGAATTTTGATATTTTTGAGATGAAACTTTGTTCAGTGTTTGCTTTTTATGTATGGACTGTATGCCATGGGGGTTAAGCTTAAAACAATTGTTTTCTAGACATCACCTCTCAAAGTTGCGTGTTTAAAATTGTTTACAGACAACATTTAATTTTTCTATGTAAATCTTACCTCGAGAGTTGTTGTTTTTTTCCTTCATTTAATGAGATGTGTTTTGCTTTTATAAATCAAGCAGGCGTATTAATGCTAAATCTAAACGTAATTCCAAAGTTGGAAGTCACAGGATTTTTATTATTATTCTCCTCGTGTATAGGTTTTGTATTTCAAGTATAGAAACTCAAAAGCCTATTTAAGTAAAGAACCGTATTATTTCGTGAATTCTAAATTCCTTTTATTAGCATTTAACCCCTTGAGTCCCGAAATAAATTAGCGTGACAAAAATTAACATCTTTTGTAAAAATAATTAAAATGGATTCAAAGTCAATTTAAATATATCAACCAATTACAGGGGAATTATTTGAATGAATGACACACGGGGCATTTTCGCTCTTTCTTTTCGTAAATGGACAACAATTTTAAAATTATGAGGAATCTAGTAGCTATGTTTTTGTTTTATATAACATTAGTTTGTTACAAAGTTGCATGAAAAAATAATTATTTGAACTAGATCAAATATACATTTAGAAGTCACCGACGCACTGAACACGGACGTGTTATAAGATTCATATTTGACCTGGTTAAAATAATTACTTTTCCATGTAACTTTGCAACAAACTAATATTATATAAAACAAAAGCATAACTACTAGATTCATCAGAATTTTAAAATTATAATCTGTTTACGAATAGAAAAAAGGGCCAAAATATCCCGTGCGTACAGTTGAGAATTGCCCTTTAAATTCAATTAATTTTGGAGAAGACGAAATGTCTATTACGAAAAAGCAATATGCAGGGTGTATAAAAACTATAATTTGGATAAAAAAACTTAATAACATCTTTTTCTGTTTCTGATAGTTTTATCTTCGATTTTCAAACAAGTATCACAATATGCAATCGAAAATATACAATTTCAGAAGTGGATGTCTTAGCCGTTAAATTGGTATATTATTTACATATTTTGGGTCTTATATCAAGGGAGAAAAAGTGATCGTCACAGTAAAAATCAGAAATAATATATAGGATATATAAATCATATATTTTGGAAAACTGATCAAATACAAAAGCTTTCACTATGGTTTTATATCAAGATTACAAGTAGTTATTGTTGAAATTATTTTTTATTTTCAAATTTATTATCAAGAAACTTCACACATTTATATCTTAGTTTATGAGATTAAACAAATCTCAGGTTTGAAATTAGAAAAACGTTCATGAAATGAATGGAACTTTATCTCAGAAAAAAATTTATATATTTTTGTTTTCTGCAGGAACTGTAATTTCAGCCAGAACACATTTGTGCTGCAATTACATTCAACCTGTCACAACTACATCAATTTTTAAGTTACAGATATGTACTTTTTTCGTTATTTTAATGGAACGTTTCTTTAGTTTTGATCTTTGGTACAAGGACAATAAAATATATATTTTTATTCATCAAAAGAAGTCTTTATCATATTATGATTTATTTTTTTATTTTTTGTTGTACGTTAGTATCCCAAAGGTAAAATAAGTTGAAGGTTATTTAATTTTTTTTTTTTTGGCTTATTCACTATAATAAACCTCCTCCAAAAATATCTAAACTTTATAAAGACAAACGCCTAATCAAATGGTTAACTATAAAAAAAATGAAATTGAATGGTTTCCGGTAAGCGAAAGCGTTTTATTTCTTTGAGGGTGCTCTGCCTACAATCAACAAAATTGGGATTATGAGAAGGAACCCCTATTGGCAATCAGTACTTGGTAGGCAAGAATTTATAAAGAAATAATCTGATTTCAGTTCGAGTGAACAGAGATGGTTTCGAAAAATCTCTAATTCTCATTGTCTATCGGGGTCTCTCCGAATAATCTTTTTAGCTAACCAATTTACTTGGTGGTATTTTTATTTTTTTGCAAACGTTTAATTGTTGCAAATTTTTTTTTTTTTTTTTTTTTTTTTTTTTTTTTTTTTAGAGTTAGGGCGGAGGATATTAATATTTTTTATTACGCTTTGTTATTCTCGAGATAAGTTAGATACTATAGAAGGAATTTTTAGCGCTCTCAACAAGAAAAAAAAAAGGTGTAAGCGACAATTACGTTTGCTTCACGTGTACGCCTTTGTGTTGATTATACACTTAGTGTTAAGTATACACACGATAAATACCATGAAACAAATATTTAGATTTGCAATCATAATCCCAGTTACGATTCATTTACTTGAAATAGGAGTCATCTATAGTCACCAAATAAAAATGTGCACCTACAATTTTAAAAAAATGCATCAGCATGTTTTAACTTGAGTATGAAACATATGATGTAGTTCTAAATAATTAAGTAGGATTTTACAAGTAAAATTCTTCAAGAATAATTGCTTTAAAAATACAACTCTAGCCTAAACTACTCTACTAATTTTTATGATCAAGGTGTCATTTGAAAGAGTTTGAACTGACTGTGCCTAAACGTTCATCTATTAGTTAATTAGTTTAATAATAGTAATGAAAAATATTGGAATTAAACTGTAACTACTGACTACTCATTTC
Organism: Linyphia triangularis; assembly: GCA_963978545.1. NCBI lineage: Eukaryota > Metazoa > Arthropoda > Arachnida > Araneae > Linyphiidae > Linyphia > Linyphia triangularis. The sequence continues at coordinate 16,753,415 of OZ021721.1, forward strand.
TACGATTTTGATTTTTTTTACATTTTTGTTCTTACATGGAGGGGTTTATAATCAAACCAACAACGTCACCATTGGCTAGAAAATATCGTACACATTAAGTTTCAGACATGGATTTTTAATTTTTTTAAAGAAACTTCTAATGGAACTACTATGTCACTCCTAAACCAGAACATCGCACTTCGCACAGCTTTCAATTACACTATATAAACTCAAGATTTACTCCAACTTTGCAAATTTGGCAATATTAGTACTCTGACCAAAATGACCAAAATATATAGCCAATTTGGTTAGATTTTGTCGATATTATTTATGTCATGTAAGTGAAACGGATGAGTATCAGTCGTTGATGGGCAATACTCAAAGAATAATAACTCTATGTTAAAGACGTTGGTTTCTCAACTTTTTAAGCCGTTGCCGAATTTTTGTGGTAATTTTGGGGAGGAGGATGTTTAAAGCGCTTTAAAACACTTTACCACAACGATTTTAATCAAAATTGTTAGATCCAATTTTTGACAATTGCAGAAAAATATAAATTTTAAAGGCAGCAACTTTATGCGCATTTGTAATTTGGACGAAAACAGCAATGGCTCAGGTCCCGTAGCTATCACTGACCCGTATGTAAAAATTGACTATTGCAGGTCAATCCGTTTTTGAGTTGTGAGGACCACAGACACAGAGATATTTTTTCTAGACCACTTTCTTGGACACTAAACATTCCAAAACGGATCGAAATAAGTAAAAAAAAAAAAAAAAAACATTGACACGTTCTTTTCATATATTACCATGTCTACTTTCAGGATAATTTTACTTAAATAGATACACTCATTCGCAATGAAACATTCAACAGGTGCACCCTCTAATAGAGCTGAGAAAATATAATTTCCAAAATTCATTAAACTGTTTCAGTTCTAGACCTGGCTGTAGATTTGTCGCACCCAGAAGTAAAACAAAATTCTGGATGACTACGACGATTTTTAAAGTAATTTTTGCCATGTTCCTTTGTACAATGTTAACAATTATGTTATTTTTGCCCTACTTCCTTGGGGCAGCATGATGGCAAACATAAACATTAAGGTTTTTATCTATAACTAGAAACTGTAAGGAGTTGGAAACCGGCCTCAGCTCCTTCAGTATAATATTAACTTGCATGTTCTGCCGTTTTGCATCAGACTTGGCGGCGGAACACTGCCGCGATCCTGTACACTTATATGAATATAGGATTTTTTTTTTTTTTAGAAGGGAGGATTAGAAATAGGATTTTTTTTTATGAAAGTAATATTTTTTGGAAATTAATTTTTTTAGGAAAATTATATATTTTGTGAATTAATATTTTTTTGAAATTAAAAAAAAAAAAATTACAATTAAAATTTTGTATTATGCCCGCTATATTAAAACATATCCTTGAGATTACATTTCCTTTACCTTGGCTACATGCATGATTATAATAACAATTATACCATTATCTTCAAAGGATTTTGATAATTATAAATCCTTGATATAACTATATATATAATGAATGATAAATAAAATTAAGACATTTCTAATTTAAATTACTTTATGTGTCTACTTTAGAGAAATGTCCTATTTAAAATTGTCATGCAAAAAATAAGTTGTATGGGATTTATTTCAGGCAGCATTGTCATTTCATTCCGAATGTTCTTTAATTGAAAAGGATTCTTAGAACCAAGAATCGCAATCTTTTGCAATTAAAAAGAGTTTTCTAGTCACGGAGAAAACTATTATGATTCAAAAGTAGGTAACATTTGTAGAGTCTTTTTCAATTTTACCTGAACTAATTTTGACTTTTTGATTTTTCATAACACTAACCCCCCCCCCCCCCCCTCCGAAATGATTCTGTAATACAGAACCATTTGAAGTTCTTCTGTTCCTTAGTCATTTTCAATTACTTGCTTCGTGGGAGAATTCCTATCAATTTTAAAGTGTTTAATAGTCAATTAAATATAATGAAAAAAATCAAAACAAATGACGATTCATTTTATGAAGTATCCCACTTGAACAGAAGTAGTATTAATAGATTCCCAATGAAATAATAATTATCCTGCATTAATGTAAACAGGTGTCGGTAATTACAGTCAAGTATGTTCATGTTAATAAGGTTTGCAAAAACTCCCCCAACGACAACAATAGATAGTATTGTTTTTCCATATACTGCGCTAATTACGGAAATTTATTAGCTTTGTATCGCATTTTGTTTTAATTACTTGCTCTTGGGTCCCGGGAGAGATATCGTAAAGGGCGCTTCTTTATTTCTCTCTTTTTTTCCCTTTTATGTTTTTCAGTAATGATGCTCTTTGAACAGATAGGAAAATATGACTAAGTACACGAGTGTGCATAGGGGGGGATCAGCAAACAAAAAAAAAACGGCCTCCATGCAAATGACTGTCCTAATTTGACAAAAGTTCCTTTGGGCGATCATAGTCCTGGTGTATTGGTTTTTCTCTCTTTATATTGAGTTGGATAGCGCTTTATGACATGTCATAGTTAATCTTTTGTTTATGAGGAGGGCATTTATTCCGAATACCTTTTTTTCAAATTTCCAAGTTATTTCGTTAAAATATAATTTTTGTTGTTAAAGTTATAGCTGTTACAATATATAACAGAAATTAAATTTGGTTCAAAGAGGATGTTATTTATTTTGAAGTCAACAACAGAAAAGCTTGAATATTAAATTTTTATTTATTAAATATATATCGACTCACACACTGAATTTTGTTTTTCCCAGTATCCGTACTCTTAATTTATTTGTTGTCATTTAAGAACATCTTTACTTTTGGAGAAAAAAATTTGAAAATACATAACAGTAACTTAACATGCTTCAAAGATTGACAAATTTGATTATCCGAAAATAATGCTAATTCTTAAAATATAATTATGTGTTTAACTAGATAACATTTATTTCTGCTGTCACGTTAAAATGTTCTATTCGTAATGAAGGTTGTGCTTTTTTTTTTTTTTTTTTTGTCAATGTTTTTTTTTTTTTATTAAATATGTACTGGGTAAGTTACCGATTATGAGATACTTGTTGAAGGATGCTCTTATGCGGCAATCCTGTTCAGGATGCGAACTTTTCTTTATAATGCCTCTTTCACACGGTGCAGACGCGGATGCGAGTGCGAGCCCGCAAAAAGTTTTACCAATGTATTTTGAATGGAGCATTTCACACGGTGCGGAAAGCACCCTGCGAAGTCAGTATATCTCCGCAATTTCCATCAATAACTTCAGTTTGAATTAACTAATTAAATTTGTATTTGTAATTTAAAGTGTATTATGAGGAACAAAAAACCTACTGGGATCTAACTCAGCTATGCATCAATTGAATTTTAACTTAATTTTGAATCTTGACATTTTTATAAAAAGTTGGTAGTTTTAAATAACTTCAAAACAAAATTACGTAAGAAAATATTTCAGTTAAATTTTTTATTCTAGTCGGTTTCTTATATCAAATTATTATGTATCGCTTGCCATTAAATTTAAAATTTAAAATTAATTACAAATTGAATTTTGATTGGTGCAGGATTATACCCTTTAGTTAATTTTTAATTAATCAATCCTCAAATGAATAATTTTTATACAGATATGTTAGTTTTTTAACACTTGTTAAGTGTAAAAAAAATTTGAATCTAATAAAAAAGTTTAGGAAAATTTTTCCAATGTATACTAGCATTGAAACTTTTTTTCTAAAACATAACATCGGCTTTAAGTGAAAAGGTCCAAACTCCGCTTTAAGTTTTAAATCACTTTTCGGTATTTTGGAAACAGAAAGAGAATCCCACATCGGTAAGTAAAAGCTGCCGACTATATATTAATACTGCTAATTATTATCTCAGCTGTTTGTTCAACTACAATGCCGGCCTAAGAGCAAAATGTTGTGTGTGCATGAATGAGTTTTGGCTCCTCTTACAATGAAAATGGGTATAGAAAAAACCCTTCTAAAATGGTTGGGTGCTCTATAACTAAAATTTGCAGGAACTTAGTACCTGAATTTGGCATTTTAAAGGAATTAAAAACTAAAACTAATAAGTAGTAATAAATGGTATGGGTGCTCTATAACTAAAATTTGCAGGAACTTAATACCTGAATTTGGCATTTTAAAGGAATTAAAAACTAAAACAAATAAGTAGTAATAAATAGTAAAGTATTTAGTATCTTTTCATTATTTTTATTTTTTAAAATGATTTCTTCTATTACTAATTCTTTTAACGGACTTTTACAAACTTCAATAGGCATGGTGTACTGTACTTCTGTAAAGAGCTAGCTCCTAAATTCTTTTATTCTGTTTATAGTTTTGTCAGAAAATAAGACAAATTTTTTTAAATTACAATTACAATAAAAGTTTTGATTTAAGATTCATAGAAAAAACAATAATAATTAAAAAAAAAATAATAATAATTACACAAAATTGATTAAAATAATCCGTATTTCATCACTTAGCAGTGGACCTTTCTAGCTTTAGTAGTGGAAAATGTTTTCATTATTTAACATTTTTACCATATTATTTTTCAAAAAATATTTTTCTCATTTCGGCTTTCTTCTCAAATTCACAAGTATGCGATCGCATACGCCTTAGGCTGGCCGTGATTAATAGGATGAAACAACAAACACTTATCTCTCCGTTTCCTTCTAAAATAAAGGAGATATAATAACCGTAACCTTCTTTTATCCATACTTAAATTTTACATTTATATTATAAAGTAAAAATTAAAAAATAACTAAATACTTTTCATCAACGCTTATCCACATACTGCATAAACTGGATGAAAATAATAATCAAACTCTTCAAAGATGCGGGTGAAACCTCTGCAGATATAGGCTCGTGTGAAAAGGCATGCGTTTGCAGGCCCGCGTCCGAACTCGCATCCGCACCGTGTGAAAGAGGCCTAAGTAGTAAATTCACTAAGTAAAGTACTTGTCAAATATGTATCCTGTATAAATTCAATAAACACAATTAGAAAAGGAAATCGAAACAAAAACACAAATGTCTGGATTGTAGCTGTCAATATAAAGTATAAATGCTCCTAATTTGAGATCATTACTAATACTGTAAATGTGTTTCAAAAAACCAATTTTGATATGATGGCATAAAGCATTTGAATTTAGTGTTTTAATTTGTAGTTGGTTCTTTCTAAATTTTGTCAGTTGAATTAAGGATATTTCACTACAATATTAAGATTATACATAGATAGAATACATATACAAAACTATATATCGCTCCCAGCTACTTAATAAATTACAGCAACGTGCTTGAAGATGAGTTAACCCATTCATTACCTGATCCGGGGAAAAAATTAACTTATATACATATAATGGCAATCAATTTTAGTATCGCCTTTTAATCTAATTTATCCTTTTACAGCCTACCCATCTAAGGATTGTCTATGTCAGTACTTTCTCAGTTATAAGTTAACTGATATTCAAGAATCTGAACTGTGTATTGAGTACTCACATTATTGCTTGCCATTGCATCATTCTAATTTAGTTTCCTTCTTCCTTGGTATTTTCATTTTTGCTGAGCTAGGCACAAACCCAGGCGTTATAGCTTGTTTCAAGAGTTTCCATGAGACGATTGATTCATTCTTTTGCTATCCGATGTGCCAGTCAAATTTATATCTCTCAAATAATAACTAAATGAGTAGTTTCCATGACAACAACTTAAAATACTTTTTAATAACGACTCGCCACACACATTATAATTTTTTACAATTGTTTGAACATTTTATACACAATATAATTTAAATAAAATATTCTTTTTATAACCATGATACATCTTTCTGTCTAGGTTTTTAATTTAAAAGTACAAAATTCCGTCGATCGCATTTTACTTGGTGTTTAATAAACTTGTTTCGGAGATAAACTAATATTTAATTAGCATTGGACATCAACTCCAATCTGCATTTAAACCATCCAGTTGTCATCCAAACGTATTAAATCGAGAAAAAACAAGCTTCCCAAAAAGGCATCCCAAAAAATTATTCCTTTGGAAAGAACTTTTTTCACTTTTCTCAATGAAGAGAGAAATCTGTATTCAGCCTTGTCAGCAAACTACGCGAAGAATGAAAGACAGCAAAATTTTTTCCAACTACACTCCTGAAGAATACTGAGCCCCTAAACTTGTAAGACTTGATCTTATCACCCTTTCGTGGTTTGCATACGCGCAGGAAGAATTCTTTTTGTCCCCTTCTCCACTGCTAAGAAATCCGTCAAAGTGTCTTCTTAGCGTGAGCAAAGAGCTTCGACGAGAAGATACATTACAGGCGTGATGACCTTAGATGTGCCTTTGTAATTGCCTGCTTTGTGACTAGAAGAGAGGTTTACGTGGCTGTCTCTTAATACTCAGTCAAGACGTGTTAATTATTTCTTTTCACAGCTATTCCTGGAATTATAATGTGAAGTCTTTATAGATGTATATGGCTGTTGGGAATTAACTGTAAAAAGACAAACATGACTTTATGGTCACTATTCAGTTTCGTTGCTCCAGATGTATTTGTCAATGTAATCAAATTTAAGTTGTGAAAATAGTGGAAATATAAAAAGTTTGCGTATAAAATCGGATGAGCCACGCATTTTCGACGAAGCGTTGCAAACAAAACAAAACATTTTACTAAACGTCAGTCACATCTATTGATTCGAGTAAATAAACTTCCTTTCTTTGAAATTCAGTGAAATATCTCCCTATTTGCGTAAAATAAACAAAACTCACATTCGTTTCATTTACTTTTGAAGGAAAAAACCGTTTTTCATTTGCCCAGAAAGGCAGCCTGAAAATAATCATTTCCTCCCTATATTGCCACTCTAAAATATATTTCCATAAAGCGAAAATTTTCAGTTAATCTTCCCTTTTCTTAAGAGAAACCAATTTGCAAATCCTTTTCTTTTCAAAGCTTTAACAAGAGTTTTCTCCTCTTATTTTATATACTTCTTATTTATTAAGCTAGGAAAAAATCCCGAGGGGAATATTGATTGGGTTTGTCACGCATACAGAACAAAGAATATTTATAGGTAAAAAGAAAAGCCCTGTGAAAATAGATAAATAACGGCATTTTTTTTTTACAATTCCTTTCCCGCTTTTTTAATATTTTTTACTTATTTTCGTTTTAGGGGAGATGAAAAATCAAAACCATCGCATTCACAGCCAACAAAAGGTAGAAATCTTCACTTACCAAAACCATTGAAAGTTCGATAAATGAGACTTTTTTTCACTCTGAAAAATTGAAAACTCAGTGAAAGATCCTTTTAAATAGGAGGGCTTCATAAACTTTCTTTACGTATTAAGATCTGATTATGATAAATGGAAGAAGCAAAAGAGAAAAGGGGTTAGAACGAGAAATAGCAGTCACAGCAGTCGATCGGGAAGAGTTTTGACATTTCTCTTTTGGGTGGATTTTTTTTTTATTCCATTTCATATAATTGATACAATGGCTTCACAAGAAATTTCGGAATTCTTTTATCGTCTTATAAACGCACTCCCTATCATGTGTGTTTGTTGAATAGAGTAAACTCGTATATGCGGTTATGTTTGTCAGCAAATAAAAATTCAAAAGACAAACAATTTGAATAGTGGATTTGAACTGAAGTAAAACGATTATTTCCTAAGTAATTAATGAATGGTTATTAAGAATCTTTAGTGATTCAAATTGTATATATATATTTTTTTTGTCTTATTATACTTTGCCATTAAAAAGCATATATCATATTCAAATGTACCATATAAACAAAAACTGAAATATATAAAAATCTACCAAATATGTCTTAACATTTTATAAAATATTTCGGAAAATCTATTCACAGTGAATAGTATTATATGTTATTATTTTAAGTATTTAAAATTGAAAGTCATTATTGATATTACATAATTATCTACATTTTTCCATAGTTTATGTAAATTCTAAAACACTACTAGTTTTTTTTTTGCATAAATTCCCGACCTAAAATAAATCAAATTTCCCGGTTATCTGCATTTTACATACAATTTGTCATTATGTGTGTAGATTGAATATATACGATCACTTCTAAATTCAAAAGATTAAGAGAAAACTTCTTTATAATTGAAAATATTTTATTTAGCAGACAAATTTCAGTCATTTTGAAGAATAGTAATTTATCCTACTCATGAATCATTCCAAAATTATTTTAAAATAGGAGTAATTGCTACTGATACATTGACAAAGCAGTTACTGGTTTTTATATGAATAAGAAAATGATTTTAAAAAATGACTGGGGGGGAGGGGGGGGGATCTCTAAGTAATTTGGAGGGGTAAGGTTGAAATGAAATGTGAACCCTATTAAAGCAAGTTCTTCATATCATTATATGTGGTACCTATCTCTCCCTTATCTAAATTTGAGTAGCATTAACCTTCTTGTGCATATATGCTACACAAATTGAGACACAAATCTAATATATGTGTATGTTATACAAATTGGGAGCAAAATTTGAGTAATAATTAATATACTTTAATGCAATTTGAAATTGCAATTCATTATATCAGCCATATTAAGATTATTTATACCTAAAAATATTTTTATTAATATACTTTTTGTATTAAACTCCATTTACATTATTCCTAGTTGCACCTTAAAGAAGAAAAAAACTTTTTCAAAGCTTCCGAACCATTTTAAATATTTGACCTATCTAAAAAAAAGAAGTAGCAAGTACCTGGGGGCCCGAATTGAAAACATGCATTATTATCTTTCTGTTGCAAGATTGTGACCATTAGTAATGCTTGAATTGGCAACACATTTTCTCTCAACTGAACTCAACCGTCCCACTCTTATTTCAACATGGTGACAACATTGTTTTCATTTGAGTGTGAAATAAAGTCATTTACAGATTGAGTGTGAATAAAGTCTTACATGTAACCGTTACTATTTTCGAAATAGCGAGTAGTATATAGTACAGTTGAATGAACACAGCAGATGCCATGATCGTTGGAAAGTTGACCTTCTTTATAAATATTTTCCTTTTCAAGTACAATTGCTTAAAACACGCAACTTTCAAAGTATCAATATGTTGGACGACTTCACTATTGGTGAATCGAACGCAAAGCAAACATGGTATAAATGTCAAATTTGTTTATCTTTCTATAGTGTGTTTTCTAAACAAAGAGGAGAAGGAATATACAAGAAATCCGTTTGCGGTAAAAAGTTTTGTTCATTTTTCTCTACTTTATTTTAAAACAAAGTAGTGAAAAATAAATCGAATTGGCATGTGTATGTTGAAAGTTTGTAAACATATCGACATTCGCATTTTCAATTCCACATTGAAGGTGCGGCCTTAGTAATTAAATATAAATAAGTATTTTTAACGGTCAAAATAATCATCGTTAAAAAAATGTTAGATTTAATGTATAACATTTTTTGGTAAATGAAACTGTTATTTGAGTTTGAAATGTTTAGTAAATACAAATTTTGTTCAAAAAAAGTAAATGTGTTTTAGTTTCCTTTGATAAAAGTAAGTTTGAAAAGAAAACAAAAAATTCAGAACAGTTTTTAAAAATATGTAACTATTCGGAATTTTAAAATGCTTTTAATTGTTATTCAACTCTAAAATAAAATAAAAATGTTCCTGATGAGATTCCTTTCTAAAAAATTTATTTTAAAATATATTTATTATTCTCAAAAAAGTAGCAGGATATAATACTTGTTAAAAAACTTTCATTAACAAGATAACTAAACACCTAATCATGAAATAAGTTATGGACAGATTTTGATCTCTTTCTCTTAAAACATATGTATTAACTTAAAAAATTCTTACATACAATAGTTTGCCAGTGTAATTATAAATATATTTCTTCTAACGTAGACAGTTGTAGTCCATTTATGCTCAACAATGATTGAATTGTTTAAGAGGATATAGGACACTAAATTCGCTAATTTTATTATTTAAAAAAAAAATAAGACAGATAAATCTGAGTTGATTGAAATCAACAAATAAACTATACCTGAATTAAAACTTTTAATATTGAGTAATTTGTACTATGATAGATGCTTCTCAACCATGCTATTCCAAATCTTTAGGTCCAGTTTACTTGGTAATGATATATTCCCCGTCTTTTGAAGTTTGAATCGATGTAATTCTAGAACTCTAAATTATAAGTACATGCAGTTTTTTTGCTGATAATCTTTAAATATATTTCTTTAATTTTATTTTTTTTTTAAATTATCTATAGGTTTGTTTTTTAAAACATTGCAATTAAAAAAAAAATGATGAAGTATTATTTGCACCTTTGGAGTTATTATTATTTTTATTTTTTTTAAATCAAATAATGTTTGTTTCTAATAATGTTAATTCTAAGATAGTTCAAATTTTACACAAATTTAAAATTTCAAAAATTTTTAAAATTGCTATTATATTATAAAATAGTTTGTTCAACTTGTTTAACTAAAATAAACTACCCCCTTAACAGAACCTGAAACTTATCATAGAAAACAATCATCCATGCTTCCAAAGTAGAAGCAGAAAAACAATACATTTCAAAGTCTCAAAGAGCAATAAACTACAAACAGAGAAATTCCTGAATTAAATGTATTAAAACACTTCCCTCGGAAGTAGTTTGAAATACAAAATGAAGAATTCTTCATCTTCATCGAAGTGTCAACATTCACTGATGAAGCAGCAAGTAGCCAGTTTCGCAACACATCTGTAAGTACGAGCTTCTGAATGCTATGCAATCTACAAAAGCCCGGACATACAGAATCAATTACGAATGGCCAATCTTGGTAGAGCCGTGGGTTCGTTCACCTATAAATACATATTTCAATAGTATTCATAAATATTAAGAATCAAAACTAACAATTAGATATACTAAAATATTTAGGATTTTTTTTAATATAAAAATGGGTAACTATATATAAACTTTTAATTATATATCGAATAAAAATATTAACTTCGTATTCATAACTTAAATCACTTCAATTTATTTCATTAGTATTTAAGTTCGGAGATAGTAACAGTAGGATCTCGGAACATAGCTTCTTAAGAACCGGAAAATGATGGGATTTCCGAGAGGGAAACTTGTTGGAAGTGGGAAATTTGAATATCCCTCGTTTAGAACGTTTGAGCCCTTTTCGACACCCTAAATTTAGTTAATCAAGATCGAAATACTTACTTTTTCTATGTTTGTCTTTGTTGACATTTGTACCAGTTTTCAGAGTTTTGACTGAATAGGAAGTGAGAGAATTAGTGATGAGTCAGTGAGTGAATGAGGTTCTGTTTGATATTATAATACAAAAACGAAAGGATTTTTTTTTAACTTTAAATGGCGTTGTTTAGATTTGTTGATTTTTAATTTTATATCCTTTACTGGAAAAAAATCTCTAGCTACGCCTCTGTTTTGGTCATAATTAAGTCGATCTGTATCAAGCCGAAATAACTAAAAAGCGTACCAGGGGACAAAGGTAAAGGAGATGGCACTACTCAAAAGATGTAGATGACAAACATGAATGAACTCAAGGTTGAAGTAAATGATATAATTTCAAAGTTTCTCTCTCCTACAGTGATTGGTAGCACTGCCTAAAATAAAAAATATATATATATGTTCTCTTGATTTATGAAAAGTTTGTAGTTTGTTGAATTATGTTTAATTTGTTCCAAGTTTACGAAGATATTTTTTTTAACTTTACTCGGAAAATTTTACTTTGATTTTATGCATATATTGGAGTATGATGACAAAATAACGTAACTTTTATTTAAAAGATGCTAAGGGATTTATCCTTAAAAATCTTTTAAAGTACTATTTGGTAAGACCAGTATTATTTATTATCTGGAATATATTTATGTTGTTGAGTACTGACTTTGTTTATTAATAAATTCTTCTTCTTTGATTCCTTAAAAATCCAAATTTCTTTATTAGCAACATCACATCACACGCAATCCAGTCCACATATATACTATGACCAAAAAGTTGGTACTCTACGTTTTTCGGACTGAAAAGGGTAAACGAGTCTTGTAAACCAAAGTAAATGTTTCAAAGAAGAACCATTTTGCATTGAAAACGCTCCCTTACTCTAGTAAAACAAAACTTTTCTTACTTAATTCCATGTAATCTCACTTTTCACCAAAGAAAAAGTACTTATTTATACTTCCTTTCATATGTAGGTAGAATGAGAATCTGAGTTTTAACCACATTGCACTTTTAACTCCTGTATACTTGAATTGCAAGAAAGGAAATAATGCCTTCTGATTAGAAATTTGAAGGCCACATTGAGGCAAAGTTGAAGAAAATATAATTACTGTACTTTTGTCATTAGTTAAAAATCCATATACCCCCCCCCCCCTTCCCAAATAATCGAATGCATGACATTTTGACCCTTTCTGATTAGTCCTTAAAAATAATATTTTATTTAATTGAATGTCTCAAGTTCTTACCTTATACACAACAAAAAATTATGTTTAAAAATAATAAAACATGCAATTTCAAAGGACGAACTCAAAAGTATCAAAATATGCATTTGAATTTTTATTGAATTTAGGGCTTTTTCACTTATGACGACAAAGTAACTTATCTTTATTTCGATATTAGTCAAGTAATGTTTTTTACGATATTATCCAAGTAAATGTTTGAAACCAGTATAAAAATCTTAACATTTTAAGAATATTTAATTATCTTACTTTAAAACTAACTAGAACTAGACAAAGTAAACATGCAATGAGAGTAATTGTAAACATCGCGCGTCGTTTTACGACAGAAAAAAAATATATATCTGATAAGTTTTCATTTACATACTTGAATTCTCCCCACGTGCATTATTAATTTGTAACCAAGAATCACGTTACGCAACAACAACAACAAAAAATACTTTAGCGTAATCATTCATCGGCAAGATATAATATCTCTTTGTCGAGAAGGAAAATATAAAGCTGTACGATAGATGGCGCTACTACTCTCCTTAGAGTAAAGTGGTATGATCCATTTCGCATTGAGAGACGAAAGGACAAAATAGTGATCAATTAAGCAATAAGTTCAAGAACGGAATTTTAAAAAACAGAGAAAGTTAAGAACAATATTTGATCAAAAATTTTATATTTTCTACATTTAAGTTTTAAAATGTTTTTATGAAACAATTAATTTTATCAATTACTACTTTCAATGACAAATAATTTTTATTTACAGATTTTTTTTCGAAAATCTTGAAAGATTTATTTTGTGTGTAAGAATTTGAAAGGCCATGAGATATGAACTCAATAAAAAAAAAAGCATTATTTATTGAATAATTTCAAATGCAATTGTAAATTTTTGACGTGATTTTTTTTTTTTTTTTTTTTACTTTTGACAATACAGATGCCTTCAATTAACGATTAAAAGTTTGTGTTTTAAACAAAAAATTTCACTTAAAAAAAGTTATTATTAGGAATCCCCATAGGCAATCAGAACTTGGCAGGCTACAGTTCATTCGGATTAATTTCATTACATTTGCTTCAGCAACTTTGCAACCATTGCACTGAATTGCGATTAATTTTTTAAAAAAACTCTAGCCTGCCAAGTACTGCTTGCTTATGGGGATTCTTCCTAACAATCCCAATTTAGTTCATTGTATACAAGTACCCCAAAGAAACTAAACGCCACGGCTTGGCGGCAAACATTAGATTTCACACAATTTTTTTTTACAACGTCTAGTTGTTTTTTGGGAGATACTTCTTACTTCACAACACTCACTTATATGTATTTTAAAGTTAGTTTAAAAAGTATGTTTGTAATGTAAAAATAACAGTTAATACATGTATTATCTTTTTCATATTTATTCTTTATGTATCAATAAATAGTATAGTTAAAAATAACTACTCTTTAACACTAGTTGCTTATTTGTTTTGGAGTTTTTATATTTAATAAGTTTTTGTCAAACTAGGCTAACCTCAGCACGATGAAAATGGTGTTTCTAAAACACCATTATTTACTCTTTCTAACCATATAAGAAGTTGGATTACCTTCCTAAACTTTACGTAACAAGTTACAAAATGTTATTTGAAAAACTAAAGGTGCTTTTTTTTTAATTTTTTTCAAAAATATATTAAACTCTTTTAAAGTTATGATAAAATTATCCTACATTTTATTTGTCACTTGTTATGGATTTCACGTCAAAATTTGTGTTTTTTTAAGTAAATCCATTTTAAAAACTTTTGAGGAAGCTCTTAGTATTAGACCAAAAAAATGCGTACTTTTAACAAATTTTGTGATTCTCAATGTATATGTATACTTTATGAATAAGATGTAATTTGGCGGAGGCAATTTCTGATTTCACTATTCCTTGGGCTGAAAACTTGGCTAGGGCATTTTTACCACACTAGAGGTTTTTAGTTCATATCTGCATTTGTTTTGTATATTTTATTCCGTTTATTTGTTGTTGTTTTTTTCTCAATCGCAATGAATATAGGGAATGACTCCGAAATTCTGTAAATGTTTCTTACAGTTTGATATTGGTTGTCACCAGGAATCGAAACCAAGTTCTAATATTCTAGAGTTCGGTATTTTATCCACTTAAGCTGGCACTAGGAAACAATTCTTAATAAAAAAAAAAAAAGGGTATTTAACAAAAAAAAAATGGTAGATAATTTTCGATTTTTTTTTTACAATGGTTTGTATAACCAACGAATGCTAACAAAATTAGCATTTTTTAAGAAATATGTTGCAGATATTCGTTTGTTGATGTAGTTTAGGTGTTTCTTAGTAAATGTAGGAGGAAGAAGAATGTGAAAAGCTGAGAAAAAGCCCTCTTAAAACACATTAAGCTCAACTTGAAACCTTGTCGATTTCGGATTCGGAGTTCCTTCAACTTTAGTCAACCTTTACAGCTGTAAAGAAATGAAGAATCCAGTTGTTTTTAGCGTTGAGTTCCAAGCCCCTTAAAACCACGTGTTGTTCCATCTAGTATACGTAAACACACTCACTTAGACGGCGTGGTATTAATAGGGTATTGACACTTTATCGGCGGACTTGGTGTACTACGGGATCATGACGAGACGGAGCGCAAAGTGTAACTCGGGAATGGTTTTGCATTTCAATGAACTCTCAAATGTTATCAAAATCTCCGAATATCAAATAAGAATAAGATTTTGAAAGTAATACTTAACGTCGATACCAAAGTTCATTGCAAATTTTAGCATAATGATATATATTTGAAAGAGTTCATCGGAAACTTGGTAATGTATTCCTCCTCAATAGTTGAAACCAAACGTAAAAATAAATCACCTAATGACCTAATGATATATCAGACCTTTTTATTTATTCCTTCGATTAGAAACAGATGACAAAATATTCAGAAACGACCAATAGCACTTCAAGCTTCAGTTGCGGACGGCCGTGAGAAAACTCTTTCCCGTTTCTTAATGGGCGTGTTTTTTTGGATTTTTTTTCTACCGCCATCTTCACTTTCCCTTTTTCTTCCACGAAACCACCAAACACAGTTTCTTAAGTAACATTAGGCTGGAAGAAAGCAAATAAAATAAAAAAGAAACTCATTGAAAGCGCTATGCACTTTCCCATATGAAATACACTGGCACTTGCAGCTTAAGAAATGATGCTTTAGAGGGGGAAAGTGCGACGCCACAAAAAAAATAAAATAAAAAATACTGAAGTAAAAAGTTTCATACATGTAAAAAATAACATGTATTGACAGTTTATTTTTAAGAGGCTGCTTAAAAAAGCTCCTTGTTTCTCGAATCTTATGTCTTAAAGGAGTCTCTTCAATGTGGACGAAGTTGAAAGTTGTCCTACAAAGGTTTTGGAAAAAAGATTTGCCTCTAATTTGAAGGGGATTCCACCCGCCTTCTGAAATCTATCCACATGGTTTTTCAGTTTCGGTTCTGGTTAGGCAGGATAAAAACGAGTGGAAAGAGAAAAAAAATGGGATGTTTCAAGCTTTTATTGTCGTTAAGTAAAGCTGAATTGAGAACGTAAAAAGTAGAGGGTAAATTCAGCAGTATAAAATAAAAGGAATGTTTTTATAGCATAGTTGATGGCTGTTTTTAAAACCAGATTTTTTTTCTTTAAGTAATGATTCCAAAAAGGTTTTCTTTCGTATTGCTTTGCGTGACCAAATACGCCTAACTACTCCAAGAAATACTTACACTTATAGAACTGCAATTTATGTTGTTCCTCTATCTGAAACATGTTCATCAAGTGATGATTTTGAGAGTGATATATTACGGCATAAGTAATTTTAAATGCAAGAATTAAAATGCCATTGATACAATTAGAATATTTATGTTTCAATTCTTTTTAATATGTAAGTCGCTTGGAATAACTGCACTCAGGACCAAACCTTTCCAAAACCATAAGAGCATTTTATTGTTAAACAGTTAGAAGTATTACAAGAATGTTCCTTCTGGTCTCAAACAACAATTCCAATCTCCCTTGTGCCTTTAGTTGTTGTAAGAAGAATATTTCAAAATATTCTAGTTTTTTCTAGAAACATTGCAATGGCACTAGCATTTTAGTGATTTTTGTAAGTTTTAAGGTAAGTGTTTTTGCCATGTTTGTTATTTTAACAGTGTTAAACAAGATATACTTAAAAATGTTGTATTTTGTTTTGCACGTTTATTCAGTAAGTTTTGAGGTTAAGGTAGATACTTTTACAGGATAACTGGACCAAATTTCAAAGGGTGACTGAGTCTGGTATAATAGTATGTATGAAAGTTAAGTATGAAGGCAATTATTTCTCCGAGAAAGTTGTAAGCCTCTCAGATGAGGAAATTGAAATATCCGCAATGCGTAAATCGCTAGAGACCTGGTTGGTTGGTTGGTTGTTTTCAGATTATCTGGCGCCGTCAGCAACACGAGGGTGCTAGAGACCTGGAATTGTCCACATAAAGCGGATATTGTGGAGTATGATGGGAAGACGTCATTGGTACAATAGAAGTACAAAAAATTATTTCTAAAAGAGTTGTGATTTAAATTAAAGATTAAGATTAAACATAAAATTCGGTATTATGATTGTACCCCTTTATGGGTTGGAAATAGAAAATTCAAGTAGAATTTGGCCGTCCTCATGTTTCAAAAAATGTCTACAAAATCTCATCCTTATTAGAATAAAATTGTAAATTTCTATAAAAAAAAAGAATTACACCCTTTCATACCCAAGAAGGACACTCTTCTTTGTATATATATAACAAAGTTTTGAACATGAAACTTTTTAAAGCGATCGCAGCATTGCAAGAAAATGTGCGTCACCAATACTCCTACTTTCCATTCAAAAGACCAACATTTGGTATAATAATAATCTATATCATTAGACTGCAACCCACAAAGACCAACCATCAGACGGAAGTTTCCAGATGAGGTCCCTCCCCGAGCCTCCTAGTGTCGCCATCATTCCTCTAATACCATCAGCGCTTAACGTCTTTTACAGGGCAGAAAAAGCCGAAAAAAAAATGGTTCAGATACGTATAACCTATATTTAACAAACAGTAAACGCAACCCCGACTTGGAAACAGATGCTAGACGTAAGAGTGGGGAATTACACTCCCCTTCCGAAAGCAATACTTGCATTTTTTTAGTGTCTGATACAGGAAGTAGAGTAAAAAGAAGCTCTCTTGTTTGCTCCATTCCAAAGAAATAAACCCCTGAGGGAATGATTATTTATTTGTATTGAATATATAGAAACCTTAAGGTTTTGGAATTTGGGTTGATAACTTTATCGTATAAAATATGTGTTAAATTTTAAAACGCATTTGGTGAAAAAGTTTACCTTTGTGAATAATCGAATACTTTTCTATTTGCCAATCAATTTTCCATTTTGAGGATAAAATGTGA
This sequence comes from Linyphia triangularis, assembly GCA_963978545.1. Taxonomy (NCBI): domain Eukaryota; kingdom Metazoa; phylum Arthropoda; class Arachnida; order Araneae; family Linyphiidae; genus Linyphia; species Linyphia triangularis. The sequence goes on from OZ021721.1 coordinate 16,771,177, forward strand.
AAAAAATCAATGGTAAAAGGGAATTAATTACCTTATCAACATAAATATAAAATTAATTATTTCATAAAGTAATCTTCATGGGGACTCTTAAAGAGTATTTAATCATGAGAACTAATTGGAACTAAACGTACATTAAACAGCTTTGCAATAAAATAAGTATCCATATTAGTTTCATGTTTTGGAATAGTCATTATTCATTTGTGAATATTTTGTATGTAGTCAAATTTTACCAATGAAGTACGGTTGTCTTCATAGGTATTTCTCATGAATACAGTGGGTTTGAGGGGCAGAACTACGCTTCACAACAACATAAATACTAAATATAAATAAACATTGGGACTTAAAATAACTCCTCAAAATTAGTATTGATGTATTCTAAACAAAAAGTAGTTTATTAATTGATATGCTTAACAGTCTAGGCACCTAAATCCTCAGTATATCTGAATACACAACTGTATTCGTTATTTAAAACCCCGAAAAACATTTAGTTCTAGTCACTGTTTTCAAATCGCATGTAGGCCCATCTGATGGCTGTGTGTTTAGCGTTCTGACCTCGCATGTCATAGGTGAAGGGTTCAAATCTTGGGTTAGGCAAGGATGTTCGTTATGGTTCGGAATCTACGCTAAGCAGTAGGTCTCGGTTTGATATTAGTTGTCATCGTGCATAAAAAATATCTCAACCAATCAAATCGCATGTTTACATTTGCCAAAGATGAAAACAGCTATTATATTATCTAAAAATCTCCTAAATAAAATAATTTAGGATCCCATTTTGGTAGTGTGCTGGGAAGAACTAAGAAAGAGTGAATTTGTTTAACCTATTTCTTCAGTAGAGCAATGATTGTATATTTTGCTTGGGCTGAGACTTTATAAAACTTTTCCTTGTATTATACTATGCATAGAAAAGAAGCTAGTTTGCGCACAACAAAAACAAATTGACTCGGAAGGGAAAGAATGAATATTGACTTTTAGACAGGGCAAGTGAAAGTATCTGTATCAAGTTCTAAGGTCGACCGGAAAATATTCAAGAAATTCATGAAAATTTTTCCTTTCTTGCCGATCAATTCCAACTGAATCATTTTTCTTTTTATCCAGAATCCATTTCTCCCAATTCTTAAGGGCTAAGAAGAAAAGTGGGCGCTGGAAATCGAATGGACTGACATTTTCGTATAGATCTTTTCCTTAAAAATCTCCTCCATTCTATACGATAAAAACACAAAGAGAAAAACGAAAAACAAAGCTACACTAAAAAATACAAATTGAAAACAAAGTTACCGGGTTTTCGTTCCGAACAGTGAAGGCGTTTGTTTTGCGTGCCGCATACGAGCTTCTCAAATAGTGTTTGAAGTCAAAAGAAAAATAAACAAAAGAAGAGAGGGAAGCGTGATGATAAATTGAAGACAGTCGCGGTGAGATTGCCACCCTAAGCTCTGTTGAATTTCGGAGATTTTCTTAAGACTGGTCGCTCAAACATGGGTTCCATTTCTCGCTTTTTCTTTCTCCACTTCATTTCGACTTCAATGCTTCCCGAAATAACAATCGCAACTTAGCCTTGACCTCATTTTTAATCCTACAAAGAACATTTAGTCTGTCTAGATCACAAAAGTTCGAATAACTTCGACAGTTATCGGGCGTTTGGAAATAAATTTGACACATTGTATCCCTAGATATTGAATCAAAAGTAATTTGACGCAAATACAAAACAAAAAAATTATAAGATTGCAAACAGATTAAAAAAAAATATTGAATATTGAAAAAGTTACTTCAAACATGCTTATTTGGGAGACTAGGAAAAATTATGACGTTTCATACTGATTCATAAATTTATTTGATTTTAATACAGGCACCATTTTAAATGAGACTTAGCATTTAATTAAAAATAGTTTGACCCAAATTCAAACAAAAAAATTGTAAGAATGCAAAATAAATAAATAAATAAATAAACAAACAAACAAACAAACAAACAAATAAATAAATAAAAAATTATTGAATATTTAAAAAGCTACTTCGAAAATATTTCTTTGAGAGATGAGGAAGAATTATGATACAGATTCAGAATTTTGATTAATTTTAATACAGGCACCATTTTAAATTATTGATTTTAATTCAAGACATTAATGATTTTAATACAAGGCTTAACTTTCTCCAGTTACATATTTCAAATGAAATTACTATTATAATAGAAGAAAAACGTTACATACAAATTGCATCGATTACTATTCCAGAATGTTTCTTGGATTTTTTTTAATTTGACACTTAACATATTGAGGGTTGCAAGAATTATTTTCAAAGATGTAGCTTAATTTTTGAAACGTCATATTCGATTTAAATAAAGTAAAATGAGTAAAGGACAAGCTAATGGCTTTAAAACGAAAGTAAATTTCACGAGTTTACATATATGAGGACTTATTGTAGCGGTTAGTAATCCAAAACAACTATCGCTTGTAATTTCCCCTCTTTTGATCGAAAGTTGGAGATGGGTGGTGTATCCCTTTCATTCGTTCAATCATTCTATGATCGATTGTTTAATCAGCTAGCACTCAAATGAAAGATTTTCACCCTAACGATGGCAACACAGCATATATCTGCACTACTGCCATTATTTATATATTCCTACGGAAATGATTTAATATTTATAATACATTTTTCGTCTATTCTTCGATCTGTAAACAAAGAAATTTGAATATTTGTCGCTAGATGAACGATTGGAATGAAATTCGGTACATCTGTACATATGTTACAGTTAAATATCGAATACCGTTAATTTGCACATTACCTAGATAAACTGCAGATTAACTGATTCGTACGGAATCAAATGGTTTGTGCATTTTACCTAGGTAATGTGCATATTAACTACAGAAAATAAAAATTACTTCTATTAAAGTCTTGCGCGCAAAGATGGATGGGCACTGAAACCCAAAAGAAAGTTACACGTTTTAACCAAAATCAAAAACAGTTTAGAATGCTTCAACAAAGGAAGTAAAACAGTAAGTAAATTAACATTCCAAACTGTTGTAAATATGTTGAGAAATCTCACAGTTGATGGAAAGAAGAAATTTTGTTCGAATGAATATTTGACACGGGAACAAGTTATGTCACATTTACACAGAATGAAAGGTACGACTGAAATATGCAGTGTTATTGAAGATAAAGTCATTGAACAAGATGACGAACTTTATCTTGGTATCATTGGAGACAATCAGGTATGTGAGATGGCTTGAATGGATGTGATTTCTGTTCTGTGTAGTGGATTCCTCAAAATCTTCAGTAATTTCATAATTGGTCCTTTTTGTCATTGCTTTCATTCTTTATGCAAATTTACTCCTGGATTTGTCTAGACCTGTGATTATTTTAGGAATTTGGTGTTCTCCTCTAGCAAAATGTTGGGTATCCTCTGCAGTTTCAAACGTTAATGTGTAATTTTCTTCTGGCAAAACATCAGAGTTATAAATTTTCGGCTTAGTGAGATTGTCTTCGTCTATAGGGTTTGGTCTGACTTGTGCCTGGAACTGATTGCACGGGTAATGGTGAATTCACAGTGGAAATCCAAATTGCTGTCCCCCACCAATTGACAAATATCATAAAAAAGATCAAGTTAATTGCTGATCAGTGCGGATAGGAAATTCAGCCCCATTCTTTTTATGCAGTCCTGAACGATAAACGGTTTTACATTGGTAAAATGCTAGAAGATTGAGGGGATGACCTGTTTAAAATGAAATTTCTTCATCAGAGAGTAGCTGATGAGTTTAAGTAGCCATTTAGTGATAATATCGACACAATGCACCTAAGCTCAGTTTTCTTTGGTTCTTGCAACTTTCTGGAGCCGATCCAGTCAAAGTTCCTAGCTTAAAAGACATACTACAAGCAATTGTTATAAACATGAGGAAGAGTGAAGTAAAAACAGATTAATTTTGAAAACATGGATGAAAACAGAAATACATCAATGTGTAAGGATGGGGTACAAAAAAAAAAAAAAAAAAAAAAATTCTCTTTAACTTGCCTCAATAAATTTTTAATTTCTCATTAAGCATAATAAAAGAGTGTTTAATTAGTCCCAGAGTTGTGTGATTATATTATTCCCGAACAAGCTCAAATTTGTGTCAAAATCGGAGATTTTTCAATTTTGGCACCAAATAACTTCCGACGTGTTCAACGTGTCTCCGAGTTTTACGCATTAATAAATAGTACTAATATAGCTCTATCCAATGACACCTTCTTTGTAGTGCAAATCAAAGGCGCAAGATATAATTCAGGCTTGAAAATGGTAAAAAAACATGAAAACCTGGACATTTCATGACCTTGCGCAATTGACTTGTCATGAACTTTTTTTATGTTTCATAAAGATCTATTCTAGTACATTCCATAACAGAGGAAAATGCAGTCGGCAAGTGGTTTGCGAAATTTTATACGGATAAAAATATTTGTCATGTGTCACAAAAATACAAATTTTTTCATTTTTTAAGGTGATCTTTGACGGGTCATAGAATTTGAACGGTACAACTACGGAACAAATAATTTCAGATTTTATCCTCTAATAAGGGTAAAAGCAACTGGTAATTTTTTGAGGAAAATCGGAGATGTTGTGAATCAGGGGTGGTTCAACTTCTCGGAATCTTACTCTTAAAAATAAATTACACAAAAGTAAACTTAACAGCAGAAAAGCAATTTCTTATCATTAAAAAATTACATTTGCCTCTGTATATATTTTAAGTAATTACTAAATTGCCAGCATGATTTTTTTTTTAAATATTACTTCATGAGTTGTGTATTTAGGAAGAAAAGGATGTCAATTATATTACAAATAAAACTTTGAAAATGTCAACTTTTAATTATACGACCATGAAAGCTGTATCCAATAACGATGTTTCACGAAATACCCTGTTTATACAAAGAAAGCACTGTTAGCAATAACACAGATTAAGGTCGGATCTTCCCCTCAAATGACTTCCCGAAGTCAGTAGAAGTTGCTGTTCAGCAAAGCACTGAGATAGGAGATAATGGCACTGCAATTAGACCTCCGTTACATACAATCATTGTAAGTTTAAACTTTATAAAACCTTGAGCTCTTTATTAAACTAAAAAATAATTTATGTTTGTAAAGGTAATTGTAAAAAGACATCTTTGGATGATATCACTAAATAAACTGTGGAATGTAATCATTTAGTGTAGTTTATTTAATTACTGAAATACTAGTTGGTGTTTGGAAGCCCCATGTTAATCTTTGAGAACCTATATTTTAGCGTGGACCTCAATCTCCATCTAATATTTGCCACGAAATACTAAAGTGCTACCAGAAAGGAGCAGATAATTAAATAGGTACAAAATGTTATCGAGGGAAATAAAATGTTCTCATATTTATATACAAAGTTTTCATAATTCTTGTTTAAAGCTCTTGCACTAATCAACAAATTTCCATTAAATTTTGTATACTACGATCACGAGATCACTAAAAATTAAATACAAAAAAAAAAATTACACTTTTTCAAATCATACTTTAAAGAACAAGTATTAGACAATCATTCAATACTTTATTAGATAATTTTCTTTTTGATGTAAGACTTCATTTACAGCGTTATTGCAGCATTTTTATGAATAAAATTCTGCTTGTAAAGCGAACTTCTTTAAAGTTTCACAATATGGTGGCGAAAATTTGAACTGCTTTTTTTTTTAACATAAGAACTTAATGATCTCAGTATGTAAGAATACGAAATTTTATATCAATACTCTAAACAGTAGAACTTTGATTGTAACCCGTCCTAACTTTTAATTATGACTTTCAGTAACTTTTCCTTTTTAAGTTTTGTAGTGTCAAAAATACTCAAAAAATAATTTCTTTTTGGCAAAATGTTTGTTGGAGAACCAAATCATGTTGTTCAATGCGAGCATCCATTTTGAATAGTGAATACTTTTATCAAACAATTTGTGTAAAGTGATTTAAAGTATTTATAGAATAAAATATAATAAATTAAATTATTTCTTCGGCTATTTTTTTTTCTTTTTACATTTTATAGTGATGTATATTTTTTAAATCCTTTATATTAACTTCGATTTTGTTTGTTTCTTCGTGGCCGGTGGGGGGCAAATCTACGGAACTCGAATCAACCCACTTGCACCGAATGCACTTGCCGTCATCTGATCGGGTTGAAGCTTAGCAGATAGATTCGAAGTCGATGACAATGCCTTCTGTCAAGTTTTGGGGGATATCGCTGTCATTAAAAGGTCCATTTATACACGTTTCTACAATCATTTTGGAATACTTATAAATCCCATTTAATTGATCACGATACCAAGTTTCTTGTTGTTTTATCATAACCAAGTTTTCCTATTGTCACAACTGTTTTAAACATAATAAATAAAAGATGTTTGGAAGTGAATGCACAAATTTACATTAATTTTTAATAAATAAATTTTGAAACGCAGTTTGCCGCATATTTTGCTGATAGAGATGATTTTAATATTTAAAATTAGATGCAAACACCAAGCACACGCTGACAACAGAATTGCCGCTATTTTAATAAATATAAAAAAATTGGCAGTGCCTATAAAGGATTTATTTAAAAAACTTTTTTGTTAGGGGTTATATTATGTTTGATATCATTACCAAACGTCTTTCATTCCACTATATATAATTCTCCCTCATTGCTATAAACCGATCTTAAGCACAGACGCTATAAATCGAAGGGCAGTATAAATTGCTTTCTCTTTGAACACAAGAGGCGAAAGTCGCCAAATCTCGCCAATGTTTCCCTACTCTATTGAGGGGGCGACCACGTGCTCATTCGTCACTTTCAATGTCAGCCTCAACTTGACTGACAGCTGAAAGTCCTTTGGGGCTTTCTGTTTGGTGCTCCCCTCGTCAAATAAAGGATATCGAAAGAATTGCAACAAGAGGCCATGATACTTCATTATTGATTTAAGATATTTTTTTAAGATCTACGTATTAAATGATTAACTCGTGGAATAGTTTTTTGCTCAGTCTAAAAAGTTTTCAATTGTTCGCTCTTTTATCAATGCAAAATGAACAAATTATCGTTAGGAATAATTTCAAAAGTGACGTCAAATGTCTTAAATAGAAAAAGATTGAATTTTAATTATATAAATATTTTCATTTTAACATATTCTCTAAAATATGGTAAGAAGCTTACAGAAAGGCTTTGTCAGTCAGAACTCACAATGAAAACTATAAACCCAAAATTTACGACTTAACGTGATGAACACGTTTACGGTAATTCAATAGAGTTTTAATCGAAAGAATCAACAATTTCAACACTCTTCATCGCATACACTTATGCTAAAAAATACTAACGATATGTGCAAAGTATACTTTTGAGGATCTATTGCTCTGTGAAAATGGTTTCATTTAAAATTGTGGTACTTAATTCAGTTTTATCTTTTTAACTCTTTCACTGCCAATATATTTTTGTATACATGAGTAATAAAATTATTAAATTTTTGTGTATAAAAAACCAACTTCTAAATATATATATATATTATTAATATATAATTAAGAAAATTCTGTTAAAATGTGAAACATGTTCTTTTCGTAGGTTTTTTTTTTTTTTTTTTTTTTTTTGAATATTCAAATAGAAAAAGAAACACTCCTCTCTCGTGATATGAAATAAACCTATATTTTGTATTTTAAATATAGATGTCAACAAATGAAAAAAAAAAAAAAACACCGTATAAAATTTATATAATTTTTATGTCATTCCACAATGTTCAGAATGTGAGAATACAATTGATAGGTCTAGCAGTTTAGGATCAAAAGATATGCTGAACATACAAGGCCTGATTTCCACACAAGCCAACAAATCCCAGGCTTGGGGCCCAAAATTTTCAAAGTTGCATTTAAATTGAATATTGTGCCCTTTTTTTAATTTTTTTAATTACGTTTTGAACTCAAATAAAATACATCTTTAAGCTGATTTAAAGCAGCATTCAATAAACAATTAAATCTCAAAAAAGAAGGAGCTAAATATTAAAGTGAATTACATTTTGGTTGATATTTTTTTGTGTGAGATTTTGGACTTTAGGAAATGGCATTGGTGCCAGCAGGATTGTTTTCAGGGTGTTCAAGACTCCTAGAATTTTGTTTAAATCATTAATTTTTCAGAAATATTGATTATAATTCCTATTGAAATGTTAATTAACAATTACGCAATAATTTTCCTTTTGATTAGAAAAAAAAATCATGGTACATATTTTTGCAATCCTCTCCTCTGTAGATTTTAATTGTTACTCAATGCTACCATGTTTTTTTTTTAAAAAAAATGTACATGCAAAAATAGTGAGAATGCAAAAAAAAAAAAAAAAAAAAAAAAAAAAAAAGGTTTCTTTAAGGGTTTTCTTATTTTTCTTTGTTTTTTTATCTTTCAAGTATCCAATTCTGGCAGTATTCAAAAGACAGTGTTTCAAGCAGAATCAAGACACAAAATATAACCGATAAAATCAAAGTTTTTAAAATAAATCCCTTATTCTATGCATTCTTTTATGTGCTATAAGTGCTATAATGTTTGACCACTACGAAGAAAACATTCATTTTGAACTATTAATTAACTTTTTTTAATCAAAAACTTGATTCAATAGATTTTCATCTACAACGAGTCTATGTGGTTAATTTCAGGTCGATTGGATGACGACAAGTGGGTTTATTAGCTCTTCGAAGATTTTGCCTGTATACAGAAGTTGAACATAGTATGTCAATCCATTCGGGAGGTATGCTGACCACGGGCACACAACACATAGAAATATTTTTCTACACCACTTTTTTAAACTCGCTGCATACGAAAACGTGGAGAAATGCAAAAAAAGAAAGAAAATCGATTTTTTTTTCCCGAATGCAGTATTTTATTATCCTATCTTAACATATGGGTAATTGAATGTAACAATTATAAAATTTTTCTACTTACCAGCCAGAAGACAAAATCTTTCAATGAAAATGAAAAATAACCATTTATAAGAAATCAATATTGAAACAACTGTTTTCGGTCCTTGCGCTACTTCATACTAACTTTTCCAGAAATAGTATAATATAGATCAAAGTAATAAATAACCAGATTTATTTGAACTTGAATAAAGTAGACAGATATTAGAGCGCCAGAATAGAGAAATCCCTTCGCATTAATAAATAAAACAGAGCTAAAAATGTGAAATACCGAAAACTGTTTGATGTTGCAATTACGTATCTTATTTCCGTCTAATACTCAAACAATATATTTGAAAATGAATAATAATTTGCTATTAGCTGTCAAAATGATGTGAATCCCCATAAATTCCAAAGGAGACAGACTGAAGTTAATATAAAGGATTTAAAAATACAAACGAGTAATATTTTAGAGAAATAATGAAAAAAAAAATCAAAAGTGAATTAAGGCAGTGTAAAAAGTGCTCAATTGAAATCTAAAAACAAATATCGTGTCTTATATATGATATTTCCAATCTCCATTGTCTGATATTACTATACAACCAATAAATTGCAATACTCAGCTATAAAAAATGTAATTGTAAAAATTACAGTTACAAATTATAGTTTCAAAATGTCATACGTGCATTTTTGACATTTCTACTTTTTCTCCAATTTTATTTTAATTTTCAAAAGCTAGGGAGGGTGCAACTGCATCCCCTTGCACCCTCTTGGCGGTGCCCATGAGAAATGGTTATCAGTCAAACCATCTCAGACTAAAGACGAAAACCTATTCATCAAACACTGTTAAATATTGGGGAGCCTCCTTCACAATTTTTATAGGGCCCCGAAAACATGATGTGCTATGGGCTCCAAGTGAGGCAAGTTAGGCCTCCTTGTCAACATGAATAAAAGCTCCCAACTCTTTTCATTAATTCATTTAAAAGGCAACTGCAATTCGGGGTTACCTCTTCCTGAACTAAACAAGCCGAGGCACATTCTAAGTGATTATCTTGTGCCGCAACACAAAACCGGACTTATGTGATAATGGCTTGATTCATTTCAAGAAATCACGGTTCTGGAGTCTGATTTCTCTTAACATGGTTCTTTTCGGCCACATTTTCCCTCCGGCAGTTTACGAAGAAAAGAAATACACTTTTTAACAAAAAAAAAAATTCCTCGACCCCTTTCATTACTGCTCTTCAATTTGATTTGAAACAAAAAGCAAATGAAAGTTTTGAGGGGAAAAAATATCCTCATTTCAAAACTCAGCCGTCTTCCTTTATCACATAGAAGAGTGACTTGCTTTAGCAACTTTGATAAAAAGAGACACAATTTTGCAACTAGTCAGTCGAGGGGAAATTTTTAAGCGAAGGAGTTTTAAAGGAGGGGGAGAAAAAAGGGGGGAAAAAGGCATTTTCTGTTTCTGTGGAGCGAAAATTGCTTCTTCAAAAGACAAAAAGAAGAGAAGAAGTCGGCATGAGGGGGCCTAAAAAAAAAAGCGAAGAATGTTTTAAGTAAAGAAAGAAGAGAATAGATAGAATAGAACAGAAGACCACTGAATATCCGAGTTTTGAGCTTATCAGAGCGAAAGGATGAAGAGGGGGAGGAGTCGGGAGACTGCAGCCAATCAAATTCACTACACCACGTAACCCACTCGTCTAGAAAAACTGGAGCAGACAGACCTCAATATAATATTTGAAGTATAGTATACAATCTCGGAGATGGTGAAGAAAGAAATGGATTATTCTTTTAATTCAAGATTGCATTTTTCTTTTACAACTTTTTTTTCGTTATGAAACTTTCACTTTCCAACCGCTAACAAAATAAATGGTCCGCAAATATAGAAATATATGCAAGTTTTTAACATGTTTACGGTTTTGTTAAAAAAATTTAATAAAAGCTATTGTTAAAAAATTTGTTAGTATTTATATATATATATTTTTTTGAGTCGTTGAAAGATGCTCATTTTTATTGTTTTTGTTTTTTTTCTGTTCATGTTTTTTACCCTTTTAGAACCAGGCACGAATTTAAGAGGGTTCGCATAAAATTTCATTTATACAAGAGAATTTAACACTTTTTGTTCTGTCAAGAATAAATTATAAAACAATATCTGAAGGAAAAAAAATCATAATTGAATTAAAAGAAGTCATGAAAGAAACTACTTTAGCATTATCGTAATTCTCTTGAATACTTGAATTACTGATAGAACCGATAATTCCGATCCAAACCTGCATTACCACGTTAGAATGACCTTGAGGTCTACTCCTCGAAAAGTCATTCCATGTAAACGCTGATAGTTTTTCAGAGAAGTTTGGGAGGAATAAAATGAGCTCAGGGGACCTTGAATTTGAAACAAAAAGCCCTTTCAATTCCTATAACTTTCTTGTTTTTGTGCTCCCCATTCTATGAAGATTAAGTTACTAAACTCCCGGAAATGGAGGTGGAATCTAATCTGGAATCAAATGGTCAGTTTAGTATGAAAGAATCGGTGATCAAAAATGTAAATGTCCCTGGAGTTCGAGAGAATTGCTGGAAGATATTTTTTTTATGTCGCAAATAATAGTAATTTTTCTTCAACATTAAATTTACTGAGATAATTGCTGTATTTCGAGCAATACTTGTCTTTCATCCAATAAATTAGTAATTTTCATTACACACTGATAGTAACTACGTAACTTTCATTTCGTTAAATTAATGAATTTGTATACAAACAAAATTTAATTTATTTCCTAACGTACTGTAGGAACAACTTTTTTTATTTACAAAAGAAGTAAGTAAGTGAAGTAAAAACTTAGTAACTGACAACTGTAATTTTTATTATAGAGAACATACATTGCCTAATGAAAAAAAATTTCACTCTAAAGTTGAATAATTAATTGGGAAGACTTATTTTCTATCTTTTCTGTACTGAAAACGGAATTTCATGAACCGAAAAGAGTTCTAAGCCTTTAAAAATGATCCATAAATTCTTTGTCGTCAGATGAAATTACCATAACAATTCTCTAATTGACAACTCGGCTAATATTTGAGGATAGAATATGTTCACTTCGACAAGTTTCTATATCATACAAGCTAGTTTAAACAAAAAGTTTTAATTATATAAAAATCATATTAATAATTTATAGGAGCATATAAACTTCTAATTTACAGAATTTTGAAACCATTTTAACTCCACATAACTTCAGAAATCTTCAAGAACGTTATAAATATGGAAATCTGCATAACATCGGCTGAATATATTATTCGAAAACTAAGATCTTCTAACTTAAATTGTCAATGAAATTATTTATGATAGGGTGATAATATAGACTAACATATTTAAAAAAAAAATTATCCCTTGTATCGCTAAGTTTTATGAGCTCAATATCAAATGAATTTAAAGTTTATTAATTCTAGAAGTCTGTTTTCATTAATTTCGTTTTAATGGTTGTTGGTTTCTCTTTTTGTGTTACTATATATAGATATAGTATTGTCATTTTGACTTCCCTTCTTAACTGTAAGCAAATTTAGATGTTCTAAATTATTATTCTCTATTTAGAAGAAAATAAATATACTCGCCTAATAAGGAGTAAAAAATTATTTTCCTTAATCTCTTTTACTTAATATTTTCCCTTGATCTCAATCATATCCCTTTATCTCTATCATACTATAAAAGCATAACAATACATGAAGTTTAGAGCAAAGATCGTATTCAAATTTTACACGACAATAAGTGCCATCCCAACAAACAATTATCAAAATATTTCTTTAATGAAACATTTACTAAATCATTATGCTTAAAACAAAAGAACGCATCATGTTATGAATAATAATAATAAAAAAAAGCTTTAAATCTAATACCAAATAGTTTTAATACTTGATACTACTCCTACAAATATTTGAACACTACCAAAAAAGTTGATGAAAATCTTCTGTACTTCTTATATTTATTTTTAATTACTTTATTAGTTTTAAGTATCACTTACTGTTTGCTGGAGATGAAATATAATGCTTCAAAAAGTGGAACACTATACTCAATTCTAACTCAATAATACTTTTTTGACAAATCTATGAAAGAAAAATTCAACTAAGCTTAGTCACAACTTAGTTTCTTTATCAATCGGTTAAATTGGTTAAAGCTGAAAAAAATTCCTATAGTTTAAGGTCCATACAAATGCTAATACATGTCTTACTTTATTATGATAATTATAAACTTATGCTCTATTTCATTTTGAACAATGTTTAAAACATTTGGCTTCGGATCACACATTAATAATCGCCAATAAAATTTTATCGAAAAATTGTTAATTGTAAATGAAATGTTTTTAAAACATTCTTATCCACTATACTTTTCTCAAGAAAACGGATCCGTCAGACAAAGTAAAATAAACTACAAGTTATTAATTTTTTGTGCAATCAGAACTTTCTATAGTTCCAAGTCCGTTTTTGTTGCTTACTTTAAAATGCCGTTTCTTTATCCATTGGAGAAATATGTTATTAAGCTGAAAAATGTTCACTATAGTTTAAGCTCCATAAAAACGCAAATACCATTCTTATTTCATTATGACAATTACCAACTTATTACAAATTTATTTCGTTTTGAATAATGTGCACAAGATTTTACTTCGAAACACATTTTAGAAATCGCCAATATAATTTTCTCTAAAAACTGCTAATTTGCAAATAAAATGACTTGAAAACATTTTCATCGGCTACGCCTTTCTAAAGAAAATTGATCCGTTAGACAAGAGATAATAAACTACTAGCTAATTCATTTTTGCACAATCAGAACATTCTATAGTTCCTTTTTGTTGCTTACTTTAAAATGCCGTATAAACGACAGAAAGTTTCTATAAGGGAGAATGTATTATCAAATAATGTGAATAAAAGAGGGGGGAATATTACAGCAAGTTGTTTCAGAGATATCAGTACTTAAAGCATTCTGCATCCGAAATGCTTAGATAACTTGAAACGAAAAAAAGACGGAGAAAAATGAGTCGGGGTGTATAGAAGAGCGCTGTGTAAAGACATAGAAATAAACAAAAATCGGCAAAGAGTAAAAAGTGTGCATAAATGGGCCTAATGGAATACTGGCAGAACTGAAAGAATAATTTGAACGTAGTGAAAGACTAAAGGGTAGGATTGCGATGAAAAGAAAAGTGTAGGAAGAAGCTCCAAATGCATCAATTATACTTCTAACAGTTGCAGGTGACTGGCTAGGGAGGGATCCAGTCTTTCCATTAAACAACGGGAGAAGGGGACTGAGGATGACAGAATCGTCTGAATTCCTTGGGCAACAGTGAAATAAGATCAAGCCAAATTGCTGGCTGCTTTCTACTTTTTCCGCCCTGCTTCGATATGATTTTTACGGAGCTCGTTTAATTTGAAAAAAAAAATAAAAAAATGCGCAATTTGCTTTATTTCGTCGTTTTGTTTTTGAAAAAGAGAACGGGGATGAAGTTAGAGACTTACCTTTCGACAATAGAGCTAACCTTTTTTTTTTTTCGATACAGGTGTGTGGCGAATTGGTGACTCTTCGTAAACTAGTATTTTTCTAAAGTAAAACGAATGCTGTAAACTTTTTTTTTATATTAAGTGGTACATAGCGAGATTAAAGAGGTTGAATAAAGCCTCATTAACGGATGAAAAGTTCTGTAAAATGCAAGCCTCCTTAGAAATTGCATATAATTATGATAAATTAGTAAGGGATAGTAATATTTTGTACTCCAAAGATACAAAAAAGAGTTGCTAGATAACTTTTACTTTAAAATTCTCCGCTCCAATCTCTTAGGTAACCAATTGGACCAAATCACGTAATATGATTTCAAAATTAATGGAATAAAGTTTGATTATTTGTCTTAGAATAGAAATGAACACATTTCATCATTATTCAGAAACAGCGCTTTTGTTCATACCAACTGCCCTTAAAATGGGCCTAATGAAGCGTACATTCCTATTGAAGAGGCTGAAAACACTGTCTCAAAGTATAAATGCCAATGTCAAATACCTTACGCAACCATATATTAGCAATGCATTTAAATCTCTTTTTCCGAAAAAAGATAAATATCTTACAATTACATGCATTCTATTTCAATGCTCTTCTAACTAGATACATTTCCATGCATCTTTAAAATTGAAACAGCAATAATAATTTAGTTAATTCAGTATAACTTCGAAGTATATTTTGAAGTATGTTTAGCTTCAAACTATTTGACTCTTAGATACATTTTTAAATTCGTATTTCAGTCTTTAAATTTGTCTTAAATTTAAACGAATCAGTCTTACATTTAATTCTTTTTCCTTTAATTTTTGGCCTTAGTCTGTCTTTAGTACAATTCCTTAAAGCATTTATTATATTGTTTAAATGATTCGAGACAAACTATTTGGAGTTGGCTGTAACAAAAAATTTTACATTCTTATTGCTTTGGTCTTAAAGCTACATGAAAATAGGACTCTACAATATAGGTTAATTGTAAAAAAGGATCTGTAAATCTGCCACTTCAAACATTTAAAAGCTTAAATTGTGACAAACGGCTAGCCCGGGTTTATCTTTCAATAAATAGTTTTGTTTGGAAAAACCAGATGTTCCCTATACTTAAAACCGAAAATTATTTTAATTATATCAGATGGCAACCCTCTGATATTGTGTGATATTTTATTCCTCGGCATATACTTATCTCGCCAAAAAAGACATACAATAGAGAAGGGGGGGAGGGGGTATTTTTTCTTTGGGCATTACCTCGAATCCTTACCTTGGCGGAATTCCTTTCGTATTTGGTGGTATTTGCTGCCAAAAAGATAAAATGCATGAAGTCATCAGAAAACAAAATAAGTCGTATCTTTAGATAAATCGTCGGCGGGGTGAAATAAAGTGGGATAGTAAAAATAAAAAAAGCCGAGAAGATGTATCGATCCGAAACTATGCAGAGCAAGGCCCTTATTCGATATTCTACCCTAACTGAAACTTAGTCCAATCTGTATGGGGAAGAGCAAATACCAATACATAATTCGATATTTGCATTCTTTTCCGGTTGGGCATTCCTTTCTTTGGGTGTTACATTAGTGTTATAGATAGAATGGAAAGGCGGGTTGAAACTGTATGCATATTGGAATCCTGCCGAAGCCCTGACTGATCGTTAGATGCAAGGGAAATAATACCTGACTGGGAGCTTTTTGAACTCCCGAGTTCGAGCTGATATTGCATTTCGCTATTTCTAATAACGCACACATGGAAAGAAAAGTTGATTGATTGTTCCCTTTACAATATGTATTTATCGTCAAAAATCAATATATCCCGCTCCTGACTTCCCCCCTCCAATTTCATCGACTGGCCCGACGGTTAACGATGCCAGATTCCTAAACAGATAGTTTCCGGGTGGGATGAAAAGAAGGGACTTTTCAAAAATGTCTGTCATTCCATGTTTTATTTAATTTCGATTCGTCTCTTCAGTTCTCTTTGGCTGTCCGATCGGCGCTGCCGTACCTTTTCAAAAGATCCCATTGTGTACGGAAATAAGAGATAGCGTGGCTGATGAATAAAGAAGCAGTTTCCTGTCTCAATGGATGGCTCCAAATGATTTTCATGAACACTTAGTACGCTAAAAAACTTACTAGTTGTTAAGCTTCAAATATTTATTCACATTTCAAAGTAGTTTAGATTGAAAATATTTTGGAATGCACCATGTATTAATTTTTACTCGATTTTACTGATTTTCAGTTGATTTTCGTGAATTCCAAAAAAAATTCTTGCTTTTCTTGTTTCAGAAATGATAGTTTTTTGATGGATTTTCCAAAACACGAAAAATGTCTGGCATACTTCTGAAAAAATTCAAATATTAATTTATTTAATTTAAGAATAAGATTAATCATTACGTCATTTATTTTTTATTTTTCTTATTTCAATAAAGAACATTTATAAGTGTACATAAGTGTGATTTGTCTACATTCAAAATTTAAAAGTTGAATTAATTGAGTGCTGATTTAAATGACACCACGAGGTTATATATTTGATACGTTCTTTTGTATAAAAATATCTAAAATCACTCTTAATAAATCAAACAGATTTTTTTTTTTTAATTTAAATAAAATTTTACTTAGGAATATTAATTAGAAGTTCTTCATAAAATGGTTTTACAGTGTTGTAGTGAATTACAAAGGAATTTTTTAGTAAAAAAAAGCATAAAATCCTAAGCATATCTCCTCTTAATTTCACGGATAAAAAATATATATAAAAAATGAATCTTGAAGTATAGATTATGACAAGTTTTTTATAACTTCCCTAGTAACTTTATTGGACTGATGTAATGTAATGTAGAGTAATATAATGTAAAGTAACACAAGTAAGTTTATAGGACTAAATGTAATGTAATGTTAATAAAACACATATTAATAATACCCATGAAAATATTCGGGATTAATTTCTTTAGTTAACGATAAAAAAAAAATTAAATTCTATAGCATCTAAATAAATGTCAGAATTTTCACATATTTTGAAACTCATTTGACAAAAAAATACCAAAAGTTTTTCTTTCTAAATAAATACTTTTAAATAAAATAGTTATAAATTGATGTCTGATTATTTCATTGAATTTTTATACAAATATAATACAATTTTTCAGTTTTATTACAGTAAAAATTACAATACTTTTTTAAGTGAAAACCAAATTTTTTAATCAAACATTTCCTTTGGAAATCTTACTGCTGATATAAAAAATATAGTTAATTATTTTTAGTTAATTTCAAATGTTCACTTTACTTAATAGATATTTTAATAAAAAAATTTAATGAAAATAAGATAAATATTAATACCAATTAATACCAATATTCATCTTTTTTATTATTGTCAGACATTTTTTTACTTTGAAGTACAATTTGATTGTTTCCTCCTCAACCTTGAACTTAAATATCAAGGCAAGGGGTTTACATTTACATGTGATTTTTTGCATAGTGGCAAGTGGGAAGTTAAAGACAATCTGGATAAGATCAGATGAAAATCGCTGCTAATGAGATTACAGAGGAGAAATTAATGTAGTACAGAAATTCTTGGCGAAACTGAAGTTAGAGCCAAAAGGGAAAAGGCGTCAATTTGACTATGAAGCAATAGATGAGCCCTTAACAGAGGGAAATAAATTTAAAATTATCTTTTTTCAACTATTTTCTAGACCTTAATTCTCTGAATGAACGATTCAGGCTTCTGGAAATCTATATAAAACATTTTAATGTTTATAAGGCATTTTAAAACTCGAGGATATAGAAAACAAAAATCTACAAAATTATTGTACCTGTCTTTAGTTAATACTTTCGAAAATAAATCAGATATAAATGCAAATGATCTTTAAGAAAAATTAAGGGATGTATCCCGAGCGCTACAACATTCTATGAAATCTTTGGATGCTTTAAATTATTTATGCAAAAAAATAACTTAGCTAATTTGTATCCGAATACTACTGTAGCATTGAGAAATTTATTAACACTCCCTATCTCTGTAGTTAGCGGGAAAAGAATTTTTTTCCAAATTAAAATTAATAAAACACTACTTAAGAAGTTCAATAAGCCGAAAAAAACTTAGAAATCTGTCATAAAATTCAGTTGAAAGTATTTCGGCTGCTACTCTAGACCACGCATCCCAAATTCATGAATTTGATAAAGTTAAAATTAGAAGGTGAAAACTGCAGTAGATTTGTTGTAGTTGATATTATTTTAAAGTACTTTATATTTTGAAAATAAAATCAGTATTCGTATGTTTTGAGCACTTCTTTTTAAATTCAAATCGAAGGCTATTTTAAAGAAAAGACATTAAAGGGGAGGCATTTCTAAGACTTGCATCATACTGAGGAAATCTACCGCACTGCCTAGTGATACGTGTCTCGGCTAATCCACATTAATGAGAAAACAATTTCATTCCGATGTTTATTTTTACTGAGGTAGTCAAATCGTTTATAGGATATTAGGAGACAAATGCTCATAACTTATAATCGATTGAAAATTTTGAACTGACTTGTACAAGGCAAGGCCATAGCCGTTTGAGCCCTTGTAACACCAGACACTTCATCTGACCGTAAATATAAAATATTATGTAAAACTTAGCCATAAATTAAGCAACTCTGACACTTTAAAAAGTTGACGAAAGGAAGAGAGCAAAAAATTGCGATCATTTAGAGGGAGGAAGAGAGGAAAAAATAATTGGTTTACATTTTTTTTTTTTTTGATTTTTACAACTGCCCAAATAATCCACGATTGGTCGTTAAAATATGCTCTGTTTGAAAATTGGAGAAAAGCAAGCATCAATTTAATTTGGAAAACTAAAAAATTCTATCATTCAAAGAATTAAGAGGGTTGCGTTATGATAACTTAATTAGCATTTCTTAATTAGCCTTTCATATCATCGAAATCTGATAAAATTTGAAGAGGAGATCAATGTGAAGTGACATTGTATTTAATTTCATATATGTTCATTTCTTAGGTTCTTCAATAAAGGCATAAGAAAACATTTTCAATGAATGAACTAATCAATTGAAATAAAAATATATTTCAGTTTCTGGACCTTATGCTCTTTTCTCATAACGAACCTCATATTAAATATGAGAATACAGTGCCAAATAAACACTGATTGTTTTTCACTTTTCTCAGGAGAATTTTTTTTTTTTCCGATTTTGAACAAATTTCTACAGAAAGAACTCTTGTTTATAAGCGTTGAATTGTGAGCCATTTCATTCTTTCGTTTACTTCTTATTGTTTTGATATTATTTGCAGCTTTTGAGATAGCAATTTATTTATTTATGTATGTATGTAGGTATGTATGTACGTACGTATGTATGCATGCATGCATGTATTAATTAATTAATTAATTTATTTATTTTGTGATCGTTGATTTTACCTACTCTTCTGTCAAAAATTACCATTTTAATACTTCATAATAGAATTCATCATCAAAGCACTAACACTAAGTGTTACATACAAATATACACAAACTAAAACATTCATACAAAATAATTTCACTATTGTAACGCCTAAATACCATTTGTTTTAAAAAGAAAATATGGAAAACATACATAGATAAATGTTGGATAGGGGATATCTGCATATATTTTTAAGCAAAATGTATTTTTTTTTAAATGCATGATTTAACAATTTGAGTATCTAAATTAAACTAGTTCAAAACATACACTTTTGGTCGGAGTATTTAAAGGTTCCAAATGAATTAAAATGAAAACGTTTTTTTTTTCTTCATAACGTTGGCTGTTTCCATTAAAGTGTAAGCTTAAATACAAAACAATGGTAATAACAAATCTCTAATTAAGCCACATCTAATGAAGCCATCGCACAACAATCCATAAGCGCACAACCCGCTTTGAAATACCCCCTCCCCCAGGTAAATAAATAAACAAAACTCCTCCCTGGGCATCCCACGCTAAGCCTAATTCGCTCTGGCTACGATAGCAAGGTGCGCGACTGAGAAGCAGATACAGAGCTACTTGTGTGACAGCTGGACGTCCTCACACATGTATCATAGATTGAGAAAGGAAATCAGATTTGCTTACCGTTTCAACGTGCGCTTTTCCTGCCGCCATCTTGGGAAGAAGTGGTAGGGAGGAGAGAAGGGGGAAGGCAGGATGGACGGATTGGCTCGGCCTTAGTGGAAAAATGCAATGGGTTTTTTCATTTAATGTGGTTTTAGAGTAAGTATGGATCGAAAGGGGTTTGAAGGGGAAAAAATACTGGGATGTGTGTTGACCGATATTTACACACGTAAAAGATTAAATTTGCAAAAATAATTAAGCAATTAATGAGGTATTGTATCCGATATTTATGTACGTAAAAGATTAAAGCTACAAAAATAATATGATTGGGAATATGTTTAAATTTATAATTTATTTTTACAATTAACGAGTTATTTATGAACAATCGAGTTGATATCAGAGAATAAAAATATTTTGTAAGCAAAATAGTTTAATTATTTTTAAGTTTATAATTAAAATATTTTGACTAAAACTTAAATACGTGAAAAGTCAAGGGGAAAACCACTTTAATCTAAGTTAATCATTTTCTTGTGACTAATTTTATATGCACTGATGTTCTTTTAGCCAGGGAATTAATACCTTTAAAGTTAAACCCATATAGACAAGAAAATGACACTAACAGTTCAAGTTCATGATAAAATGGACAAAAGTTATATGTGATCAAATCAGGTTGGCTGCAACAAGATTCAATGAGTTGTGAATTGTCTTTTACTTAAAAACGACTCTAAGGGTGGGAAGGTTCACAGAGCTCATAAAAACTTCTTTGTATGTATAAAAAAAAACACAATGCAAAGTAATGATTGATGTTAGGGGAGATCAGGTGTGATTTTGAAGATCAACTCCTTGTGTGTTTTCAACTGCATACTAATAGTTTTTTAATTATATTACATACACAGCCATTAGAGCATATTTTATGACTATTTGATATTATTTACCGTTTTGATACATTAAGATGTCTCTTAGATGTAAATTTCTAAGTTACTCCATTGGAAAGGTTTTGGTGAACAACTGATAGTTGCTAAGTTTTGCACAGCAGTGTATATTTATTATATGCTAATAAAATGTTTATGGATTTATCAATTTTGTGAAAATTGCTGTCCGAATACAGTGAAAAATATTAATCTATAAAAAGACGAATTGCAATGCTGAATAATTTTTAAATTCAAATTATAGTACTTTACAACTTGTATAAGGCTCATAATTTATCAGAAAGGGTGATAGAAATAAATATTATATATATATATATATATATATATATATATATATATATATATATATATATATATATATATATATATATATATATATATATATATATATATATATATATATATATATATATATATATCTTCTGCTATCATCAGAGATTAGCATTAATATAATTAATATATATAATCACTAAAAATGTTCATAGCAGTTACGAAGTTTATTTAAACCTTTTTTTGTCTTTTAAATAATATAAACCTTAAATTAATAATAAAAAAAAACCTCTTTATTCTTATAAGGAGTTATTTTTATTATTAAAGGTAAAGCTAATTGAAATTGGAGGAAATAGAAACTATGAGTTTCGTAAAAAGTTATACAATGACATTTTAGTCAGATTATGAAAAAACGAGAAAATTAGTAAGACATTTGAGACATTTAGTAAGATAGTTGAGACATTTAGTAAGATATGAAAAAACTATAAAATTACATCTGTGGAAAAGCAGAAAAACAGAAAACAACATGAAATAAAAATCACAAAATTGATTTTTTGTAGTTTACTGATTCCCCTTACTAGTACAATAATCAGCAGTAAAGTTCCAAGGCTTTTCATAACTTACTTTAAAAAATTGTCCTATTATTTTCATAGTTGTTTTTTAAAATACCCAATCTTAGTTAAAAAAAAAAGAAGAGATTCTTCTCAAAATAAAATGTAAGACTTATTAAAATATATATATATATATATATATATATATATATATATTTTTATCATACTATAACCTTAGCAACCAGTATAAGTATCCATTTAACAGTTATTAAAATTTCAAACTCAATTGTTAAGAACTTTCCAAGAAAGGTTATATAAAAAATAGGCAATTTAACACATAGGGGGTATCGAGTCCGCTTAACTGAAATAAAACAATTTGTCAGTAGTATATTAGAAGAACTAATTGCACACCGAGAAAATTGAAAATTACCATGTGATGCTTTAACTTTCTTAAATAATAGTAAAAATAACTCCAAGTTCACATTTGGGCGTTGTTTGCTTAGTATTCCTAAAAATTTACTGAAAACAATCTTAAATTTTAATGTATGATCTCTTTTGATACTTCACATACTTAAAAAATTTTTGGTCAATAAAGAAGTTTAACTTTTTCTTAAGAATTGAAATTTATTCTTAGATAACCCCACATTTATTATTTATAAAGATTCCTAAATATCCCTTTTTATAGTAATTGTTTGTTCACTCACAATGAATTTATAATAAATGCTTTCATTTAGAAACAATATTTACAAACATCGTTTGCTTACGTTCCTTAACAACTATTATTAAACAATAAAAGTTTCTTCAATGTTTAGTATTTTGGAGCCCTGAACCAAAAGTTTCGGTTCTATAATAAATTGCATAAAAATTGGAGTAACAAGATTTTATAATTAGATAAAAGTATAGGTATCACAAATGAAAACTTTCTTTGCACATGAAAAAACTAAGCTAACTTGTAGATTTCGAGCATTTCTTTTGAAAGTAATGAAGTGGCCATTGCTGCTAGCACAAAGAACTAAATAGGACAATAGGGAAAGAGTTTCTAATGTCTTCAGAGGAAAAATCTAAGGGAATTCTATTGGAAAAAGTTTTAAATATCGATGCTTTCTTTCATGCGTATGTAATTACTGAAAGAACTTAATTAAAATTAGTGAAGTTTTACTCTTCTAAACAAATTAAGAGGAATTCAGCAAACGCGTGACAATTTAAGGTCTTAAAGCATGAACAATGAGAGTTACGACTTTTTTCACAACAAGTAGTCGCACATTCACTATTCCTAACTTAAATCCTTGCTCTTAATTGCTTCTTTTTAAGAATGACGGTGTCTTCTTAGTAGTTCATTCAAACACTAAAATAAAAATTCGCTATAACACAAAAGACTCACATTAGGTGGAACTAAAAAGTTTACTAATTAAACGCCATCTAACGGAGTTTCTTCTTAAAATTTTATGTGTTAGCACCTTTAATGGACTTTCTTACCAAATTGTAATAGAAAAATGCGATTTTTACATCCTAATGGACTTTCTTACCAAATTCCAAGAGCCAAATTCTATTTTTGAATTGATAGAATAGCATAGTTGATATGAACAGTTTACATGAATCATTCTGCAGTCAAAAACACACTGGCTTGCAGGACTTTCTTACCAAATTCCAATCGACAAAGGCTGTTTTTAAATCGAGGGGATAACATAATTGATATGAACAGTCTACATGAATTATTCTGCAGTCAAAAACACTCTGGCTAGCAGAACTTTTTTACCATATTGTAACAATATGATTTTTACATCTTATTGAAAATTTTAACAAATTCCAATAGACAAATGCTATTTTTAAATCGATAGGATAACATTACTGATATGAACAGTCTGCGTGAATTAGTCTGCAATCAAAAACACTGGTTTGCAGGACTTTTTTACAATACTGTAACAGAAAATTCCGATTTTTACATCTTAATGGACTTTCTTACCAAATTCTAATAGACAAATGCTATTTTTAAATCGATGGGATAGCATAATTGATCTAAACAGTCGACATAAATTATTCTGCAGCTAAAAACACTCTGGCTTGCAGGAATTTCTTACCAACTTCCAATAGACAAATGCTGTTTTTAAATCAAGGGGATAGCATAATTGACATGAACAGTCTACATGAATTTTTTTGCGGTCAAAAACACTCTGGCTTTCAAGACTTTCTTACCAAACTGTAACAGAAAAATGCGAATTTTACATCTTAATGGACTTCCTTACTAAATTCCATTAGACAAATGCTTTTTTTAAATCGTTGGGATAGCATAATTGATCTGAACAGTCCACATGAATTATTCTGCAATCAAAAACACTCTGGCTGGAATTATTTCAAAAGGAATATTTTATATATTTGTATTTTTAATGTATGTTTCATTTTTTATAACACATCGATTTCATGAATCTAGGATCTCATTGCTTCCAGGTTAAAAGTAGGTATAGGTTGCCGTATCATATAAAAAATTTGGAAAAAGGAAAAATCTAAAATTAATTTTTTTATAGATGTATGGACTAAAGAGTTAAATTTTTTTTTTGTTTAGTTAATTTTGTACAAATAAGGAAAAAAAAGCAATATTCCAATATGTAGCACCAAAAACCATTTCCTCATATCTAGTTACCTTACCTTTCTAGTTGCAAGGAATGCTAGGATGAGAAGATAATTGTCCTAAAAACTGTTTCAATGTTTTTGAAACCATAGGGGATCAGTAGACACTTGTTATTTCGACATTTTTTGCCATTCACCGTAAAACAGCAAGTATTTCGTTCTTTTTTCGTCCGGACTTCTCTCTCTCTCTCTCTCTTTTTTTTTTTTTTTTTGTCCGAATCGGCATAGAATGCTTGCTATCTCGGAGCCCACTTCTCGAGTTCCTAATCTGTTTAGTTGTAATGTTATTCAAAATATATTGATTATATTGCATAGCCTAACTCGAAATATGTTCGTTAATTTAGGAATAAAAATTTTTGATAATAAGAATGCTTTGTTCAAGTATTCAATGTTTAACGTATGTTTTCTTACTCATAAAATTTTCATTATTTTAGTCTCTTATTCAATTAATTCTTTCTTTAATTCAGTATAGTAGATTACTAATACTATTATATAAGATTAATAAATGTGTGAAGTTTATTTATAGAACGTTTATTAAAGTTTAAGAATCTATATGACTTATGTTATAGGTGTTTCAATGAAGTTAAATTGTTTTCATTATTATTACAAACGACCCAATATGAATGTATGTCATGCTTTTAAAACGAAACAAAAATCTCAAAAGAATGACTGTATCTTTTTTTCATATTTAAATTTTCAGAGTATCTCATCATGTGTTTAATATTTAATCCCCAAAATTACATAACACTTTACGCTAACGATTCAATTCTTAACGTATATTTAAGTTAAAGAAAAGACTAATAAGACATGGTCTAATTACATTATGTTTATAAAGTTAAATGATTTTGTACTTGTATCATTTCAAATAATTCATCGTTTTCAAAGGAAATAAACATAGATAGTTATTATATCGCTTAGAAGATTATGAATTTAGACTGTTGCATTTTGTTTATAATTAACAGAGTAACAATTGAATCCTCAGATTACCATTCTTTTTTTAGGTTATAAACCTTTTTAAATTTGAAAGTTTTTTTTAACAAAAATGTGTTAGACTCTGTTGGCCATACTTGATCATAATCATATTACGATGGGGAGGAATTTCGATTGGTTTGGTTTCTACGCTCAAAGACCAATTTTTTTTGCACACTGACGATTAATCAGACCAGAACCTACAGCTTAACGTGTATTCCGAGCCATAACTAATAACCATGCCTAACACGGGATTCAAACCCCGCAACTTTGGTATGCGAGGTCAGAGCATTAACCACACTGTCATCAGGTGGACAATAAATATTTGAATTGTTTAAAAATCCCATTGGTGTTTATATTCTATTTTGTGGGACGTATTTATCCCGTTGGTAGGCTAAGGCTTAGAATGGAAGTCATAGTCAGTCCTGTGGTTGTCATTCAGTAGAATTAGTAAACTAAGAGTTATATGTCTGGATTGAGTTTTTCAGACATTCTTTTTAAATCGCAAATTGGTAATCCACGAAGTTAATGTTAAGCATTGAAAACTTGGAGCACATTTTTTCTCAATAGAATGTGATATCTAAAAATGTATAATGAAAATTCTTATTCAATTAAGGAACTACCTAATATTCTCAAAGGGTAACAAGTTTATGGAAAAGTTATTCAAAGTTTGTTTTTAAATGCAGAAAAATTAACTTTTCGGACCAAAATCATTTTTCTTCAAATATTTTATTAGGAGAACATGATGAATATTTGACTTGAATACTTTTGCAGAAAACATTGTTGTGTGTTGCAGTAAAATATAATCTTCCAGAAAAGATGAAAGCTGCACTTTAACCTTTCAATATGCTCACAGTCGAATCAAATCTAGCTTCAATTCGCCAATTTACTATTTCTTCAAAAGAAGTTCAGATCAAAGGGAAGAAATGCATTGCATAATATATTCCCCAGTACAAAAACGAGCACTAAAACATCCTTCCAGGAAACACCAGTCACTTTTTCTTCCCCTTTTATTTTTCCAAAAAGACAGACAGGGTCGCGAAAAGGAAAATAAACAGAAATCAAAACGAGGGTTGTCATCGATTAAATATCCTCATCTCGTTCCTTTGATCTTCTCTTCCTTCCATCTTACTATTTTAAAATTGCTCTTTCTATCCATCTTTCTCTGTCTTCTTTCCCCTTTTCCGGTTCTATCGTTTTCTGTCAATATCAATCGGGATTGAAATGTGTATAGAGTAAAAGTAAAGCTGACATTGCTCTTTTTCTTTAAATCTCATTCTCTGTTCTGACTGATACCCGGAGAAATTTTTACTTTACCGAAACAGTATAAATACGAATTGGAATGAAATTGAGAATGATATATACTGAAACTGCTGTCGGTGTATGTTGAATGGGATTCTTGCACATCCATATCAATAAATTGTGATAATTAATAATTTCTTTTGAGGGTCTGATCATCAGTTTACATTACTCAATATCCAAAAATATAACGTTTTTATTTACCTAACATGTATTCGTATAATGTTAAAGGAGTTCATATAAAAGGAATATTAATGCTATTACAGAGAAACGTGCATGGGGTGAATTTTGAAAATAAACATAATAATAAGGCATTTAAAATTAACATCAAATTAAAATATTGTATTTTTAAAATTGGATAAATATGATTCTTTTGTTACAAATGTGTGATTTTTTTTTGTCTGGCAATATATGTTTGTAATAGTAATGTAAATCTTAAAAAAAAAAAAAAAGTCCGAGATAAGTCTAAAAAAGTAATGAAATCGCGCCCCTCCCTATTCAGTATGACACGTATTCAAATGCCATTAAGTTTAAGGGCGTTTCATTTTACATTTTGAAACTGCATTCAAACTTTATTATTAGTACATTACAAGTCTTTCGAACAAGAGCAACACCGCAATTTAAAATGCGTTGAAATATGACACAAAAATGTTGTTTTTAGATATGAGTCTATTGAGTCTACACTCTTATAATATACATTAAAAGGGAATAACAATGTTTAAATGGGGAGGTTGGCCCCTTGTTTTGTCCTCTGGTGAAAGTTGATTTCAAAGAGCTGCTTCTGGTTTTTCGATTCAAAAGCCTAACAGATTTGGCTACTCATCCCATTGTGATATCTAGTAATAATAATTTATCTCATTACATGACAGCAAAATTTTAATTTGACGTCCGATACAACTGCATAATATGAGAAAAAGTAAAAGCAAATTTTTGATCTCTTTACTAAAAGTGTTCGCCGGCCCAAAAGAATGATTCCTCCAGAAAGAATCATTCCGTTTTGTCCTCTGGTGAGAGTTGATTTCCTGGAGCTGCCCCTGGTCACTGGGGCAAAACGGACAGATAGCAACCCTTACGGATGTTGCTTCGGTTGGTGCAAAGAGAAACATCCGAAGCATTTTTCTCTTCTAGGCGACAGCCACTGACATATTGACAATGAGACGGCTAAAGAAAACGACATTCTTTCGGATTTATTTCACACATGGATTTCGATTTATTACTTTATTCAGTTCCAAGTTTAGAGATTCCATTAACTTACAACGGAAGCTTTGTGATAGAATACATTATTTGTAAAAGTTTAAGGAATTTATAAGTAAAATTGTGATTAATTATTCGTGTTAAACTATTGTTATTGTGTAAGATCTCGAACTATCAATGTATATTTCATGATATTTCCTGAGCGGGATAGTAATTGCATCGTAGTTAAAATGTCATGAAATTGTGCTGTTGTATTTTGAATCGTTTTTTAACTTCGTTAGGGATGTATCTTTTTTTTATTGTACATAGATTAGCAAAATATGAATGACATTTTATCTTTGTTGTATTATTGTTTGCATTATTTTTTATACGTATTAGTTTCAATTGTATGGAATATATTTTTTTTTTAAATTAATATACTCTCTTTATTGAGTGATGAAAAGGTAATATGAATATTCCTAGTATTTTCATGGCATAAGAAAATTCATAGTATAAGAATATATAAGTTAAAACCTACTTGCATCTCTTAAGAGTGATCCAAGTTTGCTATAAATTTTGCTTCATTAATTACGCCAACTTGGCTCACTTTTAAAAACTGCCAGTAAGACGTCACCAGAGATTTGAAGTCTACAACCTGCCTCATTGTAAATTAAAAAGCGGTGGGTTACCTAATAAAAAATAATGGTTTTTTTTTTTTGGCAAGTTATGGCAGATTTGGCAATCGGATTTAGTTCAACTATTTTAAAGTCTATTTTAGAACAGTTTCGGCCATATTTGCTCCGACAGTCAAGTAGATTCATGATCTACTAGCATTTCTCCACATTGTATGAAACATTCAGAATGATGTTCGAGGGGGTACCTAAACTTGCAGTGGTCTCTCTGACTCTACAGCAATGAAAACTAACTTGACAAAATTGTATAATATATTCAAAGATATTCCCATTATATTTCAGAGTTTGCTTTTAAAATACAAATTTGCTCCGTAGTAAGATTATACTTTAGAAATGTACTTAAAATTCAAATATAAAATAATTTGATATGCTATATAATATTTTTAAACACGTGAAATGAAAAGAGTTGCGGTGTTGAAACTGACTTTCCGCAACTTTGCAATTCAGAAAAACCATCCTCTCTGCAAAATTCAGTCCCCCCCCCCAAAAAAAAAATACACTTTTCGCAAAATTCTGGGTTTCAAAAATAGTATGATTAACAGAAATTTACATTTAGAAAAATTTGAAGAAGCTTATATATTCTGTTCACCTGTATTTTATAACCTGAAAAATATATTCTATTAACAAATAATGCTTTTTTGAAAATTAATTTGACATTTTTCATATTGATACCTAATAGAATTTCATGATTTTTTTAAACAGGGAATTAAAAATTAATTTACTTTATACCACACTAAACATGCAAATGTTCAAGGCAAGAAAATATCTAAATCTTTGAAATTACTTCTAACAGATATATAACTAAATCAGGGCTTAAATTCTAGCGCATTAAAAAGTAAATTGAATTTAACAGCTCGACTGTGAATTCAACCGAAGAAATAGCTTTTTTAAGGCATTGATATAATTTTCTCGGTTTTTGATCCTCATCATGTAATTCCTTTAGAAAAAAAGGATTTGGTAGTAAATTTTTGCCGGAGAAAAAGTGGAGATGATTAATGACGATCGAAAAGTCAACAATGAAAAGTATTTCTTTTCTTCGATGACATTCAGTAAAAAACATACCTCTTTTACGAATTGCTTGACTCAAAAGGTTCACTTTGATGACATTTTGCCGAATCATTTAATAGACATCACTTGTACCTGAATATAAGTATATTTTTCAACCACAAATTTTTTTCATACATATGCTGCAATATACATGTTTAATTATTTGATTAAAAAATTTCTTAACAGGAAAAAATAATTTTGCATGCATGTAGCTATCGCATGTTCCAACTAACCCTATAGAAATATGGCGTGAAATTTTACTTGTGTGAAGTCTAGCTAAATAAAGCCGACCCAACGGTATAGTGGTTAGCGTGCTGGCTTCTAGACCGCGAGGTTGCGGGTTCGAGTCCCGCGTAGGCATGGGTGTTTGTAAGTGTATGTTGGCTTGTCTAATGACGAATGTTTCGGCGCATTATAGCCCTCGTGTTGCTGACGGTGCCAGATAATCTGAAAACAACCAACCAACCAATCTAGCTAAATAAATTTAAATATATATATATATATAAATAGATAGATAGATATAGGTATAAATGCAGTTGGTGTTTATATCAAACAATATTTATAAAATTTAAATGGTTGGAGTTAGTTTCTACGCTCAACTACCTATTTTATGCATGTGTTGGTATTGTGTACAAATGACAGATACAGCACCTAGACACCAGAGATTTTTTGTCTACTGGTACCTGTCTACTGATCTAGGAGTCCATAGTTAGACTCCCCGTTAGCGCACATCGCTACATTAGTAACGAACGGACAACTGAATCATGTTGCCATCTACTGCACGACTTAAGACACTACCATCCCGGCTTCTTTAGCAACTCACTGCCATTTAGCAAGAAACCTCCCGGCGACTCACTGCCACACGTAAGCAACCCGTCCCTTTGCGACTCACTGAGAAGGGGCTATAGTCTGGGCGCTATTGTCGAAAAAAGTGGTTCAATGGGCCACTTCATGATGCAAACATGTGGGTTGTGTCATTCGCTTCGTATGAATGCGTAGAAAATGAAATCCGATGATGGGTATCTGGTACCCCGGTATGAGCGGCGCTACAGTCGAAAATCCAAAATGGCCGCCTCCTTACCACCTAACGTACGTTTTTGCCGAATAATGGCTTCCCAGCTCATTTTATCAACTAGATGATTATTAAAAAACTTGTACGAAATAATATTTCCTTTTCGAAGGTATATAATGCATGTATGTTAGGTTATATATTATAAAATTCAAAATGGCCGCCGCATAGCGATCTTAAGTACGTTTTTCAGGTTGGTTGGTTTGTGCGCTCAATGATATATGCTTGTGCGCAATAACGGCTAACTAAGCCGGGACCTGCAACTTAACGTGGATTCCGAATCACAAAAAACGTCGATACCTAACACGGAATTCGAATCCGACACCCTTAGCATGCGAAGCCAGAGAGCTAACTACACAGCCATCAGGTCAGTTAGAAATGCAGACTTGGATTTGCACTTGGCATCCCCACAGGACTTCTTAAAGTATTTCTTTGCCTTTGATCGACTAAACTATGCAAGAATGATTCCACTGTACTTGATAGATATGGAAAGACTTAATAAAAAGCCTTCAACTATATGGCAAGAATTACAGCAAGGAAAGTGGGTTGTCAATGAAACCAAAATACTGTTTTGTGCTTTAAGAGCCGATGAAGCTCTGGAGCACCATAACAGAAGACTTTAATTCCAAGGGGTACTTACAGGCACCACTCTAAACGAGAATGCTCAGACAAGATTCTTTCTGGAAGATCCTGAGTTCACAAGAATTGCTGCAGCAACCGAAGCAATGATTAAAAATGCACCCCAATGCAAAGTGTCATCATGAACATTGTCTATCGGTTAGCAAGCGTCAGGATCACAACGTTGAAAAGGCGATAGAGGGTTTCAAATCGATAGATTAAATCGATTTCAAATAGAAAAGTTACTAAGTAGATATGACGTAGCACGTGCTTTAATATCCATGTTTTCAAGTTATGTGTTAGTGTTGAACTCAGATAAGTTATTTTTACTAAAAAATAAATGTATTATAATGAAAGGAACTCACATTTTGTTACTCAAATACCAACTACAAAGCACAAACAATATTTTAAATTTCGAAATAATCCGAATCTTCACATTATTTTAGAGAAAGCTCGACATCTTTTGATGAATAATATGCATATTATCAGCAATTGTCAGATGCGGTTTAGATACTGCATCCGAAATTGAAATGATTTTGCGTGCTTAAAATCGAGAAATTGATTTGAATGAAACTTTTGGTTTGTATTTTGAAACTGAGTCTGCATCAGAGAGGGAGATTCAGAGGAAAGTGTTACAATCTCAATAGATGCATTAGATCCTATTCCTACTTCTTCATCGTTAACATAGCACTCATAGGGAGAGTAAGGATGAGCCTAAACATTTTATCCATGCCGAATGATGTTCTCTAGATTGCCTTTGGAAGTATTTTTGCGTTACACTTAACCATCTAATGCATAGTGTAGCATATATGCAACACAACTTGGGAGTAAAATTTGAGTAATAATTAAAAAAATTTATTGCAATTTGAAATTACAATGAATTATATCAGTAACACTAAGATTGTTTATACCTAAAAAGATATTTTTTTAAGCATACCTTTTGTGATAAACGCCAGTTTTATGACCACTAGTTGCATCATAAAGAGAAAAAATCATGCACTAGAGCAAGGGTTCCCAACCTTTTTGCACCTGCGTACCACTTGACTTTTTGAGAAATTTTGGCGTACCACCAGACCTAAATATTTTAATAAACGTATAATATTTACTCTTCTAAAAGTGTTCAAAGGCTTTTTGAATTAAATTCCTGAGAAAATTTCATATTTAATGGTTAGATATTTGTTTATTTATAACATACTTATAATAAAGGAGAAATAAAAAGATTAAAATGGTATTAATTTACAGTTTTATTTATTACCCATAGGTCTAAAAACATACAAATAAAAAATTAATACAAACTCAGCAAAAAATTAATCATCATACAAAATATACTTTTATAGTCTTTAGTGCGAAACTTGTTGTTTGCCTGTGATTAAAATATCAACATTAAGAGTAATGGAACTTATCTTCAATCTTAAGTCCTCTTCAACACTTATTCTGCTTCTATGTTTATTTTTTATGTACAAGAGTTCAGAAAATCCACTCTCACACAAGTAACTAGTAACAAATGGCATAAAAAATAGCAGAGCTTGCCGGAAGATCAAAGGGTACTCGGTTTTACATCCGATCCAGAAGTTAATTAAAGATTTCTCTTTAAAATAATCTTTCATGGAACTATCTTCTGTAAGATCGATAAACCTTTCTTTTAGTTCACCTGAAACCACCGTACCACCTGAAACGTTCCCGCGTACCACCAGTGGTACGCGTACCACCGGTTGGGAACCCCTGCACTAGAGGGTTAAATGTTCCAATGCTTAAACATTTTCGAGGAAATTATATCGGTACATCATAGTTATAATTTGAAAATTCAAACGAATAGACTTGCGTAAGAAAAGGTGAAAAAATTAAAATCAATTTTTGAAATCAAATCAATGGGGATTTAAATCCTCAGATAAATACATCGTTTTCAAAATCCAATGACAAACAGAAAAATAAAAAGTCAAAAGTCCATTTTGGAATAGGACTTTTTTTAGAAAAGATTAAACTGTACATCTTTAACTTTATTTAGTGGTTTTTCATGCAGTTCTCTTCAAATAAAATAATTGTTATTTATTTGTATTTAAAAAAAAATGTCGGAACTGTTATAAAATCTTTGTACTATCATGAATACCTAGCTAATAACAAAATCTCCCAAAAAACAACTAGACGATGTAAAAAAAGCCCGCCAAGTAAAACCATCAGTCAGAAAAAGTCGTGAAATCTAATGTTTGCTGCCAAGCGGCCTCGTTTAGTTTCTTTGGGGTACATACACAATGACCTAAACTGAGATTATTAGGGGGAATCCCCATTGAAAATCAGAACATGGCAGGCTAGAAACATTTCGGATTAATTCCATTTACTTTGCATAAATTGCACTGAATCGAGATTAATTTTATAAAAACTCTAGCTTGCCAAGTACTGATTGCTAATGGGGATGTCCCTTAATAATCCCAATTTTGTTCATTGTGTACAAATACACCAAAGAAACTAAACGAGGCCGCTTGGCGACCAACATTAGATTTTACAACTTTTTCTGACTGATTGTTTTATTTGGCGGGCTTTTTTTTTAACGTGTAGTTGTTTTTTGGGAGATATCAATTCTTTTTGTTGAGTTTGTTATGTTATAAATGAGAAAGATACGTCCAATGGTTATTGTAGTGTCAATAATCATATCGTCACTCTAAGAAAAAAAAAATAACGTAAGTGACAACACCATTAAAATCATGTACTACTCTTTGTATTGAGAGTGACAATAAATATCATGATTAAATATTGAAGAGAGATTTAGGTTTGCAATCCAAATCCTTTTCGTTTCATTTAAGAAGAAATCTTCCTTACAACATCAAGAAAAACAATTTCATAATCAAAAATATGTATCTGTTATAACTTGGGCACAAAAACAAGCAATTATATACTAAAAAATAAGTAATTATACAAAGTAAGTAAAACATACAAATTACTCACTTTCATGTGAAATTGAGGATTACCAGCTTTTACATACCAATAAATATATAAAAAAAATGCCTCTCATAGCAACTTTCGCTTTAAGTTTGAAATATAAGACTTGTTATTATTTTAAGAGAAATTCATCGAGACTTAGTGGTGGAATCGTTAAGATATCAGGCTCTAGTGATCAAGAAGATGCGTGGTTCAAATCCGATCAAACATCTAGGAAACTTTATTTTAAAGTGAAAGTGGTTGTCTAAGTAAAAAATCGAAACACATGTTTTCAGAGCTTTGATAAGCATGCAAATTAATTGAAAAATAAGTAATTTTAATTTATTTTTTCTAATTACACAGTTTTGATGGTTCAACTTAAAGTATTAAAGTCACTTCTTGAAAGTGAGTGAAAGGTAAATATCTGATATCCATTGACCTGTTCTAATCAGTCATTTCCCGGGCTAAATTTCCCAACTTCAGGGATCATTTTTGGGGGATATAGACCCTCCTATTCATTAATTTATACAAAAGGCAATTCCTCTAATCAAGCAGATAGGAATAAAAAAAAATGGTATGAATATATTAAAGCGTTTAAGCTGTAAGCCTGGCTTGAATTCCCAAGTATCAGGATCATGTCCGGTGGATATAGACCCTCCTACCTATCAAATCATACAAAAGTCGCTTCCACTAATCAAGCTGAGAAAAATAAAAAAAATAAAAGAATGGTGTAAAATCATCAAATAGTTTTGGCTGTAGCCCTGGCTAAATTTGTGATCACAACCAGAAGAAGAAGAAGAAGAAGGAGTAGAAGAACAACAACAAACTACCTGTGACTTCGACGATTTCCAAATGATTTTTTTACTATGTGTTATTATTCAATGTTAACAATGATGTTGTTATGTTTCATCTACTCACCCGGGGCAACATGATGGAAAAAAATCAGGGTTCTTGCTATAATAGAAGCTGTAAGGGGTCGAAAACGGGCCTAAGCTCTGTCAACGTAATATACACTTCCATGTTTGCCGCTTTGACATCGGACTTGGCGGTGGAAGTTCCTAGATATATATATTTATTTTTAAATTTAAAATATTTGTTTAATTTTTTTAAAGGAAACTCATCAATATAACAGACATTTCATTCCAATAAAGAAATAACAATTTGCTCTGAATATTTAAACCAAAACATAATTAACACATTTAGTTTGGATAATTGACCATGTTAGTTAATTAAATCAATTTAAGAACTAAATTATCGATGATTATTATTATTTTTAAAAAAACAATTTAAACACTTGTAAATTTCTATTTGAAACCTGTTTTAAAGTGTATGGTAATATGGTAACAGACATGACACAAACTTCTAAACAAAAGAATTAAATAAATTAAAAGAGGAAGGAGGTTGTGTTTCTCGTCGGGAAGGGGGGGGGGGGGGGGCTCTAAAAATAAGGGTCTAAGTAACAATGGACATTTTAACACTTGAATCGAGCCTATACTTCCATAACAAGGGACCTTTCAGCGATAAAAGCGAGCCTGTGCAAACGTAGCAGGGAAATTTTTAGCAAACGAAGCAGGCTCGGTTTTGACAATGAACATTTATACGAGCTAAGCTAGTCTGAGCACTCACAGCCGGGACCTGTACACAATGACATTTCTGCAACGGGTGACCACGCAGCTATTTTTTAATGAAACCTATCAACCCTTTAAAAGTTTCAGCCATTTATAAATTACTTTTAGTGTTTCGAATTTGTATAGACAACTTTTCTGTTCAATACTAAAAATTTAATTTGAAATTAACATCCAATTTTCAAATATTAGAACAGAACATGAAACAACTTTGTCAATTAAATTCAAGTTTTTTGAGAAATTTGTTCATTTTTGAGATTAAAAAAAAAATAATGATATTACGAACTCACTTCATTGACTCAACAATTGGAAAAAAATTAATTATTGGTTCAAATGCATAAAAAATTTTAGGATATAATAATAATAATAATAAAAAAGAGTCGAAAATTGTCATTGCCATTGATTGTTGCCATTGGTGGCTGGTTGCTTCAGAAATATTTCATTTTCATGAAACCTGTTCAAATTACACGAAAAGGGAGTTTGGGTCTATCGTTTTTGTTACGGATGGCTTAATGTGACTCAAGGTAAAACATGTTCCCTACTCTTAACGATACATTTTTTTTTGTTTATATGTTCTATACATAAAAGTGTTAAATTATAACCAGAAGCATTATAGAGCAGAATAAATGAAAGCAGGAAATGGGCGATTCTTGATGTGCATCTCATTTCAGAACAAATTGCATACTTCATGGCTATTTGATTCGAAGCATTTCATGATATGTCCTGTCTTTAACTCAACACCTATATAATTTTCGTTTTTCACTGACATACAGCTACATCTACATTTTTGTAATTTTTTTTTTTATTATTTACTCACGTCACTGTTTGCCAGACAGATGGAAATTTTTTAACGAAACAGACATTAGTGATGTGCATTGCGGCGTAGTATGATTAGCTTTACAATACAAGAAACTTTAAGAGGAATATTATGTACAATTTTAAGTTTCCAAATGCTTAAACAAGTTTAATAGCATTTCTAAAACTAAAATTAAAAAAAAAAAAAAAAAAAAAAAAAATGATCAAAATAGTTTTAGAAAAGTTAAAAAATTCTGAGCTTACCTCAATGTATCAAAAACCTCGAAGATGACTTCCACAGTTAAGTTGACGAACCTTTGCAACGTTGAGGGACAAAAATCCAGGCAAGATCTCTTCGCAACTATGAACGCCACTATGAACAGCCAGTTATCTGCGGAAGAATTCATGGAAATGAATTCGATCTTCATACAAAGAACTCACCTAGCTGGATAGAAAGAAGGTCCATTTATTTTTACCCTAATTAGGCTTCCGACCAATTTTATCTCCATCAAACCTCATCAAGCGACAGTAAACTGATATTAACGGGCAATCGCAATTACTAGTCGATTACTTACGGCTTTGCTTTCATTACCCTCCTGAATTTCACCATGTAGGCTATTCCTCTTCTGTCTCTTCTGGAGACTAGTTTACCTCCGAGCAAAAGACCCAGTGAAGTTTGTTCAAGCTATACAAAAGCATTTGGAGCTTGGAGACCTTCGGAGTTCCTGCTTGCCAGAAGGGGATGCAAAAATCCCCTTTTCCGTCTGTAATCCCCCACTTTCACCCCCTTCTGTAACTTTTAAATTTATGACTTGGTGTGCAGAGGTCTCCGAAAGAGCATCAATCTTTCTGCCAGTTGAACAGATACACCTTTTGAGAGGGCTAACCGCCAAAATGGAACCTTTTGGGGGAGGTGCAAACGGGGCTAACACGTGGGCCCGTAGCAGATGTATAGCCCTCTGATATCGCTTATACAAAAGATGTAGAAGTCTGGTGAATATCGAAATCAGATTACATTAATGTGACAGCAGAAAGATACATCCAACAAAGTTACATAACGATAGACTTTTCGAACGAAATTAATCATTGGGAGCGCTAAAATTGATCGAGAGAAGCGATTACGTTTTTGTGCTTTTTTTTTTTTAAATAAAATGTGACACACATTAAATGACACTTAACTAAATCGATTTATAGTAAAATTTAACGCTATTATGAAGGTAATGGAAGTATCAATTTAAAGGCGCTTGTGGGATTTAATAAAGTCTTCATGTTTAGAATGATGCCATATCTTTGCTTAATAATTATAGGACCCTGCATTTAGGTTTATAAAGCGTTTATAACAGAAATATGTTATGATAAAACATAGACTGCACTTGTTGACGTACATTTCTTGTCCAATACACGTTTGCAAAAGTTAATTGACAAAAATAAGAATTGCTGTTGATTTGAAATATTGATTTTTTCTCTAGTCGGGGGGGGGGGGGTAATTTTTATTTAATTTAATTTTTTCAGATCATTGGAACCCTTGTCAATAAATCACATGCATTATTAACAATTAATCTTTTAAAACTAAAAATATGATTGATCTGCCTGATTGCCAGGAAAAGATCCCCCTTATATATGAATGGGTTTTACTTATTGGAAATAAAGCACCTTAGTTTTTAAGTATTTTATTTATGAAATATTTTAGAATATAATGCTTTACTTATTATCACTTTGAAATCATTCATTCAAATAAGAGTCCTAAACAATCCTCTAATTTTAAAATTGAGGGGTTTAAAAAGACTTATAAAGTAATTTTAGTCGATGCGATTTATAATTAAATTAACTTGTTATTGTAAAAATATAAATTTCACTGCGTCGGTGAATCGAAAGAATAAATATTCAAAAAACAAATGTTACATAATTTTATCAAATATTTCATTCTTAAATATCATACGCATGCATGTCGTAAAAAGTAAAAATACTTTTTTCTATCCATACTTGCCCATGTATGCCATACATATATCACTGTAGCATTTCTGCATGCCCTTTTACAGTACAAGGCAGAAAAAGCATGAGTAAAATAACCTTTATAGATAAAACAATCACGCATACGTGAATATAGAACTATACTAGAGCGCATTTTTGTATACAGGATTTCCCAAATGTTACACTCCATCTTTAATATTATAACCTGGAAAAACAAAGTTTTTAATATAAATCATTTATATGCTATGCCAATTTTTATGCGTAATTGCTGCTTATTGAGCTCAAATTTGGTTTTCATAGTGTTTGACCATAATGAAGAAAACATCTATTCCGAACTATTTACTAATTTTTTTTGCCCTCAAAACTTATATGAGTACACTATGAGCGAGCCCCAACGAGTCTATCTGCCAAGTTTCAGATTGATTGGATGGTGGCAAGTGGGTTAATTAGCCTTCCGAAAATTTTGCATCGTCAACCTTATTAGGGGAAGGTTTTAGTCATTAAATATCACCAAATTATAGATATTTGAATTTATTTTCATTAGTTTTTTTTAGTATTTTTATTAGTTTTTTTTAGTATTTTCATTAGTTTTTTAGTATTTTCCTTAGTAATAGTTTGATAGTGAGACAAATGTCTCCACGAGTTAATTGTTTTTCAGCTATAAAAGCTATCCGTAACTTGTTAGTATTTGAGATAACTGAGAGGGTCCAATAAATAGCGTTTATTTCCACTTTGCGAATAAATTCAAAACATGCCTGTAAGATGTGTAAATAGCACCATGGTTGAATGAACGGCATCCCTGAAACAACATAACGCCCATAGTGATCAAAAGACCATCTGTGCAAGAAAGACATCCTCCTTATGTCTGAACATCTCCGCCCATATCAAGTCAAATTTTCCTTTTGCCATCTAAATGACATTAGTCTGTAACATGATTGCGATTCAAAGTTTCCTTGTCTCTTGAGTAATACTCAAATGAACGGGGAAAATCGAACCAACTTTTGAGAGAGTGCAGGAGATAAATATTACTCATACATGGGTGTGTTTCTTTTATTTAAGGTGCATCACTTCACTTACTTAGGCTGATAAAGGACTTTTTTCTAGAAAGATATAGATATTGCTTTCAATTTTAGTATGGATTAAGTTTTTGCGCATGCAACTAATTGTCCCCGAAATAAGATTTTCAATCCGCTTCATTTAGCCAAATTTTTTCAATATGAAATACTTCTATGAGAGTCCAATATTTATTTATTGTTCAGCTCAAAATTAGTTTGATAATTATGTTCCTCAGAGATAAGCGATAATGAGATAGATCGATTCGTTTGCAGGCCTGGCGTGAATTACCTTAGAGGGTGGAGGACCAACTTTCAGAGGGTGCGCCAGGCCCCTCTTACAAGCATGAACCCATCCCATCAATTTTGGCTGGAGGGCACCTACCGGGAGGTACCTCTTCCTTTTTTGAAGAGTCAAAATAAACAAGATTGAGTGAAATTCATCATTTTTATGCATATACTTAACTATGTGGTCCCGCGCTGTAGACACTTTTCTTGTATGAATAGATCCCAACTTCTGGAGCTTCACGAACCAGGCTTGCTTAGCTCACCAAAAGATTCGCTGTTATGCCAACCCCTATTAATACAAACCTCCAGTCAGGAAAACCATTTTTAATCTTTTCCCCGTTAATACCCCACCCCCCTCCCCCTCATAGAGAGAAACAAACAAAATACTACAATACAATGCTCCTCTCATTACACCTACATCCAAGACTTTTTTTGACCTTTTTCCCCGTTAATACAAATCCCACCTTCCCCATGAGAAGAGCAAAAATAATCTATTTTTAAATCCTCCCACTGAGAAAGAGACTCACAAAACTAAATTCCCTACGCATACGCATTATAAAACCACAAAAATCCATAAGAATAAAATATAAATAAAACAGCCAAAATAAGAATAAAAATTTCAATAGCCAAGATTGTGGCACTGTCATCTGGTGGGAGTTTTGTGAATCATCTTCCCCAGTGACTTAATATTATCATGCGGAAAAAAAAAACAAAAAAAAACTAAAAAAAAAAAAAAAACGCATTAACATTTTAACATTCTGGCTGTGTTAAAACTATTTAAGATGGCAAAAACTACTTATAAAAATTTCAGAGTTCGGGTATTGAAAGTTACTTTCTACAGAGTCACAGACAGATATGTCAACAGACTCTTTGTTTTATTTAGTATACATTTTCAGGTACATTGAAAGTGAACGTGCAGATACATGACAAATCACAAATGCTACTCCATGATGACTAAGAAAGATACAAATATGATGTACTGAATACTACTGATAGAATATCGTCATTTTAGAAATCATGAAGGTACCTTCATTCCAGATCTGCCTTCCTATAACATGAAAACTTCGCTATCTACTGAGCTAAAAGCATTTTTAGAGCATCCTTCTCAGTAGATCCTGCATTCAAAGTTTTTATAAACAATTGTAAATTGTGTATTCCAGAAAAGTTAAAATCACATAAATTGGATGTTTTTATAAAGTAAGATGGGACTATATCGATAGATTCCTACACTGCCCTACTGAGAGCCATAAATTGACTTTTGGTTAAGGTTTGAACATAAAAACCTACCCACTGCAGAACTCCATTTACAAACCGAATGCGCTGTAAAATGTGGGGCTCTTAACCATAACGAAAACCACATGTTCTCGAAGTGGAAAGCACATGGGGTTGAGCATTGTCTTCTTCCTACCCATTCCTTCAATATTTCTGGTCCCCCTTTCCGATTTATTCTTCCTATTGTACGGGGTATCATTAATCTTCATCGGCTTCCCGGGGCAGCTATTGTGGACGTTGACAACGTTCCTGCCGAGAAACCCGTCGGGACTATGAATGGGGACCGGACCCGGAAGTCTCAACACATGATCAGGACTTTTTAAGAGATGTCTTGTTTGTAAGAGGTGAATACCGCGATACTCGAAACTCTTACAAGCGTACAAATGGAATCGTGTTTGCATGTCATTTGCAAAGATATGAAAAATATAAGTTAAATGGAAAGGCAATATCAAGGAAGATGAGATATCAGCATCATAGTCCTGATTAGGACTTTTTAAGAGATGTCTTGTTTGCAAGAGGTGAATACCGCGACATTCGAAACTCTTACAAGCATGCAAATGGAATCATGTTTGCATGACATTTGAAAAGATATGAAAAAAAAAGTTAAATGGAAAGGTGTTATCAAAGAAGATGGGATATCAGCATCATAACCGTGACTAGGGCCTTGTTTCCTACAAGGCCTGTAAGACTCATGTCTCATTCCCTCGAATATTGGGAGCTCCTAAATTGCTTGAAGAATTCTTATGAAAAATTTTTCTTAGTCGCAATGTATGTAATTAAAATCGAATTATTTTGTAACTATCAATCTTCTGTTCAGAGTACTTGATCAATTTCATACAATATTATATTTTTTAATGATTCATTAGACATTAAAATAATAATTTCTTTACATTAATTTAATCAAGATGGTAATCAAAACTGTCATTAATATTTAAATAACACCAATTTTCATCAATGAGGGGTTCCATCTGCTATGTTGTGCTTAGAGTAATCGATTTTCTAGATCTGACCCTGGCAGTGACTATACTGCTGCATAGTGAAAAGAGGCGATCTCCGGCAAATTGCAAGAAGAAAAACGGAAGAAGTCTTAAGAAAAAGGGAAAATGCAAGGATTTGTAACATTTTTCATAAACTCATTTATGATTTAAATTTAGACAGAGCTAAGATGTAAATGTTTTATTTATGAAGTTGTGTTTAAAAAGTTTGTATTTATAAAGAAATAAAATAAAAAATTAGAATATCTTGACGGCAATCATTTCCTCCGAAGCAATTTTGTGGAAAAACCACCATTAAAAATAATATAAAAATTAGTTTTCAAAACCAAAACAATTTTCGAAATTTATTTTTTGTAGTTTGTAAAATGAATATTGCGTTGAAAATACGTATTGAACGAGATGCGAGTTTCCCTGTGCCTTAAGATGTCCATAAAAAATAAAAACTTAGTTAGGTCCAACAATTTACGATTTTTTCAACTACAAACTGGTATCAAAAATGTGTTCTATTTATGAAACTTAAAAGTCCAGCTTTTAGTTAAGAACTCAATGATTTTGATTTAGATGTGTAAAGTGGCTAATCCAGTGTCTGATGCAAAAATTAATATCTAAAGTGGAATTCAATACTTGAATTTTATAGTTAAGTTTACGAAATTTACAAGGAATTAAATCACTGTGTCTGAAGAATGTAATTTTTCTCAGTTCAATGGAAAAAATGTATTTTTGAAAACATGTACTTAATAAGAAATTTTTTTTCCACAAACTTCTACTAAAATTATTTCTATTAGTAACACTGTACGTGTGCCATAACAAAAATATGTCATATCCATTTTCACAGCCCTTCTATTATTTTTTGTATTAAAATTTTCATTCTTTGTTGAATTAACAATGTATTAAATCATTGCCATCTGAAGGGTATACTTTTTCTCACCTCAATGAAAATGTATGTATGAA
Organism: Linyphia triangularis; assembly: GCA_963978545.1. Taxonomy (NCBI): domain Eukaryota; kingdom Metazoa; phylum Arthropoda; class Arachnida; order Araneae; family Linyphiidae; genus Linyphia; species Linyphia triangularis. The sequence goes on from OZ021721.1 coordinate 16,814,684, forward strand.
AACATATTTAATAACAATATTTTCTTCAAACTTCTAGTAAAATTATTTCTAGTAATACGCACGCCATAACAAAAACATGTCAAACCCATTTTCCAGTCATCGCTTCTATGCCTCCTTTTGTATTAAAATTTTCATTCCTTTATCGAAATTTCTCACCCTCTAGACCCATCATTTTCTTCCGAGAGCACAGTCTAGACAAGACTGAAATTAATGGATTTCAGCTGTAAATGGCTTAAATGCCGTTACCTGCTGCTGCAATAACACACCTCCCTGTTGCCATCTTGTTTCACTGGGGGACATACACAGCCCATTCAGAAAGTTTCTTCACGCTGTGTACAAGTGTTTAGTTTGGATTAACAATTTTGACTAGGAAACATTTATTCTAATCATACATATCCGATTGAAGCTTGAACTTTAAATTTGATGAATTTTTAGTACTTTGCCGATTTAAAAGTCTAGTTTTAAATTAGTGCCTGCAATTTTATTTCATTTCCTTTAACTTTAAGAGACTTCATTGGATTTTCAGGAATATAACTAACATATTGGATTGAATATTTAATTTTTGTTATACTCGTTTTTTCAGTGACTTTATCGTTATAAGACAATAATTTGAGAAACAATTTTGATGGTGATCTTTGTTTTAAAAGAAAAATACATAGCGATGGATAAGATCACATCTGAATGACTTTGAAAGGAAGAACAGGGAAATATTTTGGTAATTTTACTACATAAATTGCTGTTGGAGGTAAGCTGCGTAGTAGAAAAAAATCAAAGTGTATTATTATTGATCATTAATTTTCAATCTGCATTTAAGTTACACCAATTCCCATAGATTGTTCAAAAATCAATTTTTTGACTGGTTAAAATAACTTTTAAAGATACATAAAAAACTCCCTGTTTTTAAAAAGATCAACATTTTCTTTCTCGTAGAAGTTTTATTCAAACATATCGCTACATCAGTTTGTGAAATTGATTGAAAATTTTGTTTCAGCCGGATTACTGAATAGGCCTATGAAGCCCACCCTTTTCATTTTCTTGGGGGTCCCAAATCTAATTTTTCTTTTCCAACTGGTATGTTTTAAACCCTTACATTTTAAATTACTTTGATATAGTACACATTCTATTTAGACGTTTAACTTTTTATGCGCATAGTTGCTACCTTCGTGCATTAAAATATCGATTTAGACCTGATAAGTAAATAATTATGCAAATACAAAAATTGCAATAAAGAAGAAATAACAGAAGAACTACTTTTAATTTGTTTCAATACTTCAGAACATGCAGTTTACTTTTACAACAAGTAAGATTTAAAGTGGTTTTGTGGGGTAAATTGTTGATTTCATGCATGAGCTTGACACATTGCAGTGAGGGCAGTAATACCAGATGTCGGTTTTAAAAGTTTTAAGTAGGCATATTTTCACAATATATTTTGTATAAAGCATATTTCCCATATAAATACCACATATACATATAAATATATTTTTACCTTTTGAAATATCAATAATACTTCAAAAATGAAAACTACCTGCACTTCAAAAACTAGTAAGAAAGGCACTATGTCAAAATATTGGTGTGGGAAAACAACAGACATTGTATTTAAAATATTACGTCTGACAACACTGAATGGGCACCCTTGCTTAAAGTAGGGCTTCCCTTCCCTCGAAAATTTATAAACACTGACCTTATATTTAAAAAATCATCTTTAGATACCCCCGCTGGTATTGATTGATTGAAGAACCAATTCTTTTCTTATCGGATCTGTCCACTTTTCTTGCTCAATGACGGCTAATTTGTAATAATTGACGGTAATAACCTACAGCTTAACGTGGATTCTGAGTCACAACGAACATCCATGCCTAGCCTAAGAATAGAACCAGGCAAATTCGGCATGCGAGGTCAGAGAGCTAACCTCACATGGCGGTATCCACATTTAAGGGTTTTTCGAGACGTGTTCAAAATGTGTATCTCTAGTAATTTTAAGATCAAGAAAATATACTATTATCATGATGTTACTGGCATTAAAGTAAACTAAAATAGCTCTGTTGCCGTCTATTTAAATGATAAAAATTATCATCCTACTTTTACAAATTAAAGATAGTACTCATTTATTTGGTATAATTTCATACTAAGCAAACTAAACTTTTTGATATCGGTCTCATTCCAATATATCATTATCATGTTACCTGCATTGAAGTAAACTAAAATTGCTCATTTGCCGTCTATTTAATGATAAAAATTGTTCCTCTACTTTTACATATTAAAGACAATACTCATTCATTTGAAGTTGTTCTATACTAAGCAAACTAAACTTTTTGGATACTATTTCATTTCAAAAGTGCTTTTCAATCCAAAGTGATGGGTGTGACTTCTAGGTATGCTTGGATATTCGCTGCGGTTCAGTATTCACTTTAATCTACAAATATAAATCTGAGTTACAAATTGAAGTTTGAATAACAAGAACAACCGTAACACATTATGAATACTATTTGCTATACATCTAGTGCATAAGTGCCCAACAACAGATGGATAACAAGATTCACAAAAAATTATAAAGTAGTACTTAATTTTTACTTTTGCGTAATTTTCTTAATGACATTACTCTGAGTATTCAATGAAAGTTACAGATTATAAGGCTTCACATTAAGGGCACATATAGCTTATTTTGATTCCCCCCCCCCCCCCACTAGATATCTGAAATAAGGTGAGATTTTTTTTTCTTAATCTGAAACTTATTGGTATAGTTTTCAAAAATGAGAAATACAAAAACAGGGAGAATTTTTAAAGAACTTTTATTAGTTGACAATTATTTTTAATACGTAGAAATTAATTTAAAAATCTTAAACAGGCGGTAAATGTGATCAATTGTTGACTTTCCAAAAATTAATTGTACTGCCACAAGACTACAACTAAAGTAATGGCACTTACATTTTATTTCAATGATTGAGATATTTATATAAAATAGGTGTAGAATGTTATCGGTTAGTGATTCACTAAGATTTTTTATATTGAAAGGTAATTTCCTTTTTGATTTTAAATGTTTTGTTATCGACATAAAACATGCACACCTTTCACTAATTCTATTAACATTGACTAAATTTTCGTTTCTATTGAAATATACTCAATATTTTCCTTTGCTGTCGGTTTGTAGAGTAAAAATCGTACTGTTTAATTAAGTTCACAAATTAAAAGATAACACTCAAATCTATAGGTGAAGGCCAAAGTACGTATTGGGCAAACTTTTTATATCTATCCTCAAGTTGACTTTTTAGGAGTTTCCATCTAAATTGTATGTAGACACATGTTCAAATACAAATACCTGCGTATTAAATGCGATGTGTATTTATTGTGAAAATCTAAGAAGCCGTTTTAAATATTTGATTCATAAAGTAGGGGTGAAATATTACAAAAATTTGTCCTTAGGTTTTCGTCTCTGACTGCTAAAAGAAATAACATTAAAAGTTAACATAATATAAAATGAGTTGAATGACAGATTTGTGTCACACATTAATGCAATGCAACTAGATATAAATAAAATTACCCATATTTGCCATTGATTGAATGTGTTTCGCCTAGATTTGAAATGGAGAGCATGTGAGAGATACATTTCTAATTTAACTGCATTAGAAGGATTTTTGAATTCTTTAATAATAACTTTGATTTTGTTTGTGTATGGCTGCCGGGCAAATCTGTCAAAGCCTAATTAACCCACTCGTCATCATCTGATGGGAAAGGAACTTGGCGGATAGATTCGATGTCGATAACAATGCATTCTATCAAGTTTTGGGTGCTATCACTGTCACTAAAAGGTCGCTTTTACACACGTTTTTATAATCGGTTTAAAATACTAATAAATCCCATTTAATTGATCATTGTGGAAACTCTTTCCTGTTGCCAAAATTATTTAAATCAAAATAAAAAAAAAGTATTTAACGTGAATGCATAAATTTATTATGGAGTGTGGTCCAGTCAATTCAACGTTGCGTTGCGTAGAAACGTTGTAAGTGATAGAATTTTACCGATTACTGTTGAAACTCTTTCTTATAGGCAAAATTATTTTAATCAGAATAAATAAAAGATATTTAGATGTGTGAATGCATAAATTTACATTAAATTTTAATAAATAAATTTTGAAAAGTAGTTTGCCGCTTATTTTTCTGTTAGGGTTGTTTTTAATATTTGAAATTAAATGCAAACCAATCACTCGCTGAGAGCAGAATCGGTGCCATGTTAAGGAATATAAAAATTGGCAATGTATATACAGGATTTATATTAAAAACTTTGTTTCAATGGGTTATATTATTTAAGCTCTTGTATTATCCAGAGACTTCTAGTCGTATCCCTCATACATCAGAGTAAGCATGATAGGTATGTGACAAGGTATTTGTGTGGGCTTTGTGTTGTTCTTTTTGGTTTTGATAAAAACTTTGTTTACTTCCAAACTTTAAGACCGCGTTCCGCTTCAGTACTATCTAAAATTAGATCAGTTTCTTGGATGAGCATCGATAGCTCAACTGAAAAAAGGGCCCTGGGTGCCCAAAAAGGGCTCAGAATGACAGCGCACCCTGGAAGACGTTTTTACGGGTATTGCTGGAATTTCGGGAGAGTCCATGTGATGGATTAGGGGGAGGAGCAGAACCAAACACATTAGCATGCTTTTCAAAAATCAGAAATACTTCAGGGGGGGCAACGAACAGAAGTTTTGGGTAAACAACTGCTTTAGAAGATACTTTCAACTGCAGTGTTTAAAAATGCTAGCTAATTCATTTGTTGAGTGTTCAAAGATTGTAAGTTTTAATATACTTTTTTATTTTCATTATATTGGTTGGTTGGTTTGTACGCTCAATGACCTATTTTTATGCACAATGACGGCTAATCATAATTTTCAGCATAAAAGCAACCATTTGGGAAACTGGAATAGAATCACGTTATAGTATATGAATCGTTTTTAAAATAAATACATATTTGAAAAAATGTTGTTCGCCTGATGTCATGCAAAGAAATCGGGAGGTATGTGCCCAAAGTTAATTATGTTACCAGCAGTGAGTATTCAGTATAAAATTCATGCCGAGCTTTCCGTCTGTCTTTTAGTCATTGTCAGGAAAACAAATTTAAGCTCATCTCTATGGTTTCAAGGAAGTTCGATCCATCAAAATAACTTTTCATTAACCCCGAAGCAGAAATTTAACGACAACGCAAATAATGCAGTCAAAAATGAATAAAGAAGTTCCTACAGTCAAAAATGGGCCACTTTTATTTGGTTCTGCAACTGGAGGGAAATTGTAATAAACTTTTCCATTTTAATTCGATTTGTAAGTTTTTATTTTTGCCCCTGCCAAAATAATTAAATTAGAAATTTTTTAGGTCGTTGGTGTGTGATTCTATGTGTTACAAATTACCAAAATATAGTAATGTATAGAGATACGTTATCTTGTCTCAAATAGAATATAAATAATTGCTTTTTTTTTTAAATAAAATATTTAATAAGAAGTAAACTGTTATTAAGCTTTTCAATGAAAGGTTAATGTGATTTATCTGTCTAGCATTACTGAATTATATTGATTTAAAACATTTACTGAAAATTCCGTGCTAATCTTGCAGAGTAAGATTTATGTTTATGTTTAACTGCTTGTTGTAGTTAGTTCTATTCACTACAGAGAAACTTAGTCGTTTTCTACATTGGTGAATTGTGATAATTGAGGTTTATTTCTTCTTTCTGGTTGGGATAACTGACGTCTTGTAGTAAATTTCACAAATTTCTTCATTAATAGATTGTAGTATAATTGAAATTCTGTTTTAAGGAACTAATAGACAAACTGTGAGAGAAATGGATTCGAATCGTCCATCCTGTTCATATTGTTAAACTCTTTAAATTGTTGGGAGGAACAGATTTTTATGAAAAGAATTCTTTACTTAGAATTACAAGGCGCGGAACATTAAAATTATTGAAGTTCGATTGTTTACGAATTAGTTATATAGTTGCATACATTTTTTAAAGAATCTTCAATAACAGTGGAGAATTAACTTAACCCTTTGCACTCCATGCCTTTTTTGCGTGGAGGAATCAGCAACTCGAGACATTTTAGGTTCGGCTGGTGTTTATGGATTTGCTTCATAGAAACTAAACACAGTCATTGGCTTTGCATCGAATTTCCGCATCACACCTAATGGTCCTCTCGTGGTTTGGCATCCAATCGTGTGGCGCCTGAGAGGCGCCACTGGAGTGCAAAGGGTTAAATAAACTCTGATTCTTGTGAGCTGATATTGAGTCACTACATTGAATAGCCCAATAGCCCTTCTCTAAATGTAGAAATGCCGATTGAATTCAGGAATAGTCTCAATAATTCAAAAACACTGGATATTCCTCTTTTGATACTGAGGAAATTGAATTTTTGAAGAAAGCAATGCGATTATTCGTTTTATATGTAAAGATATATGACAGAAAAATTAAAATAAAATAAAAATGAAAATGAATGTTTAGTCAAATTTAATGGTTTGGGTTCTTCATCGTCCACATCTGCAATCAAAATTGTGAAAAGTTCACAAGCTTTCAAATTAAAAAAAATCCTTTTAGCATTGAAACTGATGAGATATAAGTAACATTAAATAATAAAAAGAACCACTGGCAATGTCGATTAAGATAAATTAATTGCATATCCATATCCGCTTATGAACAGCCTATATCAAAATCAAAATAAAACTTGACTGCATATAACAAAACGCGGCTCATAACATTTCAACTAAAAGACGACCCCAATACCCGAAAAGAAATGCCTAGAGAGATGCAGTCTTTCAATGAATTTTTAAAGTTTCCTAACACGCTCTTGTAAAAGAGAGAGAAAGGAAGAAATTTAACAATGAAAAAAGTAAAAACACCCCCGCAGTTGAGAATAAGAAATTCCGCTTGAACACTGCTTTTTGGTATGTTTTGAATCGCTGCTCCCTTGTTAAAGGTCGCTACAAGCATTAGGCGTTCCTATCATTAAAATGTCACCTATCAAGGCTGCGAGAGATGTTTGAATTTTTTGGAACGGCTTACATGTTCCAATTTCACAACTTCCTCTTTTGTTGCTTTCATCCTTAATTTGAACGTGTTTTTGCTCGAAAGCCAATAGAAGCAAGTAAAGGTCTTTGTTAAGACAACTTTTGTTTTCCCTTCAACTGAAATCAACTGCACACGATTGAAAGTGGGTGGGTGTTACTTCAGAAACACCGCACATTGAGCTTTTTATTTGGATTGCTATTCTAATTGCTAAGTTGGTCGAGAGGGAAATAAAATACATTAGCTAAGTTTCAGAGAGTGAGATTATTTATATTTACATTCAAAAGTATATTAAATAGTAAAAATGTATTTAATTGTAAAAATGTATTAGTAACTGATAGTTTAACTTTGATTTTATATTATGAAATTTGTATAGATTTCTTCATCAAAAGAGTGAAAAATTATTACTACGGGTATTTAATATATTATTTTATAAAAGTGATTTTATTTCTCTCATTCGTTATTATATTATGGACTGATATCAATGTTATATATATCGAAGAATTTTCTACTTTTCTATGGCACACAATTGCATTAAGTCCTTATATTCTTACGTGCTTTATAACGTGGTTTTTGATAACTTTCGATTCAAAAACTAAAAAAATAATCGGCTTAGGGTCCTTGTACAGTTTACTCTGTGCCTTAAGTCCAAGCCCATTACAAGGTTGTTGTTTTTATTTGTATTTTATAAAACATTGATACATCAATACAACTGAACAATATCAGCATAAATCTTTTGTATTTAATCACTGGTGGAAGAACAATTCTCTACATCAGAACCCTCTTAATAATTCCATTCATATATATTATAATAAATCTTTCTTATAAAAAGCATGACTTAGCGCGGCAGGTTTGCCGGAATTTCCAAAATATAAACAATTTCAACTAATCATACATACAAAATTTTTCTCATTTTTTTCCGGTGTTCGTCTTTTATTAAACAGCAGGGTTAAATTAAAAAGTGAAATTGTGTTAAAAAGAAGCAATGAAAGACTCTTCAGGTACTTCACAGCATTTACTACGTAGCCATGAGTGGCAAGCTGTTGGCAACTTTTGAAGTGACTTCATATTTGTACACTACTTCTAAGATGAAATCCGCATCATCATGATTTCGCTCCTGATTTACGAAGAATATCCTTCACTCGGATCAGTTTCTCTTTTCAACAAAAAAAAAAGAAGAAAAAAAAAAAAAAAAAAAAAAGTACAACAAATCCGCCCCTTCGAAAAAAAAGGTTTTTTTTTATTCCTTCAATTTGTAGTTTTCGAAACAACCCCATTAAAAAATATTAGATTTTATTTGGAGGTACAAATGAAACACATTATATTGCTTTGCTAAGGAAATGGGGAGTTGTCTTTTGTATAGCATTAAAATCCCATTCGATATTATTTTAAAATAGAAAAATATTATCACAAACATTTTTCCCTGTAATTATTTCCCAGATGTTTAAATATAATATAGATACAAAACGTTTTTCTCAGTTTACTTCTAAAATTATACTTTACATAAGAAACGTAAAAAAATACTATATTCAAAATTTAAATCCTATTTGCAAGTGGTCGTAAATTCTATTTTTATTTGGTAATGAATCGATAAAATGGTACTAATCAAAAAATATAAAAAATAAGAATTTTTACCTGCGTATTACAAAAACATACGTTTAAGACATATTTTGATAAATTAAGATAAGTACTGAACAATTGCACTTTAAATGCAATGTGCAGGTTTGATAAAGATACAATCTTTCAATAAATATTTCTGGGGTTGGATTACTGACATTTTAAATTGTGTGAGAAAATTTATTGAATATGGTATGGAGTGATTATTACATTTAAAAGATATCTATTCATTTTTAATAATTTTATTTCTATAGTATTTCTACAATATTAATGAATTCTATATTCTATCATAGAAATATCATAATGCTTCGTTAAAATATAAAGTTGATTTTAATGTCTTTTAAAAACAAACACTTCAGAAAGATTAAATGACCTTAAAGTGCAGTAACAGTATTATTACTAATAACCTTACTAAATAAAGATTCTCGTTTCTAAAATGATTTTAGCCTTATTACAAAAATTTCAAATTTACTATAAATTTCCTCTGAGGAATAAACATTTTCATTCTATTAAATTATAAAGCTAAAATAAGGAGTGCTTAATTGAATTTTAGTTAGCACAAATTTCGAAATACCTTATTGCACTTGACAATTATTTTTGTTAAATTTTAATAATGTTGTTCATAATTAGAAATGAAACTATTTATATGATCACTTATTTTTTTAGCAAGTTTGAAATAAAATGTGAATAATATTGCTTCCAAAAATTCCGATTCGAATATATTTCTATTTAAGTATTATTTTATTGTTAGGAAGCAATCATATGTTAATAGAAAAAATATATCCCAATTTTAGTGTATATATATTTGAAATGTGTCAAAGCGATTCCAGTCTCGCAGTTTTAGGATGTCCCCCTCTTTTAGTAATGGGTTACCGAAAAGATTTCATTTGAAGATTTTCTAATTTTTATTTCACTATTTCTTTAAAAGTGTCTTTCCTGTTGCTATCGTTGAAAAGAGAGTAAAAACTTGTACACATTTCTTTCTAAAAAGCAAAAGATAGAGACTTCATACCTAACTTCCCGTTCCCTGCTTTATATACTTCACACAGACATATATACTTCTCCGAGATATTTTATTGTTTTTTAGAATTGAAGCAAGAGGGCATACTAAAAGTCAGACTTAATATCAACTTTGCAGAAATGGCACTGCCAAAGAATTCGAGTTTGTAAAGCCTTTTTATTGCACTTGTTTGTTTCAACTTAACACAAGGTGCAATTCTGTCGATTAAATGTAGACTGCAACTTCTGCGGCATAAAATTAAGGTCGGAAACTTTCTAATTTTATTTTTTCAAAATCTCACAATAAACGAGATTTCATTTGAGATTTCTGTTGCGCTCAGCAGCTAATGGATGTTTTTTAGAAGCAGGGTATTCATGCTCCTGCTACGCGATAAGCAAAATTCGAAAAGGTTGGAAATAAAATTGTATTTAAGAAAGAATTTCAATCGAGTTGCAATTGATGGCCTTTTTATATCAAACTCTTTTCGCATGACCTGATTTTGTAGCTATATTGACACTTTTTCCTTGGGATGCTAATTTATTCGTATTATTATTATTATTATTATTATTAGTAGTAGTATTAGTATTAGTATTATTTTTTGTATCCCAGTAGTGTATTTTTTAACTTGTCATTTTAATGTGTGCTTTATGAAAGGTGTGAACAATAAGATTAACCATTGTTTACTTAATACAATAATGAAGCTGTATTTCATTATCTAACAGTAGCATTGATTGACTTAGATGTATGGTCCGCAAAATGGACACCTCTATTATTTATATGTGTTGTTTCTAAATATGTGTGTATGATATGTGAATGACGTCAACAAAAAAGGTTTGAAATTTGCATTTTAACACTCAGGTTCTTTTTTACTAATACTACCCTGCATAAAAGTGAATATTATCTTAAGGTAGATTTCTATAAAAAAAAAATACTTTATGAAAATCATGCGTAAATTGTAATATACCCATGTATACTTAAAATGAATTATTTCTGATGTTAAAACAATCTAATTTAAGACCAGATTTTTAGAAAATAGTTGTTTTATTATTGTTGGTAATTTAAGTATGTATTAACGGTTATATGCAAATTCTTTTTAGTTCTACTTCCACCGGTAGAGTGGAAATTGTATAGATAAACTGTTGGTGTGATTTTAATAAAGGGGATGTTTTCGTTTAACCTGTTGTTGGTTTGTCTCCCTCCTGTTAATAACAATTATAATGAGTTCAAAAAAATTCTGAATAATTGAATCTATCTAAATCTTACATCTTATTCAAACATCACAAAGAATTTTTATTTTTTTCAGTAGTTTTTACTTGGGAAAAGGGTAACATTTAAACATTTTAATTCCATGAACATTGCAATCTTGTAGTTAATAATTAAGAACTGTTAATTTACTTTTATGAATAAAATATTTGAATATTCTTAGAAAATCTTGTTTTCGCTTATCATATAGAAAGAGTTTATTAACCAGCCTTAACAATATTGTAAATTCAGTAAATTTATGTAAGTTAATCCCTCCAATTTTTTTAAGTTAATTCATTCAATTTATTTAAGTTAATCCATCCAATTTATTACATTTCTAATAAGTACTCAAAAGGCAAACGTAATTAAAAGTAATTTTAATTGTAATTAATACTTACGCAATTAAAACCATGCAATTAAATGTAAGTATGTGTGTACATATATTGGCGAGTGTTAACGAGCAGAGCCTCTTAAGTTGATTGTAACATATCTGCTTAAGGTATACTTTTTAAAGATACATATACTATCTAATAACCTTATACTCGCTTAACCTAATTAGAGAGCATATATCTTTTGTAATACATAAAGTTTCCTTGATTTCTTTGAATAAAAAAAAATGAGAAGTAGGTGGGGGTAAAATATTGAAATGATTTGTTTATACAGAATTCCTGGCCTATAATTAAAAACGTATCCGTTCTGGTTCCATCACAATGGGTAATCGATCCCATGCTCGTGAGATGAGGTCACCTCATGTTTTGCAGCTGTCTATACGAAAAATTTCTTTTACCGTATATAACTGCTGAATTTACTACACTATTACTTTAGACTTTGCTTCTTGCTAAATGTAATAAGAATTCAAAAATAATAATAATAAAATTTCTCTAACCGAAAAATAATCAAAGGTTTATGCTGGTCCATTTGCCCACTTTGATTGAAGCCTATTATATTTACAAATTGTCAATGATATAAATGTATCCCAAAGATTTAATTAGTAATTGTATTCTTATAATTTTTTCAATAGTAATTTTCCCTACTTTTAGAACTATAGTCCTATAACAAGCTAGGAGTTGCAGAAAACTTAAGATGTCCATCGTATGGTAACATTAGCATAAATTTTATACTTATACTTTCAAGTGTGTAATAAATGTATATCAAGCTCAATGTTCCCATAATTAAAAACAATTTTGGTCTTCAAAATTTTATTTGTACTTTCTCAATTTTTCAGCTTTCTGCAAATTATTTAATTATGGCTAAAAAGTTTCCTAATTTACTCTAAGAGTAATATATTTATGCATTACTCTTTGTATGTATCCTGAATCTGTTAAACAAAAAGTGTTATAATTTATTCACAAAATATCATTTTCCATAACTTTATAAAAAATAATAACAACTATGACTGTTATATAAAACTATGTAGATTAAAGCATGGACAAACTCCAACCAATACAAGTTGATTCAAATTTCATAAACAAAAATTTTTATAAAAAGTTTTTTTTTGGCATTGTTAACATCTTCAATATGTATTTTATGAAGATTTTTACCAAATAAATGCGTAGTTTATAATACCATCCTACGAAATTTTATAAAAGTTGAGTTATTACACTACACTATTTGTCGTCTAACATTTTTAGTAAAAGATATTCGCCTAAGAACCTTTATAGTTTAATGCCTGCTTTACAATGAAACATGATCCGTAACCGATGAAATTTCCGAAACCTATTTGCAGTACCCCCACTTACTTTGTTCAATTTTCCATAAAGCTAGATAACAAATCTAAAAAGAAACAAAACAAAAAATTCCATAAACAGAGGGGGAAAAAATCAAGCGAAGGAGTAAAAAAAAAAAAACACGATGTACTCTGTCCATATGTGAACCCGAAATATGATACATTCGAAAAGAGTTGACGTAATGACTTTGAATGGCGTCTAAATTTCACTTAACGACATTTGCAGCCTATGAACGGTTTTAGAACACGCCATAATATGCACTCAAGTGCGGAGGGAAACACACCCACTCTGTAGCAAGCACACATACAAGGAAAAAAGACAAAAGAGAAAAGCACAGCTAACGCACGTTACTCAAAAGCATTAGATTGAGTTTGCTAATAGATGCGCGTTGAACCCAGATCGCGTCTACTTGTTTGCGTCAAACAGATGCGGGACCTGTATGCTTTTGGAGTTGATACACACCAACCACGACACTTGTACTGATCATGCCAGTCGTTTATACGGTCGTTCTTGGATATGGTGCGTACGTGTTAATGTAAGTACATTTTAATAGTGCTCATCAGGATAATGTTAATTGGATTCACTTTATGATTTGTCAACTAAATGAATTTAGCGAGAGTCATTTATATTTCTCATCAATATATGCTTAACATATTGGATGCAGGTATTATTAATGTTATACTTTGAAAGAAAAGACTTTCCAGTGTTAGGAGCTAATTTCGTAGATGGAGCATGCTAGTCTCTTATAACAAAGAGGATAGGTTCAAACCCTCTAATATGGAGTTCCGTTGGGGCTTAGAGTTCACCATGCTGCAATGGTATTCCAGCGCATGTGGATAAGTTTCATTCGAATGCATTTTCTTGTACAAGCACAAATAAGAAAAATCAAAATAAGATTTTAGTAAAATACAAGATGGATTCACAAGTGTGTGAATTTCAAATCAATTCAAGTCTTAAAAACTATTTTTTCGATTTTTGCATATCGTCTTCTTTTTGTCAGTGCTTTGGAAATGAAATTTATTTAAAAGATGAATAGTTTTAGAACCATGACAGTTGGAACATATATTATTAAGATTGATGAACATCAAATTAATCCATTCTATAATTTGTTGTAGCTTCATCACCCGTATAATTTCACCTATTGCCATTCACATGTTCATGCATTGAATTTCAAAGTTTAATTCTGATAATTTGAAACATCAAACATTTTAACCGAGAGAAAGTTATCGTTTTAAAACTTTATACAAATGTATTTTAATATCAAACGTCGAAGTGTAAATACATTTGTTAATAAATTCTAAATCTGATATTCTTAGTAAAATTTACTATCTCAATAAAAGAGTTTTGAATATCTATTCTGGGATATAGGCAATTCATTCAATGCACACTGATACAACTTATCAAAGCATCTTTCAATTTTTAATTCCTAGTTGTCAAGTAAAGATTTGGATACAATAATTTCGCAAGATTGCTCCTTACTTTTTTATATATTATAATAAAGAAAAATAATGTTCTATAATCGCTATTCAAAATAAAATAAAAATACAAAATCTTCGAACAAAATTTAAAAAATCAATTATAAACTTTTAATCAAGTCATGTTAAGCTGCTTTAAAACTTTAATCTTATTTATTCATATTAACCCTTTGAGTATCGGTTGATCTTCAATGAACTGGATAGTCACTTAAAAAATTAGATGACAAGTTGACCAACTTAAAATAACCCATTTGAATTTTTTTGGAAAGCGAAGAGAACAACAGCCACTTAGCAAATAAGCGCGTTCATGTTAGTTAAATACATATATTTCAATAACTGTTATGTTAATTTTATGTAAAGCTAATTTTGGTAAGTTATTCATTTATTTTTTGTCATCCGTACACAGCTAATTCATAAAGTAGTCAACCACTTTGGGAAGAGGCATTTCTGTTTTTGGCTGAAACATTAAAATAAGTTTGTAATGAGAATTCGAAATTAGCAATCTTAAAAGTAATCCTAGGTGTAAAAATAAAAAGTAATTTAAAGAAAAATAATGATAATAATAATATTTTGTTTTGGAACACCATAATCAACCGCTATTCTATTTGCAATTATTGGAAGTCATTTCATAGGTTTCTTTCACTGCTGGGCCAATCTTCTTTGCTGGTCTAGACATTCGCGGTGATCCGGAAAGGTCAAACCAGAGGGGAGCTCTCGATAGGTGGCTCATTAGGATAGTCTATTTTGCACCTCGTCATAATCTATTCTGAACGGAAAGTAGACATGCTGAGTCATAGTAGATGTGAAAGGACGTTTCATGAATGCGAGCTTCCAAAAAAGGGTTGCCCAACCTGTTGCATTCAGAGATGCTGTTCCAAGAAACAAATTCTTGTTGATAATTTAACTAGTTACTTCCAAATTAACGTTAGACACAGACTAAGTTAGTTCTTAATTGGTAGTTAATTTTAAAACCGGATACTTTCAAGAATCTACAACAATTCCACTAACAACTTCACACAAAAAAGATACAATAGAACCTCTTTTTGCTCATCATATACTTCAACAGGAAACAATTAGTTTTTTAATTCAATATTTTGAAGTGAGTAATGAATTTAATTAAATAATAACTAATTTGTATTTAATTACTAAGATACGTAATTACCCTTTTCTATTTCTTAGTTTTTATCTTCGAAACCTCTATTTTTCAAAGCATTGGTTTTTAAAGTGTCCTAGAATTATAACCCTTTTCTCCTACGAAAATTAAAGCATTTTTAGTAAAGGCACACCAAAACTATATAGAAAAATAGGGATATTAGCCTTTTTTTCTAACACTTCTGAAACTTCATAATATATTTTCACTCAATACACTTCAAAATACAATTGCATCGTTTAACTCATCAAATTCATTTAATAATCCACAAAAGACTTTTTCCAAGATCCATTATTTCCTTTGTAATATTCTGTGAACCATTTCTGAAATCGCATTAGCTTGTAGAGTCTCCCCTAGTCATATGTGAGTTCCCCCTTTTGTTCCTGACCAGTGGCCTGCTCATGCAAACCCACTGTGAAAGACTCATCCCTCACACCACCACGCCCCCCTCTCTGTTAGGGGACACCCAAAAAGCACCCTTAACGAGGGTTGCTGGAAACACCACATTTAGATGCCAACATTTGCTTTCCAGGAGATTGGGAACAACTATGAAAACGGACATTTTTTTCTCACTTCATACAAATAAAGGTTTATGACGAGGGCATTAAAGCAGTGTATGTGTAAATATATACGTCTCGAATGGAAGAAAATTGGGAAAAGTCCTTTCAAGAAGAACTATTTGTCATCATCGATGATGGGGTATTTATTTTGATAAGGAATGCAGAGAGCCGGTCACTTACATGCTAGCCAAGTATTTTACCTCCTAGCCATGAGTTAGCATTAAATAAACGTTATGAGGTATTATATACATATTTCTTCAAAACAACTACTATTTTTGAAATAGAATAAATTACTTCTAATAGAATGTTAACGAATTACTCCGGGGGATTATGATATTGACTCTCATTGATTGTTCTCCGGTAATTCATAAATATAATTCAACAGCTTCATTTATTGATTCGTTATTAGATGTGTGACCTTTTCAGTGTACATATATGTAAAACAAACGTAATTTTTTATTACGATACTGGCAGGATCCAATTAGAAGATCGCACATCTCATTTTAAGGAGACTTTTTCTCAGGCAAACTGATTCAGATGGTCAAAGAATTAATCAATATCAATTGAAATGAAAAATACAAAATTTTCCTTAGGTACTAAAAACATTTTTTTTTTAAATATATAAGTTTTATATGTTTTCACTTAATGTTTTAAAAAATAAGTTTAAAAAAAAAAGGTAAGTTAAACTGTCTAAAAAAAACTTTAAAAAAAATGCCTTGAAAACTAAAGCAGAAATCCTTTTACGATGGAAGATTGACAAAATATTCAAATTGACACGGTTAATCATATTGACAAAGTAGTAAATACCTGCTTTCTAAGTTTCAATGTGTAAAAGTATTATTTATTATTTTTGGGTATATAATTTTGAAATTCTATCTTTTAAATAAATGTTATGATAAAAATAAAAGTTTAAAAAGTACCATTCGAAAACGTTGGAGTATCTTCTTTTTTAAATGCTTTCCAAGTTTAGTATATAAAAGCCAGATATTGGTTCTTGATCTAAATTAGATATTTTTTCAAGATGATTCTCAATAAAATGTTTGCAGAAATACTTAGATATTTGTCAGCACTATAAATAATTTTCTAATTTGTTAAATATATAGAAGTTTATATTCCTTTGTACCAGTAACTGTACACAATTTCAAAAGATTTAACTACCCTTTATATAATATTCTTAGAGATTCATTGACAACCAAGTTTTCCATTAATTCATGTTTATGATAATATAATATATAAGTTTATGAATTCTACAAAAATACACATTTCTCTTGAATAATTATGCAACACATTACAAATTAATGGACATTTTGTAAAATTTTTTAAAACTTGCTCATTTAATATATTTAATTTTGCAACAGTAACGATAATTATAAACACTGCTCAATTATAACACTTTTAAACAACTCGAACTCTCTCAGAATCCTAAATATATTATCTAAAAACATCTCTACACGTTTCTTTATTTAAAATCCTATATAATAACAGTTTTACATGGTTAAAAGATACAGTCGTAAAGTAATTCTTTAACTAGTCCTTTAAAGATAAAGAAGCCAATTATGGCAACCCACCAGCAGCAATCCTACTCAACCATGCCCACCCATCCCCTGGAAACGCACGACAACACTACATAACCACCCTTCACTCTAACTCGCTCACTCATCCCCCGTTATTCCTATTTCTCAAAAACAGGTCCTCATCATTGGCCCTCACCACGTGACCAGGATGGTCATCCAGCAGTGATGCCTCTACATACCATACAACAATAAAGTCCACTCACTGGCATGCCATTCGAAAGTTCTTTGTCGCCGTTTGTTAATAATTGCTACGCCTCCACATCTCCCAGTCTGGTGATAAAGGACTATAATGGGGGTGGCATGCTGGAAATTACCCAAGATGACTCCCAAAACTTGGATGTGGATGATAACAGCAACGAATCCAAAGTGGATAAGTACTTGATCCTGCCGTATCAAGAAGGGACTTACCCTCCTACAATCCCAGCTTCGTCACCTTATTCAAGTTTTCATACGGGGAAAGTGTTCAGTCCTTACCAAGGAAGACTTCTTTCTTCTCCGGCGCCGCACTTTGAAGACGAAAGTCCGCGATCGCCGAAGAGTCCTTCTTTTGAGTACATTGACTACAATGAGAAATTGAAAGATGAGGAGCAGAAGTTGTTCATCCCGGAGTCCAGTGATGTTTTTGTGCAGAAACCCATCTACCCCTGGATGGTGGATTCACGGCACAACACCAAGAACAGACCAGTTTATGAAGGAGAAAAAGAACAGTACAATCAATACTTAGGTAAGACATCATTTATTTTATTTTACCTGTGCCTGATTTTATAATAACTGATTATGGGAAAAAAGTTAAACAATTTTTTTTTATAACTTAACAAATTTGGTTCCGGATACTTTTAGTGATTTATATAAAAAAAAGTTTGAATAACAAAGATTGTTAATATTCTTGAATGTTTAGGCAAATTTGAAAGTTCTATGTAATACAATTACTATAGATGTCTTATTTGGATCGTAAATAAGACTCAAATTCAATTAAAATTTTACTAAAAATATTTTATTTAAAAAAAAATTAGAAACCATTGATATTGAGTACAAATATCACAAACGGTGTAAGGAAAATCGATCATTATAGAAAAATAAAACGTATATTTCGAAATTTTATAAGAAAACAAAGTTTAATATTTTATTATTTTATAATATTATATAAATTTTTTACAGGATTAGGGTATTAGAATAATGAGTGAGATTAAAAGTTGATCATTTCCTATTTAGTAATAACTATATAACAACTAAAAATAATATATTACTGTAGCAATAAATTCTTTTGAGAATCTAAAATACCCCCGGTAGCATAACCACGTTAGCCAATATAGTTCAACATGGGTCAATCCAGATGTGGACCGTTGTAAAGTGGCCGGATTTTGGTTAATTTCGCCCAATACTGGATACTAGAAGTTTTAAAATGTAGATGCACAGTTTTAAAATTGAAGTATTTTGTTCAAAAGAAAGAACGGTGGGCTAAAAAATTATTTTGTGATGTTTTTTACTTGTTAATTCTTAACAAAATCGAGTATTTTGGAAGTATGCTCAAGTTTCAGCAAGGGTTGGTCAATTTTCCATATCCCCTGTTAACGACATTGGCCAATACTGCTGTACTACCTGGGATGTTGTCTCCTATAAAAGTCATCAAATATATGAAATTTTTAAAAAAATATGCTTTTAAAGTGATACATGCAAGAATTTACTAAATAACAATAGAAAAACCAATAAATTAAAACCTGTTTAAAATGTCTGTAAAATTAAAAAAAATTCTCTCTTAAAATATAATTTTTTTATTACTTTGAACTGATGCTGTGTGTATTTAATAAATATAAACAAAGCTGTGGATCAAAAAGCAAAAAAATAGTTGGTTGATAATGACACAAAGGTATTTAAACTGGGTATATAAATATGGATAAGAGTTTTAAAATAACACTTATGTATTATTTTTGAGTCCATAGTTAAAATCTCTCTATATATTTTTTAATTTTCAATTTAACTTGATGAATAAAACATTGATTATTCACATGAAGAATTAATTTAACAAATTGAAAACTTTGTTTGCAATACCTGCAGAAATATAATTAAGTTAGTAAAGGAAAATAAAGTTTTCAGTTTATTAATTTCCTTTATCATGTTTATTAATTATAGTCGTGTTTGAGGGAAGTTGCAATAAAAATCGGATTAATCATGAACTCGTTTATAGCAAACTAAAAATTGATGTCAAGCTACAGATTTCATTATTGTTTCAATCTATCCAATCTTTTCTATAAAAATACATGTCCATGGTTTATTAGCGTTTTAGAAATTGTTTAAATGACTCTAAATTTGTGGAAAAAGCGCTATGTATTGATGAATTTATATTAAAAAAAATAATATATAGAAATGATAAAACTTTTAATGATTACAAAAAATCATAAATAAGAAAGTATAAAGACAATAACTAATATATCAAAAAGATAGATGAAAGCGAATGACCTCTATTGATGTCATTTTATTGGAGGTATTTTACTAACCACGTCGGGAATAGCATTCGTGAAACAATGTAGCAATCGCAACTTTCCCCCTTATATTAAATACAAATACATCACTTGAATTGCTGGTCCAATTCTTAAAACAGATCTATCTACATATTGCAAACTACTTTTAATGAGCTGGTCTAAATGGTCTATATCCATCATGTTGAAAGTAACAGATTTCCATGACCTCTCTTTGCTTCAAATTATAGAAATTATCGCATCCACTAAGACGACACTTGGTAGAAAAACAATCGCCGGGTTGCTTGAATTACTTGTCGCCAAAGTTCGCCAAATACATTCGTAATCACAATCTGGAGAAATGTTAACTTTCATTTAAGGTATCCGACTATGTTGAAAAGTCAATTTTCGAAGAAATTTCTTAATTTTTTTTTTATTGAATAATGTTATTGTAAACATTATCTAGTTTCCTAAACAGTCTTTACTTTTAGTGAGTGTCAATTAGAACAAAAGTTAGAGTAAATGTTATAAAGACAGATATCAGTAAAATGATGATATTTTAAACTTAAAACACGTTTTTCTTGTTGTTAAATTTTATGCCTAAGTTCCTATATTTGGAAAAATGATAGGTAAAAAATTTATTAATGAATTCTTCTGTTTTTTTCTTATTTATTTTGTGAACTGTTAGCTAGAGAATATACAAAAATTTGAATAAAATGTTTATATATATATATATATATATATATATATATATATATATATATATATATATATATATATATATATATATATATATATATATATATATATATATATATATATATATATATATATATATATATATATATATATATATAAAATTATAAAGCGTTATTTAAAAAAATAATACTTTAAAAATGTTGAAAATGAAGCAGTCATGATTCGATGACAGTTAAAAAGTTTATTTATTGAAGCTTTCTTTTGTATATTACTATATATTTTCTAGTATTACTATATCCTCTAGTATAACTGTAATCTAGTAAGTATACAGTTTAATTTGGTAGTAATTTTTTTTGAATAAGATTAATTAGTTTTTCATCTAGCATTTTCGAAGAGGCAATTTAATCCTAATATCATATTAAACTACCATTTGTATAAAAGTATCATAATATAATTAATATTTTTTGCATGAGTCACTAATGTTTAGTAGTAGTACTACTTTTAAAAATACAATTCAATTGTTTCTTCAAAAAAAAGTACTCCGAACGTGTTCGGATATCTTGAGAGCTGTTGAAATAAATAAAATAAGATTTCTTTTCTATTTAATGTGGATAAGGTGCTTTTTTTTTTTTTTTTATCAAAGAAGGCAAACACAATTTGATACTTTCAATGAGTTTCAATGTTTGTCTTTCTGGATTTCGAGAGCTGTGTTTATCTTCATGTGTTTTTGCACATGCTACTAACATCATTTTAAGACCGCTTTCATGGAAGTATAAAGTTGATTTGACGGATCAATAGCAACCGGTACATTTTTTTAAACTATTCTGAATCTAAGTAAGAAGAGAAATAAGTTTTTAAACCTATACATAAAGAAGTTCGTTGATAGCAGGTAAGATAAATAAAATCTTAAGAAATCTAAGTGAGGCTATTTAAAAGGTAAGTAACAATTATATTTTGAAAGTTTAATGATAATTGATGAGTAACAAAATATGAAATTTTAAGTGTTCACATAAATAATAATTCTTTTGATATCTTTCTAATTCAAAGTGAACAAGTTTGGATTAAAAAAATCAGCATTTAGTAAAAACTATTTTAACCTAATATATATATATATATATATATATATATATATATATATATATATATATATATATATATATATATATATATATATATATATATATAAGGTAATAAAATATCCATAAAAATTATTTATTGCTTAATATACTCTGAATAAATTAGTTTTTCCTAAACACTGATTCTAAGCCAAATCTGCATGCATATAAAGTATTTAAATCTCTGCCCTAACTGAATAAGTTTATTCTAATCATCAGTTTTATGAAAAATGTGTTCTAAATTGAAATTTTGCCTACAAATATATATCATGATGACCTTTTAAGCATATGATTGATTGGTGAGTAATGAAAGAAATTCTTTTATTAAGTACTTTTGGATTATATTGAGATGCGGGTGAAAAACTAACCCAACAACTATTCCATTTTAATAATAGTTAGCTCACTCTCTCTCTCTCTCCCCCCCCTCCCCCGCTCACAAAGTGAGGCAAAATGAGTGCATTCCTGTACAAAATACAAAATTCAATTATTGAATCCCAATCTATTTGATAACATGTAATAATAATTTTTAGAAGTATAGGAACTTTATTAAAAAAAAATAGTTTTTTGGCTGAAATTATTTATATTATCAATGTAAAAATTTCGTAAATATAAAATCTATTCACAGAACTACAATTTTATTGAAATTTAACTGATTGAAATTACTAATTTTTCAATAAACTAATTAATAATTCCTAATAATGCTTAGTAATAATTCATAATTCTTTAAAAAACAAATTTTACTTTATTGGTAATAGTAAAGTTCCTAAAATGTAAAATGAACACTTTTTTCGTCAGAGAATTATAGAGATTTTCTGGAGTAAAATCTATAGAATGTCAGAACGTCAATTGGTAAAGATCTGAGTAAAGGTAATATACTTTCTGTTAAGTCATTCAAGGCACAATATGAAAAATGAGCAATTAGTTTAAAAACATAAAATTTTTCATGAATTAGCAACTCTTTTCAAAACATTCTGAAGAGAATTTATATAGTTTCCCTTCATTATTTTCAGTTCATGAATTAATTATTTGTGGCTGAGTATCAGGAATATAGCCAAACTTACCAAGTTTAGTATCTTAAAGCAATAATCCAAAAATTTTAATATGTGCGGTTCATTTTAAATAGTTTGAAACGAGTTTAAAACGTACATGCATGGGTTTATCTACACTAATAATATTTGGTGTAGGAAAGTTAATAGTCTTTGAAAAACCAACAGAAATGAACCTTTAATATCATTAAAATTAATATTTGACTTATGAATAAAAAGCACTTTTGCTTCTAAAATTTCTTTTGTACCTGTATATTTTCTTTTGAAGATATTTTTAGCATCTCCCTCTAAATATGCTGTTTACATTTGCCTGTTTTGTAATATCTCGCAAACATTAAAAAATGTGGTCCGGTAGTTTAGCGTTTTTAAACTTAATCAAAATTTATCCTTTAAACTTTTATTAAAATATTTATATTGATACCGCTTTTTTCTAAATTTGATTTTTTGAATTATAATTCAAGCAGACTATTTTTATAAAGTATAAGCAACAATACTTCAAACTTTTCACATAAAGCTTAAAATAAAATATTTTTCTTATGCAAATAAAAACTTATAATGCAAATTTAGCAAAAATTTTCTCATTTTGTTAATAAATTATTTATATTTTTCTATCTTTTTTCAAAAGGTAAACATAAAAATATAGAACTCCAAACTAACAAATTTACGTAACTTGTATCAAAGTGGCCTATTTAATAAGTAATTTGTCTATCTTAATTTTACAAAAATCTATTTGAAAATAGCATTTGAAATACATATGGGAATGACATTTGAATTTAGTTATACGAGAACAAAAAATCTAAACAAAACAAAAAATCTGTACTTTTTCAATTGCTTATTAACTTAATAATTATCTACTTTGCCCTATTATTAAAAAAGCATAAGGAATGTTTTTTATTATCAATGGCATGCCGAAAATAGTTTGAGGAAAGTATTATGTCAACGGAAGTGTTTCACTGAATTTGTAACAATTTTTTATCGACCAAAATTTACAATTAATGCTTGATATAAATTAATTTTTAATAAAGTATTTTCGTGCCATATTTAAAAACAATTAATTATTTTGCCTCACATATATTATACTAATATGTGAAATTAAAAACTAACTGATCATTCATTTATATGCCACATTACTGCTACAATAGGCGAGATAGCGATATTAATAAAAAAAAATTACCAAAATGAAACTTAATTTTTTTACACCCTCAAAGTCGTCAAAGAAGAAAAGCAATAAATGTATCAATAAGTTAAATACAATTAGTAAGTTTTGCCAAAATATAAAATTTTTATATAAATGAGAAAAATATAGTTATTTTAAGGGGAGTTTGTACTTAAAAATTTATAAATAATCGATTTGGAGTTTAAAATTGTTTATCAAAAATCAAATTCTCCCCTTTAAAATAATATCTCATTTGTAGCAATACCTCAACTAGAAGTATTTTTAATAATTTTTTGATTACACATTTGGTAACTATTAGTGTAGGTAAAGTTTTCTTTGAAATACGTTTTTCTCAATACTACATTTTTCATTATTCATGTACCTTTTTCACAAAAACTGCCTAAAATTTTCCTTTTCTTCCTAAAATTTTTACTACATATTCCTTTAATGTATCTGTATGTACTGAAGTGAGATTTTGTTGTTATTTAAAAAAAATAAAATGTTTTGGCTTATTTTGGGAAAAAAAACAAAAAAATCCATGTGATTTTTAACAAATTTGAATGAGTTTCACGAAAATTCATTTAAAAAAAAGTAATTACAATCAAAACATTGCCGTTATAGAGGACTGTATGTAATTTTCTTTTTTATAAAATAATGCTTAATTTATGTAATTTATATTACGCTTATATTATTATTAAATATTTTTGTTTATATATACTTCCCTGTATCTATATTTTACTTTTAAATGCAGTTTTCTCTGTTAACGAAACTTTATAGATTTAAAAACTTTAAATTGTTCCAGGTGCATTAATTTTTTTTTTTTTTTTTTTTCATTTTACTTAATACTTTCTTAGAGTATTGATGAAACATATGTAAACACTTTTTTGGAAGCATAATTGTACTTTATTTAAGTTATAATGTAAATATTTTATGAAACACAATATATGAGTGAAATTTTTTAAAAAATTTACGTAAAACCACATATTCGTCTCATGTGCTAAAAGAACTTCCAAATTTACGAAAAGATTAACAAAATTATGCAATAACATTTATGATGTATTTAAAAGTATTTAAAAATGTAAAAAAAAAAATCTAAAAATTGATGCGCCTAGAGCATTTTGAAATATGTACAGTATTTGTTAGTTTTAAAACTTAAATAAATTGTCCTCATCTTTATAATAATAATAAACTAATGTATCTTAAGAAATTTGGAAAAATTGCTTCACAATTAAAAAACTACTCAACCTTTAAATAAATAAAGTCCCTATTTTCTTGTGGTTCGATGTCAAGTATTTCCTTTGTTCGGATCAACTAATTATTATGTCCTTTAATTTCGATCTAATCCTCGATCAACTTAATTCGCCAATTTCTTAACAAACTCGCCAAGTGTGCTAGATCGCCACCCCTTGCATTCTCCAGATGATGTGCAGATACATCATCCACACAGGATGCTCGTAACAGATTTCTTGGTGGGCGGCAACTCACGTGGAAAAGGAAAGTGGTATTTAAGCGGGGCTTTTCTTAGAAAAGAACCGGAATATTCCAACGGTTAACTCAAACCATGTGTACGAACATGTTCAGATCTTTTATTAAATTAAAAACTTGTTGAAACTTTCAGCAGTCAAATCGCAAACATTATTTCATTGGTGTTTTGCTAAAAGACAAAGATGCGGGAAAAAAACCATTTAATTTTAATTTCATTTTTACAAGTTATATACCTAGTTGACAATATATTGGGTGTTCACAAGTTAGTTGGGCAATAGAGTTTTGACAGATCTGTATAACGCTTAAGAAATATAGGCATTATAAACCATATTCCCCCAACTAATTTATGTTCCCCATGTTATTCTATATGCAAAAAAAAATAATATATATATATATACTGTTTATTATACCGTTATTATTTAAAGCGCCAAGTTCTTCATGCAATGATTATGGCCACTGAAAGTATTGAGATCTAAAGTAGAGCCAAGTTAAAAGTTGTTGTAAATTACGGGCAATGAAAATTAGTAAAATGTTCTTCTTAAATTCAAAATTCCACTGCATAGGCCTAATATTTGTTATACTTGGCCATTACGCGTCAGTGAACCAGAATACGTAATGGTCAAGTATCACAAATATGTTTGCACTTAGATATTTAGGCCTATGCACGGGAATTTTGACTTTAAGAAGAAAATTTTGCCAATTTTCATTGCCCGTAATTTACGACAGCTTTTAACTTGGCTCTACTTTAGATCGCAATACTTTTCACGGCCATAATCATTGCATGAAGAACTTGGCACCTTTTTTCAGAGAGGTTTTTGTTGTGATTTCATTTCTTTTTTTAATGTACTAATTTTAAATTTATTACTTATTCGCGCAACAATAACTAGTTTTAAAAGGTTCAGTTTTCATAGTTTTTAAACTTGCAAAAAAACTTCCTGGGATTGAAAGGGTTAAGCATACATGTTTTTTTTTTTTTATGGGGGGGGGGGGTACTTACTTGTACAGTTAACCGTTAACAAACGTTTTGTTGACGTCCAACTACGAGAACTATATAATTAGCTAAATTTTTTAAGAAAGTTAAATTTACTGGACCGCAGTCCATGACGTACTTAGGCATTCAATATGGATGATGATAATAAAAAATTATTTTAAATAACTAGTTTATTCAGATATTCAAAAACAGCTGGCAAAGGGGACAAAAAATTAACAATTGGTGATCATTTCGTAGGCGATAAAATATCGCCAATAGTCAATTTTATAATACCAAATAAACTTTTATTTTTTTAATTATTTCTTGATTTTAAAAGCTTTGCGGCGCTGGGGGAGGGGGGGGGGGCGTCTAAATTATTTTTAAATAGTAGTTTCCACTGAGTTACAATGTGAAAAAAAGAATTGAAATTTCATTAATATTTTTAAGATGTTTTTTTTTACATAATATCAAGATCGATAGAAATCAGCAAACAAAATTAATATTTTTCTGACATTTTTCAAGTCTCGATTAGTATAGATTTTTAAGTAGTTTTACCAAGCTTCTTTTTTCTTTACCCGTGGAAGGATCGGGTTTGAGAGGGGACGCGTAGACAGTGATTGTGACGACCTGCAATGTACTGGACAACGAATCGTTACCCCATGAATGGTTCTCATATTAAAAAATTCCTTGATTCCGACCCGATTTTCACATTTGTGAGTAGGAGATGGGACCAAAGAGTGAAATTTTTTTTATTGCAATTAGCATTCTGTAGGTCTACTTCTTGATCAGATGCCAATTAATTATAAAGGCTTAATATCGGGGGTACCATCGCACCCCTTAACTTAACTATGTATTAAACCTTAGACTTCATTCTATGTACAAAACACCATGCACTAAAATAACTTAAAAAAAAAAAAAAACTTTGTTATAATTGGAAAATGAAATGCCTAATTTATAATTGAAAAACAAAAGCTTTGATAAAATCGGTACAATAATATTAATGCAATTATACAAAATATTGTAAGAACCCACAATTCCGCTCAAGACGATATCACTAAATTCGAAGGACGAAAAAGTTTATCCTCTCGTTCTCTGTAAAAGATCTTCAGACAGCTTGGGAAAGGGAACAAAAATGACCTCTTCTTTGGGCAACCTTGAAATTGAATCTTAAGGATACAGACAAAGTCATAAAACTTCAGGTGTCATACCGTTTCCCTCCCTTTCATGTCACAATACTACATGTGGGCATCAAATTACTGAAATTCCTCTACTCTAGAGTGGAATAGAGTGAAATATTAATTGCTTGTGTTGGAATTTACGATGTGTACAATTGGTGTTCAATTCAATTAGTGTGTACAATTGGTGTAACAGTGCAAGATAATTGACAGTAATATATAACAATGACAATTTTTTGTAATTTTACTCTTTATTTTACAAAATGTAAAAAGTCATTAACAATTTATTGTTTGTTTAGATATTTGCTTTGTTTTTCGAAAAATGTTTAAATATTTCATTTTTGTCCGAATAATCAAAAGTAGGGATTTATCCTACACTCTGATATTTGGTATTGTATGCAATTATCAACGTAACTATGAATTCAATACCCATCAATATTTGAATAGATTACAATAAAATATTTAATTCATATAAAAATAAGCTGATTTTATTGGAATAAGCCATTGTATCTGCACCCTTTCATATGCTAAATCATAAATGCCCTTTGACAAAACTAAACAAAATTACTTTTTAAATTATAAAAATGTAATTTATCCTTAACAGTTTAAAGTGAGTTCCATGTTGTTTTTAATTTTTTTTTTTTAATATTGAGAATCATAGCCAAATACGTTTTTTTCAGTGCATTTCTCAATGTTTTGAAACATACTCATTTCATAAAAGTGGTCTAGATAAAATGACCGTGATTAGCATAATTCCCAAACAAATTAACCAACGATTTCAACTTGGGTGAGTGGATTAGGGGTGCCTATGGGCTCTACCATTAAGGTTTTCGTCAAAATCGCGCAAGTGCATAAGGTTGAAACCATAAAAAAATTAAAAAATTATCAGCAATTGCTAAAACATGTTTTTTAGCATTTTGCAGCAAATGCCGACATTTTCATTGTTGAAACCAGCCGTTTTTCAGAAATTGCTAAGAAACGGCTCACGATTTTGATTAAAATCTCTGTGCTAATGTCTCTTATGGTGTTTTAATCATCCCTACCAACGAAATTCAATTAGTAATTTGATAAATCGTAAAAAAAAAATGAAAAACGAGTATCTTTAACACAGAACGCTTTGCCCTTGAGCATCGTCCATCAATGATTGATTTTTTCTGTTTCACGCAGAAGAAAGGACAATATAATGCCTATTGAATATCATTACCAATTTCGCTGTTTTGACGTTTTTTTCCCCTTTGTCCATGTAAAAATTATTGCCGAAAATATCGCCAAACTGGCCATTTTCATTTAAATGAGGGAAAATATGAAAACTGTAAATAACAACCATTTCAAATTTGAATGCAATGACCAATGCTATAGTATAATTGAAAGTTGCTCGACTCCTTGTTAAATATTTCTATGCTCCAAACTCATTGACGAGAGGAGATTGGACAGAGGATTGACCGATCGAGCAATATCTCTTGCTCTGTAATCTGTTTTCAAATTGAGTAAATATTTTAGCAATTGTGACTAGTAAGTTTATGTGGATTGTTGAGCTGCTTTACTAGAGTTTTCTCTCACTTAAGATGCATATGAAGTGCATTTTCCTCTTGAAAGACTGCAGAATTTTGTATGTATACCAATAATTTTTAATCAAGTTATTAAATTTATTTATTTTGTGCCTCGTAACTCTTTGTTTTCATTTCCTTCTACACATAATTGTAATTGAGTAGCATCGTTTTTTATGGTTTCACATATTTTATGTAACTTATAGTTTAATTTACTAATATGATGTCAAACAGAATTGAAAAGCATTGTTTAACTTTGGAAGTCATTAAGACATGAATAAAGAGTTTTACGTTCCTGTAGTGTTGGTTAAAGTTGTTACAAGATCTGACGTCCTTTTTCTGCATTAAATAATTTATAATGTTAAATATATCAGTAAATTAACTTATTTTAAAAGAGTTGAATTTTCAGGGTTATTGAACTTTTTACATTTCGCCTGGTCTGCAAGAGATAGTTTTATGTGCTCTTAAATTTTTATATCAAATAAAAGATACTAAATATTTATAATTTAATTTTTCATTACATTTTAGGGGTGATTTGTTACATGGGGGGGGGGGGGGAAACGAGGGTGGCTAAACTCTACATTTTTAAAATCTTTTATTGAGCCCTGGTAGCATCATGCTAATTGGTGACACCCCCCTCCCCCAAGTTGGAAAATAATCACCGCCACTGTAAACATTCACGGTTGTAATTGCACCCTTTTGATTGACCTCTAAATCCACTCCTGTTACAGCGTGTGGTGAGTTTTTCCTCTATTTATATATGCTAAGAGCTACTAGTATTCTAAGTTTTATAATTCTAGCCCCAATAGGAATGTGTTAAAACTGAGATTCAAATTTTTCGAACATTGCCCCCTTTAGGGGATTCGGGGGAGAAAATATAGATTTTTAGTTTTTTTCCTTTGTATACATGTTAAACCTTACAAGAATACCAAATTTCATAGTCCTAGCTCTGCTAGAAGCATCTTAGTAATTTGATGATTAGTGAGTTTTGGGTGGATTTCAAAATATGTCGTTTTCTGCCATTTTTGTATTTTATTATCTCGATAAACAATATAATTGGAGACTTGAAACTTAGATGTATTACTAAAGTGGCTAATAGCTACCCGTGAAAAAAATTTCAACTCTCAGACTTACTGTAATACGCAGATTACGAGAGGTCAAAATACTGCTGGTTGGCTTCCGGTAAAAGATGGCTGGCAGTGAACTTGGCGGGCACCTAGATAATTTCTAAAGAGACTTCTGAGAGAGATGTCTAGAGAATATATTTTTAGTACAATCAAAGCAGTGGCGGGTATAGGTTATAATTTGAAGGGAGGGGGCTAATATGACCAAACTTACCGTTACTTGCGTTTTTTTTATTATTTTTTTTTTATTGTTTTTTTTTTATTTTTACTTTTATTATTATTATTGTTCTTTTTTTTAAGTGAATTATCATTAAATGATTAAAGATAGTTTTCAAGGGGCTTTCAACGAAATATTAGAACAAAATAATCTAGTCATTATTTTCTTTCTTTCTATTTTCAATTTTTTTTTTAACTGAATTGAACTAATGCTTTATTATATGATGGCGGGTTATTTTATAAAACGTGCATATTTAACATTTAATTGCATTCTCGTCAATAATATTTTCCTTACTCCCCCTACTTTTTTACTCATTTAATGTGTTAATTTTTTTATATAAATACCCTCTGTTCATTAATTGGTCTTTAAGGTCATTATCTCTACTGTTAGCTCTCTATCTTTGCAGTATTTGAAATTTGTCGAGATTTTTTTTTAGTTCTTCTAGGACTGTTTGTCCACCGTAAGGATGACCTCTTACTGCTATTTGCTACCAACCGAAAATTTGTATAGTTTGTATTATAGGAATCAGTGTTTCTCTGCTTTTACTTTCAATAACAAATTGACCAGTGATGTTCAAATTTGCTGTGTGGGTTGGTGGTGGCACAGAGACCTACCATTAATATTTTCGTTGGAATTGCGCATGGGCATAAAGTAGTGAAAAAAATCATGATTTTCAGTAATTGCTAAAAAACGACTTTAACGATTTTGATCGAAGTCGCTGTGTTAATGCTTCTGAAGGAGTTCTAAACATTCCGCCTCTGAAATTCCCATAAAATGTGATAAAAGAGTACAAAGTTGAAAAACGAGTGCCTTTAACACAGAGCTCTCTGCCCTTGAGGATCGCTTGTCAATGATTGATTTTTTTTTTGTGTTTCACGCACAAGCAAGGACAATGTAATTAAGGTCTATCGAATAAAATCCACAATTTCGCAATTTTAGTAATTTTTTTTGCTTATGTAAAAATTATTCCCAAAAATATTGCCTAACTGAACATTTTTATTTAAATGAGTGAAAATAAGAGAATGGTAAGTAACACCATGTCAAATTTTACTGCAATGACCAATATTATATAGTGTAATTGAGAGTGTTTTTAATTTTTTTTTTATCTTCTTTGAGCATTGACTTAACTGATAGCACTCTCAGTTTTTTTTTATTTTTTATAATAATGTTTTTTGAATTTTTAGCAATCAAAACTGATGTTTTACTACTAGTGAAAATCTCATGTTTATAAAACATTTTTTAAACTTTTTTAAAATTACTAAAAAAGCTTGTGTTACTAATCTGTTAGTTAGTGAACTCCTTTCCCTATATTTTTGGAGTGTGAAAATATTACGGAATATTTACATAAAGGTCCGGATTTTTCTTCAGAATAAGCTAGCCACTGAATTCTTCTAGCCATTTAATTTGAAAAGTTCTAGTTTAGTTTGAATTAGAACTTCTAGAAGAAAAGGAAATATGTATAATGGTTGAGGTTTACATACATTTTCTAGAAGCGAAGTTTTTTCTTAATTTGTTAACGAACTAATGGAATTGTTTGACAATAGTTTCCAATCTCATGGATATTTTTTCTTACTTGGCTGAAGTCCTCCGCAACTGATGCTGGATCAACGATACTGGTACTTGCAATGTTAGAAGAATCATTCTTATTGGCATAGCCAACTTCAGCACTCTCAATAACAAACCTATTGACAATATACATATATATATATTTTTAATTTTATTTTGCAAAATAATTTTGAATAGAAGTTTTGTCTCTTCATTATGAATGCAGTTAACTTAATAACAAATTAAGATTCCAAAATAGTAAATTGCAGAGGATCGCAGATACACACCTATTCAAAAAGCTCACTAACTCAATGAAGGGAAATACAGATACCAAGGCCACAAATTCATTATACACCCGAATTTTAAATTCACGGTACTCCTAGTGTCATCAACATATTTTTTATTTTATTTTTGGGAAGCTAAAAGCAGGGAAATTATTTGCTAGCAAATGCCAACCAAAACAAAATACATACTACTTATTTCTAACACATTAATAACTACCTATTACTATAACTTCTTTTCCAATTTCGTGGACCGGGGAAGGGGGGGAGGAGGGCCATATATACGCCTTTGAATGAAAGTATCTCCTAGTTGATGTGTGGCCCACCTAATGGTTGTGTGGTTAGTTCTATGGCTTCGTATTCTAAAGGTGCCGGGTTCGAATCCCGGGTTAGGCATGGATGTTCTCTGTGTGGTTCGGAATCTACGTTAAGCTGTAGGTCTCGGCCTAATTAGCCGTCATTGTGCAGGTCGTTGAGCGTACAAATCAACCAACTTAGTTGATGTGTTTAAAACCAAAAACATGCAAAATAGGGTTTTTCAATTTAGAAGATATATCTATAAGTTGCATCTATGACCTTCCAAATATGGAAATACACAAGCAGATTACCGTATAAAGAGAAAAAAAATTGCGCAATGCCTAGGCACAGAAAAGTTATTGGTGTAGGGGTCAAAGTGCAATCACGTTTTTGAGGTTAAAACAGTTCCGACATAGCCAAGGGAACTGTTGCAAGTTAAGATGTATCTGTGTAAAGCGGGATCTGTTAGAGTTGGAGAAGATGGATGGCTTTATAATTTTATATCTGTTAAGAGAGGTTAATTCGCACTACATGGGGGGATTCTGAAGTGTCTGAAGATAATGTATGAAACGAATGTAGAACTTCAAAAAGATGGCTGTACTAATAAATTCTAATAAAAAACCAAACCGTGTTTTACGGCGTTATATCCTATTTCAAGGTAGTCTGGCCAATCTATGGCGCAAAGGTGTTTATAGCTAGCTTTCCTTCCGCTTATAAAATGGCGTATAATTGTTTTTAGTTCTCTTCTAAGACTGTGCATTTTTCACCCAATAACAAATAATGTCTATTAACCTTGATATAAATCATAGAATTTGTGTGTGGCAATGATTTTTCTCATTGAAATAAATTAAAAATTGAGAGCGGGTAGGGCACCAACTAATACACAAATAAAATTTGTAGTACAAACTAAAATTTAAGGGCACAGATTTCCAAATAAAATTGACTGCTACTATATTACTAAATTGTAGGTATTACTAATCTACTACAACCCATCATTTCAATGATAAATTATATAATTATGCCATTGTCTTAAGGGGACAGATCATTCTCAAATTGAAGTGGTCATTTTGAAAAGGTGCCATCTCCCCTCCAAGACAAACTCTATAACCCATACATTGTCAATTAACAAAATTGTCTTGTTTATGCAAAAAAACAAAACAAAAAAAACAGAGATTATATTAAAACGAAAATTGTGTGTTCTTAAAAAAATAGTTGAAATCTTCAAAAATTCATCAAATTTCTTTATGATGGATGTATGGGAAACGACTTGCCACGAACCGCGGCGTCTCAAATTCTGCTTTTCAAATCAAGTTTCATTGTAGCTCTCTATTTTAGAGTTTCATCAGAGTAAAATATAATATTTAACTCTGATGCACTTAAAAAAGCGTGTTCTTATAACAATATTAAATGCGCAGTCTACGCACGAATCCACTTGTAATTAAACTATTAAAATACTCATCGAAATCAATGATTACTTTAACCCTCCGCTAGACGCATTTGATGTGAAAGACACAGGCAATTTTGTCACCTCAATCTGTCGAATGGTTGTAGGTCAAATATATGTTGTTGTTTTTTCACAGAAACTTTCATATTTTTTATTTGATACTCCTTATAATGATGTGCATCATTTGGCAGTTGCATGAATAAAATTAGGTGTTTATTACGTTTTTTAATATGCTCCACTAAGCAAATTGCATTCAACTTCAGAGGTCAATATATTGTAGTCGATATAAGGTTAAAAATACATTCCCGTAGATTTATCATCAAATTAATTTCCGATCTTGGAAATTTTGAGC
Source organism: Linyphia triangularis (assembly GCA_963978545.1). Classification (NCBI taxonomy): domain Eukaryota; kingdom Metazoa; phylum Arthropoda; class Arachnida; order Araneae; family Linyphiidae; genus Linyphia; species Linyphia triangularis. The sequence continues at coordinate 16,848,977 of OZ021721.1, forward strand.
GCTCAGTAACTCTCATAATTTACTTAATTAGGTTATCTTAAAACTATTAAGAATAATATAAAGTATATACATATGTATTTAATGATGATGCTGTACATAATAGTTTATTTACAAATTTCTCAAAGTTTTAAATGAAATATAAATGTTTAAATTTTGTTTAAAAATGTGGCTAAATTAATTTAAAAGTAAAAAGTCTCTCTGGGTGTATAGAAATGCTTTTGTTTTGTTTAGTAAAAAGTCTCTGCAGGAGGTTTCTAATTATTCTTGTGCCATAAATCATTCAAACACATAAAAATTCGCGTACAATTAATTGCATTGAAAGACCTAATAGACTCAATTTTCCATTCCATTTTCTCAAATAACAAAGTATGCAAAACAAATTTCATACTTACTAGATCAAAATAGAAACGACGGAAGCCAAAGCAATAATAATAATGACAAAAAAAAAGAACATGTCCTCATAGAAGGTTAATCAACTAATATCACTCGGTGTTATATATTAACCAAGGTTGTACAGCCATTTCTTTGCAAAAGTTGATACCATCAAGTGGCTATATAACCAACGTTGAGCGTATGCCCTCAGATACTGTATATAAATATCAGTATTGTTCTTACTTTTATTACAACTTAAGCATGGGAGACAAGGGCCAGGTTGCCCCTCCTGGGAAAACGGAAATAATTATTAAAATAAAGAAAAAATAATAAATTTGTAAGAAATCATAAAAAAATGTTTGAATTCTCAACTAGAGTGTGGCGTGGAACATCGCACAACTTTCAATTACACTAAAACATTGGTCATTGCATTCAAATTGAAAATGGAATGGTGTTATTTACCGTTTCCATATTTTCACTACAATAGTTTGTACATAGGCCAAATAAAACCCTCCAAAATGGCAAAGTTGGTGGTATTATTCGATAAACATTACATTAGCCTTTCTTGTGTGTGAAAGAGAGGAGCATTTAAGGTTTGATGGCTCAAGGACAGAGAACTCTGTGATTTAATCAAAATCGTTAGAGCCGTTTTGATGATTTCAAAATCATGCGCATGGGCGATTTGTACAAAAATATTAATTGTACGTCCCATGGTCACCACTAACCCGCACATCAAATTTGAACATCGTAGGTCAATTCGTTCAGAAGTTATACTGACCACGTACACAGGCAGAAATTTTTCTAGATCATTTTTTTGCAATCAGGATGTTCCAAAACGTGAAAAAATTCAAAGAAATCGATTTTTTAACCTAATGCTGTACTTTTATTACCTTATGTAATCATATGGGTGATAGAAAGTAAAAAGTGGTATAAAATTCGTCTGTGTATTTGTATGTACGTGGTCAGCATAACTCCCGAATAAATTGACCTACGATGTTAAAATTTGGTGTGCAGGTTAGAGGTGGCCATGCGATTTACCATAAAGATTTCGTCAAAATCGTGCATGCTCATATGATTGAAATCATAAAAAAATAATGTTTCCAAACAACTGCTTAAAAACTGCTCTAACGATTTTGATTAAAAGCTCTGTGTTCTTAAGTGTACTTAAGGTGTTCTAAACGTCCTCACCTCCGAAATTTCCGTAGAAATGCGATAAAAGAATTAAAAAATGAGTGCCGTTAACACAGATGTGTCTGCCCTTGAGCATCGTCCATTTACAATTGATTTTTTCAGTTTCATGCACAAGAAAGGAGAATGTAATGTGTATCGTATAACATTCCCAATTTCGCCGTATTGGCAGGGTTTTTTTTCCGGGCCATGTAAAAGCTATTGCTAAAGATATAGCGAAACTAATAATTTTTTATTTAAATAAGGGAAAATATGAAAACGGTAAATAACACCCATATCAAATTTGAAAGCAATGACAAATATTATATTGTAATTATAAATAGTGCGATGTTCCGGGATGTTCTGAAACGCGGAGAAATAAAAAAAATCCCAAAAAACACGTTTTTTTTTCTACCGAAAACAATACTTGCATTACTCTGTGTTATCATGGGGGGGAATTTGAAAGGAAAAAAACCAACTAGCATTGGCGATCAATTACCTACAGATTTCCCTCCAACGTACTCATGCATTACAAAATGAGATTATCGACACAAACTGTTTTCTTTTTTCTTTTGTAAGCTATTACGTGTTATAGCAAGAATATGTATTACTCTAAAATTCTGCACCTAGCATTTTGTTACAATCCAGTTTAAGACTACTCTTAATGACAGCTGACATAACTGTTACTCTTTTCAACACTTTGAAACGAGTAAAGATTTGTGTACAAAGTTCAATGGCTAATTCCAGCCTTAACTCACTAGGTTTGTTTTAAGTTCATAAGGATTTAATTAAGAAAACATGAACTCGTACAAAAATCCATTGACTTGTTTGCAATAGAAACTAGGGGAGTGGAACATTGCACAATTTTTAATTACACTATTATAATCACTGCATTTTTAGCCACTTTGGTGATATTTTTGGCAATAATTCTTACACGCCCTCCCCTCCCCCACAAAAAAAAGTAAAAGAACAACACCCAAAATGCTAAGTTTGGCGATATACATTTCGATAATTCTCACATTAACCTTTCTTTAAGTGAAACAGAGGAGAAATGATCGTTGATAAGCGATGCTCAAGGGAAGAAAAGGGTGTGTTAAATACATTCGTTTTCCAACATTTTACGCATTTATCGAATTTTTGGGAATTTTGGAGGTGGTGACGTTTAGAACATCTTAATAGGTATCAACACAGCGATTTTGATCAAAATTGTTAGAGCCATCATTAAACAATTGCAAAAAAACTTGATTTTTTTCAAAGTCAGCTACCTTATGCGCATGCGCAATTCCACGCCTCAGAATATCAGATTGTACTTGCCCCCCATCCCCCTTCTTCTCCCTGGCAATATTTTCTGAAGTCCAAATTCACTCAAACGTGGAATAATGAATAGACAAAGAAATGTTGATGTATTAAATTAGTTATTTAAAGAATTTATCTATTAAAATAAATTAATAACAATAACTATTTAATTATTGAAATTAATTATTAAACATAAATATTTAAATAATAAAGTACATTAAATATTAAAACTATTTATTTGTTAAAATTAATTACTGAGTTCGTCATTGAAATTCTTTTATTAATAACAATAATTATTTCAATTTAATTGATGATTAAATTGAAAATTTGGGTCGGCATAAATCTAGAATCATCAGAACTCCCGATAGTACTTGCCCCCTCCCCCCCCACCCTTGGGAAAATTTTCTGGCGGTGTCCTTGAACTTAAGAATACTTTTTCTCATTCTATCAAATATTTTATCATGAATGAATGGGATCTTGCAGTTATTTAGGTGATTTCATAATTTTTTTCTAATTAATTGAAATTTTTTATTGGAAAATGTTTAATCTCCTGATTAAAAAATATTTTTAAGATTTAAAATTGAAGTTTGACATCGGCCTGATACAAAACAGGGCTTTTCAAAGTGAGAACAAGGTCCAACGCAGAAACATAATAGGCGCATTTAGTTAAATCCTTAGATAGGCAATTAAATAACTATTAAAATATATATTTTTATAATATAAAATTTAAACTAAAATATTGCTACTAATGATTTAAAGGTTATCCAAATGAAACAGCACCAAAAACAGGTCATTTAATTAACCCGGTCATTAAATACCTGTTGAATTTTGTATTTCAATCAGAAACAGGGCGCTTCAAAGGGTCTTTCTAAAACGTCCAATGCAAAAACTTAGTAGGCGCATTTAGTTTAATACTTACGTAAGTAGTTGAGAAATTATTAAAATATTTATTTTGATGATACAAAATTTAAACTAAAATATTGCTAATAATGATTAAAGTGTTATCCGAATGGGACATCACAAAACACAGATCATTTAAATTACCCGTTTATTAGATAACTGTTGAATTTCGAACTTACAAAGTATAGTGACAAACGAATGTCTTTTATTAATTTAGGAAGACTTCCTTTTAATACAGTACAGGTCTATTAAAATCTCATCCGTCACTGCCACGAAAATTAATCTTGTCTGTATAACTCGAATTTTTTACATCACTAATAACAATTTAATCGGTTATATACTATCACGACCCCCCCCCCCCCTCCCTCTTCTCCCCCACAAAAAAAAGCAACGAACTCACAAAAAACAACTCGACATTGTAAAAATAATCCGCCAAGTAAAATGGTCATCCAGAAAATGTTGTGAAATCTAATAGTTGCCGTCGCGTTTCATGTATTTTGAGTACTTTGCTCACACTGAACTAATTTTGAACTATCGGGGGAAAAAAAACCTTATGCAATCAGTATTTGCAGGCAAGTTTTAAAAGAAATAATCTCATTTCAGTTCAATGGATGCAAAGTAGCACACAGATATGTTTATTTGAAAAAAATCTTGTCTGCAAAGTACTGATTGCATATATTTTTTTTTTTCTGAATAATCTCATCGTATGCAAAGTATCCCAAATAAATAAAACACGGCTGTTTTGCAGCAACCATTAGATTTCATAACTTTTTCTGGCTGACCATGTTAAAATGGCCGATCTATTTTCAATGTCCAGTTGTCGTTTAGGAAATATAAACTTTTTCGTAGCGTTTCTTATGTTCGAGATGAGCGAGATACGATCCATAGATGTTTTAGCTTGAATAATTATATTGATATATACGTCTCATTGTGAAATGTTTATTCTTTTTGTCAATTTCAAATCATTTAGACACTTTCACGTTTTAGATTTGAGATCAAAATAACAAATTTCGCTTCATTTACTTAAAGTAAGGGTGTTCCTTACTATACGGGGATATTTTTTACTCAAATAAAATTATGCAACTACTCGTTTTAACTTGAGAACAAATGCATGAAATGACCTTCTAAGAAAATTACTAATAGCTTCACATATGAACTACTTCAGGAGTACTTGTACCAAGTTCAGTATTCAAAAAGTCAATCCACAAAATACATTGGTCAAGTAATAGATATAACTAATAAGTTTTTCCATGTAAAGTATCCGATTAGGTCAAAGTAGGGGGATTACTATATTTCCCCTGACATTGATGATGAAGACTGCTATGTGTAGCCCAATTGTATTTATCACATATTAAATTAACCTAAATTCGATAGTCGCGGACATTATTTATTTATTTATTTATTTATTTATTTATTTATTTATTTATTTATTTATTTATTTATTTATTTATTTATTTATTTATTTATTTATTTATTTATTTATTTATTTATTTATTTATTTATTTATTTATTTATTTATTTATTTATTTATTTATCCCGTTAATAGTATTTTATGTAACAGTTTTTGTTAAAAATATGTGTAAAAATATACTCGAGTATTTTTATATTTCATAATTAACCTTTATGTATTTTTATTTAAATGTACACTTAATTAAGAACCACCCCCATTTTCCATCACCGTGTGGGAAAATGTACATGCATGATAAATTGCAATATTATTAAAAGATATTTTACAAAATTTGAAAACAATGTTATCTTTTGGATTCATATAGTTCGAATCTCTATAATATGCGTCAAAAGTTTTATTAAAATAAATTTAATGGTTTGATTTTAATATGTTTTAATAAAACTCCAGATTTTACTACCATTTCCCCCCACCTGACCAACTTGCAGGTTCTTTCGCTTTAAGATCGGACTTGGTGGAACACTGCTCCACATTTTATGAGCTTAAAAATTTATATTCTTTAGAATATATAGCTGACATTAAGGTCGTACTTTGATAAATAAGCTTTAAAAAGCATACTCTGAAAACAGAAAGGGATGTGTTATTTCAGAGGAGCATACAAAGTTTCAACTTAAATAGAATAATGAGACAGGAAATCGAATCTAGATTTCAGAATTTTTTTAGTTTGTATTATATAATTGAACTGAAGGACAAATTCTCGTTATTAATGAATATAAGTCAAGATTTCATAAATCTTTCTGTACTTTTACTATAATGTACTGATGTGTTTATTGTAAGTTACATTTTTCAATTAGTCAACTTATCATAATTTTATACTTATTGTATTCATTAAATTATGGTATGTAAATTCATATTTAATGTAAAAACTAACTTAAGAAGTTATTATGCAGAAAATAAAACTGATTATGTAAATTTTTTTTTTTTAATATAATAATTAAGAAATATTCTTTAAGGTAGTAAAAAAGTTTACGGGAAACTAAATTTTGATTTAAAATACCCTTAACACAGGGTTTGATACATTTTTCAATGAATTAATAGTTGTTTATAGAGCATTCAATATTTTGTTCGAAATTAAGTTATAAATAAGCATTTTTGACGTTTTAGTTTTAATCCTTTACAAAACCAGTGATCAGAATTATGAACTATCCTCAGTTTTTTCCTCTTATTTTTTTAAAACTTCAATACTGTTTTAAGAAAAAAATAAAGAGCACGTCGGTTTCATTTGATGGGTATTTGTATTCTTACGTTTCAGAAGAAAAAACATGCGGCCATTCCCATATCAATTCAACATAATTCCAAACCCAATCCTTCAGAGTTTTTTGCATTGCGGAGAGATGCCTCAGCCTGATTCTCATTTTGAAAAATCGTGTTCTTGCATTACAAAATGAGCCACACTTTTCTTCCTCGGTAATTAGATATGATACAGATGATTCATTCAATGCATCTCATGATATGTTGAATATAATTGTTCTTAGAATAATATATAGTTTTGAAAAAATATCCTTTTTCCCCCTCCTTTTTTTTTAAATTTAGAAGCACAAAGATTTTTGTATAGTTTTTAATATCAAAGTTTGATCTGAGCTTTTGCACCAGTAAACGTCAAGAATTGATCCAGATATTAAAAACTATACCAGTAATTGCATACGATATTCCAAATAAAATCCAAAATCGAGTCCTTTCTAACTATACAAAATTTAAATCTCTACTATAATTAGAGATTTAAATCCCGACTTTAATTTTTACAGTTAGGTCAAAATTGGAGAAAAAAAAAGTCAATTTTCAAAGGGAAATGTTCACATGTTTGCAATTCTAAATTGTAAATAAAATTGAATAATTTTTTTCCTATGAATATAGCAATTCGTCAAAACTGTATTATTCTGAAGAATTGAAAATGCCACTTTTTTGTGTTAATTTGATATGGTATGCCTCATAAAAGGAGTTGCTAACCATTAATGTTCCCATTATGAAATTGCATCAACAAATACAAAATTTCTTCTAATTCCTGTTCAAAACGTTGTACAAAGCACGAGATTATTATAGAAAGAAGACGTGTTTCAAGTAACATGACGTGTTGTATTGAATATGAATAAGCACTCTTTCCCCCCGTTGATTCACAGTCAAAAACCCCTCCCTAGGTCCGCTGAGTTACTGAGGAGTGACAGAACGATAATGTTTGCTTAGCGATGTTTATGAAACATGTCATAATAAGTACTACGCAACACTCAACTCAAACGTTACTCATTCACAGAAGATTGAAACTTGTTGCTTTAATTGAAACAATGCTGTCAAACTGTTAATGTTTCTGTCGATCATTTATTAGGTTAGAGGGACTTTGTATTAGCGGATTACTTCGGGTATATAGAATGAAAAAGTGACGATCAATATTTTTCTTTACAAAATAGTTCCCGATTGCCTTAAACTGCCTCAACCTATCAATCTCTTTATCAAACTAGCATTGTAATACGGCAGGCTTCATTTTTCACCATAGGATGATCAAATAATTGATTTTATGATTGTTTTCATATTAATACAAGAGGTATAGCAGTTTTTCATAACTTCCGAGGCTTAATAAACAAGTATCATAATACTTAATGATATGAATATGATAGTGTGATTATCCTACACTGCTAAAAATTTGGAACCACTTTGCACCAAAAATTTATACCCATTTAGCTGCAGCCAATATTTGGTACTTAGTTTCGCGACTTAATGGTGCTACCTCGGACCCTAAGCACCATTAAATCAAGATACTAAGCACCAAATGTTGGTTGCAGGTAAATGGGAACCAAATTCTGGTGCAAGGTGGAATAAAATTTTTAACAGTGTATTTTTGTAGTTGTGTGTAATTACAAAAATGGAAAGTTGTATAACACCATATTAATTTATTAGGTACACTTCTTGGAAACTGATTCCTAATATTTTAGAAGCTAGTTAGTATTTACATATTGCGCTTATGATATAACTTGAAACTAGCTTTGTGCCAGAAAAGCAAATATTATTCTTTGGAGTGAATCCAAATCGACCGATTCCTTGAAACGTTTTTGCGGAGACTTCGTTTGCTACAAGAAGAACGTGTTTTCAACATGAGACTACCCGTTAATATATGTTTTCCTCAGATGTTTGCATAAACAATACTCCACGAAACTTTCTTGCGGAGAATTGAATTGCTGCGTAAGAACATGTTTTCAACAAGAGACAGCCCGTTAATATATGTTTTCCTGATATGTTTTTATAAACAATACTTTCGGAATTAAAAACCATAAAGGGTTTTCAAACAAGTTGGATACGCACCGTTGCCACACCAATTCGTGTTCCAAACATTCTCTCATTGTCTTATAATAAAGGGACAGTCAACCCATCTATTCTGAATCTATTCTTTGTTTGGAAAACATTGATGTAATTTAGACGTCATTTACAAAGTTTATTTACATCTTTGCTCCAACTGTTCCGATAGATGGCATTGGTTTTCTGTGTTTATTTTTACACATTGTTTTAGGCAACGTCTTCACTCGATTGTCTGTCCATGAAGATATCTCTATCTTCGCAAACTTTACTTATTTTTTGGTTCTCTAAAGATCTTGCCATGTTGCTATTTCGAAGTATATGCAATCTTAGATTCTGACCAAGGCTGGTAACTTGAACATAAACCATTTCTGTATTTGCTCGAAACGTTCATCTCGTGCTGTTTGTATCACTGCTTTGAAAACAACGCCGTGTATAAATAGATTGCTTCCCCAATACACGAGTCATTTCTTTCGTTTTCTATGTTAGATGAACTGAACAATCCAGACACATTTTTGGAAATATCTTAGTATTTAATCACCATTTTTCTATTTTCGGACATTTAATTGTTAACACATAATTGAAAAGTTTTTATACCATAAGTACATAACATTACTTTATCAAAAAAAAAATAATAATAATAATAATTTAGTCCTTTTAGTAAGGTTGAACATCGGTAGATAAGTTGAACAAAGTATTTTTTGCGTAACTAAAACCCACTCAAGTGAATATAGGCAATTCTCTGGTGTACGCATAGGACATTTTGGTTCTTTTTTTCTTGGTGACATAGTTCTACTCGTAGTTTAAAATTTAGACGAAACTTCTAGTTATGTGTTTGTTTTATTTAATATTACTGGATGACAAAGTTCTATGGATAAGTAATTATTTTAACTTCGACAAATACACATTTATAAGCCACCGACCCAAGGGATACGGACGTGTAACGTGCGTCAAATGATATAAATGCATATTTGGCCTGTTTAAAATTATTATTTATCAATATGACTTTGTCATCAAAAAATATTATATAAAGCAAACACATTGGTACAATATTAATCTTAATTTTATACTTCTTATATGTTAACGAATAGAAAAAAGACCCAAAATGTCCTATGCGTACACCAGAGAATTGTCCATATGTGAAAATCTAGTTAAGTGATGAGTCAAGTGAAGTCAAACACAGAATGTTCCGTCACTAGAACATGAATTTTATTTTTGGCTCGTAACACCGAATTCGCAGTATGCTCTAGAGGTCGGTGATATATCGATACGACGATATTTTTATCGATATTTAAAAAAAAAATATCGATACAAGTCACTGATATATCGATATTTTTAAACATTTTTAGTTTTTTGATGATCGTTTTGTAGTTTCATGTGTTTTTTCGATTTTCTTTATTCCCTTTTCAACAACTTCAAAACTAAAGTTTGTACTAGGGCTGAGAAACAGTTAAAATGGCATCCTAACCAAAAAGAAAATATAATGTAATGGAAAGATAAGATCATTTATTAGTAGTCATTAACATAGTGCCATTTCTGTTGCCAGCGTGTGCCTGGAATTTGCATCTAATTTTAAATATTCAAAACATCTCTATCAGCAAAATTTGCGATAAACTACTTTTCAAAATTTCTTCTTTAAAAATAAATGTTAACTTTTGCATTGACATCCAAATTTATTTTATGTATTCTGATTGAAAATATAATTTATTTATTAAAACAATTTTTATAATTTATTTATTAAAACAATTTTTATAATTTATTTATTAAAACAATTTTTATAATTTATTTATTAAAACAATTTTTATAATTTATTTATTAAAAAAATTTGGCATGAATTCATGAAAAGTAGAAATTTGCCCCGAAAAACTTCGTTTTTAATAAAATTGAAAAAAAAATTAATCATGTATCGATATATCGATATTTTTTTCTTCTATGCAACGATATAGTATCGATATTTATTTTGATCGATATTTCCGACCTCTATTATGCTCACGAAAAGTGAATTGCATATTTAAACCCATTTGGCCCCGAAACCATTTGGATACAGGCTCATTTATGAGTGTTTATTTTAATGTGAAAATAAACTCTCTTAGTGATATGAAATAACACTTTACTTGTTTCTCTATAGATATCAGAATATATTTAAAAAAAAATACATACAGTTTAAAAAATTTAGATTGAAAAATTAATAGAAAGGCGAAAGTTTGTATTTGGGATGCCACATACCTTGATCTCAAATAATTCAATGGAAGAATAAGGATTTTAACCCATCCAAGAGAGCATTAGTTCAATACGTTTCTATCGAAGCAAGTAAAGGTAGTAAACAGCTTATTTGTAGACCGTAGACATTTTTATGGTTAATTTGGATATTAAAAGTTTACACTTATTATTTTAAATCTAAAGTATTTTGAAAAAAGAAAATAATTTTCCTCGAAACTATTCACAGTCGTCTACTTTCAAGTTTTTTTTTTTTATATATATATATTTTATTTCCCTGCTTATAAGTATCAGATATAAGTAAGGAGGAAAGGCAGGGTTATAGGTATTTTCAGCGAGTCAATTTTATTGTTAAAACAATAAAAAGCAACATATGTCATACATTTTTGGAATCATCTCATCTGCAGATTTTATTTTTTACAGTACGCCCCCCCCCCCCCCCTTAAAAAGAAATATGAACAATGACTATATTTTGTATTCTAATTGGTTAAAAAAAAAAAAAAAAAGGCCGTTGTAAATCGTGAAAGGTATTTATTAGTTGTATATGTCGCAGGGAGATGATAAAACCGGAGATTTGATCAAATCCCTAAGGTAGGTGATCAATTAAAAAAAGATGTTAAAATTACAACTCTTTTGGGTGATTTCCCTAAAGAAAGTTAGTGATTTGATCAAATTCCTGAACTGTTTTAGTGAAAAGATAAAATAAACAAGTCAGGACCTAAAATTCTTATGTAGGACAAATTCTTAAGTTCAAAATAATTAATCTTTTCATTGAACCCTTAAACAATCCCCTCACAAAGCTTTACTTGGAACGCAGAACCAAAAACAGGTCTCCAGTCTAGCCATATTTCAAAAGAGTTGCTTGAAAAACTTGTTATTGAGAGGACTTGTATCTACTTCTTAATCAGCAGGACCATGACATTATTTTAACACCAGAAGACTTACCAGTAGCTTCCTTAGAGGACAACAACGATGGTTCACCTTTCAAAAGATCTACCAGCATCTGAATAAATTGATTACAATGCTTCAACTTCAAATGATCTATCAATAGTTAAATCGACCAACAATAAAACTTCAATGTCACACAATCTACCGGCAGCTGATTTACTCACCATTAAGGCTTTAAATTTAGAAGATCTACCAAAAATTTAATCATTTTCTTTATCTACAACAAGACAACTCGACCCAGTAAACAACTCTACTTCAACTCCTGAATTTAACATTTGCATTTAAAATCCGGTGCACACAATATGTAGGAATACAGTAGGAGAAGAAGGATATGGATAAAAAATTCTATGCAATTTATGCCAAAAAGAAGAGAGTATTTCAGATCAATGGGAAAATGCTGCAAAACACCTAAAAAGATCAGCTGAAAAAATGAAAGAAATTTCTTTGAATAAATTTAAAGACGTGTTAGTGGATTCCACAGTTTTGGTTGATGTACCTAAGATAGATAGAGGCCCATTCGATAGAAATAACATTGTGGGGATCGCATTGGATATAAAAAAGATTTATCCCAAATTGTAACCTAAGGTGGAATAATAAAAAATTTACTACCTAGTAACGCTATTCAAATAGATACGACAACATTTACCGAAACAGTTCCACAAACTAACTTAATTCTACGTGAGATTGCAGGAAAATTATCCTTATTTGGAAATCAAGGATTTAAGAAGTGTTTCTGTGCATAATCCAAAATACAATGTTAAACCAAAAAATGTGCCTATAAAAAAAAGCAACGTACTTTGTAACTCGATATGGCACAAATCAACACAGTGTTTCATAAAAATAAAAAAATTAACATTATTATTTATTGATTAAATTCACTAAAAATGTTTAAAATTTCACTAAAAATATTCTTTTTGTTTTTTAAGAATATCCAAACGATATTATTTCATCTTTTCACTAAAACAGCTCAGGGATTTGATCAAATCACTTATTTTCTGTAGAGAAGTCACCCAACAGAACTGTAAATTTAACATCTTCCGTGATTTGATCATCTACCTTAGGGATTTGATCAAATCTCCGTTTTTTTCATCTCCTTACGACGTATACACTTTTTATTTGTCATGAGAGATCATCTACTAGTTAAACTTAAACCAAACATTAACGAGTTCAATGGCAACCCCATAATAATATGATTTTTTTTTTTTTTTTTTTTTTTTTTTAATTTTTTTTTTTAGCATAGAAACATCTATTTTTTTATTTCATTACATTTAACATGATCGAATTTTTTTTTATATGTGTCCTCAATTTTATTATCAATACAAATATACGTTAATTTTTGTTTCCAAACGTAATTGGAATATGAAGTAGGCCTATTTTCAACTTAGGTATGTTGAATCAAAATTTTGACTGAATTACTTTAAAACTTTTAAATTAGCCTCTTGTTAAACATGACACAATAAATCTATATATACTTTGGTGCAAACCACAATATTTTACGTCTTTTAAAATGGATTGGTTGGTTGTTTTCAGATTATCTGGCGCCGTCAGCAACACGAGGGCTCTAATGCGCCGAAACATTCGTCATTAGACAAGCCAATATACATTTACAAACACCCATGCCTAACACGGGATTCGGACGCTAACCACTATACAGTTTGGTCGGCCTTTTAAAATGGAAGATATGTATCCAACGTTCGGATGATTTTTTTTTCTGTGTACTGTACCAATAACATCACTTTAAAACTTCTTCCAAACTTTCAAACAAATCAAAACAATTGTAAATTTTAATTCTTTAGAATAAAAAATTCACTGTGTTCTATGTTTGGGTATGTATGAACTATGTTTGAAAACAAATTTATTTTTAACACTACCTAGTTTTCACGTTCTTCAACTTTTAATGTTTTGAATCGACAGTTAGATCAAATGAAAGACATCGATTTTATAAGTGTCCCGCTTAGAGACACTTGTAAAACTTTGGGGGATCGGACCAATTTGGGGAATTTGGCGCTCAGAACACTAATCATTATATTAATGTTTCACTTCTAACATTCGGAATACTAATAAAATATAACCCATAAAACAAAATTTTTAATACAAATATGCATTGCCAATATTTGTGTGCAATTGCAACTTATTGAACTCATAGTGTTTGACCAATGGGAACAAAACTTCTATTCCGAACTATTTACTAAATTTTAGCCCCCAAAACTTGATTGAAAATCTTTTAATATACAACGAGTCTTTCTGCCAAGATCCAGCTCGATCGGATGACGGCAGGTGGGTTAATCCGCCTCGAATGATTTTTCGTTAAAATCGAAGTTAATATAAAGGATTTAAAAATCAATTATATCACTCAAAATGTCCAATACGTCGGCGTCATCTCAATGTTTAACTAAAATTATAGTGTTTCTGTTATTGTATAAGCGAAACTAATATGATTGAAAATCTTTCAACAGTTTCAGACACTTTTTTCCATATTGTTATAATAACTAGCCCATAGCAACTATTTCATTAATGCACTTTTAATTAAAAAAAACAACAAAAAAACAATTAGGTTGTTTTTCTCCGTTTAAAAAAATGTCTTATCTTATATTTAACCACTTTTACCCATTAAACTATATTTTTGTCTCTCTATAGAATTTCCTAGTTTTCTCATAAAACACTCGATCAACTTATTGTTTATACTGCAAATATGTGTAGCAATTTTGATTGCAAACATACATTTATAAAAGTGTTCTGAATATAAAATGTCTCATTGAAAAAGATGTTCTGTACCCAATACGTAAAAAGAACCGATTACAAATTTAAAATAAGTGGTAAAAACGATTGTATAGAATAAATCTATGTATAATTAACGTTTGATACATTTATTATAAAATACTGATTTTAAAAGTTGAAATTCCTATCAAAATAATTTAAAGTGTTTGAACAACTATTTCGTCTGTTTTTGAATAAACAAAAACCAAACGACAGAAAAACTCAAGTAACCCACCATTTCCACCAAACCATTTGATATTCACTGCAAAAGAAAAATCAAGCGATAATCGGCAACCGACAAAACACACGCAGTTTACAACCTGAAAAGAAAACAAATGGTTGCGTGACACATAATCGAGTGCGGCGACTGATTAATAGTTGCAGCGATTATCACAGGAGTGTAAACCGTTCACTTTGAAAAGTGACTCGGTAGTTTAGAGTTCTCATCAAGTAGAGCTCTGCTGCATGCAAACTCGATCATCATCAGTCGACACCGGCTCATCAAGGGAAGTATTGCAACTGAACAACTGTTGATTTTAAAGTAAAACTTATTCAAGATTACCTTGGAGTGGCGATTGTTTGCTGTGTTGGCGAGATTGCAAGTGCTTTTTCAGTTGCCACGTCGTTTGAAATTGTGGTCAGAGGAAAATCTTTCTTTTGTATGCTTGGGAACTTAAGTAAGTAAAAGTGTGCTCAACATGATTACGGCCACCTTGATGCTCTCTCTTCTCGAATCCTCTTCTTATTACCAACCGAAAGTTATTAATAATAGAGCATTAAAAGTAATAAACACACATTTTTCTTAAAGTGTAAAATTAATTATGTTCGATGAAATAACTTTGCTTTTAAGTCAATTAACCGTAACTATGATTGTAAAATAAAAATACAATTTAACAGTTTCATAAAAACAAATAAGAGACTTCTGTAGAGAATCTTTCTAATCCAAGGAGGATAGGCAAGGAGAAAACGCTTCATGCTTTAAAAGAAAAAAAAAAACTTATTTTGTTGGCTCTGGGGCCACTTAGCACAAAAAAAAAGGCTGATACCTCAGTCGAAGAACATTTGGGGTATTTCACTCCAAATCAATGTTTTGTTAAATCTCAGTTGCAAAACCCAATAATAACAAGAAGTTTTGTGACTGAAAGGGATTTAACACAATTTTAACATTCAACAAAACTAGAAATGAATACTTGTTTTGGTTACCGAGCTCGTTAATTTAGAGTTCTTTTAAATCTTGCTAAATTAACACCGAATTTACTAAATTGGTGAGTTTTGATATTCTTACTATATTTGGATGAAAAACTTCAGATTCCATCGCACAATACATTCATTTTTATGTATGGTACATGCAAGTTAAGTATTTTAAAAGCTTCATACAAATTGGTTATATGATTTTGGTAGAATGAAACTTCCACCACTCAAACGATCATTTTAAAATTAAATAATTTGTTTTAAATAAATAAAAAAATAACATAACTATTACTTGCACCAAACAAATAAATTTTTAACGTTACCATTGTTTGTGCCAAACAAATTAATGGCAAACTGGGATTTCTCAAAAGAATTATTTTTAAGGAAAGGTACTGTCATATTTGACCATTTTGAACTTTACCGATACCAGGAATATTAGCGGAGAATTTTTTTGTTCAAAAGATAATGTACGTAATAATAAGCTCATGTGTTAAATTGATATTCGCAGCACAGTAAAAATTATTTAGCTTTCATGTATTTGCTATCCGATACTTTAAAATTAAATCAATAAAGTTTTCTTTTTTTTAAATCAAATATAATAATAGCTGCTCTTCGTGTGTTCCGACATTGATTGTAAGTAGCGTAATTAATCTTATCTTCTTGTGTTCAGATTTATGAGATGAAAGATGGCATTCAAAGATAAAAGTGCGATCTTCACCCATTTGGCGGGGAAGGTAGGCACCTTTAAAATACTGTCATTTATTACCGCCATTCTCTTTCAGAGCCAATCTTTCCGCAGGATCTTTAGTAGGTCACCCCCTCCTGGGTGATGTGGACCGGGATAATCACCAATTAGTAGCAATTAATAGCTTGAAATGATACAGAGAAGAAGCGCTCATGAAGAATCACTTTGGGATTCATTACGAGATTGCACCTTTGATTTTCAATCTCTTAATAGAGTGTCAATTGAATACTCGGATTCGGTTCATACTTCTAAAAAAAGAGAGCTAAACAACCATGATACTGTATACTGAGACAAATAGGCAGAATTCAATTATAACTAAGCCATTTCTTCTTTAGTATTACAAAAGTTTAAATAGTAAATAAAGAATAAAGGTTTTTTTTTCTTTCCAATAAAAGCGAGTAAATAACGCATATTGTATAATATTCCAACAAAAAAAAAGTTAAAGTTTAAAATAAATCTAAAAGAAAATACTTCTTAAAAAAAGTTTTTACGATGAACATTTCACATACTTTAGCATGAACAATATTTGATTTATAATACTTAATGATAAAACGTTATTCAACGTTATTTGAACTTTGTTACCCAATTAATTTATGTCTACCCTGTATTTATAAAACATTCATGTTGAATAAGCAGAATATTTAAATATTATTAAGATCGAAGGCCATACATTTACAGTGAAAATCATGCATAACTAGTTCGATGAAACAATATACTAAATTTTACTCTACCATTAAATGTCAAATAGAATAGATAGCAGTACAAAAAAGTAAAATCCAAAAAGAAAGAAAAAGGACGGATTTTTCTCAATTTCAAACATCTCCTCCAGTTTCTACACGAAATGGTTCTGAAACATTTGTGCGTTTTGTTTTCCACGTATCGATTTTTTTTATTTTCTTTCGTGCATTAAAACATGTCACATGAACAAGAACAACTTTTTCAAGTTAGTTTCTCCGAGCCTTAATGACATCCAGTAACAGATCGCCATCAATGGATTTACACAATGTGCATTCAAGCTTACATTTCCAGAGACACATAAAGGAAGGAGAAAAAATTATACCAAAAGGAAAAGAAAAATAACTAAAAACTAAAAAAAAATAAAAAAATCCAGATGCCTTGCATAATATTCAGTTTCTTCAATGACTGACTTTTTTGTTGTTGCTAGGATGGAAGAAGCGGCGTAGGCAATTTGCCCAGGCACCAGTGTTCTCATTACTAGCATTCATACCATGAATCTTTAAACAAATATTATGATTAGGGGGCATTACTTGTTAAGTTTACAATGTTTAGTTAGAAACATGTAGGAATAAGTTTGGATTTTTTTTTTTGGGTACTAGTACTTGAAATCATATTAGTGTTTAATTGGTTTAAAGTTAATTTGAGTTAGCCCCATTACCTTTTAAATATTTAAATATGTGGTGCATACTAGTTTGACCCTAATACTGAAGCTTAAATGCCTTTGATGAACAATTTAAAATTAAATGAAACCATAATTTTTTTAGATCTTAAATTATAACAGTTTGCCATCAATGAATTTACTCAATGTGCATTCAAGCTTATATTTCCAGAGACACATCAAGGAAGGTGAAAATATGAAAGCAAAAGGAAAAGAAAAACAACTAAAAACTAAAAAAAGAAACAATTTTGATACCTTGTATAACATTCCGTTTCTTCAAGGACTGACTCTTTTGTTGTTGCTAGGATGGAAGTGGTGTAGGTAATTTGCTCTGGCACCAGTGTTCTCATTACTAGCATTCATACCATGAATCCTTTAAACAAATATTATGATTAGAGGGCATTACTTGTACAGTTTACAATGTTGTGCGTGCAATGTTTAGTTAGTAAAAACATGTAAGAATAAGTTTGGATTTTTTGTTGTTGTTGATACTAGTACTTGAAGTCATATAAGTGTTTAATTGGTTTAAAGTTAATTTTAGTCAGCCGAATTACCTGTTAAATACTAGTTTGACTCACGAACAGAAGTTTAAATGCCTTTGATAAACAATTCGAAGTTCAATGAAATCAATTTTTTTTTTTTTTAATATTAGATGACAAAATGAGGTGGTTCTCTTTCACATATAACCGAAGACGATTATTATACATGAATAAAAAGCAATTTTAGATTTAATCCTACAATTGGTTTAGAAATAATTATGATTGACAATATTAAATTGTATAATTGACCAGAATGAATCGAAATATTGGATGTTAGTTGATTGTTAAATTTTTAGATGAATTTAGGAAAACAAGAAAAGTTTTGAAAGGCGTTACTTATTTTAAATTTAGAATCAGTATTGAAGACTACTAATTAATGGGTTAGCCATTTTTAAATTGGAGATAGGGTGAAAGTTCATTAAAACAAAATTCCAATACATCAATATTTTTCATTCAGATCCTGTTCATTTTTTATTTAACAAAACAACAAATAATTTAACGACTAATATTTATAAATTTTGCTCACTTTTTTAAATTTTTCTGTGAATTTTATTACATTTTGAACGACCCCCCCCCCCCCCCTTCTCTCCGCTAAAAAAAAAAAAAAAAAAAAAAAAAAAAAAGCACTATTTTTGATAACATATTTTTATTCTAATAATTTGATTAATTGGCGACGGAGTGTTTTGAAATTGGTAGGTTCTCTTGCCGAAAATTTCACTTCATACATAGCATATAATTAAATAAACACATATCAATTATTGTTCATGGTTTATTTAGTAATTTTGAAATTAAATTTAAAAATCTATCTCTATTACTAATAAAATTCTTAAACCATTCTACTCAACGAGACGTTATATAAATTATAGTAAATATAGAATAACTGGGATAAATAGGATGATTGAACTTAACCGTTAAATAAATGATCAAGAAACTCTTTTAAACTCTAGGAGCTAAACAGTCACACATGTGCATCGCACTATTTCTTCTAAGTCAGTGAAGATTTTGTAAAACAAGATGAACGCAGTTCAAAGTAAGTATTTTAGTATAAACGATGAATTCGAAGAGAGAAGTTTCTTTTGAAGGCTTATCAAAAAATGCCTTTCAACGTGGTGGAATCATTTCACAGAATGGAAAGAAATATCAAGACGACAAGCGTTAAATGTAAGTGCACAATTCTGTAATATTTATAAATTAACTATTCTATTTCTGATAAAATATGTGTACATGATTTATAACAATTATAAATTAAATTAGAGGTATAAAAACTATGCATTTTCATTATTACAAATTTAGTTAAACATGTTATATATTGAGAGGCACTTTAAATTGAATGATATATACATTTTTATTCCTTTAATAATTTTTTTTATTCGTTTTCAGGAATGAAATGACCATAGATGGTTGGTGGAATATTCAAATCTACTTTTATCCATTGTGCCTGATAAAATATCTTCAGATGAAGAAATATAAAATTTTGAAGAAAAAAAAAAAGGGAAAAAAAATAGATGCTTTTTTTTTATTATTATAATTTGAATTGTTGGATTTAGTATGTTTTTGAAATGCCCACTTTAAATTGTTAACACTGAAATTCATTTAAATTACTATTTGAACAGTGATATTATTCTACAACAAAATAGATTCTACTAATTAACTTCGAGTTTGTAAAACACATAGCGTTCCTTGAATTTCGTACAAATGAAGATTAAAATGTTCAGTAGAGGAATAATATTTTTTGAGTATTTCTTTCTACATTTTTGAATGTAAAGAGCAAAGAAATCCCCGCTTCATATTGGGTCGTATGAATATTAATCTTCAAATTTTTAACTGTGCAAAATATGTAGTTCAATGAGTTTGATGGTAAGGAATCAGACCAATATTTCTTTATTTTGACCACAAAGCAAGGAAGTGAAATGAAAGAGGATTTCTTGAATATTGTTTTTACATTCGGTATATTTCTTGGAAAATGAAATTCCATAAAATCATTTTTAAAAATACTGCAAAACAAAATAATGCTTTGCGTTGGTGATTTTCTTAAGATTTATCAATGATTTTTTTTAAATTTAAATTCATGCAGTTAAACGTTATGAAATATGATAGTTTAAGTAGTATGCATTGTTAAAGTTGTTATTCTTATGTCGAAGTAAGAATTACAAAATTTTCCCAATCTGCTTGATCAAAATGCGAGTTGTTCTAAACTAAACAGAAAATGAGTAAAATGTTACAACATTGAAATAAAAAAATTTATAAGCCTTTCATTTTTCATTAAACTGACATATGATTGTTTAATTTACGTTTAATTCATGGGTAACCATCATTAATCTGAAATATAAAACTAAGAAATTTTATTGCTCCAGAAGTCTTAGAAATATTGTCCTCAATAATTTAAATAAATTCCAATTCTGCTTAAAAAAATTTTTAACATGTAAATTAATAAACACACTATGGATTTTGATTGATTCATGTGTTAAAATTAGCATTACGGTATCTAATAAATCTTTAACTCTTTGAGGCTAGGTGGGTTAAAAACTGCCCCCCTTTGCTCAGCTTTTTATGCATGGTGAGATATATTTTAACCCACCTCGAAAAGTTGAAGTCATACAATTTAATACTTTATTTAAAGTTTTTCATTCAGTTGGAAATGCTATGCAATGGTAATATACAAATAAGTGAAAAAAACCTTATACAAGTTAAAATACATCAGTAAGATGTGTGTGCTGCTATGATTAAGGTTGGCACAACGTTTGATGCAGTAAATTTTTGTCGTTCATAACGGTATGTGTTGTTCCTTTTCTAAAAATTAATTATGATTGACTAAATTGTTTTATAATGAAAAAAAATTATTTGATGCTTTATGCTAATTTTGAAGCTGTGAATTGGTGAGATTGTATTTATACCACAATGCAAGTTATTAAAAATAATAAAATAAATTATAAATGTTTAATTTTTTTAAATTTAAAAGCTTATAAATGTATTATTTGCTGCTTATGTAAAGTTCTTTGTCTTTGTGCTGGTACTGTCTGCAAAGTTCCACTTTGTTTTGGTAAAAAGTCGTGTTTCAATGAATATCATTTAAAGTCTGTTTTGCATGGTGGAATTATAAATGTCTCACTTTGTGAAAAAGGACTTGCTGAATTATTATTTTTTTCTTTTTATTTTAAGTAACGTTTTATGCTAAATAATCGAAACGAATGTTGTTTTAACTATTTTTTATAATAAAAATATTCTGTGCAACTACGGTTTTTATTTTCTTTAAAATCGTGTGCCTCAAAGAGTTAAACGACCCTGACTACCTAAAAAATACATTAAAATACAAAGCATTAGGCGAACCATTCTTATTCAATACACTTTTCAATTTCAATTAAAATCATAACATCAAGAAACACACCAAGTGTAACAAATCGTTTTAGAAAAAGCTGCAATTGAACAGTTAGACTTCCCTATTCTCTATGTCAAAAGTTTGAGAAGTACTTCAAACCTAAGTTAAACAAAGCCGTCATAAAAATGTACAATTCAAGTGTCGCGTGTGACACCATTTCTTCCTTCGGTTTCCGTGACCCGCGTGATGTGTTAAACTGAAGTGAAGATTCCCAGGGAGAAATCAATTCTTCTTCCGAGGAATAGACGTTGTTAACAGGTGGTGGACTCTCGAAACGATCTTAATGACAAATGAGATTTTATTAGGATCTCATAGATATTGAGATGGGCGAGCAGGGATTTTTTGGGGGAGCAACAGATGAGGGATTCCCCCCCCCCCCCTTCCCGATGTTTTCTGTTTCGAAATAGAGGTAGAAAATGATCACTCAATTTAGTGTTTGGGATGTCTTGGATTGTAATGTTTAGGAGATGGATTTTCTGAATGTGTTTTAATGTGCTAATCTAATGTTTTTGAGAAAACAATTACATTTATTGACGTATATTTTTTTCATTATAAAATTACGATCTTAATGACTAATGAGATTTTAGCTGGATCTCATAGATATTGAGATGGGCGAGCAGGGATTTTTTGAGGAAGCAACAGATGAGGGATTCCCTTCCCCCCCCCCCCCCCCTGTTGTTTTTGGTCTCGAAATTGTAGTCAGAGAATGATCATTCAATTTAGCGATTGGGATGCCATGGATTGTTAAGTTTAGACGATTGATTATCTGAATGTGTTTTAATCTGCCAATGTTTTTGAGAAAACAATTAAATTTATGGACTAAATATATTTTCATTATAAAATGAGCATTTTTAAATGAGGTTTTGTATGCTTATATTGATTTTTTTTTTTTTTTGCTAAAGGTTTTGGTTTGTATCTAAGGTTTACATGAATATTTTCGCAGTGGATTTAAATTCCACCTTAAACTGACATACTTTTTTTTCACTTTTATGATGTTTTATTGAACCTTCCAAATGATCTTAAAATTAGTCTACATAGTAAATACACTATACATTGGATCGAATTGAAATAAATGTATCGTATTTACAAAGTTTTTTCAGTTTGCATAATTATATCTTTCTGAAGTATATAAA
Organism: Linyphia triangularis; assembly: GCA_963978545.1. NCBI lineage: Eukaryota > Metazoa > Arthropoda > Arachnida > Araneae > Linyphiidae > Linyphia > Linyphia triangularis. The sequence goes on from OZ021721.1 coordinate 16,871,761, forward strand.
TACAGGATTTCCTACCAAGTTAAGATCGGGCTTTATTATTATTATTATTATACGAATTTTATATTGGAAAGGAATGGCACCTTTAAATAAAAATAAGTTAAAATATAAATTTCTGTTCTTGCTTATCCCAATAATTAAAGAAAAAATCAATTCCTTGCATCTTTAAAATTGTAGGAATTGTGACAATTAAATTAAATCATTAACTTCAACAATCAAAATTATAGTTATCTATCGTTCAATTGTCAGGGTCTATATCCAAAATCCTTTTACTCGACAACCAATATAATTAAAACTTATTTAGTTCCATTTTAAACTGGTCACAAATATGTTAATTCTTGAAAACGGTAATCTATGAAAAAGAATTTTTTAACATTCCATACAAAGTCTATTTTATATAATATAATTATCTATAATGTAGTTATGGGCAATTTAGTTTTATACCATATTTTAAAGTAAAATACAATATAAACTTATTTATCTTAGGAGACTGTGTGTTAAATAAAAATATATTATAAGATTACTAATTTAATTTTCTGTAGAATTGTTTTTTTATATTTAATGTCGTTTACCTATCTACTATTCGTAACAAAATTAGAGTTAAATTATTGGAAAATATTCCCTGTATATGTAAATTTTCAAACATGGATATACTTGAAACACTTATTTAATAGTACTTTAAGCTATACAGTGGAAATTTAATGTTTTATAAATTATTTTTCATTCCTAATTAAAAATAGTACATTTGAAAACAAGTTAAACATACTAAGATATTATTTCCCTCGAAAATTGTTGCAAACAAGTAAAAATTACAGAAAACAAATTTGAGATTATTTTTATAATGAAATGGAAATAAAATATTTTCATACCATAAAATATTCCCTAAAATATTAATACAAATGTAGCTGAAATTGTGTGTTATTTTGACAAATTGCGTATTACAGATTACTTAGCAATTATGAGTCGTATATTAAAAGTTTAAGTATTTTTTTAACCAGTATAATTACGTATAACTATGGCTCTTATTGATGTCAATGTCATTGTCAATGAAAAATGTTTCTCAGGTTTCATATACACAATTAAATTTATATTAAGTTTTAATTGTTTTGTGTTTCTAATTTGAATCAATTTGCAACAAAACTTATCCTCTTCTTCATCTGTTCATTCATTAAAGAACGGTTTTTGCCATTAACATCATTTAACATCTTATTAGACTGAGCGATCATTACAATAAAAGAAAGTAAAAAATGTGTATAAAAAAGTGACATTTCCCTTGTCTCAAAAGAGTACTATACTAATTGATTTGTGTGAGCTTGTACAGGTGCAGCTAGTATTGAACCTTTCTAATTATCTAACCACGATAAGACAAGAAACCTTTAAGAAAGATAGTGCCGAAGACAACTTAATTAGCGGTAAGCTTTAATCAGTGGAATCTCATTAAAATCAGACCCTCTGCTTAAATCGAAATAGCCGATACAAGTTGAATTGCTTCTCTTTTCATTGATAAGGCGTTCATTAATAAGACTTTTAAAAGGACTACTTCTTTTCCGTTTTAATCAATTTCCAGCCTAATATTTTGTTTTCACTAATCGAAAACCTGGTTATTAACAATTTTGTAAAACAACGGAAGGGAGAATTCAATAATTGGGGAAATCCTTTTAATTCAACAGTAAATGAACAGTAAACCAAGATATTTTTAGGCAATTAAAAAAATAAATCTGTAAGAGAATAGTTTAAGGTTTTGGTTTTTTTCAAAATTAACACATACTGGGTCTATCGAAACATTTGTTAAACTTGGAATAAATGGTGAAATAAGTTGATACTGTGATTTTTACAGTCATAACTCTTTTTAAAAACAGTTTATAAAGCTTTATGGTAATAGTTATATAAATAATTCAATTGTCCTAATTATGTTAACAATTTTCCTACAATATATAGCATCAGTAAAACAGATTATAGATGCCCTGAATTATAAATTATTAAAATAAGATATAAAATTGCATAGTTGAACATTTTTGTTCTTTAATATTAAGCTACTTTCAATGTGTGAATTGGCTGAAGTTTTCTTCACAAAAATCTCATTAACTCACATTTTAAATTCTAATTAGCATGTAATCACTTCCAAGTAATTGGGTACTTAAACGAAAAAACTTCTTTTTTTTTTAATATTAACACCTCATGTTTTTTTGAATTACTGATACGCTGGTCGAACCAGGGACTTTATTACTAGCAACTTGTTGTCTATTGACTAGATCACAGGAGGTCGTTTATTCTTCCCCAAAATAATAGAAAATAATCTTTAAAAATTTAAAGTGAAATTTATTTTATAGACTAGTTTTTCCATTTAGCCGAAGAAAAGTGATAAATTCGAACAGGTAAACTTCTATGCGAAATGCTTTTGTAAAATACTTTAGAACCAAAAATGTGATTTTATTCATAATGTCCGAAATCAAGTAATATGTGATTTCTCACCTTTAAATAAAGCATTTATTCTTTGAGTATATCGTAGTTTGTTTTCCCAATAATTTTATTAAAGTTAAAATGAGTAGGTGAATGGTTTTATTTTTGAGTAGAGCTTATTTCTCAAGCTTATTTTGTCTGTAAGCGTAATTTGTTGTTTGTTATTAAATCTTAAAAGTTATAAAAACTGAAAAGGTTAGCTGCAAGTTTTACATCAAATTAAAAACTTTTTATCATATATAGCATAAAGTATCGAAACACCCCTTTTAAAATGATGATTGGAGGATTTTTCTCCTGGTTTTCTTGGTTTCTGTGGCTCTAAACATATTCCAATTAGTAGATGGATGATGATTCCCTTCTAACTCTGTGGCAACAATGTATGGTACGTTTCTTTTTCACTTAGAAAATTATTCCTTATATCCATTGAAGTCTTAGCTGCGATTTCATGATACGGGGGAATGACTCTGTCTAAGCCTGTAGAAGGAATTAGGACGGGTCCAACCTACTCCCTCATCTTTCAGAATCGAATCAGCTCGAAGTCAATTCCTGAATTTTCCTTTCAAAAACTAAAGGAAAGTCTTGACAGGCGTCTACACATGGCTGTATACACGGGAGAATCCCGGGGAACCCCCACCCCTCTCCGAAATTGTGTGAAATCTTGTTTTACCACTTCCCCTTCTTTTTGTGCAACTTGTTATAAGTATCTAATCTAATCAAATCTTCGACCATAACCCCCCTCCCCCCGAAAAAAAATCCTGGCTCCGGGCTTGTGTCTACAGGATGTCATCGATGCATTTAACATCATATACTATTATAGTTAATATTAAACACCTAAGAGCTCGTATATTCATTTTGACTGGACACGTATTCAACACTCTTATTCCTTCTACTTATGTTTAATCGGATTAGCCCACCCACAATAGCCATGTCATCAAACCATGGTCGTACAATCATGAAAACTAAAGGACCAGGGCTGAAACAGGAACCCGCACGATTATGCTGCCGACCTTTTTGGGAGATGCACTTTTGGCCATATAGTTCATACTGTTACATAACTATATGCTAACTTTAAAATAAAGAGGTTAAAAACTATATTTTAGAAATTTATCTATTTTAACCTATTGCCAGTCTCTCCAGTTCGAGTAACTCACCCGTCCCAAATTTTGTATGCTCGAACTGACTTCGGACAGGAGGAAATATCAGTGTTTCTATTTCGTTGATCACGCACATGGTCATAGTGTTGTCCTTGTGTCAGTAATCTCAAATTAACCAAACCAAACTATTGCGTTGATTCCGAACCGAGTTTCATTTTTGACACATTTTTCTGAAACATACTCCACAAATAAGGGGTTAAATATTGTTTTAAATGCAATGCTTCAATCATGGGATGATGCATAACTGTCATATAATTTCTATAAAAAACTTACTATCAAAACTTACTGTCTTCAACTGCGTCTAAGTTACTTGTCAAATGAATTTCTTTTGGACTTTCATTATGCATTTGAACATATTCAACCGTCATATTTCCCCAAAAAGATTTCTCAAACTACTTGGCCTGAGTATTGAACAAAAATAAAAGTCAAAATGTCTTATTGTAAGATTTTTAAAATACTTTTGCTGCTTCATGAAAAAAAGTTTGTTAGTTTTTACGTTTGACATTCACCATTAAGAAAACCAAATATAAATCTCGCGAATATATTAAATTTCGGTACCAATATAGAGCCAAAGATGAAAGAAAGGGACGAAGTACACAAAAGGAGGGCAAAAAAATAACTCCTCGATTTGACTTCCGAGTTTGTCCGCAAATCATAGCAGCAGGCTTTGTGGCGATGATGGATCCCAAACAATAATGGAAAACTCCCAATCGCTGAAGATGCGATTTAAACCCTATTGGTTAGCCAAGTGAATATTTAAATTCCTTACATCAAGCATCGCGACCCAAAGAGAAACTCTATCCAAAGAGGTTCTTATTTCCCAGCAATCATTAAAATTCCCCTTTGCCCGTGTCTCCTGATTTGCATATTCAAGAACAAAGGCGGGTTAAGTAGACAGCTGGGAGTAAAAGACTTAGATCCTACCCTTTCACCAGCAGCTTTCATTTGTAACTCCGGCTTATTTTATCTATTTTTTTTTACCCGCATATCCGTAAGTCTTCTCCCTGGAGGGATTTATACAGTACTTTAAGAAAAGAAGAGACCAAGAATGGAATATTCTAGCTTTACAACGGGTTTTGTTTGGTATTTTAAGGATGACTTGCGTATGTCTTCTGGGAAGAGCCTCGACTCTTACGGAAGAATGGTTTAACTTCAGATCATTTCTTGAAAAATATTGAAATTATTTTCAATAAAGTACGTTGTAGGTTTCTTTATCATGTCCTGGAGAGAGTATTACAGCTTTACTACGGTTTTCAGTTTTCAACTTAAAATCATTCCTTTAAAAATATTGAAATTATTTTCAATAAAGTAGGTTTCCTTATTAAGTACTGGAGAAAGTATTACAACTTTACTGCGTTTTTCCATTTTGTTTAGCAATTAATGCGTGATTTCAATGTTAGTTCACACGTTTTTAGGAATTTTTACGTATAAAACTCTTTTTGTGTAGAAAAGAACCCTTTCTGCAAATTAAACGGGAATTTGGAGAAAATGTAAGTGAATATATTAAAATATTTTATTGGTTTTGAATTAAAATTTACAATCAGGTTGATTTGTTTAATGTATAGTAGTTGCCACACTCATTTTTGGATTTTTAATGATTTTATAATAGAAATGTCTTTAAATTTCGAATAATTTTTTCTATTAAAAGAAAATTTCGAACATTGATAAAGTGGGTTTCTTGGTGAGGTATATCTGGCCCGTCGTGCATGTATTAAGAAAGTTAGAAAGTAGTCTTAACAGTAAATATGAATTAGTCAAAATTCAACTTTTGCACACAAAAAAATGCCTTTTCAAATATAAAAGCATATTTTGAACAAAAAAATTTATTGCTACATTAGAAATCTTTAAAAACTAAATTTGCATTATAAAGTCCATATAATCACATGTAAGAAATAAACTCATTCTTAGAAAAAAAAAAAAAATCTTAATTAGCCTATTATAAAAAAAGTCAAAACTAAGCTAAACTAAAATATCTTATCCTAAACCTAAGAAAATGAAGGAAAACAGTCAATTTTACTTTACTTGATACAACAGAATTCCTTCTTTATAACCCTCTATAAAGAAATTTAAAAAAAAAATCGTATTTTTTTAAGAAAAGTGATTTTTTTTTCTTTGAAAACCTCTATACATAAAGAAAAGTGACCTTAAGTGTGTATGTTTTTTATTGGAAGCTACAGTTTTGTTCCAATCTTGTAGAAATTTTCACACTTGATCTTTGGAACAAGTAGAAGATTACTGGCTACTTGACATTTTGAAAAACTCTCTCTCAACCACTTTTTCCGCCCTTAAGGAGTATAATAATTAGATATATAGAATTTTATTCCGATATGGATGAAATTTTGCACACTTGATTTCCGAAACAAGAAGAAGATTCTCGGCTACTTGAAATTTTGAAAATCCCTCCCCGTTCCACCCCTAAAGGGGTATGATAATAACTTGAGATATACTGAACCAACTTAAACCGGGATTGTTTTCAATAAGTATCTTGAATAATCCCCATTATTGGGTTCAAGATTTCATTCATGATAGTAATTTGAAAGCTATTGAACCAATTTGAACCACGCTTTTTTTAATCAGTATCTTGACTAATTTATATTCGCATATTCATAACCTGCAATCGATGGAACTATTTGAACAGTATCTTACCGCAAACGCCGGGCCACTACTGTTTGAACCCAGATAACGCCAGAAACTTCAGCTGGTTTCTTATAAAGAACAATTGAATATGAATTCTGAGAGTTAATGGTATAAGAATAGAATCATAAACGAGCACCTCTAGTTTACAAAAAAAATTGCCTTGAATGAAAATAATTGAAAAGTGTTTAATTGTCTCATAAATGAACAGAAATAAGTTAGCGCAATTGCACACGCAAACTGATTAGGACAGAACTCTTAGCATCTTAAAAAAATTATCAGATCTTTGAATGTAAAATGCTCTGTTATAATAGGGATTTTATAAAATTTGGGTTAGCAAAAATATGCTTTATTCGTATGTTTAAAAATCTCAAAACTTTATATTGAAGAGCATATGTTGTAAATATATTGATTAAAGATGACATGCATTGTTTAATTTGACTATGAAATATGTCTTATTAGCTCGTATCATTGCCACTATAAATAACATGAACTAAACAGTAATAAATCGCATGGAGTTTAAATAAAACAAAAATAAAGAATTTACTTAAATAAAATGCTCTTCATCTCGATTACCTATTGAACAAATGTCAAGAAAGAAAAATATAAGAAAAATCCATCAAGGAATTTTCAAAGTTTTCTGCATCATAACTTTAAAGAGCAATTCTTGTTAAGTAATGTTCATTAAATGTGAAAAAGGCGAATATCCGTCCTTTTAGATATTAAACTTTGAACGTAAAAAAAGTATCGTCCATCATCCAGCTGAGAACCGCAATTATTTGCATGAGAAAGTTATTAAATTAAATATTAAAAGTTGAATGTCTTTTGATACAAGCGAGTAAATTATAAATGAAGAGGAATATTTATAAAAATTCTTTCACCCCATCACTTAATAAATTCATTGACAGGAATAAAACAAACTAAATGTCACGTAGATGATTTCACAGCAGCATTTTTTTCTCTTCGCTTGGCATGCCTCTTTATTTGATAAAAACCAGAGAGAAGCCAAATTTACATTTTAAACATATTAAACACAGTAATCCAAATATGACTGTGGTCCATTTGGATGAGCTCCGAGCTATGCATAAAACATGGCAAGAAAAGGGGGGACATCGAATTATCTGAGAATAGAAGATTCAGGTATTAGACTGATATATGCACGCAAGAAGTCGGCTTCCATCGAATTGAAAAAGAAGGGGGAGGACTGTGTGCTTCAAATGATGTGGATTCACCGCCATTTTCTCCATTTGGAACAAAAACTTGCTGGGATGATTTATATTTGATAAGACACGCTGGATTTACTTTCGTTTTATTTATTTTTAGTCCCCCTCTCTCCTTAGTTATAATATTATCTGGCTCGTTGCCAGGTTATTGAAATTTGGCGCGAATAGGAGAGTCCATTCTTCAATTTCAAGCTCTGTGTTTCAAATGCAAATAAGGATATTTGAATACCGCACTTTGTTCATCGCTGTCTTCGGAACCGATTTAACATTCGGATCTTCAAATGTGCCGTATTTCATGTGAAGATGCATTCCGGCTGGAGCACTAGTTATTCAGTTAAGAGCAATGCTCTGCAAAATAAGATGCGACGAATACATTTCCGAATTGTCATGCTTTAGATAGTCCACGCGCTTGGTTTTACATAAGCACAATTCGGATTGCCACTCGTCTTCAGCTAAACTAAAGAAGTGCTTGATAAAACGGGAATTCAACTCTAGTTATCAAGACTTTTTCTTTTCTAACATCTTTGAATGACTTGATCATAGCGTTGTTGAATTACGTCGGATTAAATCTATATGGCAGATTAATGCATGTGCCCGTAATATTTTTATTCAAATGAGTACTTTATTTTTAACCGATGCGTTGACCTTTTGTCAGAAAAGTAAGAAGTTAAATTTTATTGTTTTGGGGAGAATAACTTTGCTGGTTGTCGATTAATACTTTACCGTTTAATCACTTAAAAATTACTCAAACAAAAAATATAAAAAATTATCTTTATCAATTATCTAACCTTCTGAAAATCATCCCTTGGATCGATTGGAATTTTATGCATTTTTAGTAGATACAGTTCATGAATTAAATATTAGATAAACTTCAATAGCTGAGGATACAAAACATTTTTAAGCCAAATAGTTTTGAAAGTAAGTTTTCGCTTTTATACTTATAACAGTTTAAAATTCATTTTTTGGTCGTTAATGCATTTAGTGTAAATGTTTAACGAAATCACTATTTATATTTTTAATTTTAAAACGATATTTTTTTTTCACCAATTACATTATTTGATAGTTATATACTTTTCCAACTACCAAATCAGCTACTGTTAGATTATTTGATAAATGTTAACGTAAAAAAGAAAATAGAGGTAATTTAAAATAACTTGCCTACTTTAAGAATAGCGTCAATTTATAATTCTTGAATATTTAAATGCGTTTCTTTGTTGATAACAAACATATTTATGTATATCCAAATATTCTTTCAAAAAACTAGTTATGGAAATCGATATATTCCTGCTAACTGTGGAAAAATTCAAACTTCTTGGGAATTATTTTTCAAATTCATATTGAATATCAAGAGTCTTGAAATATTTTTATAACCAGTTATTGATCTCTCACATAACACAATTAGATAAATATATATTTAAAGTATACATCAGGGTTACATTAATTTTAATTTTTTTATTATAACGTTTGGATTTGGGAATTTTTTAATAGCTGTGTACCATATTCCACTCAAATCGTGCTGTTGGTGGTGTCCGAGACTGCATTCAAATTTTTACAGTGTGGTACATAAATTTACACTATCTTTAACTTTCGTTACTTTCTTTGATTTTTAAAGAGTTTTTATAAAAGTTGGTACGAACATTTTCGAATTACAAAAAAAAAAATATATATATATATATATATATATATATATATATATATATATATATATATATATATATATATATATATATATATATATATATATATATATATATATATATATATATATATATATATATATATATATATATATATATATATATATATATATATATATATATATATATTAAATATATAATTGCACATATTTATTAGGCTTAAGTATCTAGTTGAAAATTTTAAGTTAATGCTTTCTCATTGGGTATTCATATTAGATATCAAAAAAAAAAAAAAAAAAAATTTAAAAATATATAATTACACATATTTATTAGGCTAAAGTATCTATTTGAAAATTTTAAGTTAATGCTTTGTCATTGGGTATTCATATTAGATATCAAGTGTTTAATATCCAGTACTGTTATATTCATAAATATATTTATTATACGTAATTATTGAGTTTTATTTACTTTAATTAACAATTTCCATTTTCAACTATGCATAATGCCAAACAACTTTATGAAGTGAAAATATATATTACTGAAACTTTCAGTATCGTCGATGCTTTTTTATGGTGTTTCATTCCCAGCAACTTATTTCAATCTAAATAAAGCATTCAATAAATTGCTTTCTTCAAACATATAATCTTAATTAAAATTACGCAAAAGTAGTTACAAACAACTTTCAGTTAAACTTAACAAGATGAAAGATCCTTTTTCAATTAAATCTGCCTGTGGTTGAAAGGCACAATGCGTAAAATTGAAATTCGGCAATCAATAAGTAAGATTTTATGCCTGTACAACTAATTACGAGTATACAAAAGAATCTTGACTAGAATTTGTCAAAGAAACAAGAGCAGGAATTTGATTTATAAGTAACTCTCTTAGTAATCTGGTATAGTGGTTAGCGTGCTAGCTTCTAGACAGCGAGGTTGCGGGTTCGAGTCCCGTGTTAGGCATGGGTGTTTGTAAATGTATGTTGACTTGTCTAATGACGAATGTTTCGGCTCATTATAGCCCTCGTGTTGCTGACGGCGCCAGATAATCTGAAAACAACCAACCAACACTTAATAATATCTTATTTCATAATTTACAAGATTTGAGAAACAATGTTTACTAATTCATTTAATAAAGAATATTCTGTACTGAACATTTTTTAAATTAGAGTTTTTTCTATTCGAAGATTTTGAGAGAGCAAAAGTATTTTTTTTTTCTACAGTAAATTTATTGAGTAGAATGCATTGGGGGCATTTCCTACATAAGTGGTTCTCTTTCGAATATGAATAGAAATGCATTCAGTGATATATTGAAACAGATTGTTTTGGTTCTTTTTTTAGGAGAAATTATCTCTTAAAACTAATTAATATCTTCTTACTATTACTTTTAGAGTTAATTTTCTTGCTAAAAAAAGTTGTCTTTTTAGATAATTCAGTCTGATTCTTTTAAGAAGGTATAGATAGCTTGTATGCAAGAAACAAAACACATGCAAACCCAACAAAAAATGAATTTGAAAACACAATTTTAAATGTTTATTTAAGGTACTTAGGGATCATTATGATCCACTGAAATTTTGCTTCTTTTTTTCTTTTTTTTTTACTGCATATTCAATAATATTTTTCTTCAACATTAAACATAAGTTATTATTTAATATTCAACTTATGTTTGAAATTTATTCAGCTGCCAAAAAAAAAATGATAATAATCACAATTAAATGAGGAGGATTAAATTTTAAGGGCACTTGGCAACCCTTCAAACTTTTTTTTTTTATTATTTAAGCCTTTAAAATTATAACTTTTGCATATTTGTTTTAGTAACTAAGTAAACATTAAATTTTATTTAAAAAAAGTTAGTTCACGATTGATTCTAAATTTTCAAAATTTTAAAATTAAAGAAAAAAATTCATCAAATTTCAAATTCTATCTTCTTTTTCATTTTTCTATATTTTAACCTAATTTTTTTTAAAAAAATGGCCCTAGTAATGTGCTCTAACTTTTTAGGCATCAGATTTAGAATAAGTAAAATAATTTTCGAGAAAAACGATACTTACTGTACCGATATGAAAAAAAATGCGCAAAAAACGTGTATTTTTCAACATTTAACATTTTTCAACATTTATTAACAAAAAGTTTTTATTTTATTCAAAAATCCATACCTATTTTTATCAAATATATATTAAGAATGACTTACAAAAAATGTCAGGGCATTTCATTCATATTTGTTGAAGTTATAGCAATTTGAATATGGTGGGAGTTTCAAAAATCACGAACTGAGAAAAATGCGTTTGTAATATCGAAGGAGCTATAGCAGCAATGCTAAATACTCCATAAAAGTATAGTTTTTATGCAAATGCAGTTATCGTATCAGCTCAAAAACTTGCCAGAGTAAGGAGAAGGCTTCAAAGGTTATAAAAACGCAAAAAATGGAAAATTTATCTATTTATTATTTTTTGTGAAAACAAGGGGTACCAAGACCCTCTAATTGCAATTCTAAGTAACATTAAGTAAAACACACTAAGTAATACTTAAAAAAGGAAGTAAGTAACAGTTTTTAACACAACAAAGTATAACAGGTAATACATTTTTTTTAACATAATTCAAAAATTCAAATATTAATTTAAGAGTGTTATGCATTATATTATTGAAGAAAACTAACACATTGTATGATTAAAGTGGGAAAAATACAAATTATACTTCAAGATTTATGCTTTTCCACCAAATTCTATCCAGAATAAAACTACTTTGTTGAGCTTAAAATCATAATTCATTTAACAGCAAATTAAATGTAATATACTCATCCATTGACCGAGATGTAGTATGTAATAATTCTTGGCAACATTCGTCAGATTTTTATAATGATAATTCACTTTCATAATTTTATATTTTCAAACTTAACAAAGTGTGAGAATAATAACAACTATGGCTGAGAGAGGTTTTATGTAAAAATTAGTAAACAATAGCAAAGTTTTGTGTTCTCTATTTAAAAATTGCTATATATTCATTATATTCATTGTGTTTAGAATGTTCATAATGCATTATGAATGTACATATTAATTCAAATAATTATCTTGTAGCATAACTTTTCCAAAAATACAAAAGCATTGCAGGTGTTTTTGATACAAAATCAATATTAGTGTAATGGCACAAAGAAAACAATAAAGAATGTTATTTTTAACTTTATTATTTTTAGAAAATTTACTTACTTTGATAAAGCTATTTTTTTTCTTCTCAATATTATCAACTCTACTCAATTCTTATGTCCAGTTGACTAAATGCAGATGAGTTTTCTTAACCTCCTACATTGTGATGTTCTGATCTATATAATATAAATAAAATAACTACAAATTATATAAATACTATTTCAAAAGTTTGAATGTTGTTTTAAAAATTACACAATAAACAAGTAATTTTAACCATTTATATAATAATTTTTTTCTCCAATTAAATGAGCGAAAAATTGTATAAAATAATTTATTTGAGAGGAAATAGGAAAGAAAATAGGAAAAAAAATCATACAATTTGTTATATATTAAACAGTTTTTAAACCATCTTGAAATATATTTAAAGTATTCACGATTGTTACTTTTCTACTGATGATAAAGTTAGACAAAATTTTAATTCCTTATAGATTTTGCTTAAACACGATAATAGTATCATAAATAATCCTTTTTGTGAATCCTTTTGACTTTCAGTGTGGTTATCCAATTTTCTTAATTTATTGTTTTTATTGATGCATCTAAAAATAAATTTCATAAACCACTGTTTTTCATTATAATTATCACTATATTTTTCATTATAAATTGCAAGTCCAAGTACGTATTTTATGATTGATTTATTAATTATTTTAAAATAACTCTAATGGGTAACACATTTGCTTTTACTTCATGCTCTTTTAATAAGAAATAAATATTGTTTCTTTTTTCAAATATTATATTGCTGCATAGTTATTTATTCAATGTATAGTATTTAAAATTATAATTTTTTTTATAGGTGAACAGCCCGCAAAAAGAGCAAGAACTGCTTACACTAGTGCTCAGTTGGTTGAATTGGAAAAGGAGTTTCATTTTAATCGGTACTTATGTAGACCACGCAGAATCGAAATGGCTTCCCTTTTAAACCTTACTGAGCGGCAGATCAAAATATGGTTCCAGAATCGACGAATGAAGTACAAAAAGGAGCAAAAGTCCAAAGGCGTGTACTGCCAACAAATGGACAAAGATGTTCCAGCTTCTGGTAGAAGCATTCCTTCTCCTCTCCCAAACTCACCTACATCTCCCGCCACAGTTTCAAATACAACTTGCAACCTCACACAATCAGAACCAAACATTGCTAATGACTGCACCACCTCACCCTCATTAACCAGCTACGGAATGCAGCCTTCACCAACCTCAAGTGTGGTTCTGAATTCTTGTTCAGTTCGAACCCATTCCGATTTCTTGCTGAATTCCCCAACCAAAGTATCCCATCCAACCGCGTTTCCCATTATCAACGGAAGCAATTTATACCCAGGACCAAATGGAAACCGGGATTTCCAGTACACAACTTCTTTCTCAGATAGCACCTTGTTTCCTCATCGTCACTTGCAGCAAGATATTTCCTACACTCAGTGTGAATCTGAGAAGAAGACTCTGATGTCTTCACCATCTGCTTCGTCCACTCCTTCGCACTGTCTATCAACACCTTCTTCTCCCTCTTCACCATTCCAGCTGAATTTTGGTCATCCAGCTGTGGTAGATCCCCCGTTCAGTTCTCCTTTTGCTTCAGACATCGAATGTAATCCGAAGAACAATGCATTCTACTCTAAGGTCGCATCAAGATTTGTAGTCCAACCTCGCCACCCATCCTGGGATCAAGCCAGTGTCCACATGCAGTTCCAGAATAACATTCAGAGTTCAATGGGTTTGCTATGCACTGCTGTGGATTATACCACTCCTAACAACATAAGAGCGATTGATTCGACTTACCAGACACATTCTGGATCATATTATTACCATCATCCTTAATAGACAAACGAGTGACTAGTGTCTTCTTCGATGAAAAATATTATTTTCCACCATCACCTCCGAAACTTGCTCACTTATAAATGAAACCTGCCACACCATTTGCAAATCAAAATTCCATAGTAATCACAAGTTGTCAATATAATAAACTTTCATCAAAGACTCAGGAATAGTAGATAGAAACATGGAATCCTCTATTCCATCACCCTTGAAAACTTTTCGCTTTGTAAGTAAAAACTCCCAAACTCATTTTTCAATCAAAGATGAAACATATTTTCTAGGTAATTTATACCTCTATCAATGTATCGCAATACTAAAGAACTTAGGGATGATTTTCAATATTTCCCCAAGGAGAATGTTAGTTCGTATCTTGTAAATAATGAAAATACACTGGAATTAAACCAGATCAATTTGCAAAATATTTATATTGTGTCAGTGGATGTTATCCAGTATCAAAGTACAAGTTATGAAATGAATGAGTCCTTTCAACGTTGGCCGTTTACAAAAAGATACGGCTAGGAAAATTGTACTTACATGTAATCGGTTTGGCCGTCCATTCATTAATAGAGCCAGTAGTAAGTAGCGGTCACTTATAAAAGGTCATCAGTAATTGTGGCTTCTAGTTGTATAATTTCTAATTTTTAGTTCAAAATTAATTGTATAAATATGAATATATAACGTTATATTTATAAATGGCTCAAACTTTTTCAAAATCATGTGAAAGTTACTGTAATCAAAATTATGCCTGACATTACACATTTCTATGACATGTATATTGCAAAACTTAAAAATAGGGTGATGTTTTGAAACGTATACAAAATACGGGTTATTCTGCTTCAGACAATAATAATAAATTTATATATCAATATGTTCAGGTTTATTACATAGTAATTCTTTTTAAGGCCATACATTACAAAAATCTCAGATTTCTCCAGCAAATTGGCACTATGTCACTTTTAATATTTCATTGATAATTGATTCATATTTCTAGATGAATAATGAAACTTGTAGTGTGTTATTTAATTCGAACAAAATTGCATTTATAAGACTCCAAGAATATAATTCCTTCTGCAAAGAGGTCACACCGAGTATCTGATTTCAAAGTGACAGCTACTTTTTTCATTGTATCAATAAATATTTTTCTTTTATCACAGTCTTACATCCTGTAATTTTCGACATTCCATATTGTGACATTTAGAGAGCAAATTCTATGAGTATTGCTGTAGTTTTGTAAAACTTTAATTTCAATAAAACTTCAGCTGATAATAATTAAATAATCAATCAATCTTTCTCTTATAACCTAATGAAGAAACTAAACATTTTGAGATATCGCAGAATTTTTATTTGTTTTTCTTAATTTCGTTACGTGTGTGGCTCACAAAAATACATTAAAATTGCATTTTATTTCATACCATATTCTTGTGAATGCTGCAGTAAAAGTTAAAACAAAAAATATGTATTTACTTACTTATTATATAATGTATCCTAAGAACACTGCAATGCTTAAACTATGTATTTATTTACCTATTTAATTTCTAGTAACAAATTTAATTTATTTTTTGTGCCAGTGGAATGACCCATTTATGTAATCAATGTCTGAAAATTATGTGCACTAATTTAAGGGAATGATTTTTTATTCAAATCCCTGAAGAATTTTCATTTGTTATCAGGATCAATATAGCACTATTAGTTTCCGATTTGTCAAATGAAATATGTAAATTAGATTTTCATTTTAAATTACTGTATTCTGTGGATTTATTTATTTTTTGGTACCAGATTAGAGACAGTATAAAACATTTGATATCCAAAGACGATATTTAATGTGATATATTTATGTATTATGTATAATATATTTCGGCTTGTACCTTTTTTGTCTTTGAAAGAAAGGGTACAGAAAAAAATTCTTCATTTTTATCTCTAAATGAATTTTGCTACTATCTTAATGAATTTTTTTAAATGCTTGCTTTTAGTTTGTTATTTGTTATTCTTCATACATTAGTAACTTATTGTATTGCTCTTTGAATTTTATTTAACAAACTATTTCAAGAGAACTCCAAATTTTTTTACACTTTAATTTTTTTTTCATCAAAATTATACATTAAGTATTTTTATTCCTACAAAGGTCTTAAAACATTGTTGCATTAAAAATTGCCTTATATCATAAATCATCATTAATTTAATTCGGAATTTCTACTTAAGTTTCCATATTATAACAAACCTTTCTCTTTACCCATCGATTAATACTTTCGATCAAGAACTTATATATAATTTGAGGTTTTTCTTAATTATAATTTAGGAAATAAAAAACTCTAATTTTCTGTTCAGAGAAGGAAAGATGAATAATCAAAATCACAAAACTGGATTATATTAAAAATACTTAACACAATTAAGAGTATTTTTAAGAGTTTTTCAAGTATTCAAAATATAACATAATTTATGAATGCTTATTGCAATTAAAATAAAATGAATGAGCACCCGTGACTTAAACTTTTTAAATTTGTTTTGTTTAATAATTTGAAATAAGCTTATGAATAATACTTACTACAGCTTCTATTCAGCAAATGTAACTGTATCATTTTCTTATATTACTTACTATTAGTTCCAAATAATAATACATTGTATTAAAAATACATTAAATTTTCGTGCAACTTCATTACCTAACCTGAAATAACAATAACCTCAACAACAAAAAATCCATTCATTTCAAAAGTGTTTTTTATCATATCTCAATGTGAAACGGGACTTATTTTCATGTAAAAATGTAAAGCTGAGAAAAAGAACTTTTACGGGAAACAAAACTGCACACCATTTAAGCTTATGTTTTATTCCCACATTCGATAAATCAAACAAAACGGAACAACGCAAAATCGTGAAAGCAAGTTCCTTTCGAAATTTAAATACAGCATTGCAAACAAGTAAATGTTTTTTTCTATTTTATTTTTTTATTTTTTGGGGCTAAGCATACTGCGGCTCAGATTTTTTTTATCATTCACTTCTTTCTTCTCAGCCCGCTTGTTCTCAAACATTCTCCAAATAATAAAAAAAAAGACAGAAGAAAATGCACATAATCCAACGGAAGGCAAAAGTGCACATGAGAAAAAGCACATCTGATTTACATAGATCTACTGTTGTGGTAGCTTTGCGGGTATTTTTGAATATCTACATACTTAAATAAATAAGCCAAAGAAAGAAACATAAGTGAAGTTTGTACAGGAGTAAATTGCAAAGCCGGTAGCTGTTATTCCCAACAAGGAAACATCATAATGGAAAATGGAAAGTACACAAGAGAACTACAATGCGGAGAAGAGGTAATCTACTGAAAGACGCTCTTCAAGGTTAGATTTGAAGGTAGGTTTCGAGGGAAAAGTTGTTTTTTTCTGATACTTTTGATAAGAGTGCAATGTAGAAGTTTCTTAACTAGTATATAATTCATACCTATTGTGTCACGAAAAAAAATCACTCCAAGTTGTTTTGCAGATGATAGAGAAACACATTTTTTCTTTTTTAAGAGTTGAACATGAAATCAATTAGTAATTTTAGCCCCATCTGATGGCTGTGTGGTTAGAGCCCTGGCTTCGCATGCCTAAAGTGCTGGGTTCGAATCCTCGCTTAGGCATGGATGTTCGTTGTGGTTCTGAATCTACGTTAAGCAGTAGGTTCCGGCCTGATTAGCCGTTATTGTGTTTAAAAACAGGCTTTTGAGCCTACAAACAACCAATTAGTAATTTTGGCTCATCGACAAGTACCAATCTTGTAAAAAAGTTAATGTAGTAATTCGAGAAATTAAAGAGCATTCCGTATCAAATACCAAGTGTGTAATAAATATTTATTTCATCAGAGACGAAAGAAAATATATATCTCTATGGAAATAATGTGTTACGTCGAATGTAGAACTATTCTATTCATAAGTAATATTCATAGCATTAGTTTCTTGATTTCCATTTAATAAAAAAATAAACAATGCTCACAATAAAATTGTCAGTTAGTTACTTAAAACAATTAAAAAATAAAAGGATACTTGGAGTTCTGTAGTATAATTATAAATTTATAGGATATCGATAGAATGTATTTCTAGTGTCATCAATATTTTGAACTAATTGATTTGAGTCGAAATCAGACATTGGTTAACCCCCCCCCCCCTTCATCCCCTTCACCTTCAGCAATTTCTTAAAAAATGGTTATAACATTTCCGCAATTACTGTGGTTAGTATTGATCAAATCCGTGGTATTAATAATAAATAAATAATATTAGTTTTGAGAGAATTCTTAAACTTAATTAATTAATGTTTTAACTATTCTTCTACCTACTGTGACAATATCAAGTCAACAAAGAACTGTCTAAAATTCAAGAGAGAATTGTGTCCTGGAATTTTAAAGGATCTGGTGCAAAATATTTTCTTAATTGGGAGAAAACTTAAAAACAAAACATGGCAAACAATACCCAACCTTATATCTTCAATAGCCCACTAAATTTAAAAGCAATATCAGTGAAGTCTTGTCTAAGATTCAATCCTCCTGTATTTTCCATGTAACTTTTAGCCATGAGTCATTTATATATTGAATGATTTAATATCTCTGTTTAATTTAGAGCTCAGTTTATCAATGCTAGAAGCAAAAAATAAATACAAAATATGTAGGTAAATCTTTTACACGATTAAAAGGCTGAAATTTAATTACTCGTTCTTATAAAATGTTGGCGAAGAGAGAAAATTCATCATTTCATCCATATTAACTTCGCTACTGATCCAAGTCATTTAGAGCAGCGAGTGATGTGCGAAAATTTGATCCAATATTAACGCCGTGGTAAATGAACCGTAATCAGATCCATTATGGTAATTGTTAAAGCGCAACAGATGCTATGGAGCCGCGAAATGTAGTCAAGGAGTTTTGGCCTTTGGGGCGGAGTTATTGCTATATTAAAAAGGAAATATCCCCGCCTCTGTCTCATTTTGGATCGAGCAGCTAGCTTCTGTATTAATGATGCGACCAATATGGTTGGGTAACATCTATCATCCACGGGAGGTGGGATGGCCACACTATTTTATTCCTGAGACAACTGTAGAGAGTATTCTTTTGGTTTGGAAACACTCAAAAGTGCTTTAGAGTTATATTACTCTTGCACTATCTTTGAATAATGCCACTCCATAAAATAGTATGTAATTAATAAATTTAACTTCATAGAATGAAACTTGTGTAACATTTTATAAAAAGCATACGATTAGTTCTTCATTGTTAGATTGCTTTAAATTATTACATATTTTTGCTAATTCTGAAGAAATGGAACTGCTGTAAAAGCTAGTTATACAATTACCAATTTTTAACAAATCAATTACTTTGATGTATTCAATTTTTGTTTAGTTCATTCAATAACATAAATTAATTTTATCATAAAATAACTTACATTTCTGATTTTTAAATTATTTTTTTTGCAAAAAAGCATGTAAGCGTAATGCCACATGCAAACTCAATGCTGTAAAATCCACCCAAATGATCCTGCTTCATAAAAAGTAACTATAAATGATACATCTATCATTAATTTGATGGCATCATGAGATTGATTCGCTCTTAATTGTTTCCCTAGCAGTTTAACTTACTTTTCTCTCCGTTAGGGAAATGCTTCTCATTTGATGGTTCAATACTAATTATACTTCATTTTTTCCTTAACATTCTAACTCACTTTTCCCTTTGCTGAATCTCATTTTTTCCCTAAAGATCTCATTAAAGCCAGAGTAAAATAAGTTAAAGAATAAGTTAGATGTTTGATTTATATGAATTTTTTGGATAAAAATGAAGAGCTTACGTCACAATATACGCAAAGCAAACAAGTAATCGAGATGTGTAATTTTGCCTACCACGAAGTACGCTCCATCGTAGTAATGTGTCTAACTCTTTCATGAGTTGTCTCGATGAAATGAGTCACGCTAGCACACAGGACTCCCTTCTATATTACAGGGGCCCAGTAGAGTCCCTCCGAAACCACCCACTCTCGGAATAAAGAGAAAAAAAAAGAGGGATGGGAAAAATGTTCATGCATCAGTTCCCTACTTGCACGCATTTACAAGGGGAGCGAACCCTGTCATTGCCATAGGCGGCTCCCGAAAAAATCGGCTAAAAAAAGGAAGGGAAAACCTTATTTGAATGAATTTTGCATTTCGTTCTATCCCATATACATACAATATATATTTCTTTCTTTCTTGCATTTGAAGCAGAAAGAGAAAAATGGAATGGAGTGAATTGCAGTAGGCCGGTAAGAGCGTTGTTGGATATTGGTTTTTATTTCCGATTTCAAATGCTAACAAAGGCTGGAAGAAATTCAACGGTATTTCCACAAAATGAAAGAAATCAAATGGACGGTGGCAAAGAACAAATCAAAAAATGTTTTGTGGTGGACGAAGGAAAATAGGGTTGAAAGAATTGACTCAAAATATAGAAATTATTCAAAGAAAGCCTTTTAAGTTCCAGGTTTTGGAAGCGGACTCAATAAGAATTTTTTTCTCCAAATGTAAACCATTTAATTGATATTAGTAAAAATAAACAAAAATGAAAGCTATAAAAGTTATTTACTTTAATTATACAAATGTTCATATAGAGAACAAAATGAAGGAAAAAAGAATTAAACTTAGAATTTCATATTTGAGAAACTTCCTCAAAAATTAAGTAAATTTTTATAGAAACAGAGAAATGGTTAGTATTTTGCACTCACTGGTTACAACTTTTAGAGATATCTGGAAAATGTGTCACACAAAACATAATTTATCATTAATGTTAAACATTATTTATTAATTAAATATTTAACATTATTTATAAATAATATTCAACATTGTTTAACATTATTTATAAATAGTATTCAACATTGTTTAACATTATTTATAAATAATATTCGACATTGTTTTACCATTATTTATAAATAACATTCAATGCTAAACATTAAAAGTTGCTTTGATTCACTGATAGTAGGCTACTATAAATTTTGTATTGTAATTTTTTTTTTAATATTTAACAATTGTGTCAGTTTCTTTCTTGATCACTTTCTAAGAAGCAAGAAGTTTTAAATTCAGATAATAAAGACGCTGTAAAACATAAAACTTGTCATCAGACCATTTTGTAGAATTATTATTGCGCTATGACGATAATTTTGCAGTATTTTCCGATAACTAAGAACCATTGTTCGCTAATTACTACTGATATCTAATGAAAAAAGGAGTTATTGGAAACGAAATTTTCCAGCTGAACTAATTAACAATCGCGAGAGAAGACTATTGCTGGTGGGGCACAAATTTATCCCCACGAATTATTGCTTCCGGTATTGAGTTGAGCTAAAACTCAGCAAAATGGGAAAAAGAACACTTATTCTCCGATTGATTGACCAAGTCCGAAGACAAAAGAAAATGTAACGAGTACCGCAGAAGGGGAACACTAATGAGGCAGTAGTTGGGATTTCATACGAATATGCTGGAGTAAAGATCGAGACAAACTTATTATTTTCATTTGTGTGGATCATTAGTCATCCTACCTTTGTGTTTTTGTTGGAGAGATGTTAAAGAGACTTGTTTTGCGAACCTTCACTCCAAACCTATTGGAAGATGAGATTTGATTCAGTCTACCCGCTTTTCCCGATATCTCATTGTGCATTCCCCATTACCTGGCCGGAGTCGCTTCAAACAATAAACAGACTCCATCATCATAATTAACCGTTTCTATTCCAAACTTGTCCGAATTTCCGTCTCCGTGTGGGTGGAAGGGAAATTTTCTGGGTGGATCTATTCCGGGGGAAGATTTTCCCGGAAATGCAAGATCTCTCGGAACAAAGAAAGAAGTGCCGTCTTCCCATCAAGTGACGCATGGAAATGAGAAAGCATAATGAAAAGGAGGAACAGGGGAGAGATTAGGGAAAAGCCCTTTCCACACTCGTGGCAAATGATAATTACCTTTGGGATTAGGCCACAATGGCGACGAATTATTTACAGTTCCCAATTCACACAGCAAGTCCACCACTTCTTAGTTGCTGTACTTAACAGATTTACATAACACACAAATATGATTAAAACCGCTATAGTTAAATAGATTGTCGACCTTTCGACATTGAAATCAAGCGCCTCCTTAGAGAACACTTTCTTCAAAACTCACTACATTAGACACATTTCGAAGAAATAAAAGTTTTTGGGCTAACTGGTGTTCAAATGAAATATCACACTTTTTTTTATGCTGTACTAAGTACACTGCTTTGAATACAAAAATTGTGCTAATTGACAAAAGCGTAAGGTAATCATGATCCAATAACATATACGTCCTTTAAAATGTAAAAATGCTAAAAGTTTTCAAAAAACATAAAATTTTATAACAAAAAAATTAATAATATTTAATGTAAATGGACTAGTAGATGTATAGTTTATATGGAGATTAAAATATCACTAAAATTATTGCAAGATAAAAGTTGATTGAATCGGAATGAATTTGAAAATAGTTTGTGCAATGAATGTGAAAATAGTATGCAAATTATTCTTAAAATAAAGATTTAAAAAAAAAAAAAAAAAAAAAAAAAAAAACTATATTTAAAAAATTGTGAAAGCGCATGCGTGCATTAACAATTTTAATTTCTGAAAAGATAGAATCGTAAACTTTAAATTATTTTAAAGAGTGAAATAATCCGAAACATTTACATAGCTACAAATGTTATATTAAAAAATGTGAGAAAACATTGATTTTCTTTTTAAATATAACATATTATCCATACACAATCATTATTATTTGACGAACCAAAAAAATAATCTTTTTTCTAAAACTTTTTAAGTGCAAACTGCATTAACGTGCCCAACCACTAATTGAACAGAGAGAATTTTAAACTTTGATAATATTGAGTGTGTCTTTTGTTCATTATGGAAATCGCCCCTTCGCAAAGTTTAGTGGCCAGATCACTTCTCCAATTAGTCTGACCCTTCGCCTTGTTTGGAAAGAACGCAGCGGTAATTGACTACTTTGTGGCCAATTCTATTTTCGTGGCCAAATCAATTTCATTTCAGATTTAAATTCCCATTCTCCCTTTATAGCTATTTGACGCATAGCTATTTATATAAACATTGTTGTTGGAAGTACTGCAAATATATTAATATTTGACTTATATAGTCAAGATGGTTTGTTTCTTGAGGGTATCATATATTTAATTAAGTTTGAATTTTATTTACTTTAATTTTGTTTAAAGGCAATTTTCGTGGTAAACATTTAATAGTGCAGTAATTTTGTTAACTGTCCGTTTTGTTCTTTCTGTCTGTTCATAACTGTTAACAATTCAGTAATTTTTTTTCTTTACCTACAAATTCTGAAAACAACTAAACACACTTCTAAACACAACTTTCAATCTACTTTAAATGCTGAAAATTCAATATGTATAGATAATTTGTTAAAAAAAATAAAAAAATTAGGAAGTAATTTCAATGTGTTGAATCATTTATATAAGTCAGACTCAAAAATATAAATGTACTGCTATTTCATATAAAAAAAAATTATATTCAATGATGCATATACGTTTATAACTAAGACATTTCAAAATTCAATAAAGGCTCGGAATTCATTTTTTGGATCAAAAGGCAAAATCGCTATGAGTACAACGCAAATGATGGGAACTGTTTGTAATGACAATAAAAGTAAAAAAAAAAAAAAAACTTATTTTTGACAAGTGCATATTCCATTAATAAACTATACTTCAAATACTTTACTGTGAACTATTAACATAACAATATTAATAAACTATAGATGCGAGATAATTTTAATATTTAGGGGAGACCTGTGTATCTAGTGCCGCCTTTTTTCAATGCACAAAAAATGAGCCACTGAGGCGTTTAAAAATGTGAAACTAATATACATACATCGTTATAGTAATTACTTCTCATTGGGATTAATATAAATACTTAAAATAATCGATTCTGTCAAATAGAAGGTTTTTAAAGAAATTTCACAAATGGCCCTAGGTACAAGATCTCGTTGTACCTAAGGCTAGTAGCTGATGTACCTAGAGCCATTCTCTTTAAGTGAGGTTTCAGTCCATAATGAATAGAAAACAAACATACACAGATGAATTTTATAAAAGAAACAATATCAAGTAAATTATCAGTCATCAGTTAATCATATAATGACTCTAATAAATTGCAATGTGTCAAATTATTATTGAACTACAAGTATTTTCATAATTTGAAAAACTGATTCCAAAAAAGGAGCTGCATGCATTATTATCCCTTTGAAGCACCAACAGATTTTGGTTTTTGCAATTTGAACACAATAAGCAACTATGTGGCCCTAGGTACACGACTTAGTAATTCCATATAAAATGTCTTCTACAAAAAAATGCGCATAGAGAAAGGACTTATTTAAGCATCTCATTTAGTACTTAATGTTACAAACAAAATTATTTACTAGAATTCAAAGAAAAGTATTCGACTTAACTTTGTAAAACAATAAAAGATATGAGCTACAAAATGTAACTGCAGACCATATTAAAACGTTTTCCACTTTTAAATTGTCACAGCTTTCTTCTCTAAGATTTCAAAATGGCTGCCAAAAGAGCAATTGAGTGTTGCTACTTACCCAAGTGAGTAAAAAAAACTTCGAACTAAATGGTGACTCTAGGTACATGGTGACTCTAGGTATACAAGTCTCCCCTTCATGAGGACCTAATAACTTAAAAAACTTCATTTAGTATCTAGCTTATTTGAAAAAATTAGAAAAAGTTTATATTTCATCAATCTACCTTGACAGGTAGTAAAACATACTTTAATTTCAACAAAACACCCTAAGACAATTTATTTTATATCCCTTCTACAAAAAACTTTTTTTCATCGAAAACAAAACAATTGTCTGTGTTCATTTCTTTCGTCTTCCACTTTTATTCAAGCAGAGATAAAATCACCCCGTCAGTTATTAATTTAAGCGAGACAAACTTCATGTTGTTAAGAACTATGCAAAAGAATAAATAAAACACGGTCAGAGAAAATTTAAAAAAAAAAAAAAAAATTGGGTGAGAAAAAACGTTTTTGGACGAAGAATGAACAAAAATAGATATTTTCCGACGCTGATCCGCGGGTTCTTCGCTCTGTTAATTTCGAAACAAGAGCTAAACCACGTGATGTCCCGTGTTAATAAAAATGTTTCATTCCCCTTAGAAAACAATAAGGGCGTCACAGTGTGAGATAGAAGAGGAGGCGATGATGAAAAGAATATATTGTTTAACAAGAAAATCGACAGTGATCAGGAGGGGGTGGGGTACTTTATTAAATGAAAAACTGGAACGAATATTAAAAAATATTATTAAAAATCTTTGCATGGGAGAAAGAAACTTATTCTCAATCAACCTTCCTTTCGAAATTTTTTTGTTCGTATATTGACGTGCGGTTTAAAGATGCATTTCTTTTTATCCAATCACCAAAATTTGTTATGTAAAGTTGTAACGCGAAAATTGAAGAGCGCTCCTACTATCAATCATTTTACACAGTCTATTCATTGTCAACTTAAATTTTCAGTTGATAAAGTTTTTCTGAAAATATAATCATATGAGTTGAATATTCCCTATAATGAGCTCTAATATATTGTCTTCCCTCTTCCAATTCAAAGATATTTCATAGCTTCTAAATTTAGGTTAGAGTAACATTAAAAAATCAAGGAAAAGGTGAAAAAATTATCTTTTTTTTGCAATTGAATTCGTAAAGTTATTTAAACTACTTTAAGACTTCATTCACAAATGAACTTTACACTTACTAATTGTAATATTTAATTACAGAATTATTTCTCATAAGCAACAATGTTGGCTTTCCACACATTTTTAAGTATGGTCAATTAATCTGCGATGAGCTGCAACAACAAGAAATCCAGTCTCCTATTATTTTTATTTCATTTACTAGTTTATCATTAGATAAATAATTATCTTATTTTTTATTATAAATTCTCATTTTGGTCTGTTTAAAAAAATCAACTCATAAGTCCTTAAAATGCCACAATTCCAAGTGGTAGTAAGAATTATATGGAAGTAATGAGAATTATATGGGTAAGGGAGAGGATCAAGGTCTGACTTGCAACACTCTGAGTCGATAGCACTTCCTATTTTCGGGGTCCTATAAAAAACTTAAAGTGGCGGGTGTGTCCCAATATTATTATTTATTGACAGGTGGTTGTTGAAATTTTTTATTGAACTTAGAAATAAAATTATATCGTACTTAGAAATTATTGTTCTGAGGAAAAGCTTATAGTGTACTTAGAAATAAAATGTTCATCAGTACCACTCTATTATCTTTTCTTAAAAAATATATTTTTTTATTTGCTGATTTTTGTACAAAATTCGGTCAATACAATTTATACATTTGGCAGTAAAATAATATACTATGCTTTAGGAATCTTATCATTGTAAAATAATAATCAGTTACTTTGTTGAATTTTAACAAGTAAAATATTTGTGGTTTAAATTATTGAGAGATTTTTTGTACTAAATTTGTTTAAGGAAGCTTTTACACACTCAGAAATAAATGGCTCAATTTTCTTGCTATTGTTTATGGAACAAGAAGTAAATGAAAATGAAAAAAGAATGGAAAAACATAAAAGTGTTTCTTAAAAATTTTACATTTGATTCACCAAAAATACTTCTACATATTATAAGTTATCAATGAAAATGTATTAATATATAGGCATTTGGAATAAACATAACATAGTAATTTATTTGAGTTTTTCCTTAGCAATACATAAATAACAGAGAGAAATATAAATAGAAAATTTTAAGTATTCATGAATGTCCATTTTCAAATTTCACGTATTACAGTATACAATACAATTTATGATATTTTTACCCCAGAATCGTTACAAATATAGTTTCCATACCTCAAATTTAATTTTATAATTTGCCAAAAGAGGTTAAAAGTAATCAATTTCGCTTCATTAGCTGTCAAAAGATTGGATATTTTAATAAATGTATCAAATTGAATACAGTCATTTAAAGAAAATGGTAGAATCCGTCGATTTTAACAGTTATTTTAAATTTACTCAATTCAAGTATTATCCGAAAATTGTGATTGGCACAAATTCATTAAAAATTCTAATAAAGTTATAACTTTATTAAAATATTTAACTTTTTGTCCACACATTTCAGCAAGTTATCCATTCTATCCGTTGATAACGTTAGCATAGTTCAACATAAATAAAAATTAATTGCAAACTGAATGAGGAATCTGCAGAAAATCTTTTGCTGCTCAGCTGATTTTTAGTTACTATGTATCCGTTCACCACTCTCAGATTTAATTTTACTGCTCTAAGGATTGGGTGTCAAAAGAATACACAATTTCATTTCGATACATCATTTATTATTAATTTCCTATAGATTTAAGGGATTTCCCCAGCCATTACTATACCACTTTTTGAACATTATTGATTATCATCATCATGCATTTATTTGCATCTTAACCTTCATTTTCAATAATCAACCATTTAAGCCGATTAAACGGAAAAATCTTATTCCGTTCAGTCGGTGTCAAAATTGTCATTGGGTACATTGGGTGTCAAAAGAATAAATAATTTCATTTCGATACATTGTTTCATATTAATTTCCTATAGATTTAAGGAACTTTCCTCTGCCCTATACCACTTTTTGAACAGTATTGATTATCATGATCATCATCATCATGCATCTTTACCTTCATTTTGGTACTTCAATTATCAGCCATTTGCGCCGACTAAACGAAAAAATCTTATTTAAAAAAGTCTTTAAAGAAGGGTTCAAATTTGTGAAACTGAACTTAAATACAATATTTTAATTTTGGTATGAAATTAGAGAATTATTATTGTATTGAAAATAAATTATTTAAAAAAGGAACAGGGGGAACTTTTGAGAAAATATAATTCTCCTCGACACTTTATTTTTCTAGGATATTTTATCTACCGACGCATTAACTGCGACAATTGCTGTCCGTCCCTTATCCGTTAACAACTATGCCCATTATGTAAATAAAAATCAATTCAAATGCAATAAAATGCTGGAAAAATCCGAAATGCCTTATTGACAATCTAATTGAAAGTTTCTCTTCTTCCAATTTTCGGCAATTATTTGGTTAAAAGAACTCCTCCGACAAGTGGCATTGAAAAGGAATGTAAATCTTCCCAGATATGGAGATGAAGACAGGAGAAGAAATGAGGGGAGGGGCATCGAAAGGGTGGGGGGATGGATTTTGGCCACAGCTGTGATGACGTCAACGAATGAGAAGGAAAGCACGCTAAGAGAAAGATGCTGCAGATAAAATAAAGGAAATAGAACAAGAGCCGAACGGCAAGCTGCTGCAACTTCGGTTTCAGCTTTCTCTAGCTGCAACAGTGTTTGGAGTACGTGCACTTTGTGCTAGACAAAAATTCTTTTTTGCGTCAGGCATTTTTTGCCACCTCTTTTCCCGCCTATCCTCTCCTGACGCCAGATGGCAAAGAAGGCAATGTTGGCGCGAAGAAGCTCGCGATATTGGATGGAGGAAAGAAGATGAGGGTTTTTATGTTTTCTTCTACATTCCTTTTTATACTTATTTGTCAACTGTCACATATTTCGTAATATATCACAGCAAGCTTTATGAACAAAATTCTCCCTTCGATTTCTATTGCATCATGACAGCTGTCCACCGAAGTTGCACACGACGAAAACTTAATGAAGGATCATTACACTTCTTGTAAAGGAGGATACACATGATTTCAACGTTTGATGGAATTGTTGCATCTTTTTTATATTTAGATGTCAAATAAGGGATATATTTTACTAAAGTTCGTAATGTTTAGTAATAAAATCGAAACAAGAGCTACGTCATACACAATTTAGTTATAGCAGTTTAAAGATGGGCTTTAACGATTTTGTTACAACATGTTGTATTTCTTTTTCAGCATTGCAAAGAATAGGCAATGGAATAAAGGATGGTTTAGCTCTTAAGTAAAGCTTAATGAAGGATCATTACATTTCTCGTAAGGGAGGATACACGTGATTTCAACGTTTAATGGAAATTTTGCGAGGACATCTTTTTTATGTTTATATTTCAAATAAGAGAGATCAAAATATCAGAAAATATGTACTTTACTTAAGTTCGTTATGTTTTAGTAAAAAAATCGAAATAAGAGGTACATCATACATAATTTAGTTATAGCAGTTTAAAGATGGGTAATGAATACTTTGTTAAAACAGACCGTACTTATTTTGCAGCGTTACAAAGAAAAGGCAATGAAATAAAGTATGGTTAATCTATGTATACTATTATCTTGTGATTTTACACAAATTAAGATATTTCATATACAAAACACTTTATTGCATTATTTCGAAACTGTAAATACGGAATAAGCAACTGTAATCACTTTAGAAAATTTGCAAATAACATTTAAAGCATTATTATCTTTAAAACAATATAACAACTATTTTTAGCCTGCTACTATGACAAAATGTGCAATGTTGATCATGGTGGAAGACTTCAACAATTTACAAACTGACAATATCAATTAAATAAAAAGAATTGAAAGCAAGATAATAAGAGAAATATAAGTTGAGATACAGTATGCTAATGTAAGGTATTCGAACATAACTTTTTCATAGAGAACTGTTCAAAACAATGTGCTAGTTTAAAGCAATAAAGAATTTTCAAATTGATATCTCGACATTTTAAATTCATGTACTTAAAATTCATTTAGCTATTCCCAAGATGGTTGGGAAACATGGCAGATTTCATTTTCTAATTATAGCATTTTGAAAGATCTATCAACAACAGAAACAAAATGTAGTCGTTATTCATTAAAAAAAAAACCTATTAAAGCAATAACCTGAAATATGTATTCTTGAATAATTTAATATTTATAATCAAATTTGAATTGAAATAATTTATCATATAATTAATAATATTCTTTGCAATGGTTTAACATTAAAATATTTCTGTATTATTGAATTTATGCAAAGATAAAATTGCAATTTTTTTTCGAATGAAATACTGATTTGTCTAAAATGTGTTTATAAGTGTTCGTAAATGAATCATTCATTTTGGGGGATTTTTTTCTTTCATGAAAAATATGAATTTGTCAGATATCAACAAAAATAAAAAGTTTATTTGTATCTACAATGCAATATTAACTTATTTTTTTTATATAATTTGGTAAATATGTATTTAAACTTTTGTATCATAGTTAGACAATATATATTTTTTTTCTACTGATACCCCTCTAGTGTCGAAAAGTAATTATTTTATATCGTTTGGAATAAAAATGTCAATTTATTAAATAGCTTACTTATATTGGAGACGACTTCAGCTTATGAAAACCTTAGTGAAAAAACCTCTACTAAGTATTTAATTCGAAGCAAAAAGTTTTATCTGCATAAGTGCAATTCAACACACTCGTCCAATCGATTTCTCCGATACGAATTAATTAATCATTACGCAACGCGAATTTTCCGTTCACTTTTTATTAAAACTAATACTTTATGCAAACTCCACAAATTAGTCATGCAGAATCTTTCTTGAATAGAACTCCTTCAAAAACTGAAGAAAAAAAAAACTT
Source organism: Linyphia triangularis (assembly GCA_963978545.1). Taxonomy (NCBI): domain Eukaryota; kingdom Metazoa; phylum Arthropoda; class Arachnida; order Araneae; family Linyphiidae; genus Linyphia; species Linyphia triangularis. Next base: position 16,902,395 of record OZ021721.1, read on the forward strand.
GAAAGAAAAAATTCCCCATCTATTCTTCCTCCCTGAGTTTCTGATTTTGTCCGGAAGACACGTTATTGAGAAGAACGGAAATAAAAGAAAGAAAGCGATGCAAAGACTAAGAAATATTATTGATCTCCGAATGTTCTTTGTCTTTCAGCAGTGCCAATATCCAAACACTCGGAACATTTCCAGCGTCCCAAAGGGAGATTTTGGGATACTAGCCTTCGCACCCTCCCCTCACTATTAAACTATCTATCTATCATTTTCGATTTTTTTTGTGTTCCTCTCTTGTATTATTATTTCTTTTTTAATTCGATTTTTTTTTTCTTCTTCTTTCTAACGCTCCTACTGCACGGTCAGGCTTTGCTTTGTTTTTGAATGGCGAAAGAATGAAAGGATAAGAAGGGAGAAGAAAAATAAACTGGGAAAGAAAGCCTCGTACCAATAATCATTTGTTCATTCTGAAATCAGTACCCGATTTAAATTATCGGGATTTTTTTTAGTATTTCTCTTCATTCCCCACTCTTTTCTCAACTCCGCTTTTCTTCGCGATTTCCATTTCTTCTTTTCTTATTCTTAAAAACGTTTCCATCCATGACGAATCGAGGAACTCTTGCTGGGGGACTTTAATGTGCCGAATTTTCATTTTATACATGGTTAAGCTGCTTTAGTGCTCATTAGAGAAAGCGCGTTTCACAATACATTTTTCATATCAAGTTAAGATAATAATATTACTGATCTGAAGACAAAAAAATACTACAGCAAGTTTCTGTCTTTATAATATAGTGCAAAAAAAGCTATTTAGTTTATGCATACTTACGTATCATCTTCAAATACAGTGAACGAAATGGATCGTTCTCAACTAATTACAAATTCGTCATTAAAAAGTTTTAAATGAATGTCACTGTAGTATTAATAAGTCTCAATTTTGACAATTTATTGGATCTCTGTCTTAATGTAACGAATAAAAAAAAAATACAATTTATATTTTTATAATCAAATACAAAAAAATAGTTGAACCTTTCCAATAGTGTATAAAAACCCAATGGGAAGATTTCAAAAGCATTATTAATATAATTGTATTAACATTTGAATTTTTGTATACTGTTAAAATGTTTAGAAGCCTTCATTAACTATTCATGAATATATTAGAAGGAAGGAGTGTGAGTAATCTTAAGTATTTTTCCAAATCACCGACTTACTTACTTTGAAAACTCAACTACTTATCTACAATCAACTTAATTTGAAACTTTTCTTTATTTTAATTTTAGAAATTTTATGTAGAAGAAAACATATTCGAAAATTACCCAAGTGCTGCTTTCTTGCCAAAATACAGACAAAACTTTAAGAGCTTATTACTAAAAGAAGTTAATTAGATCTTTCTGTTGTTTCTGATTAGCATTTCAGTAGCAATTAAATCTTTAAATATCTTAAGAAGTTTTTTTTTTTTTTTTTTCAAATCGTCAACTTATATTCAAAACTTTGCTTTGTTTTAATTTAGGAAATTTTGTATTAAAGAAAACATATTCGAAAATGTCCCAACTTCTGCTTCCCTGCCAAAATCCAGATAAAACTTTATCGTATATCACGTCTGTTAAAAAAAAAGACTTTAACAGTCTATTACCAGAAGAAGTAAATTTGATCCCTTTGATGTTTCCGATCAGCATTTCAACAGCAATCAAGCCAATATCCTCCCCTAATAAGTGTAGTTCGGCCTTCCCGCTGTCTGTGATGCGTAGGCGCCAGCGAGGCCCTTCCATATTAAGCGACCTTTCCTGTTGTACGGGGCTCCAATTATAACTGCACCATTATCTGATCATGGCTGTGGCCTGTCATTGGACACGATCTATGACAATTCACTTTTTGTGAACTGAATATCATTGGACTCACTTCCTCATCTAACGTTGAATCAAAGGCCTTTACGCTGAGCAACGTTTGGGACAAAAGTGGCATAAGGGATCTATTATTGGTGCGGTAAAATTTGTTCAGCATTTTATTTGCAATATTCTTAAAAAGTTTTAAAAGAAGTGTATTAGCTCTAAGGATTTGAAATGTTACACAAGTACCCAGTTATCCTACATAGAGAATATTGACAACATAAATTACTTATACATGATATAGTACTTATACTTATATATGAATTCGATCTATTATTATGCGACTAAAAATTAAAAACCTTTTCAGTTATTACTGGGGCAATTCTCTGGCTGACGCACGGGACATTTCTGTACTTTTTTCTACTCCTAAACAGATAAGAATTATAAAATCAAAATTAATCTAATAGCTATATTTTTATTTTATATAATACTACTTAGTGACAAAGTTAAAAAGAAAAATAACTACTTTAACTAGGTCAAATATGCACGAGACACGGACGTGTCCCGTCCGTCGGTGGCTTATAAATTTATATCAGACTTATTTAAATGATTATTTTTAAATAAAACTTGTCCACCAACAATGCTGCCTAACTGCTAGATTCTTCATAATTTTAAAATTCTAATATGTTTACTAGTAGAAAAAAGAGCCAAAATGTCTCGTGCGTATAGCAGAGAATTGTCAACTGAAAAAATTGCCTTTGAAAGTGTACTTAGAGCAATTCAGAATTTGTGTGAGTTACACTTAAATACCACAAATGTCAAAAATTAAAACTGATATATATATATATACAGGGTTAGCAAGAAATAAGTTGCCCACTTTAGAGGGCTTTAGAATGCGTTCTATTAGTACAAATGAGATAAAATTTGAACTACAGATCATTCAAATGATGCGCTTCACGTTAATTAAATAAAGAAATTAGAACCAAACTTCACCAATAGATGGCGCTGTAATATACGTAAAAGCATTTAATATGCTTTATAAATGTTAAGTAACAAACATAAAAAAATAGCATTAAAGCAGTTCAGTATGTCCCCCTCCATGCTCAGCAATGTGCTCTAATCGGAGAACCATATTTTCCACCGCTGACCGGAGTGAGCTGCTGGAATATCCAGACTGTGGCGCCGAATGCATTTCCTCAGATCTGGCAGAGATGCAGGCCTTTTGCAGATACTATTCTTAAGGAAACCCCACAGCCAAAAGTCACAGGAAATAGTTTTTGGCGAACAAAGAGGCCATACTATTGGAAATGCTGTCTTACAATTGCTTTACACGACTATCAGTGTGAGGAAGTGTGCCATCTTGCACGTTCTTGAAGTTGTGGGATTACAAAATTCCTCAACATATCATGGTACCGTTGACCTATGATGGAGCATGTATGGATTCCATTTGCAATTATCTCTTAAAAGAATACGGTCCAGTAATGAAAGTAGCCGTATAACCACACCATACTGTAACTTTTTCAGGTGCAAGGGTTGTTCCTGGATAATGTGAGGGCTTACCGCTACCCAAATTTGACCATTGTGGGTGCTAACTTGCCCATTGAGGTAAAAGCGGGCTTCGTCAGTCCACAGAATGTCCCATGGTCAAGTGACGTCAACCACCATTCGAGCAAGGAACTGCAGTGCAAAGGTTTTACGAACTTTCTTGTTCCCGTCCTGCAATAGGTACACAGGCTTGATTTTGTAAGGATAAAAATGCAAAATCCCCCGTAGGATTTTTCTTACAGTGGAATACGGCATGTCCAATACAGGCTAAACTACTGGCACACTCACACTACTATGCGGCGACTGACTGCTGGCTTCAACGACAGCGGTAGCCACATTTTCGAGGCTGGAAGACTGGATTTGCTTTCGTCCTCTACCTGGAAGAATGCCAAGTTACCGAGTTGTTTCAAATTTTTGCATCAACTTGCATAAGGCATATATGCAGACAATGGATCTCTTCGTATCTGCTTCATATGACGGAATTCATTTACAGCCGCAAAGGAGCTCTGCTGGTTCTGGCAGAACAATTTTACCAACAGTACTGCAAAGTAAATGTTTCACAATTTTAATATAAGCAAATAAGTACCGTTTGTGTTACAGAGCCATGTATTGGTGAATTTTGGTACTAAATTTTGTATTTAATAAATGTGAAGCGCATCATTTAAATCATCTGTAGTTCAAATAATTTTATCTCATTTGGACCAATAGAAAGCATTCTAGAGCCCTCTAAAGTGGGCAACATATTTCTTGCTAATATATAAAAAGACAAAAACTTTTTCAAAATCAGATAAAATTAATATTTTACCATCACTACCTATAAGAATAGCTAATGAGGGAAAAACTGAAATCTGATAATGAAACCGATAAACGAGAACCATATCTAGGTACGTTTAATTAAACAATTTTTTCTCATTGTTGCAGTTTTGTTAATTCTTACGTTAAAAAACTGATGGGGACTGGCAATTCCAGGTTATTTCTAGTATCGACAAAAACTTATTTTTCACAGGCGGAGTTTTGTAACATTCCATAAATTGTCCGTATTCTCCATAAATGTAAATATGATTTTCTCCAAGGATTTAAAATTGCTTATTTTACTTATACTTTTTATTTGCTATTGTAATATACTATAACCTTATTACTTGCATATTTATTATTTACACTTTATTATATTTATTATTTACTATTGCAAAGTTACTAATTATTATGGGATAAAAGTATTTTTCCCAATAATTATATATTATACTAGTTTGTATTTTGTTTATCAACTAGAAATAGTATTTTATCAAAATTACTTGCAAAATAACCTACGTAATGCTAATTTAAATCTTTACCAAGGTGAAAAAATTTGGAGAATGGTGATAATCAATTGCAAACGGACCCCCTTACAAATTTACTGCATTGTTAATTCGAACTTTAGTTGAAAGCATTGTTAATAGTAAAATGTACGATAAAAATCATATTTTCACTATCACTGTCCCACAAAAGTATTTTATTAAAACAAACACGTAAAGAAACAACATCAAAAAATAAAACAGATGCTTTTTAAATGATAATTCATAAACAATATTATACGTTATTGCACATAAATAGACATCAAAATTTAAGTTTTTGAATACCTTGTACATTAGACGGTAGTTTTCGAACAGTGTGCTGCCCTTACAGCATGGAAAACCAAAATTAGTAACGGAAAATAAGGTGTTTAATAAAAAAGCCTAAGTAAGAACCCCAAAAGATTTACTTCCCTTCAAATACCTGTAAATAGTTAGTCTTTTTAAACTCACGTGTTAAAACATATATAATTTAAATTAATTATATTTTTTTCGTAAGAGAGAAAATATCAATTGAATCAATGATTTTCTAGAAAAACGTAGACCTACAAAATGTCTAAATTCCAATTTTTATTTTAAGTGGATAGCAAAAAGTTTCACATTTCAAAACTTCTGTTATTTTACTGCATTACAAAAGGACTATATTTTCATTTAACTTTATTTTCAATGCATACTTGAATAAGTAACAGTTTTAAAAGGAACATTTAGTTATTTACCAAGTTTGTATATTATTGCTTTATACGAGGTAATTTTATATTAATTTATATGTAACAAAGAAGTAATAGCAAATCAAAAAAGAAAATAATAAATATGACAAAATAATAAAGAATGTTGGAATCAAATCTCTTTATTTTGGAGAAACCTTTATACTCAACAGAAAGTTAAAAAAATCATTAGAAAAATTTAAAATTATCTAACAATGGCTGATGCATGTGGATATCCAGCCAGTAGTCCAGTTCCAGCTGAAGAATTTCCGTAGTCACAGTAGCAATAGCAACGGTTATTGAGGCACGAAGGTCTTTAATATCACGGACGTTGCATCAGTAGACTTTCTCTTTTCGTAGCCCCAAAAGAAAAAATCCAGAGGAGGGACTTCAGGAGATTGTGATGATAGTTAATTAGGCCTTCACGTCTGATTGGGTTGGGATTAACACAGGCCGGAAAATAAAAACTATCGCAAAATCTAAGAATTCAGAAGTCAATTTTACTTAATTCTTCCAACATATCACTAATAGATTTTTTTTATCGACTGTTGAAGTTAGGGACATTTCATTCGAATATCTTGTACTTTTTAGTATACCTACAAAGTAGAATTTTAAGAGTTCCAACGGACCAATTATAAGGAACTAAATTATTTTTCATTAACAAACATAAAATTTTTATTGAGTATTAAATAAATTATATTCATTACAAACTGTTTTTATGAACTATCATTACAAATTTCGAAGCCTAAGTGTTTTCGAATCGTCGCAAGACTAAAGAATACTTCAAGAGCTTTACCATATGAAATAAATGTGGTATTTTTAGAACTCTTTTAAATGCAGGAAAATAATTTATTTCTTCTTTGCATTTTTTAAAACTGGTAAATGAATGAAATTACAATTGTATTTAGTTGTGGCCTTGTATCCCCCTTATATTATTGAACATTTCTCGCAAATTACAATTTGATAGAAATGAAACAATATATTGATTTATTTTTGTAAGAGAAATACATTTTAGCAAAGAAACGAGTTTAGTTAATTACTAAACCTAAAATTTTAAATGCAATCATAGAGTATGTAGAGTTAAAACTTTTATAATTAAATTATCTGTTGAAAGCTCTTCCATGCATCTCAGAAAGAAGAAAAGCAATCAACAAAAGAAAAGCAGGCTCATCCTCAATTTAATAAAGAAAATCCACTAAGTCCAGGGATTAAAAAAAGCGATAAACATTTTTCCTTTTCTGATTATAATAAGAAAATGAAAAAATTATAAACCATGAGCAAAAAAAGACCGAAGAAAGAGAAAAATAAGCAAGTGTGCGGGGGAAAAAAGCGAAAATAAGAAAACGTTTTTAATTAAGAATGGAGTGGCAAACATTTTGTAACGACATTAAACTTACTGAGGCTTAGATCAATAATGGAACACCGCTGTCTCATATATTTTTGGAGAAGGGAAAAAAGTGGAAGTCAATACTTTCAAAAACTTCGTTATTATCAAAGGAAACGTCTCGATTAAAGTTTTTTTTTTTTTTTTCCCCAACTCTTTTTTTTTTCTCTCTCCACTTATTGAGGTTAAGAAAAGAGATAAGCGAGAAACTAGGTAAATAACTCATTGGTGATAAGCAGGAGCTATTCAAATTATGGCAAATATGTTATCATTTTCGTTGGACTAAATTCATATGTGAATTGAACAGGGTTAGCATACATAGTCAAACTTTAGTAAGATAACAATTGGTAAATAAAATTTAAGATTTGTCTTGTTACATTTAGCTTTAATTATATAAAATAAGAATGTAGTATGTAATCAAACTACATGTAACACACCAGTTTATTTAAATTCTTATTAAACTAAGTGTTTCAATTGGTATTTAATCATTTTATTTCGCAGGTATATAAACACAAATTTACCACTTCTTGTTTATTCTTAGAATGGTCAGTATTCAATGAAAGCAAATTTCTGAAGAACGCCTTAAACATGTATTATATGGTTTCCTCTCTTTTAGAAAAAACTAATATTATACAAAAGAGAATGAATGCCCAATTGTGTATTATTAAGTTTAATAAACTTCAAAATATGATTATAAAGAAATGGTTCTCAAAATAAATAAATAAATAAATAAATAAATAAATAAATAAATAAATAAATAAATAAATAAATAAATAAATAAATAAATAAATAAATAAATAAATAAATAAATAAATAAATAAATAAATAAATAAATAAATAAATAAATAAATAAATAAATAAATAAATAAATAAATAAATAAATAAATAAATAAATAAATAAATAAATAAATAAACAAACAAACAAATAAATAATTAAATAAATAAATAAATAAATTGATTAAAGTTCGATATCTGAATTAAAAAAAAGTACTTATCGAAATACTATTCTTTACAGTGTGGATAACTATAAAAATCTTTATTAAAGAATGACTTTCTATGATATTCATGAAATAATGTTTTTAAAGACGAAGTTAACTAGATTTTTCTCTCTTATGGATGTTTTTAAAATGACTAATTTTTATATCATTATTAGTTTCCCAAAACATTTTATCTGCTAATATTTTCATTTTTCAATAAGTATCTCTTTTTATCTTCTTTTCTTGAAAAATATAAAATATACTTTTAAAACATGTCTCATATTACTAATATGATTTTATTTATAAAGCATTAATTATTTTTAAATAAATGGACCTTATTGAGTATCCGATTAAACAAATGGGTCTGAATTGGATTTTTATTTTAATTATGCTACTTGTTTATAAAGTGTTTTCAAATCATTAATTTTTTTTTTAATTAATTGAAAATAAGAAAACGTAGTTTCAAATTCGAGAGAATAAGAAAGCAAGGTAAAAAAATCAAATTTAAAGAAATTCAGGGCGAAATTAAATTTTGAATATTTTCTGATACAAATTAAATCTGTTCTCAGTGATTCTTATAAATCCAACTATATTTCAAAGTTTTTAAACCTTCCAAACACATAGCTCCATTATTCGCAGAATTTTGTCATCATTAAAACTAACAATTTTGAAGGTATGATTACCTCAATTAAAGTTTCTGTAGAATAAGCAAAACAACATTTCCTTAACATAATCTGCCTTCCAAAATATTCCCGGATTAATGAAGCAAATTTCAACGACGAAATAAAGCTATTGTACATCATAAATAAACTTTATTCTTCTCACCGGTCTTAATTTATTTTTAAAAGGAAAAAAGCGCACGATTTTCCCAAACAAAAGAACGTTCGCTTTTGTTTCTTAAAAACAACTCTCTATACAAATAAGATAAAGAAAGCAAAGTTGAGTATAGGAAAACAATCAAGAGATGAATGTGATAGAAATAATCTTTCCATTATGTCACGCCATTACCCTGCTTAATGTGCTGTTCATTGGAGTTGAGAAGGGGTGTAGCTTACCACAAGTCAGGCAACCAGCCAAGTATTTTAGGATTAGTGTTAAACAAATGACTTGAATATACAATTATAAGGGTCAGTACCTACGAATAATTATTAGTCATATTTCAGCTCTAAGCTGTTCTTGAAAACTCCTCCACTTCAAAATTAACTGCCTCATTTGTACTCCACAATTTAGTGCAAGGAAGCACACGATTTTTTTTTTATTTCTTGTTTTATTCTTTGTTGCGTTGGCAGTGTTGGATTTTTGTTTCCGGGGAATGAATAAAAAACGGTGTTTTAGTTCGGGGAACTTAATGGTTTAAAAATGCCTCGAACATTGTGAGCTTGGTGTTTTGCCGGAGACCACTAAAAGCACGAGTAACACAAAAAACAAACTATTATCCTATATTTTAAACACTTAGAGCTTGTTGTTTTGGGGGAAAAAGTGAAACACTAAAATACATGAATAACATGAAAAGTCTTCTGGGATATAAATTGTTCACTTAAGCCATGTTAAAAGCCTCAAATCATTTTAAACATTTTCATAATTGCAAATGAATTCATGATTTAGTATTAATAGTCTTTTTATTTCAATCAGGAAAGCACGTAGCACCCAATTAACGTACTTTACCTTAATTATATTTTATTTTAGCTTCTGATTAACGTACTATATATACGTTCTAAAACTTAACCAGAATGTGATAAAATAAAGTTTAGAAATCGGAGAATCCATTTTCATATTATAAATTCCTTCTGGATTTCAAGATACAGAGAAATTAAGTTTACAATCCTGTCAATTTAGGAAATATTGTGATCTCACACTACCGAGTAAAAATAATTACTTTTACTTTAACTACTTTGAAATGTATACTTTGAATGTACATTTATGGAAAGATGAAACATATGTTGAATCTACTCTTATAGATGAATAAAATTTATGTTGAATTTACTCTTAAAATAAAAGTTATTAGTATTTTGAAACCATTTATTTTGAGTGCCTATGCTTTTGTTTTTCAAGTAGGTCTAAGAAGGATCAAGGGGTTTAAAGATAATACGTATAACGGGTGTCAATTTATCACATATTCCAATCGATGGACTGAGTTTTTGTACTAAGTATAACTTTTTATTTTATGTCATAAATTCTTTGTACTGAAAGTGAAGAAGACAGTCTGAAATGAATTTCAGGTTATAATTTGATTGATTTTAACCAAAATGTTAAGAATTATCATTGTTGAAGGTTGAGTTTGTGGGCAAGAGCTCATATCAGAAATTGTCACACTTCATAACTCATCGAACGTAATGATTGAAGAACCTGCACCTATTATTAATATCGGTTCCTTGTGATCTATTCTTCGAGTTGCTAAAGGCACAATCCGATGGTAGAATCTGTAAAAGATTCCCCTCGAGGGATGATTTCTAGAATCGAAATTCATCAGTTTTATCGCTTTTTACGAGTAAAAAGGATGAATCTTAAGCGGGGGAGAAAAGAAGGGGGAAAATGAATGGAAGCGCCTCGGGCTCAAATGAAAAGGGAAGAACAAAACGAAAAAGATGGGGGACGCTTTGATGCTAGGTTTCCCTGAACAGTCATTTTCAAAATAGCGTAGGTCCATTAATTAGATTTGCTATGGGTCAGTGAAAGTAAGAACAGAAAAAGACGGGGAAAAAAGGGGTTAAAAAGTATACATCGAAGACAGGGGGCGGGGGGACAGCCTTAATGCTGAAAGGTAGGCGCATTAAACAGGGATTTTCGATTACAGGAGTGCTACTTTCTGGCTGAGTATCGCGCTTATCATTTAGAATCCAATTCAAACTCGATTACTTGAGGTTGCACTTCATTAAAGGGATTTTTTGCCAATCTCTCCTGACGCCACATTTGGTTTAAGTGACTGTAATTTGGAATTTTTAAGCCTATATGAGCCAAACTATATTCGTTTAGAAGAGTGGAGTGATCCGATCAGCAATTCATTAAATGCTATGTTATACTGAGGATACAAAAAAGGTCGGGAGCACAAAATTCATTATTTAATTATCTCCCTTCCCCCCTCTTTGTTTTGGGTCTATTGTCAACATAGTTCCTTCAAGAACTCCATAAACTAAGCTAATTTTTAAGTTATACTTAGATTTTTGTTAATTACAAGGATTTCTATAACTGAAATAAATAATTTCCCCATCATTATGTTGTTCTAAAGTTTAGGCTGTTAATTTTGGTATTTTAAATTTTTAATAGAAGTTTTTTTAAACCGAAACAAAGAAACTTAATTTGTTGAAATGAAGCTATAAATATAAAAGAAAAACTTAACGAATCTAGAGCAAACTTTCAATCATATTATTTTTATACATTTTGATATTTTCTATAGTATATTATATTTGTTGAACACATTTTAATTTTTCTTGTAACGTTTTTCAACATTGTTGATAAAAACACCAATGATGAGGCAAGCAAAATGTTGGAGCTCGTTTCAGTTAAAAAATAAAAGAAACAAAATTCACTAACAATTTTTATGAAGCAGTATTAATACTAAAATAAAATGCACGTTTTATGTTATTCAAAAAATTGTATTTTCTTAATTATATTGTTTGGTAATTACACAGATGATTAATTCGACAATTATATCTGAATTAATTCAGATGCATTAGTTTTTATCACTTCAAAAAAATTTTTAATTTAACAGCGACTGTTTTAAAGTAATATAATTTTTACCTATTTATACAATCAACTTAGTCAAAATACTTGGCTGATAATCTTCAGTAGCAATAAATTTGATTTATCATTTATCTTACTTTACAGTAGTATACCAAAATGCTCAGAAGAGTATATAATTAGCATAATTAAATGCCATAATTAATAGTAAATTTGAGGAAATGAAGAAAAGCATTAAATATTGTCAATGCATATTGTTCCGAACTTGTGTTCGTTGACCAAATGTGCTTAAAATAAAATAAAAATAAAGAGCAAGTCATAAAAAAGAAGTTTGAAAGACATTAAGATAATATAATTGCACTTTTGAATATTATAAAATTGATATTAATTTGAATGTATTATAAAAAAAAAAAACATTCACTTTATGTTTATTGTAACTCTTTTCTATCAAAACTTTTATTTAAAATCTTAAATATTAAAATTTGAATATTTATTTTCTAATTATGATTTTATATCCTGATTATTTAAATTTTTTATTTGAATTAGAAGTGTTATGCTCGTTTTATTGGATTGGTTGCAGATCATACACAAATGGGTGTATGTTGTCATCATTGATTTTCAGACAAATATATTGATTGAATATTCGAATACAATATCAATTTCTGGGTAAATTTCAAATTTATGTTATTCCTTTGGTTTCTCAAAAGTAATTATCATAAAAATAGTACATCTTCCTTTGGGGATTGACCATGATAACAGATTTTCGAAAACCTATCAAAAGACATCATAAGACGTTTAAAACAGCAGCTTTGATTTTCACTTAAAAAAGCCATGGAATTTTTGTGAACTTAACTTAAAAAAAAAAAAAAATCTATCAGATCATTAAAAAAAATCGACGACTGTATTTATTGCAAAACGCGTTATAACATCTATTTTGAGCGATGCTTCACCTAAAAAAGCTAAGTGTTTATTAAAAAAGTTTTAACCTATTAAAGTTAATAAAAAAAATGTCAAGTGTTTAGCAAACTTCCCCACCCCCATTTCTTGGCAGCCCCTTTTTGTGATTGGCGCTAAACTACAAATCGCAGCAACCCTATTAGGGGGCCCCTCGGGTCCACACTTCTTGAGAAAGATAGCCGATTAAAGAGAAACGAAGTGATTTCTCATAATTATAAAAGATACCTCTGAGCACCGTTCCTTAATTTAGGGGTTCACAGAGTGTTATCTCCCACCTAAAGGAACAAAGGCTCCGTTATCGCACTTGCAGGCATACACACTCGGAGAACTTCCCCCACCACTATTTTCTCTCCTTGCAGCGATTTTTTACACACACTCATGCGACACACTGTCAGGTTCATTTTTCACAAAAACTGTCAAACTTTTATTCGATTGCTGATTTTTTTTTATCTTTCGTCTCCTCCTTTTGGGGGTATTAATGAGTTTTTCTCTCTTTATTTATTTGGATTTTTTTTTCTCTCCTGTAGATTTTCTCCCCACCCCTTTCTTTGCTTTTTTAATACTTTCCTTTAATCGCTATGTTAAGAATTCGTGCCAAACTTCCGGACTTTCGGTAACATAAATGCAGCGTGCTTTTATAGAACAGCGGTTATTTAAATTAAGTAGACGTTATGAGGCACTTTTTATATCGAGGAACGATCGTGTAAAAGACTGTATCTTAAATTGAGTGATAAAGACTGTTGATGAAATTTTCGATACACTCGCTTTTGTGGCTTGAAAAGATACTTTAGCTTTAAAGGTTTATGGGGAATTTAAAACGGCTGGACAATTCGCCTTTTTTGTAGCATTATGAAACTTCAAGACACCTTTATCTAAATTCATAAAACCAAAATATACTTCAAGTACATAGGTTATTAGAATGTCTTCTGAAGTTGCCAGTTAAAACATCAGTGAGGGAAGACCTTTTTTCAATATACCTTTATCTAAATTCATGAAACCAAAATATACAAGTGCATAGATAATTAGAATATCTTCTGAATGCACCTGTTAAGACATCAGTGAGAGAAGAACTTCCAAGTGGTCTTTTAAAGATCTCCATTATAAGCTTCAAGGGTCCCCAAACATCCCAAGCGCGCAAAGCCAACTGCCTTCAGGTATACTCCTTTTTGAAAGTCAAGTTTGCAGAGTGTCAGTGTTTGAAAGGGTACTTTACGTTTGGAGTATATTACAATGGCGTATATTACATTTGAGTCAAGAGTTCTGCTTGTTAGTCTAATGTAGGTATGCCCGGAGTTGGCCGAGCGGAAAGTAAACCGGTTTGGACTAGTTGCTGACAGTAGAATAAGATCGGATTCGTCGTACCCCCATATCAGCCAAATAGACATAGCCGGATTATATATTGAAATAGAACCCAAAGACCGTGTGTTTGGTAAGTCAACGATAACTTACTTGCTAAGAGCTTAATATACAGTATACAGGGTGATTATTATTATCATTTTAAGCTCTTTAATTCTGAAACGGCGTCTCATACAGTCAGGGAAGTAACATATACTTATAGTAAAGGGCCTATGCTAAATATTTTGAGACAGCTTAGCCCTTAACTGCGATTTATGGAAACTACAGAAAATAACTAAACAACTAATGGAGATGGACAAAAGTCTAATTTGGAAAATGCCCACAATAATATGACAACAGCACAGGAAAAGTTTCATAAAGTTATCTGTAATATTGGCGGAGATATTTGTGGTTGAAAATATGGACTATTCGCAACTTTAAAAAGGGGTCGTCCTGAAATTAAGATGCGTGTTCTCCGGTGTGGTAACACCAGGGAATACTTTTTCAATTAAGGATGTGATTGTTCAAGATGTCAATGTTAATGATTTTTTTTTTTTTCAAGAAAGTTTTTTTACGTTTTTGAGGTTAACGTTTGTTTTTTTTTCCCCTTCAAAATCTTCTTTGAGGCAATATCAGAATTTTTTTTTTTAATTGACCTTTTAGAAACATTCCCAAAGAGATGATAGAGTGCATTGTCATAAAAAGTATATCTCCCAAGTTTCAGATCGATTGGATGACACCAAGTGGGTTTTAGCCGTCGGAAGATTTGCCCACCACAAACAAACTCAGATAATCGAAGTTAATATGAAGGATTTAAAAATTAACCAATAAAACAAAGTTTTTAGCATAAATTCTTTGTATATATTGTCAACTTTTTTTAAAAGTTGCAACTTTTGTGAGCGATTTTGAGCTGAAATCAAATTAAGTTTCCATAGTGTTTAACCACTATGAAGAAAACAATCGATTCCGTACTATTGATTAGTTTTCCCCCTCCAAAACTTTATAGAGTACATTGTCATCGACGAGTCTTTCTGCCAAGTTTCAGTTTGACTGGATGACCAGAAATGGGTTAATTAGTCCTCCGAAGCGGTAATAGAAGCGTGTGTAAAAGTGGTCATTTAGTGACAGGCCAAATCTTGTTATAATTCACTGCCATCGACAATAAATCATGAAAGTTTCAGCACGATTGGATTATCACAAATAGGTTAATTGCTCTCAGCGCTAACAGAAGCGTGTGCAGAGCTTTATGAACTACACGGTCGGAAGGAAAACTCCATTAAATCCCGGAGGAAATAGAATGTAATGAAAATCCATTGTAATGAATTGTTACAAGCATACATCACAATTATTCTTTTACAGTTTAATTATTACAATAGAAACTGTTTTGATTATATCAAGCATTACTTTGGTTTACATATAACTCATTGTTCTTTTAGACTTTTTAAAATAATATTAATCTAACCACCAAACTAGTCTTGATAACCTATTCGACTAAACGTTGGCCTCTAAACAAATGGTTCGCAGCCCCATTTGTTTCAATATTCAAAATTCAAATTATTAAATTTCCTTAAAACATTAAATGATGGAAGGTAATGTCATCGACAATGAGTCTATTTACTAAGTTTCAACACGATTTTGAGTAGTAGTCCTTCGAAGATTTTCCCGCCACAAACTATCAAACAAACACCAAAAATGATATTAATATAAAGGATTTAAAAATTATTATTGCTTATCTAAAATTTCATTTTTTTCATTTTTGCTATTATTTCATTTTCAAATGAAATTACACGAAATTTAAATAATTTTGCAAATTTACGTGCTCGAAATCATCATACAGTTTAAATAACATAGTATTAAATTTATAGAACAAATGTTTCTCTGTAATTCTATTTATTCAAACATTAAATTATTTCAATTTTTAAGACACTACAGTGCAATGCAAAAGTTTAGACATTGATGGCATTCAGTTTTAAAATACAGAATAGTTATAGTAGAATTACAAAAGCCTATAAATATATTCAAAAGATCTTTTAAAATACTGTAATCTAAGCAAAGTTGTTTGATTTGTTTTAAAAATAACTTTTTTGGATAAAAATAGAAATTTGCTGTTACAAAAGTACAGACACAATCACGAATTTCTGCAAATTTTCGTTTGCATCTGCAAATTTAAAAGTGATGACGTCACAGACTTTGAGTATTTAAACTCTCAAACGATAACACTTAGTAATCGAGATACCATGGACTAAAGAAATTTATACGGATGAGCTTATGCAAATTTGGCAGTTAAAAGCTGAAGGTAAAATCGTTTCGTAAATTTCGACAATTATTAATTGACCTGTCTTTTATTTATCGAGTTTTACCTAATGGATACAAATACATAGAAAAACTAAAATCTGACAGGCTGGTGTACCGATTAAACCCGATAATCGTCAGATCCAAAGACTGTTGAGTGCCCAACAAATTTCAGTTCGTGAATTTCAAAGATCATTAGGACTTTTAGTGTCCAAGTAAAAGATTTGTAGATAAATTTTGGAAACCGGAACAATGATTTATAGCAAAATGAAAAAGATACCAGCTCTGAAGTCACATAAAAAATCACAGAGAGTATTGTGATCTCGAAATCATATGTCATATGGACCAAAATGGCAATCAGTGTTGTTTAGAGATTAAAAAATGTAATCTAGTTAGTCTAGATGACTGGACATCGTACTTGCATGACTTACGGAAGGAACCTCGTAATTTTTTTAGTCCCAGAAATGGGTGATGGTTTGGACTGCCTTTTGCTACAATGGACAAGTGTCTCTGCACTCTACCAGTGGTCACCAAACGTCACAGAATCACACTAAGACATAGTAGGCCTGCTCCTATTTGCTGAGCTTCAAGGTGGACCTTTGTAGAAATTTCAGCCAGACAGTGCTTCAATCCACACTATAAACAATAAAAAGGCCTGATCTAATCTCAGAATTTAAAAGTTCTCTACTGGCCAGGGTATAGCCCAGATAATAACACTGTAAAGAATCTTTAGGGCATCATGTGTCGAAAAGTTTACAGCAATTTTAGACAACAATCTTCTATAAATGAATCCAAGAGATCTATAGAGGATATATGGTATCAAATCGAGTCCCAAACCATACAAAATTTAGTTTCTTTAATGGAAACTCATACTTATGATCAACAAGAATGGATTCACAAAAAAACTTTAAATCATGTTTATTTTATTTTCATTTCATTTTTGTCTTAACTTTTAAGACAATGTTAATTTGTATTGTTACCAATTAATAACTTGTAATATGAACAATTAACTTTTATAGTTAAAAATATTGTAAAGTATGCATTGCACATTATACTGATGCCGTTTTACGAAAATTGATTAAATATATTTTGAAATCTGTGTGAATTTGTTCATTGTCTGAACTTTTGCGCAGTGTATAATCCATATGACTATAAGTCGAATCGTTCTCCAATAGTGTAACAGTACGACAGTTGAGTAAATATGGGGATTTGGGGCCGCGTGTTATAGTAGATGGGGTGGCGCTGATTTATTGTGGCGCAGCGTGTTACAATAAATTAGATTAGAAATATAATTTTGCGGGAATTTAATTATTTAAATGTGATATTTCGAAATTTTAAATAGATGGTTTTGAGATTTAT
Organism: Linyphia triangularis; assembly: GCA_963978545.1. Classification (NCBI taxonomy): domain Eukaryota; kingdom Metazoa; phylum Arthropoda; class Arachnida; order Araneae; family Linyphiidae; genus Linyphia; species Linyphia triangularis. The sequence goes on from OZ021721.1 coordinate 16,919,762, forward strand.
ATGAACAAAGTGCACATACTTTAACAAAGTTTTATATAGATGATTTTTTTTATTGGAATAATTAATATAGTATAAGGGATTTTCTAAATAAATAATTTGTTTAAATTGGGTAGGAAAAAGAATGTGTATTATTGGGGATTTGACAAATTAATATACTGTCATTTATTATCGGAAATAGGAAGTTAAAGTTGAAATATATATTTAAATGCTTACTACCTTAATCGCTTTCTTCCTAGTTTTATATTTTCTAGAAATATGTTTCAAAAATGTTTGAATATCAGTATATTATACAAAGTAATTCATGGAAAAGATATAATATATTCTCAAAAATTGAAATGTAAAAACACGAAAAAATAGAATTTTGCAGGAATTGAATTATTTGAATGTAATATTTGAAATTTTAATGAAGTTTAAGTACATGGTTTTGAGATTTAAATGAACAAAGTCCGTATATGTCAAATAAGTTTTATATAGATGGTTTTTTATTGAGAAAATTAAATAAAATTTAAGGATTTTCTAATTGAGAGAAAAAGGAATAATTAATTAATATTGGGTAGGAAAAAAAGTATTGTAGGGGGTTTGACAAATTATTGTTTCGTTATTTCTTAAGGCAAATAGGGAGTTAGTTGAAATATATATTTAAATGCTAATTACCTTAATCGCGTTGTTTCTAATTTATATTTTCTAAAAATATGTTTCACAAATGTTTGAATATCGGTTTATTATAAAAAGTAATGTACAGTAAAGGTACAATATATTTTCAAAGATTGAAAATATTTGATAAATCTAACGTTTTAAATATCTAGATAATTTTGAAAAACCAGTTCTAAAAAAAAAAAAAAACCGCGTAATCAATTTTACTCGATATATCTGAGGTAAACTATTTCTTAAAAGACAACTACATTTTTAGAAGTTAAATATACTTTTTCAATTACAATCAACAGTTATTTCCTTTAAAATGGTGTAAAAATGTAGTTAGATAAATATTTATTTTATATATATATATATATATATATATATATATATATATACATATATTTATATATATATATATATATATATATATATATATATATATATATATATATATATATATATATATATATATATATATATATATATACATATATATATATATACATATATATATATATATATATATATATATATATATATATATATATATATATATATATATATATATATATATATATATATATATATATATATATATACATATATATATATATACATATATATATATATATATATATATATATATATATATATATATATATATATATATATATATATATATATATATATATATATATATACATATATATATATATACATATATATATATACATATATATATATATATATATATATATATATATATATATATATATATATATATATATATATATATATATATATATATATATATATATATATATATATATATATATATATATATATATATATATATATATATATATATATATATATATATATATATATATATATATATATATATATATATATATATATATATATATATATATATATAATATACGTATCCCGTGAGAATTTAGCTTATCACCTGAGAGAGCGATTGTGAAGAGTTGCAGGTATGTATGCAGTACAGGAAGCGTGCCTATGAATCATAGCTAACTTATAAAAGACGGTTCTTAACATTTCGTGTCATTCACAAAGCAGAAATTGTTCACAGAATAAGCGAGCTTGTTTATGGCGGGTTGAAATGGTACCTAAATGTAGTAATTCTTTTTACTCGCAAGATTTCAGAAGACGAGAACGAGACGTGTTCGGCTTTTTTCCGATCATGCTGCGAGACCACCCTTCTTGGTGAAACTATCAATTTGGATAAAGCTATACAAAAGGTATTTATCTTTTAATTAATATTTTTTAAATAAGTATATTTGTTTAACAGCTTTTAATTTTATAAGTGAATTTAAAGTTTAAAATTGATGTTTATAGAATCTTTTTCAAGAGGTTTGGTATGCAGGGTAGTTATATTTTAAAAATCGTAAGTTTACACTATCACTCCTACAACCGAGTATATACTTTTTATACTAAATATTAGTTCAAAAAGGATTGTTTCAAATTAGTCTATATTTTCAACAACAAAAAATTAATGTATAACTTGTTTTTGAATGTTATTTCTGAAATAAACTTTAAATAAACAGTTGTATAGGTGTTAAAATACTTGGAAGTAATAAGTTGAATGCATATTGTTTTTTTAAGGAACACATAGACCCATGAATATGCATTATAAATATTTGTTTCTGTTTAAAACATTCAGAATAAAAAGAGTAAGTGTTTCTCAAGGTGCATAGAAGCCTCCCTACATAGAGTGGCGCATGGTGATCACCCCTGCAGAATGAGTAAATATAAACCCTTTGAGAATGAACTGAATAGCTCCGGCATTCATTTCCCTACCCCTATTTCCGACATTAATTTATTTGATAAGCTGAACAAAACATTTCCATTAATGTGTATGTTTATGAAAAAGAGGTCTTTCCCCTTAGAATAACAAAACTAAATTGTGATCGTCTTGTAAATTTATTGTAATAGCTAACGTACAAAATCAGCATTACTGCCCGAATAAAGATTTAAATCGTTTTTGGAACATTTGAGAAAACACAAACAATTACTGTCATTTTTTCTTGCACAGATTCACATTGGAAGAAACTTTAAAATCACACAAAGAAAATTGAAAAATATTGAAAATAAAAATGCCTACACAAGTCAACAAGTGGTTAACTTTTGAAAAACATCAATTTAGTTTACAGGTCCCCTACTTTATCTATGCTGATTTTGAATCGATTTTTTTAAAAACTGACTCATGTGCCCCAAACCGTAGTCATTCTTCAATTGTTCCCATGTACTAGAGTTATTATATATCTAACATATATTAGTTCGTTTACCAACATAATTTATTTACCACTATACGTTCAGGCAGTTATGGGATGTTTTCAGTCGTGTTTTGGTCAACAAATCTATAATATCTTTTTTCCCGGATGAGATCAAATGTAAGAGGGTCGTCTAATGTGAAACACCTACGACCAATGTTTGTACTATTACGTTATATCCATACCACTTGGCGATAATTTTTCGGTTGGTGAACAATTTGGTAGATAACTCTATCGCTTCAATGCCTGTTAATTTTTCTCTTAGCACACATTTGTTTTATTTTAAAACAAAAATTAAGAACTGGGTACAACATATTTTCATGATTATTTTTAAAATAGCGGCTAGAGCTGCACTACAGACATATATTGTTGAGTTTGTTTACTGGTGTTTTGTACACATTCAAAAAATATACAAAATTCTTTTAAGCATACAATCTAATAGCGGTAATATTAATTTGGATGTTTACAAAATTTTAAATGGCCAAATTTTTCTGACTGAATTAATTTAAATTATAAATCTAACTTCATTTGATGAGAGTGATTCAAAACATACAGAGAATTTAGCATAGCAACGGATTATTTAGACTCAATTTGACTTCATCTCTTGATGCCTCAATCTTAGATTCGGCGAAATCTTTTGAAAATCACTGAAAATGTTCAAATCATTTCAACATTTTTTAATATGTCGCCAATACGTCTAAGTGTAAAGTATAAAGCATCTGCCGCCAAGAGAGCTGGGGAATCGATTGACAATCATTAACATCATTGACTGGAGAATAACCGAACGCGCTATTACAATTAACGAAACCTTTCATCTGTTATAGTAGATTGGAAGCTGATCACCAACAACAATTATTCCGGAGAAATTCCAAATCTACATAACACGTAACTGATAGATATTCTTCAACGGGTCCCAGCAGCGTGGGCCCGCAGCTAGTACTATATAATAGATGGAGAGCTTCCGTATATTGCCATTAAAAATACAAACTAAAGACACTTTTAATTGAAAAGACTAGGAATATTACAATTTATGGAGTGCAGTGTCATAAAAGGGGAGGAGAGGGGGGGGGGGGGATAGCTAACATTTTTTATGACAAAATTAAGATTTTTTTTATGTTTTGTACTTGTTCAAAAAAAATGATTTTTTTCCAAGTATTTATATACTACATAAATATTAATTTCATAAATAATGTTTTTAATAAAGTCGCAAGAAAACATATGACAATATTAATACTTTTTGAAGAATTTATTATTTATGTAGTACATAAATACTTGGAAATAATCAATTTTTTCGTACAAGTAAAAATATTAAAAAAAACACTTAATTTTTGTCATTAAAAATTTTAGCTATTTCCCCGCCCCCTCCCCTTTTATGACACTGCACTCCTTAAATTGTAATATTCCTAGTCTTTTCGATTAAAAGTATCTTTAGTTTGGATTTTTTAATGGCAAAACTAAATTAAAATATTTTTTTATATATACAGAAGCTCACCTTCTATTATATAATATAGAAATAAATTAAGTACGTCTTCTTTGTGTGTGTGTGAGAGAGAGTAATAGGTGTATCTTGGGGAAAAAAAGTAGATATCATAAAAATACGTGATTCTTTCTCTCTGATCTCATATGTGTTTTCTGAAGAAATTTTCATTTCAAACATATGATTTGTAACCGAGTTTAAATAAATTTGTTAAACCAATACTTAGTATTTATTTTATTTCATTACTGTTCTGATAATTTTGGATGAGTTAGTGAAAAAATAAATATATTTAAAAAAATTTCTATTAACATGTACAATTTATGTTATCTGTGATAATAATAAAATCAGCATGAAAAAAAAATTGTGATTTTATATAATTTTAAACACTTGGAGTTAATTGCAAAGTTTAATATTTTTGTCAAATATCTAATTAAGATAACTGCTAACTTTTTTGTATATTTTTTTTCTAAGTTATCAAATTATTTCCAAGTTTGTTTTATCCTTTTTGTATTTTTTTTCAAAGTCACTTAAAGTAATCATTTATTTTATACTTCTACAAAATAAAACGAACTTCCCTTTATCTGGATCTCCAAAACAGACCCTCTCCTTCAGTTGTTGATAAAATAGGGTAACTTCTTGTTATGGTAAAATAGTGCAGTTTTGTTTATCTAGTCCTTAGCGTGTATAAGCAATCCCCCATCTGACCGTCTCTTGTGTATTGCAGACAGGTAAGTAACTATATTTGTTTCTTTAATATTTTTGCTCGTATCTGGAAAAACGATTATTTTTGTGAGACAAGCTTTCAAATATCATTTCCTATGAAACTATACAGTCAAAAGAGTTACATTTTCTTAAGTCTAGTTATTTTTTTTATTACCATTCATAATGTCTTACAAACGACCTATACCCCTAATATTCTCGGAGATGAAAACTTTCTTATAATACTAGCCTCAAATGCCATTATTGATAGATCAGCCACCTCTCATTTTCTAATGCAATTTTCATGCAATTCAGGAATGATAATTCTTATTCCTGATTTCCTCTGCGTTAAAAGTTCAAATGACATCCTGAAGGATGACACGTAATATAATTCAAGGATACTACTCCTTTATTTGTAAAAAGGATCACTTAGAAGACGATGAACATTCAAATACGAGATATTTATATTCTGATTTCCACACTGAGATTCCTTATTGAGAAGGAATTAATCTCCTCAAAACTTTATAGGAAAATTGAACAATTCAAAAAAATAACCAGGTTAGTCTGGATACTGTGTAAAATCTAATTCTTTGGTATCTCGCCAACTTATAGATGTCCAAATTTAAAAGAGAGAAGTTTTAGTATATTTAAGACATTATATATGACGAAAAAACACTTCAATTTTTAAAATGTTACATCATTTTGAAAACACATATTTTCTGTCAAAGTCATTTTTATTTAAATAGATAGAAATAATAACAACAATGTATGGAAAACAATAATTTATTTACAAAAAGTACAAATAAAGGCACTTTACCAAAGTAATCAAATTCTAATCTTACATATAAATGAACTTTCAAATACAGTTAAAAATTGTATATTTTTTTCACTAAGCAAAAACATCAAACGCTTTTGCACAAATTAAATTTCAAAAATGTCCATAAGCCAGAGATGATATGGCATCATCCAAGACAAACCTCTTGGTATTCTGATACTAGAGCATTTTTAGAATCAACAAGTTTTATTTGTCTTTTAACAATTGTCTTACTGACACCTTTTTTTATCTTCAGTGGAGCTTTCTAAACTGTACATTTTGGGTTTAAACAAGGCCGTCTCGAACTCGTTTCACCCCGGTTGTTTACCCGGGCCTGCTTCTGCTGTTAAAATTGACAGTGTGACGTCACATGCTGAATCCCTAGTCTAGCGTTGTTTTCAATAGGGCATAGCTGAAATCAGATGCATTTTTTGAAGATTTCATGTGAAATTTTGAGATTTTATTGCTGAAAAGGCTTTTATAAGTCATTGATAATATTCCCCTTTTTTTATATTGAAATTTTTTATTGCATTTTTCCTCAAAAAGCTTTTTTCTTATACTTAGGCAACCAAATGTTTGCACAATCGTTGATAGTTACAAATGCAACATGTTTTCTATTTTACCTTTCACCACAAATATATAATATAATTCAGACATTTGAACAAGCATATAATCTATTTTTTTTTTTTTTTTAATATTTATTGCTGTCCTTACATTCAAATAGCGAACATGTTTTGTAATTCATTTTATATATCAAATTGATTTCTTCGTATTATTAATCTTATTATTGCTTGTCCATCTCGTCTGTCACCGTTTTGGTAGTTTTTGCTGTGACAAACTAGATACACTATCTGGCCAAAAGTATCCGGACGCCTTAAAAAAGTAGTTATGGCGAGTGACGTAATTTGATACGTAATTGAAAGCTATAAAAGTGTTGGTAGTGGTTTGTCAGATTGTATTTATGCGTTTGTGAGGCAATGAGTAAGTCAAAGGAGCTTAGTGAGTTTGATCGTGGCAGAATAGTGGGATGCCACCTTTGTGGGAAATCAGTTCGTGAGATTGCGGACATTCTACAGAAGCCTAAATCCACTGTGAGTGATGTAATTGTGAAGTGGAAACGTCGAGGCAGTGAAACGGCAGAAAAACGAACCGGTAGGCCCAAAACACTTGGTGAAAGCAACCGCAGAACTCTGAAAAGGGTAGTGAAACAAAATCACAAATCCTCGTTGGTGGAAATTTCTCAAGAGTTCCAAAGTTCATCAGGCGTTAGTGTTAGCAACAGGACTGTCCGTCGAGAGTTAAAAGACTTGGGATTCCATGGTCGTGCAGCCACTCACAAGGAGAACATCACTCCACAGAATGCGAAGCATCGATTGCAATGGTGTAGAGCTTACCGTCATTGGACTGTGGACATGTGGAAAACTGTTCTTTGGAGTGATGAATCTCGCTTTACAGTCTGGCAGTCGGATGGACGCGTCTGGGTTTGGCGGATGCCCGGCGAACGTTTCTATAGTGACTGCATTGTGCCGACTGTTAAGTTTGGTAGTGGAAGCATAATGGTGTGGGGGTGTTTCTCGTGGTTTGGCCTGGGTCCGTTAGCTCCTGTGGTTGGAAACATGAACTCTGAGATGTATGTGGACATTCTGGACAATGCTGCACTCCCAACTCTATGGCAATATTTCGGGGAAGGCCCATTTCTCTTCCAGCAGGATAACTGCTCCATTCACACATCGAGGCTTGCACAGACGTGGTTTGACGAAATGGGTGTTCAAAAACTAGACTGGCCTTCTCAGAGCCCCGATCTAAATCCCATAGAACACCTTTGGGACGAATTAGAGCACAAATTACGTAGCCAGCCAAATCGACCATCTTCACTGCAAGCACTCACTTCAGCTGTGATGGACGCCTGGAAGGCAATTCCTATGGTCACCTATCAAAAATTGGTGGAAAGTCTTCCCAAACGTGTGCAGGCTGTCATCGATGCAAAAAGGGGACCAACATCATATTAATATGTGCCACAGGACGCTCTAAGTCCATACCACTGGGTGTCCGGATACTTTTGGCCAAATAGTGTAGTATCTCACTGAATATTTGCCCTTTCTTTCATTTTACCTACAACTTTTTTGTTCTCATTGCTAAAAAGTGGATGGTCTATCGGATAATCCGAAAAAAAATCAAACAACTCGGCATCAGATTTCATATCATCATAAATGTAATTGATAGTGTTATTATAGCACAAGCTGTCCGTATTAGTAAAAGGTAGATCACATTTAGATCCATATTTTCGTCTAATATAGTTATAATGAAAGTAATACATTAATGTATTAGACAGTTCCAGAATTGTAAAACCAACAAAACAGGGTCTGTTGAGGTGGAGGCTAATCACTTATTTTTTTCAATTGAATTTAGGTCAGCTTTGATAATTTGATAAGAATGAAAGCTAGGTTGAGCAACTAATTTTCTAGATTTTCTGTCATTAGTGACAGATCTATTTGTCATCTCTTATGTAAATTCTCAATTGTTTTACCAAATTTATTATTATTGAGAAGTATAAACATATCTTTTTGAAAAGATGATGTGACCATTTTCCTTTGTTCGCTGTTGAAATAAATGTTTTGCTTCAACTATGCTCGCTGGTGAAATGTAAGTATTGAGTGGACCTTAGTCACTTTTAACACTAGAGAAACATATTGTATTAAATTTCTATATTGCACAATGTATTTTGTTTCGGGACAATTTTGTGGCAGATAAAAGAAGACAATTTTGTGGCAGGCTTTAAGGTGTAATTTTTCTGCCAAAGCCTTAAGCGAAATCATGTCTGGTGAAATTGTTAATTTTTGGGGGGCAAGGGGATAATCATTATGTTCCTTGTGGAGAGTTTGAGAATATTTCAAGTCAACCTCCAAAATATACTCAATATCGGAATCATCATGAACAATCAAGGCCAGGGGCTTTGTCAAAGTGGCATGGATCCAATTTATAAAATTAAAGAGAGAAAGTTCTTAAATTTTGAAAAATATCTGCCAAAAAGCAAGTACATCACTGCTGACATAAAGGTCATGATAATCCCCCATTGTTTTTAGATCAAGTTCATTCCACACCTTTTGAGCAAACTCATAGTCTTCGTTGGTAATATGTGATTCAGTCAAATGACTGTAAATTTCTTGTTTGGGAGGGAGACACGTGTCCTCAAATTTTTTAATGTCATCCATATACTCAAATGTATAGCAATCTTTCCTAAACAGGAGGTCGGATTTTTCGCCAAAGTGTTTCCTAGTAAGTTTTAGGTTAACTTTTTCCGTGCTAGAAACAAGTTTTTCCAAAGAAGCATTTAAAAGCTGTATGTATTCTAGAAACTTGAATTCTCTCAGTGAAAAAGAAATAAAATTTTCACTGTTGTTAGGAATACAATACCTTTTGTACTTTCCAATGCTCTGCAAAATTAAATGAGCATTATTGTTCTTTAAATTAACCAATACCAGGTGGTCTCTGACTTTGTCGCCGTAAAATGACAAATTTGACTATCTACAAAATTTAATTCTACTTGATGACAGAGGACCAAGGGATTTTCAATCTGAAGTATTTATTTAAGAGTCACTTCCTCTTGTATTAAATTTGTTTGAAAAAACTTCTGCAGCGTCTTCTCTCCTCTATACTTTACAGGTTTTTTAGAATGCTCCCCATTAGAATTTACAATAATATAAGAAAAACCACAAGCTTTGTGGTATGAAATGGGAAGTGTTGAAGAATGACTAGGGTTTGAGGCAAATGAGTTAGTTTTTAACAAAATTGAATAAAAATCAGCATATAAATTGATGTTTTTCAAAAGTTAACTACTTGTTGACTTGTGTAGGCATTTTTATTTTCTGTATTTTACAATTTCCTATGTGCGATTTTAAAGTTTCTTCCAATGTGAATCTGTGCAAGAAAAAATTACAGTAATTGATGTTTGTCTTTTCTCAAATGTGCTAAAAAACGATTTAAATATTTAATCAGGCAAGTAAGCTGATTTTGTTCGTTGGCTATATACAATAAATTTACAAGACGATCACAATTTAGTTTTGTTATTCTAAGGGGGAAGACCTTTTTTCATAAGCATATACATTAATGGAAATGTTTTGTTCAGCTTTTCAAATAAATTAATGTCGGAAATAGGGGTAGGGAAATGAATGCCGGTGGTATTCAGTTCATTCTCAAAGGGTATATATTTACTCATTCTGCAGGGGTGATCACCATGCGTAACTCTATGTAGGGCGGCTACTATGCACCTTGAGAAACACTTACTCTCCTTATTCTGAATGTTTTAAGCGTGCTAGCTTCTGGACCGCGAGGTTGCGGGTTCGAGTCCTGTGTTTGGCATGGGTGTTTGTAAATGTATTTTGGCTTGTCTAATGACGAATGTTTCGGCGCATTACAGCCCTCGTGTTGCTGACGGCGCCAGATAATCTGAATACAACCAACCAACTGAATGTTTTAAACAGAAACAAATATTTAGTATATATATTCATGGGTCTATGTGTTCCTTAAAACGCTAATATGCATTCAACTTATTACTTCCAAATATTTTAGCGCATATACAATACAATTGTTTATTTAAAGTCTATTTCAGAAATAACATTCAAAAACAAGTTATGCATTTAAAAAAAAGTTCTGAATATATAGACTAATTTACATCAATCTTTTTTGAACTAATATTTAATACAAAAAGTATACACTCGGATACAGGAGAGATAGTATAAACTTAAGATTTTTTAAATATAACTACCCTGCATACCAAACCTCTTAAAAAAGATTCTATAAACATCAATTTTAAAATTTAAATTCACTTAACAAAATAAAAAGCTGTTAAACACATATACTTATTTAAAAAATATTAATTAAAAGATAAATACCTTTTGTATAGCTTTATCCAATTTGATAGTTTCACCAAGAAGGGTGGTCTCGCAGCACGATCGGAAAAAAGACGAACACGTCTCGTTCTAGTCTTCTGAAATCTTGCGAGTAAAAAGAATTACTACATTTAGGTACCATTTCAACCCGCCATAAGCAAGCTCGCTTATTCTGTGAACAATTTCTGCTTTGTGAATGACACGAAATGCTAAGAACCGTCTTTTATAAGTTAGCTATGATTCATAGGCACGCATCCTGTACTGCATGCATACCTGCAACTCTTCACACTCGCTCTCTCAGGTGATAAGCTAATCCCTTTTGTAAAGCGGCTAGCTATGAGTAATATCACAAATACATACAACTCATCACTCTGTTGCTCCCAGGTGATAAGTTGAACAAAATTCTCACAGTATACATATATATATATATATATATATATATATATATATATATATATATATATATATATATATATATATATATATATATATATATATATATATATATATATATATATATATATATATATATATATATATATATATATATATATATATATATATATATATATATATATATATATATATTTAAAATGGTGTGTTTTATATATATATATAAATATTTCTCTAACTGCATTTTTACACCATTTTAAAGGAAATAACTGTTGAATGTAATTGAAATAGTATATTTAACTTCTAAAAATGTAGTTGTCTTTTAAGAAATATTTTACCTCAGATATATTGCGAATTTTTTTTTTTTTAAAAAACACAACTAATTTTTTTTTTTTTAAATTATCTAGATATTTTAAGCGTTAGATTTATCAAATATTTTCAAACTTTGAACACATATTATACCTTTACTATAAATTACTTTGCATAATATACCGATATTCAAACATTTGTGAAACATATTTTTAGAAAATATAAAATTAGAAATAACGCGATTAAGGTAGCAAGCATTGAAATATATATTTCAACTAACTCCCTATTTGTGATAGTAAATAACGAAACATTAATTTAATTTGTCAAACTCCCAATAATACTTTTTTCCTACCCAATTTAAATAAATTATTTATTTAAAAAATCCCTTATACTATACTAATTATTTCAATAAAAAATGTATCTATATAAAACTTAGCTACAATACGCGCCCTTTATTCATATAAATCTCAAATCCATCTATTTAAAATTTCCCAATTGAGGGTCTTAAGTTAAGAGCAACGACCCAGGAGTCCATAACCCCCCCCCCCTCTTCGAAAGGTTATCGTGGACTCTAACCATCACCCCCTGAAGGGAAAGTGGTTTGACCTGAGACAGGGTCGGTCTGAGAGTCACTGAGAGTCACAAGAGAGACTGAGAGAGTGAGAGACGGACAATCATCATTCCCAGACTAAGAGTTCTGGTGAGCGGATGACAGACATTGTCAAGATTGGTCAATGTCCGTCATTCGGTCAATAACAGGCATTGACCAAGATTGTTACTTCGGCGGCTTGCGGATTGCACCCGTTTCAACTCCTGTAGTTGGGCTTCCGGTAATCCTTGCCTTGCCTCCTAACTCCATCCCAGATTATGGTGCTGGAAACAAAGTCAACCTACCTGACTGCTTTGTTCCTAATATTTTTAAAGCTCAAAACAACACCAAGGAAAAAGCCTCGCTCCAAGCCATGACCAGGTCACTGCACGACCAAGGCTGAGAGTTTTTTGCCCGCTTTTCCAACCATTCACCATTTCTACTCGTAATGCAAATGAGGAAAAAGTTATTTTCTGAATATTTGAAAGCAAACTCTAGCCATATTTTCTCATCTTCGCCCTAGGAGCTCAACAGAAACTCATTCAAGGTTGTTGTCAGAGGCTTGCCTCTCGACACGAATGAACAGGAAATAATGGAATGGCTTCAAATCTCAAAATCAGATTTTACTCTACTTTCCATCACTCAGATGAAAAATCGATTTGGGATTAAAATTTCCTTATTCATTCTCGAGTTCCCCATTACATTTTCCAAATCCGATATCCTATCATGGAAAACTCTGCTCTTCTTAAAAATCAAAAACTTTAATGGGAGAAAGGCCTCATCTCCCAAACTGTACTTCAAGTGTCAGCGCAGGGACGATCAACTTTCTGTCAGTTGCCCATTCCCAGTTAGATGTCGGCATTGTTCATTGCAGCACCCAACCGGGACTGCCCGAACAAAAGCCCCAACAAAAAGTGCGTTAACTGCAAAGGCAGCCATGCTTCCTCTTCTTATTCTTACTCAGTACTACAATCTCTCATCAAAAACCCGCCTAGTGGTTCCGGGGTCAAGAAGGCCCCAGCCACAAAGCCAATCATGATTCCTAGATCTGTTGTACTTAATTCACCAAAGAAGCCCACTTATACAAGTGTAGCGTCTCAGGTAGCGTCAAATTCGGGGCCTAAAGTTACGGTCAACAAGGAGACCGTTACTGACTTTGGTGCCTTCGATTCCCCACTTCCAGTCAACATGGAAACTGACACTGTGTTTGTAAACATGGCTACAAACACCATTCCTATTGCACCAGGCATCAATACAGAAACCCAAACTCGGGCCAATATGGACTCCATGGAATTTCTCCAAGATTTCAATGATACCATTGTCAAAATGACCAAAATAGTCAAATCTGCCTATGGCACCATTGACAAATTCACTGAATCCAAACGTTCCCTTTCTACCTTTCTCCAATTCACGAACTTTGCGAAAATTACAAACTCTAATTTCGCTAGCAATGGTTAGCTCCGCCTTCTTTATTTTGGATGTATTTGTTTATTTCATTAGAATGAACATCTAATATTCGGATTTATTTTTTCTCCATCTAGCTATTGTCGATTTATTTACGTATGTGACATGACGTTAAGCTATGTTCTATTTATCCAATATCCTGGAGCTCGAAATCACGTTCCGGCCGTTTGTACTCCAACATACTTCAAAATCAGTCAGTGGGAGACGGACCTTCGAGTGGACTAGACAGATGTCTTGATCTTGTAAGAGTATTTTCACGTGAGTCAATTGGATATGTAAATCAATAAATACATGTTAAGCTTGCAACAACGTATCTTTAATCAAGCCTCCTAACACTACACCTCATACACGAACCCAATCCCGGAAAAAGGGGATTATCACAGTGGCGCAGTAGGCAGAATGAGGTGTATTTGAGGCAGCCACATGGACGCGAGGCCTATTATTGTCCGTGACGAATGACCGCCATACCTGGAAAGTGGATACCATAGAAGCCTGAATTAAAAGTGCCGAAAGAAGCGGATTAAAAGTGTCACACCTGTTGGATATCTGGAAGGAAGACGAATCATGGACGTAGAGGAATCCCGGACTTTAGGATAAATCTCGTGGAAGTGCAGGGGGTAAGTCCCAATCCTTTCCTCTCTGTGTTGGGGTCAGAGATACTACATTAATTGTAATGCTCGGGGAAGGGGGAACAATTGATTATCGAATTATGTTGTATAGTATTTTTAGTTAATTTGCTCGTTAAGAGAGAATATGCAAAGTTACTAATCTACTGTAAAGGTTCTAAATGTAATTTGTTCTTTGGACGATCACTCGCGCAAAGTTTTTTTCATATTTATGTAGTCTTTTTAAGTGTTAGTGAATTCTTTTGTGATACTGAAATCTGCTAAGGTTGTGCTTTATATAACAGTCTTTCTGTTTGAAGCTGTTATTAAAAGGACAGTAAGCTTGAAGTTGATTTGAGTTCTAGTTGTGGATAGTATTTGGTAAAACCCTCTTTTCGGGTAAAAACATATATATCGGTTTTCATTGTTTATATTATTAAAGTGCTATCATATTTTATTAAAATGGCTTTCCTTGATAAGGGTTGAAGGGCAGGTTTAATAAAGTTAGCCACTGAATAAGGTCAAGAAGTACATGTGGATATCAAGATTTTGGCTTTAAGGGGGATAATTTTAAACAGTGAGGGATATGATGACGGATTCACAAAAGAGTTTAAAAACTATTATGGGGAAGAGGATTGAACGGGATCACGAGAAAAAGTTAAAAGAATTAAAAATAAAGACGTGCTCAGGGGATAGTTTGGAAACGAACGGGTATAATTTCATGAATTATTTGAATATGACGAAGGGCGCTGTTCTCTACTCTCCAAACAGACTTGAAGACTGGCCGTTTTTCTTGCACCACTTTGAAACTTTATTTAAAATCCCGAGAGGTCACTACTTTTGAGAAATTGAAAGAACTTTTAGTCGTAGATAAAATAAAAGACAGTTTACCGCAGTAGGTGAAATCTCTTAATTATTTAAAGGAGGCAGATGGGTGACTGGATATCTTGGAGTTATCACAAGAATGAATGTCCGGATGGGTAAACAAAAGTTCGAAACTCAGAAGTGGAAATCAAGTGACAAAAATGGGGATAATTCCAATGGGCGGGGGAAACATTTTATGTGGAAAAGCAATTTTGAGAGGGCAGGTACCGATCAGAGCAATAAAGAAGCTTCTAAGAAGGTAATTAAATATTACTCACGTAATGAGGAAGGTCACATGAAGCGATTTTGCCCTAAGCTTAGTAAAAATCCATAACAGAACACCGGAAATGAAGAAGCCCTAGAGAGGAGTTTGAATAAGGCGTGTATAGATTTTTCGGAGCCCACCTACAATGATTATTTTGCAGTTATACCATTGGGGGACATGGAAATAGACCTTCCCAGAATTGATTTAGTGATTGGAAATATATCGTTTCGTGGGGTTATAGACAGTGGAGCGGAAATCAGTGTCCTTAGACAATCGGTTGTCCCAGAAAAATATTTGGAATCTGGGGGGCGGTTAATTTTGTGACCAGCCATTGGGCCCCAAGTCGAAGCCAAATTGGTGTCAGTTCCGCTTTGCCTGCTGTCTGAAGGAGATGAAATCCGGCCTTACGTAAACGTGAATGTTGCGGTTGTAGATGACTTAAATGAAATAGCATTAATTACTCCCCGGGTATTTAAACTGCTAAAAGATCAGCGAATTAAATATTTGGGTGAGGTGATTGAGCAGGTCTCCATTTTGGGAAATGTTGCTGAACCTGATCAGGACATTCTGGAAGGGAGGGGGAACGAAGAAACGCATGATGACACGTCGGTAAGGGGGATACGGTAAATAGCAATCCGGTATACCAGATGTCCAGTCAAGCAGAGCTAATGAAAGAAAAGAAAATTCAGAGGATGACCCATCATTATCCCAGACACAAAGGTTTCGGAAGAAGCAGTCTAGGAGTAAGACACTTAAACGACCTCTTGAGGAAGCCAGGAGACAGAAAAATGGGTATTGGTTGGATTCGGGATTTTGTATCATAAGGGGAATGTAAATGGACAAAAATGCTGTCAATTAGTGGTACCCCAAACTAGGAAGCAGGAAATCATAAAATTAGCACACGAAACATTGACAGGTGGGCATTTGGCTTCCAAGAAAACTGGGGTACGAATTAAACTCTCTTTTTGGTGAGAGGGTTTAATGAAGGATGTCAAAAGGTTGTGTGAATCTTGTCATTATTGTCAGCTCCGGAGAGATAAGACGGTTAGTGATAGGGTACCATTGAAGCTGAAGCTGTGGGTAGACCTGAACTACCATCTCAGGTTGTAAATGCGGATTTATTTGGGCCTACTGAGGCGAAATCTTCTCGAGGGCAACAAAATGTGTTATGCGTTATGGATCAACACAGTAGATGCACGGAGGCAATACCGATTACCTCATTAACTGCAAAAGCCACTTGTGATGCCTTTATTGAAATTTTCATGAGAGCAGGAATACCGAGAGTGATTTGGATGGATAATGGGACGAATTTAGCTGCACAGCTTACAAGGGAATTTCTAACAAGGTTAGGAGTTACTCCAAAATTCTCAACTCCAGGATTTCCCCAAGCAAACGGACTCTGTGGGAGATTTATATGTCCTATGAAGCGGATGTTGCATCATTGCATTAGGACGCAAGGCAGAGGGTGGGACAAACAATTGTCAAATCTATTATGGGCTTATAGGGAAGTTACAAATACGACAACGGGGGTTCCGCCGTTTGTTCTTGTTTATGGTCGGTTACCTGTAGGGTCCTTAAAATCCAGCCTTTTAAAATCCAGTTGGATAGATGATGCTGGTTTACTACAAGGGGTGGGAGAATAGTTAGGGCAATATTTGAAGGTGCTCAGAAATGGGTTAACAGATGCTGAAATGTTTGCTAGTCAGCAATCGGAGGTGCAACAACAAAAATATGTTCATTACCACCATCTAGGGATCAAGAGTTTCGGATTGGGGATGAGGTAATTGCATTGATACCCGATTCCACAAATAAGCTTTGCTCAAAATGGATGGGGCCAGGAGAAATAACCAAAATTAAATCATCACTCATCACATTCATACTTAGTAAAATTACCTGATGAAAGTGTTCGTCATTTACACCAAAACAAGTTAAGGAACTATATTCAACCGGTTAACACTATTGGGATAATATATGAGACTGATGAAGATTTTGGAGAGATACAGCATGTAACGATTGAGAAAAGGGCAGGGGTGGAAATTCGGCTCGATAATCTTGTTAAGTCAGGTAACTGGGATCATTTATGTGCAAGACAACAAGACCAACTCGCCAGAATAATTGAAGATCACCATGAAGTGTTTGATGGCGAGATCAAATCTGCCAAGGTGGGCTCACATAAGATAAGGTTAAAACCGGATATTCTGAGGAAACAACCGTATCTCTAGAATGTCCTTGAGATACTAAAACCACAGGTAGAAAACCAGAGAGCAGATCTACTAGGAAGGGGGTTAATAGAACCGTCAGTAGCTGAGATTGCGTACCCGTTAGTGTGTGTAGCGAAAAGGGACGGGACAAAACTCCTCTGTGCTGACTATCGGGGTTTAAATGCTGAAACTGAAGTGGTTCTATTTCCGATGCAGAATGCTGAGGAATTGCGCTATAGAGCAGGAGCGGCCTATTATTTGACAACCCTAGTTATTTTAAAATGATATTGGGAAATTCCAATGGAAGAGGGAAGCAAAGAGCTAACTAATTTTAATTCTCCTAAGGATAAGTATCAATGGAGAGTTATGCCTTTTGGTCTTTCTGGAGCCCCAACTACTTTCCAGAGGGCAATGAATCAAGGTTTAAAGCCCCATAGCGATTTTGCGGAAAGCTTTATTGATGATATTGCAATTTATTCAGTAAATTGGAAAGAGCATTTGAGACAATTAAGGGCAGTGCTTCAGACTTTATAGACTCTAAATTTCACCTCAAATCTTGACAAATGCTCATTCGCAAAACCGGAAGTCAAGTATTTGGGACACATAGTGAGGTCAGGAAAACACTGTCCGGATCCGGATAAAATGGTGGTTATTAAAAACTTGAGGGCGCCTAAGACGAAGAAAGCATTGCGGTCAGTTTTGGGTCTGTATAATTACTACAGGGAGTAGGTGGAAGGTTATGCGAGGATTGCGAAAACATAGACTAATTTAACACGGAAATCTGTACCGAGTGATATTCCTTGAGGGGAAGAAGCAGATAGTGCGTTCAATGAACTGGAGGAAGCTTTATGCACGGCAATTTCATTATACACCCCAGACATATCGAGATCATTTGAAATTCACTCTGATGCATCACTAACGGGAATTGGGGCTTGTTTAATCCAGAGGGATTGCAATGGGAAGACTAGGCCAATCACTTTTGCTAGTTAGAAATTGACGGATACTCAAACAAAATGGAGTACAATAGAACGCGAGGCTTTTGCGGTAGTTTGAGCGTTAAACAAATTTGAGGTATGGAAGTATGGTAAATCAATATTACTCTATACAGATCATAACCCGTTAAAGTTCTTGACGGAAGAAATTCCGAAGAATGCTCGATTACAGAGAAGGGCATTGGCCCTGCAGAGATTTGACGAGCAAGTGGCTCAAAAGCCAGGGGCTACTAATACCGACGCCGATGCTCTATCTGGAATAGGGTAATAATAGTACTAAGTTTATGTATATTGTGTATGTGTATTTGTGCATGTATTTTTAAGTATATTGCATATGTGTTAAATATGAAATTTCAAGTAATTATATAATTGCATAGATATTGTAATGAAAATGTTTTGTAGGCTCATGCATGAGAGCCATCATGGGGCACAAACATTTACACACACCTAGGCAGTATCTGACCATCGCATTGGCGGATGGAAAAGAGAGGGGCTTGACAGATGAAATGCGAATTGGGACTGTTTTGGGAATAGTTTCATTGCAAGCCTATAGTCGTGCAATTGAAACTGTAAGGGAGGTGTGAGGTTCTTAGGTTACGAACAACGACCTAGAACTCCTCCCCCCCCCCCTCCTCGAACGGTTATCGTGGACTCTACCCATCACCAGGGTCGTTCTGAGAGGAGATAGGGGTTTTAAAAAGAGAAACTGAGCGAGTGAAAGACGTGCTTCTGCACACATTTGCAGACCACTAGATATTACTGAATATCTGAAACCCATCAAGGATTTGATCCTTCTCTACGATGACTTCACCCTCTAAGCCCATTGGCTTACACACTTTTTCCAGCCTTGTCATTGGACGTGGCTTTTTCTCGGAATAGTTGGACTGTTTCGAAACTGTAACACTGATCATATTTGAACTTTCATCTTTATTCATTTTCATGTTGTGCATCCTACGCATGTTCTGTTTTTTCGCACTTTTTATTCCGCAGAATGAAGATCCTTGCGGATCTATCTGCACCAAATTTTAAATCAGTCAGTCAGTCAGTGAGAGACGGAACTTCGAACTAGACAGATGTCATAATCTTGTAAAAGTATTCAAACGCGAATCAATTGGATAGGTAAATCAATAAATACGTGTTAAGTTTTCAAGAACGTATCTTTAACCAAGCCTCCTAACACTACACTTCATACACGAACCCATTCCCGGGAATAGGGGATTATCACACCCAATATTACATTTAAATAATTCAATTCCCGCAAAATTCTATTTTTCGTCTTTTTACACAATCCCTGTTTAAGAAGACACAATCTTAAATAACATCACGCTCACGTATATTGTATTAACTCATTATCCCCCCTATTGTAACACGATGCACCACACTAACCCATCCCTCTACTAAAACACGCCACATTGACTCAGCGCCACACTGGTCCCATCCACTATAACAAGCGGCGCCACAGTCCACATGTCCACACTGGCCCCAAATCCCCATATTTACACTACTTACGACCCGGCTCAATTAAGCCTAACATGGAGGGAAAATGAACATCGATTTGTTGCTAAACCAGTTTTGATGATTTGGTGGATATATCTGAATCTTAATAACAAGATTATCACTTCTATCTAACTTCAAATTATGAAATGAAAATAAAAATGGTTCTAAATTATTTAAAAATAGATAGATTTATTTATTGAAGCTCGTAAGCTTAGATACGATACAATAGATTTATTTAATGAAGCAACGTACAATTTTTAGTCAAACATTCTGAATGACACATTCAAATCCGTTTCAAAATATATAGCTTAGTTAGGTCTGGACGCTCGTTCAACTTTTTACGTCAAAAACGGACTTGATCTCGACTTTTTTCAATTTTTTTTTTTTTTTTTTTTTTTTTTTTTTTTTTTTAAATCTTGTCATTGAAACCTATTTTTTAAATAAAGATATTGTCGAGGCTTTTCTATGGTATTATTAATATTATTATTTGAAGTTCCGTCTACGTGGTAGAAAATAAAGTCAATTTCGTTTATATCATAGAAATTGTGAAGAGAAGAGATGCTTACTGTCGTTTCTGCCATTTTGTGGTCTGCAGTGAAACGATTGTTTCGATTGATATATTTATACTATTGACTTTTGGTACATGAAACACTAAAAGCAAAAAATGAACCAAATAAAGGTAAAAAAAATATGAAGTATAATTACAAAACAAATGCGTAGCTTTACATTCCTACTTAAAGTACAATAGTTGCTTTAAATGTCAACTTATTTTGTATAAAAAGTCAATAGTTTACGACACTGAAAATTGTACTTAAAAACGAGGAGTAAACTCTATAAAATAACAAAGTAGCATTGAGATTGTTAATTTTGGAAATATTTTGACACAGACATTTTATTAGAGTTGCTGTTAAAATAGACTTACAAAAGAAAACCTCAAAAGTGCATCTGAATTACTTGACGTTACATTTTTGTGGACAAATAGTAGATGCCAGCCTACTTAAGGATATTTAAAAAGTATTTCATTTCAAAATATAATCGCAATAACTCATGTGAACACACACAAGATTTTTCTCTAAAGTAAAGTTGCTATTTGGAATAGTAAAGATGGTTATAGTGAAAAACGCGACTAAATTTTTATTTTCAGCACATCAGAATTTATGAGAGTAATCCTTTTCACCTACGTTTTCCAATTTCATATCTTTAAACGCCAAAACATTAAGATACCAACTGAAAAACAACCGGTTCAATTTAATTAAGTTTTTCTCAAGTTATGAAACCATTCAATACCTTTACTATATTTAAACCCCCTTAATCAGAAAACATGGGAGTGAATAATTTGTCTAATTAGCTGAAAATTAGCTTCTGAGTCCAATTTCAACTCTCTAGCTTTGTTGGAGGCATAAGAATCAGCAATGAGTGAGACAGAGTCACGCTTTCGATTTTACGTTTATAAATGACTCTGTACACGTCATATTAACGTGTTTTGAAAGACGACATTACAATTATAACTCAAGTATTTTTAAAAAGTTCAGAAAAATCATCAAAATTTGAAACATAAAAGCTAAATCAGAAAAGGTATCACTCGAGGTACGCTGAAAGTGACTAGTTTAAAAAAAAAAAAAAAAAAAAAAAAGATGAAAATATATCCCCACGCAAGCAAAAGAGTCAAAAAATCAAAGTTGCACACAATCAAGTTGCAGAAAAGTTAAAATAACTCATTTACATGATTTATCAATTCATTGCCAAGTAAATTGTATTCGAAGTAATAATTTTATCTCTAGATTTGCAATCCGCAATCACTCGAGGTACGCTGAAAGTGGCATTTAGTAAAGCAAAAAAATCACATAAAAATATATCCCCACTCTAGTAAAAGTGCCCAAAATCAAAGTTGCACACAATCAAGTTGCAGAAAAGCTAAAATAACTCATTTACATTATATATCAATTCATTGCCAAGTAATATGTATTTGAAGAAGTAATTTTATGTTTAGATTTACAATACGCAATCACTCGAGATACGCTGAAAGTGACATTTAATAAAAAAAAAACATACAAAAATATGTCCCCACTCCAGCAAAAGTGCCCAAAATCCAAGTTGCACACCCACCATTCCTCCCATAGATCAGATTTAATCAAGCGCGCGGAACAGAAGCAACTGCCTCCTAAAAACGCAATATTTCAGAAACATCCCTTGCATTCTTTTTTGCGCAAATCCAGTCCTCTCGGCCGGACACATCCGTGTATTCTGTCGCCTCCCCGATTATCAATGCAAAACTTGGTCGGCAAGTGAAGCGCGAAGAAAGCTAACTCTTTTCTCCCCGCCTCTGTGCATTATCTCCAAAGCTCAGCAGAAGAAAAATTTCCAACAGAACGGCTGACGCCAGTGATCAGCCGAAGACAGAGCGAAATGAGGGGTAAAAGGGAACCTAGTAGTTGGACTGGCTGGAGCAAGGCATACTTTCATTAATTTTGTCAAACGCCGTATAACGGTGTTGTCAGAGCCTTCCCCCCTCATTGTCTCCGCCCCCCAAGACCCCCCCCCCACACACACACACAAAGATTCTCTTTTCCCGATGCAGAGAGAATTCCGCCATCGGCAAGGGAATAAAATGTGTTAAGTTTTCGATAGGAAATGTGGAAGACGCTAAGACGTGAAATTTAATGCAATTTTATTCCGTGTGGATTTAGCGTCGAAAACTCGTCGCGTTCTTAACTTTGATAATTCGTCGAAAGAATGAAATTTGTTTGAGATTCGGAAAGAATCGAATGGAGGGGGATCGCGTGGAAAGGAAGGGAGCTAGCTCCCAGGCGGCTAAAGAGTCTTTCAATTTGAGGGGGGTAATTATTAAACAAAAGTGACAATTTATATGCGCCATAAATTACTTTCATCATCCCAAAGAGAATGTTGTTTTCACTAAATGGGGAACATTTAGGCGTATTATTTACGATTTGGACTAATTTTTACCGCAGTTTTGATATTTTGTTCAAGTGGTTAAATACAGCAATTTTTCAGTTACACAGTTTTTGTTAATTTGGGAAACAATATTGAAGATTTAATGAACTTCTTTTGGTAAGATATACTTTTGTAATTTAACACATTTTTAATGATATTAGTCAGTTCCAACTCAATTTGTATCTTACTAAATTGCATTTAAGTACTTTGTTTGGCTAAATCATCATGCTTCTTATTAATGATCGCGATTGTCTTAATCATCATGCACCTGTTGAATTCAATGTTTTAAACAAAAAATATCTCAAACTCATTCAGAGGAAAATAAATAAGTTTAATAAGTAATTTATACTATATGAATTAGCGCTTATCGAAAGAGTATAAATACTCAAAGCAATAAAAAAATAATAAACTTTCTACATCGATTAAAATGTTAATAGAAAACCCCTTCCTTATGTGTACTTCAATTTTAAATCATTTTCATAAGTATGGAACATTTTAAAAATAATATTGGCAAAATGTTGTATCTCTGCTCTGAAAATTGACAAGGGAGAAACGAAAAAAAGAAAAAAGGTTATTTATACCGATCAATAATACACTAAAGACATTTTCTACGAAAATTTGAAAAACACAACTCGAGCATCACTATAATATAATTAAAAATAGACAATGTGAAGACATCGAATAAAGAAATCGACAATTATTAAGAATTCAGTTTTACACATGCTCAAAATTTAAGCGAAAATAATTCAGTACAGTAATCGAGATGTCAGTAAAAATAGGAACGAAAAATAATATTATGAATTGTTACTAGATGGAGATGGATTTCGTTATAAGAAGGAGATAAGAAACAGAATTTACTCATTTTTCAAAACATAGCAAATTACTATATTTGTATATGTTTAGTAAATACATTTTTCAATTGTCATAAACTCATCAACCTATATTTATTAATATTTTAAGCACTCATTATATTCTTAAGTGAAGGTCGGCCCATATAGGTAATTGCTAAAAGATCTCAGCACTAAACATTGTTGCGCAATTTATCTGTATATAATTCTAAATAGTGTGCATATTTCTTCTTAAAGTTTAATTTGCTTAAATTTATTTGTGAACAACAATTACACAGGCTTGAGAGTGTTGGCAACACTTGAGTGAATTAAGAAATTTCTAGATGTTTACCAGCGCGTGCTAGTCGGCAGAGGGTTTTTTTCTAGATTTTTCGGGAAAGTTACACGTGAGGATATAAAAACCACCACGAAGTTGAATTTGAGTCAGTTGGAGGTTTAGATTCGTTTTGACAGAAGCTCGGCGCTTTTTTTTCTGTGTCTGAATTATCATGTATCTGAAGTTGTACGCACTGAGGCTTTTGTTAAAGCTTGATATCGAGTTCACTGTTAATTAAAGAAGTTTTGTTAGCCTCTGACACGAAAAATAACTTATTATTTTTTATTTTGCAAAAGCTGTACCATTTTCTCTGGAAATTTCTTAACATTATTTAGGCATAGAAAATTTTTTGTTTGGCGAAATCATGTGTACTTAAAAATGTGTCTACCTTTTATTTCACTAAAGTCAAGTTCTGTAATTAGACAAAGGAAAACACAGTGCAAGTAAATATTTTTAAATGTAACATATCGTTACTTTGAAAGACCATTTACATAATACAATTGTTTGGATTTTAATTCAATGCTATTAGATATAGAGAGTGGAGGTGAGAACAAAAAGTTCTGTAAGCGCTCTTTTTCCAAACAAATGATTTGTAAGTCAAAATATTTTTAGTTTCTCTTTCAAGTTTTCGACCCATTTCAAACAAGCCGGAGTCAGGATTTTTTCAGGGAGGGGGGGGGGTATGATCGAAGATTTGATTAAACACAACACATATAACAAGTTGCACAAAAATAAAAGAAGGGGAAGAGGTAAAACAAGATTTCACACAATTTCGGGGGTTCGGGGAGGGGGGGGGGGTAGTCCCCCCCTGTCTACGGCCCTAATTTCAAACCTCGGCAAAAATGATAGAAGTATAACTGTTTCTATTGTTAGTTAATTTCTATTATAAAAATTTCACAATTAACGAAAATGTCTTGCATGCGTTTTATCTGAAACGACTAAACACAAAGGCTTATAGATTATTAATTACAATTCGTTGTCCCATTGCGATTCATCTAGGGTAATCCCAAGCAGATCAAGAGCTACCCCGCTAAGGTTGAAAAGTTTCTTCTACGGATCCTAACTTCAGAAAAATAAGAATATAAGTCAGCTTGGATGAGTGAATCTTGATTAAACGCACTGAGGCGTTGTATACCGGTATTCAGCCGTTAAGTTTATCTATAGTAAGTTGTTGATTTTTAAAGTTAGTCGTTAAATGATGAATATCCGATTTCTAGACTATTTTAATTGCTCATTATCTTCCTTCTCCCAATATCTGTTGCTCATTAGCTATTTGTACGAGGTTTATACCGTCCCAAATTCTCATTACAGTTTCATGACTTTTGAGAGAAATTTTAATTTCGAGTCGTCTCAAGCAAGTTTGAGTAAAGCCATCCGAGTTATCTTTCAAAAGATATCGTCCACACCAAAAATCCTGAAAATTCACCAGATTTTCCTACAATCCACCAGGTTTTCAAATCAGTTTATCCTATCTACCTATTGCCACAAATTATTATCATCGTCGTATCTGCTCATTTTAAGAGCGGTTTTCCTACCTGACGTCGCCGACCAAATGGTATAGTGGTTAGCGTGCTAGCTTCTAGACAGCGAGGTTGCGGGTTCGAGTCCCGTGTTAGGCATGGGTGTTTGTAAATATATGTTGGCTTGTCTAATGACGAATGTTTCGACGCATTATAGCCCTCGTGCAGCTGACGGGCCAGATAAACTGAATACAACCTACCTGACGTCACATAACGCATCGTTCTACCTCTGAGATATTAGTTAGTCTCCTCCCTTATTTCTGAAGTATAAAATACGTAATGATAGAACAAATTTGAATATATTCAACAATGGTACACAATGATGTATGGATCTTTACGTTTTAATAATCATTTTAACGTAAAGATTTGTTCAATTTTAAAAATAATTGAACAAAAATTATTTCAATCTTTATTATTAACTACGTTATAAGTAATAATTGATCACCCATTTATAAATTTCGCATAGTATTACTTGTCTGAAAAAGTTTTACTTAACTAGATTAAAACTCATATTTGATTTGATGCTCGGGACTAATTTAATTTAATGAAAATATATAATATTACTATAAACTTTCTCAATAGTGTGTATCAATTAAGGAAGTTTCTTTCATCCCAAAGTTTACAACCGTAGTTAAATAGCTAAACAATATTAAATAGCCAAATAACATTTTTGTAAAAATTTCTACTCAAGTACTAATCGTTTATAGGCATTTATGTAATAATTTTGTGATTGCTAACTTTATTAATAAAAATAAATCAAAATAATGTGATCAAACTTTGTGTAATTAACTTACTAATTACATGTTATTTTTAAACTTTAAAAACTTCTAAAGTTGAATTTTCAAAATTGCTGTTTGGCAAACAGATCGAGGAGAATTGGATCAAATAAAAAAAGATACTCATATATAAAATCAAATATGTTTAGTTACCCTACTTAATAAGGACAAATTTCTGCTGTGTAAAATTGTTATTATTGAACCAAAAGAGCAATAAAGTAAAAAATTCAAATTTTTGGATTAGATTATAATAGGGGAAATTCTTTGAATAAAAAGCAGGACATTTAGATTCTTTTTTCTACTCTTGAAAAATTAGAATAATAAAATAAAGGTGAATTTAGTAGTGATGTTTTTGATTTATTTAATGTTACTTGGTGACTAGGTCAAATATAGATTTATAAGCCACTTACGCGCGTCTGTTAGGTGCATCTTCAAGCATAAATGCATATTTGACCTAGTTGAAATAATTATTTTCTTATATAACTTTGTCACTAAGTAACATTATGTAAAACATAACTATTAAATTTATCTTAATTTTAAAATTCTTATCTGTTTATGAGTAGGGACAAGAACCAAAATGTCCCCCACGTACAGCAGAGAATTGCCCGTAGATTGTTTCTATACCTTTACATTAATATGCTTATAAGTTAATCAGTAGGTGACTTGCAGTAATGTGTATGTAAGTTAATCAGTAAGTGACTTAAGTGGGTATATCTAAGTGTATATTTTAAGAAGTTAGAATGTGAAAAGTCTTTCAAAAGATTCATGCTGATGAAGGAGCATCGAACAAAAGTAAAATGTTGGGACTAATTACATAAGCCTGAAAAATGGCCAGAAACAAATCCGCTTAATTACAGTGGACTCCCTAAGTTTACCACAGGTCATCGTCTGCTGACAGCAGTCGAAACAGAAACATTGCAGTCGGATGTCATTTGCAAGTCCCTTTGTCTTGGGCCGGACTTCGCTTTAAACGGAAGACAAGTCAATATCACAAGACCTCTTCAAAATTAAGAGTTTTAAAGTACATTCAGCAGAAATTTTACTTCCAGTAGCCAGTATACTTCTAATTGCGTGAGGATCCTTTTCTAGGGTCAGCACTAAGGTAGGCCTTAATGAGCTTTTCTTCATCTTCTTTCAGAAGCATTGCTAAACCTCTGAGTGAAGCTTTTATTCATCCGATAGTTGTTGCTAAAAACCGGAGCTTAAAAAAGGCATACATTCACCTTACTAGACGATATTGTTATTTACGACCCTATAAAGAACCAAAATTATTTCAATAAATTTTTTCCAATTCAAGTATTTCAAAATACTGAGAATTAACATTAAACTGCCAATTGTTCTGGTCCAGCCATTTAAAACATACATTAGGAGAAAAAAAATCGGCTTTTATAAATCCCCTATTAGTTTGCAATGATTGTTGAGTGTATCAAATTTTTCCCCAAAAAAGTGTACAATTTTTTAATTTAACTACATTCTCTAATTTATGAGGGATAAAAGGAAATCAAAGAAATGTCCTCTCTCTTCGTACGCGTATAAAAACGTTGAACGGACAATGCCACTAATTTTAACACTTGTTGCACGAATTCAAATCGATAAATAAAAAAGTGGAAACCATCAGTAAAATAATTAAACACTCATTCCAAACTTCAAAGATACCTGAAATAGTTTCTCAAGCATCAGAAACGAACATTTAACTTGAGTGAAATAAGTTGCCGCAAATCCCTTATCGAAAGTAAAATACAATTTAAAAGTCCCCAAAACTTATCGACTGGAAGATAGATTGATCGCCAAGTACTTGGAAGTACTGAGAGCAATATAGGCTTTATTAAAAGGGCGGGGAAAAACGAATTCCACTTTTGTCCGCAGGAAAACTCCTCAAGCAAAATTGATCTGTCTACAGGAGGACTTTTCGTAACGGTCAATAAGCGCAGTTTAATATTCAAACGGCCTATACAAAGGTCGTAGTCTATTCTTCCCCGTAGTTTATTCGAATTTTATGGTGGCGTTCTAGCGCAATATTTAATGCAACCGTGTTATGGGTTATTTTAAACAAGCTCGCTTAATCTTTTCAAAGGGGATTATTGATTTTCCCCACCCTGTTGAGGTGAGCCCCTCTCGACAGTCAAATAAATTGCCCACAACCATATGCAGTGGAGGCGCCATTTCTTCCATGCTCACCATATTTACCAATCAATTAGATTAATCTGAAGAGTTTCTTTTCAAATTGCAGTTGGATTTAATTTTAATAATTGTTTTAGAGTTTCGGAACTTCTTTTCATAAGTGAATTGAATAAATCTACTTTGTATAAATGAGCTGTTTCTTCATAACTGAATTGAATCAATTCACTTTGTATAAATGAACTGTTTCTTAATAATTGAATCAATTTACTTCGCATAAATGAGCTGTTTTAAATGTTATAATTGTATGGTTACAAGAATTATATAATAAAAATTACATTTGCTATTTTAAAAGAGGTGTCGCCATTTGTTTAACGTCCACGACCATTTTTAGGATCAATTGACTTAGCATGCTTGTTTACTTTAAGAAACTTATAATAATAGACTTACTTTAATAAATGGTTTTATTGTAGTTTTATTTAGCTTATGAATATTTGTTTTTTGGAAAAAATTTTGAGAAAAAAAAATGGGTTTTTTTGTATATTGAAATAATTGAGAAGTGGCTTCCTGCAATCTATTTTGTAAAATTTATCTCAGTAATGCTCAAATGGGTTTAATGATTTGAGAATAAAATAACTTAATGTGGCAAAATCGTTGTTTAGATTGTGATGGCTAAATAAAGAGAAGTGAAGCATAAATGAAGTTTTGGTTGAATGTGTTCTGGTCAGACTTGCCAACACCCATTATATCCCCACTGAGCCGAGAACACATTAAAATTTATTTAAGACATTTTTAAAATCTACTTTGAGTGTATTTATTTTCACTTTACGAAGAGAGCGCGACCATTTAATGCATACTAAACAGAAAATCCCCAAGACGTGCTTTTCAATAATGGCGGAGTGGCTTAATGTATTCCCAAGAGGCAACACAGCTTGAAGGGGGCATATATAATCACATGAAAAATATATAAGAAAATTTAACCGTAGATTGTTAATAAGAAAAGAATGTGGTGACAGATTAAAAGTATATTTATTTAATCGATGTTCCCTTTCTATACAGGTATGCATATGAACTTTTCACCACCCTTATTACACACACACATACATACATACATACATACACATATATATATATATATATATATATATATATATATATATATATATATATATATATATATATATATATATATATATATATATATATATATATATATATATATATATATATATATATATATATATATATAAACATTACTTGAGCCTTGAGTATACGCTGTTGGATGGATCCTTCCTCGAAAAGATATAGTCCCGGACAAATCACAACTTTTATAATAATATTGATAACCTTCACACATAGTTTTGTATTGAACTTAAATATATCTTGATAACAAAACGAAAACAAGCGCTTTTAAATTTAAATTTTAGCTAATATTTTACTTTTATAAACATGGATACTATAAGAGTTTTAACGAATCGATCATACATCGTTCCAATCAGCCAATCAGGGCGTAATAAAACTGGTTCACACATTGTTGTAGCGTATTTAATGCGATCAAGTAAGCTTGTCCCAATGTATAGAAAGAGCAGACATTATACAACGGACTTAATAAATGCCCCAATGCATTCAAATTTACCAAAGCTAATAATTCAGTACTTAATAAATGATATCACTCAAAATCACGGAGGGATTTTTTTTTTATTTTTGAATCCTTTAAATATTAACTTCGATTTTTATGTCTATGGAGGGTTGGTTAACCCACTTTCCATCATACAATAGAGCTGAAATTTGACCGATTCATTGTTGATGAGAATGCATTCTTTCAAATTTTAAGACTGTGGCTAAAAGGCAACTTTTACACATGCTTCAATTATCACTTTGGTTGACTGATTAATTTACTTGCCATCATCCAATTAATATGAAACTTGATAGACAGACTCGTCGTCGATGAAAATGCTTTCCTTCTATTAAGGTTTGTGAGCAATAAAAGTTAGTTAATTTCACAGAATAAATAGTTTTCTTCGTAGTGTTTATGCTCCATAAAAATTCAATCTGAGATCAAAATTGCTTAAATAAAGTGCGATTGCACGAGTAATTTATAGTAAGCACGTTATTTAAAACGTTAATTATTTAAAAAAATTACTTTGAAATATTAAATTCAAATACCTTAAAAACGGCCCCAAAAACAACCAGAAGTCTCGATGAAATGAATTAAATAAAGATGTTCTCATAATTTATAGCGAATTAAGTTTTCGAAAGGACTAAACTTTATGAAAGTGGAGTATACCCTTTTCTAAATAGAAGAGTCCCCAGAGAAAGTGAATTTTCCATAAATCATCCCAGCCCCAGCAGTTCCTCATACAGGAATCCCATCAAAGCAGCTCTTCAATAAAGCCGTTCCTTTTACAAATGTGCGACTACCAACTAGAAGCGGTTATGCAGACCGGCTTTTTACATGTACATTTTTTGGATGTCAAAACGGGATTAGATTTTCTGATGTGTTTTTGGTTCAATTATAATCTTTCAGAGTTAAAAGCGTGTTATAGTCCAAGTAATTGGCAATATTCGTGCAGTCCTTAAAAATTGGTCAAAATAGTTATGTTGCTTATTTAGGTGAATTGGAAGTTAATTATTGAAAGTTAAAAATGTGATTTTGGAAGTTTTCAATATTTTCGGAAAAAAATAAACTCTATAGTGTACGGGATCTTGTTTAATTGAAACATGGATTCAGGTTTATTTTTCTAGTCAAAGAAAGAATACTCTAAGCTTTTACAGGGGAATTCCATTTCTATTCGATAATAATTCAATTTAATAGTGTATTGGTAAAAAAATATATATCGTCTTGTGTTATGGGAGAGAGGTTTAAAACTCTCCTCAAGTTACGTCATATTAACTAAAACTTTTTTTAATATATTTCATTTAAAAAAGTAATTGAACATAATCGGTTTCGATTTCACTACAAGATTAAATGATTAACTAAGTAATATATATATACTTATTTTTCTTATAAATTTTTTATTTTAAGACATTTAAATTCCTTTCCAAAAGTAATATATATATATATATATATATATATATATATATATATATATATATATATATATATATATATATATATATATATATATATATATATATATATATATATATATATATATATATATATATATTACTTTTGGAAAGGATTTTAAATGTATAAATGTTTTATAAAATTTGATTTTATATCACTTATTAATGCAAAATAAATTAGATTAATTATTTCAAATATACGTATGTTACTTAAACAAAGTAACTTAAACATTACCTATTTTTTATTTAACCTAGTAAGTATAAGTAGAAATAGTGACTTTAAAAAACGAACTAGTTGAAACGAAGTTTCTACTAGAAATCCTTTATATCCATTGTTAACATTTATGTGTAATTGCAGTATTTTTTTACTCCTCGTCGTCTTATGAACATATATAGACCAACCCAACTATAATTTGTTTTCATTCATTTATTTAATTGATTTTGAACTCAGATCAGGTTTTAATTGTGTTTGCCCACTACGAAGAAAATATGCATACCGTGCCACGAACTACCTTTTCCTATCCAAATCGCTTGTCATCGACAGAGATTCTATTTGCCAAGTTTCAGCACGATAGGATGACGGCAAGTTGGTTTATTAGCCTTCCAAAGATTTCCAACCCCACAAGCAAATACTATCGAAGTTTATTCAAAGACTTGAAAAGTAACTAATGTACATAATTATGCATAAAAGAATATTAGTACTTTAATATTATTTTTATACAGTAAAAACGGAAGGTTAAGAAAACAAAAATACTATACCAAAATTTCATTTTAAGTTACCAATGAATAAGAATTTTACGAAAATGTTAAAATCTAATCGCAAAAGAAATATTTGTTTCAAATAGTAAAATTTTTCAAGTTTAAGTGACGATTTCTGAAAAGGCTGTTCTAAGCAAGATATTTCTAAATGCTCAAATAAAACCATTTCAGTACGCTGTTTACACTTGAAAATTAGCCTAGAGACTTTTAGTGACACTTGAGTTTATGTCAATTGTTCAAAGCTTAATTTATAAGAAACTGTTGAGTAAAAGAATTGCAATATTCTTAAAAGATTTGCTATATAAGCTGGAATATTTTTTTTAAAAACGGTATTTTTTGCATTAAAATGTTAATTTTGAAATTAATTAGTTCCTTGTATTTTTGTACTTTGCACGTATTCATTCTTATTTAATAACTGCACATTTTTAATTTGTGAATTCCCATTTACATTTCATCCATCAGAAAAAGACTTGTATTTCTGTAATTTGATATTCTTTGCTTTCTACGGATATATACAAAAGTGATTATATCATAAGCAACAATGAAATTGAGAGTCATCAATATTACAGACAAATTGCTTTCGTTTATAAAATACAAGTTGATTCGACTAAAAATGAGTGAAAAATTATTTATTAGCTGATCTGGTATGCGCGAAGTAATTTTCGCTATATTGACCACTCAATCATTTGAACCTACCAATTCACTTCCGGAAACAAAACACGCTCTTAAATATACGGTTCGGAAAACAAAGCGAAATTGCATCGAAGTAATTTTTCCAAAGAATAATTTATCAAATACAATTAGGCACTTTAATACTATTTCCCTTTTTCATAATTAGGCTTTCCTAATACAGTCAAAGACCTTCCACAGCATAAAGTTTCCCTACAACTCTGCCTTCAGAAGATATTTACAGGATGACTTCAACTTATCGTATCTTTTTTGTTTTGAAATTGAGTGACCAAACAAGAACTCTATCGATTGCTTAAATAAGGGACACTCGATGTTATCAAACAACCAACGAATCTGATGGACAAAGCAAAACATCTGTGTTTTAATAGATGTCCTGAAGGATTTAGGTAGGCTACTTTAAACAAATTTTAATTGATTTGTATACAAACCCAGTAGAAATTCAGGAAGCAATGGGACTGTTTAGCACTTTATCTAAAGCTTATCTTAAAGAAACGATTAGAAATAAGTATTGCGATCATACACTTTCGTGTTGGCAGGAGCCCAGTCATTTACCCCATCACTGCAGATTAAACAACGCATGCTATTAAACTGGCATTAGCGACACTCAACAGGACACATCAAGCACATTTTCATGTATCTAACATTAAAATCTATTTTATTAATTCTTATGAATTATGATAATTTTTATATTTGCAAATAAACTGAAATTATCTCAAAGCAAAATATTTGAATAATGTAACATATCGTTCTTTTCAGTAGTGGTTGCTATATATAGTAACCACTAATGACTGGTCCCTTCTCACTCAAAACCATTCTATTAGCAAGGGGAGAGAATACTTCATTGCCCTATCTTAATGAGAACTCGAAAATAGAAAAAAAGCTTCATGTAAACTTCAACAAAAACAGTAAAATTTCAAATTCTCTCAATAGAAAGTGCGAAGAAAATAACAATTTAAAATAGTTTATACTGTAAGGAAATCCCCCTCCTCTCCCACACATCCCTAAATCCGTACCTGGCTCAAAATATTTGTAATTGAAAACTAAAACTAAAGGATTATTTACACATGCACATATTGAAACTAATATGGATGTCAATAAACCCTTTAGAGCTTGATTTATTTGGACAAAACCTATTTCAAAATATTGATATTAGATAATACTTAATTCAGTTCAATAAATGTATCTCCTCTAAAAGTAATTTACCTTAAATAAAAAACTTTATCCAGTTGTGTGCATATTGAAACTAATCATGATATTCCCTTTTTAATAAAATATCATGAATAAAATGTTAAAGTATGTGTAATTTACTGAAATTATGTTCAGATGATTTGAAATATTATCATAAATAATACACAGCAAATAAAAAATTAAATTCTAAAATGACTGAATTTCGATGTAGCTAATAACTACTTTTTGAATACATTGATGGCGCACTATTCTACAGAAAGAGAAACAATAAAAAGGCGTCAAATCTATTAAATTACTAATTAGTTAATCCAAATGACGTTCCTTTTATTTCAAAATTGTTTTCATGTATGTTTTCAAAAGGTTTTTCGTTGTATGTGTTTTGTATGTGTTATGTGTGAGAAACAAGGAAAGTGTAGAATTGTTATTTAATTTCTTTTCTTTCTTTCTTTCTTTCTTTTTTTGATAAATAATCGCCAAGTAACCTACCTGCATCCGATGCTCACTTCGCTGATAGGGAAAAAAATCTCAATTAAACTAAAATACAAATCTCACAGAAGAATAATTTATTGCGATAAGATATATTTCCCCAAATTTCGAGCCGTAGTTTCTTTTTCTCTTAGCCACTTTTCAAGTAGCACGTTTACACTTCTTTCTTCTCCACTGGGGGTTACGTCCTGACAAGTGAGGAAATAAACTGCTTTTGCGGCCCACTTGATGTTCCCAGACAGAACGGTAAATCACACGTGCCGACAATTCTTTCTTTCTTGAAACGATTTGATTTCCGAGAGGGCGATCTTCATTCCTTTCGAGGAGTTCATCTTAAAAGTGTCATTACTGGGGAAATACTGTTGACCTAGGGCGCTGTTTTTCACTATTTACAAGCTACCCTTAAACAAAATTCTGTATTTTAAGAAATGCTTTCTATACAGAGTGATTCTTTAAGTCCTTTTAAGCCCATTAAATTTGAAACAGCGTCTTGTATAGCCTATGAAGTAATGTATACCTATAGTAAAACGACTGTACTAAATATTTTGAGACAGCCTTATATCGCCTCTTGTGGCCTTACATAACTCCGGAGAACAAGAGCCTTACATCTCCTCTTGTGGCGATTTATGGAAGTTACAAACATCACCAAAAAACTAAAGAAAATCGGCAAAAATGTACAATTAGAAAAATGTTTACAATACCATAAAATCACAGGAAAAAGTTTCATGATGTTTTCTGAAAAATTGGCAGAGATATTTGCGATTGAAATTATGGGTTTTTCGTGACTTAAAAAAAGGGGCCGCCCTGGAACTGAAAAACGTGTTCTCCGGAGTTATCATCGAGGCATTCAAAACAAAATTAAACTTGAAATTTATGTTAAGTATTTTTCGAATCTCAATAATTTTCAGCAGTTTTTTTGTTTTCTTGTAATGTGATAAAACTAAAATCCTTATTCATAATAAACTTTTAGTGACTGACTAGTGCTCAAAAAAAAAAAAAAAAAAAAAAAAAAAAAAAAAAAAAAATTAAAAATGGATACACCTTTGATCTTTGTGATAGAAAAAGTTTCGATAGAATATTTAATTTAACACGTAAAATAAAAATCAATAAGTATAAATGCTTTACTCCGCATTTTCTAAACAAGAACTAACTACATTATAAATAAACAATGAGAATCTACATTTCCTTACAACCGATTTCTTCCCAAGTGCTATTTGAAAAATAGCGAATGTTTTGGTAACACTAAGAACAGATGGATTTTGTAAAATTCTCATTGAAAAAAAAAAAAAAAAAAAAACCCTCCTTCGATATCACCGTTAAATACTGCTTTTTCCACATATCGAATTTTGCAATGAAAAATTCATCAAGGAGAGAACCAAAGTAAGCACCTTACATCCGGCATTTGAATCAAACTATTTATGTATATCTAGATCTTACTATTGCTTCTTATTATCGATTATCTACACATGGAATATGTATTTCAACCAAATAAGGGTTCTCAATATTTGTTTAACTCGCAAAAGCACATACATTATTTAAAAGGTAATTCCCAAACAGAACCACAAGTTATGGCGCAGAAAGAATGAGTGTCCTTTTTTTTTTGTATCTGTTATTGTGATGTTATTCAACTCTCGTTAGGGACCATCGAAATAATAATTTAGTTTGTTTCGTAGGTTCGATTTTCCGCCAGATTAACATCTTTTAATGAATACTAGATCTCAATAAAATAAATAGAAAGTATTTTATTTAAATTTAAGGAGATTTCATGGTTAAGTGAACCGATTTTTGTCGAATTAAAGTTGAACTGCTTTAGTAGAAACATAATATTTGCAGAGGGTTCCAAGTCGAATGTTCACACATGATCAGTGGCTCAAAAAGTTTCGTTTACCATGACAAACCATGTAGGTACAATTTCCCAGACCACCTGCATTGATACCTCTTTTCTACCAACATTTAGGCCCTGATCATCGCTTAGGCCCACAAGGCCCAGGCCTTGGACCCTTGATTTTAGGGGGTCCCGAAATTGGATGTAAACCTATACTTTTGTTTCACAAAAGTTTCGTGAATATCTTTTATTCATAAAAAATATCTTTATATAAAAATCATTTTGTATTGATCTTGAACCATCTTTAGTATCCCAGTGTATATTTATTCAAATAAACCAAACCATAATTTAAATGCGTAAAAAACAAGCTTTTTTGAAAGATAGAGAAAAAAAATGAAAGAAAATCTTGATGAATTTATGGTGAGATGAGCAAATGTCGACTCTGAAGTTGTGAATAATACTGAAGATATTGTGATTTGTATTGTGATAGTTAAATGCAAAGCTATACATAACAAAGTTTTTCCTCTTTTGATTTATAAATTTGATTGTTAGAAATTTGTTTCTTTATTTGTGATAAAAAAATAACTTTTAAGAAACAATATCATTAATTTATCAACTTTTTCAATATTTAATGTTAATTCCTTTGATTTTGTGTCAAGCCCATTTCCAGTATATCAAGAGTTTGAAAAAGGGGCCCCCGAATGTGTCCGGGCCTTGGGCCCCAACTGGCCATGATCAGGACCTGCCAACATTTAGGAATAGTTGTTAAAAAGCTCAATTAAATCATTAGACATAAATACGTGATATAATTTTTTTTCCAATGGAAAAAGAGTATACAAAAGAGTAAAAATTCATAGCTTTGGATTAAATTATGAATAAACATATTGATATTATTAACATTGTAAGTATTATTGAATATACTTGATAGAACAAAAGCCAGTCAAATTTGCGTTATCCAATCGTAACACTTTTTTTTAAAAATTTCAAATTCCAAAAGAAATAATTTTTTTATATTCATTTATACAATTTTTTAATAAGCAAAGGTTTAAAATACTAAAAATCAGTATTTTTATGTTAAATTTTAAGTATAGCAATTTAATTTAAGGATGCAAACTAAATTGGCGGACTGCAATAAAGCAAACATTTTGTTTACTTGGATTTGGAGAAAACTCATTTATTCGTATATTTAATGCTAAAAAAAAAAAAAAAAAAAAAAAACCTTTTTTTAAAGTTATTTTAGATATAGGCTCTAAGAATTGTCATTTCTGTTTTTAATATAACTGTTTGTTACACTTGTAGAAAACCTAGAGTAAAGAGAGATTTTTCTTGTTCATTTATCGTATTGATGAAAACAAATGAAATAGGTAACCACAACACACTTTGCTGTTCATCTGGTTCTGAAAGGCAAGTGAAATGTTTACTTACATTGAGAACGTAGGTTTAAAATCATTTCGTGAAAGACTTCAAAATGCACCATTGCTATGGATTACATGTATAGGAAATAATTTAAATGGTGGAATGTAATAAATTTTATTTTCCTGACAGCTGAATTGTGTTATTGAATTGTATTTATTACTGATCGTTTGTTTTAATTTTATTATGTTGAAGATAGCATCTAGTTATGGAAACTTAATTTTAAGCTTATTTTAAGTATTTGAAGATCTTGACTTACTTGTGAAAGTATAAACTTGAAAAAAGTCATTTATGTCGAGTAGTTAAATAGCCAATCTATGGTATACAAAATTTAGTTCAGATTGAGAGGCTTCAGAATTTAAAATTCTCAAAAATTTATCTGGTCTTATATATGGCGCCTAATAATAAGGAATGTAGAAAGTGAACTTACACAGTGAATGAATTAAATCTTTATAGTTGAAACATTTGAATCCATATAGTTTTACAGTTTAATTCACTATTCAATTACGACTACTGAAATAAAATAACATGTGTAATTATACCAAATGGTGGAACTACTCATTAACGCATTCCCAGTTTATGTTGATATTAATAGTACTATAATTTTATCCACAACTTTTCTATTTACACCACTTTTCATCATTTTCCCCAATCGAGAAAGTTGTTTAAAATACTCTCGCAGGTCCCTATAAGCACATATAATTTTTCAATCATCGCTTCAAAAATCGAACTTGAAATACAAATTGTGGAAAAGGAAAAACATTTCCCAAGAATCCATCTGACCTTTTACACGAAATATATCCACCAAGAATCCCAAATGACAAATAGCCCTTCCACAGCAGTAGCTGATGTCATCACTTTTTCCACCAGTTTGCGTGACTGGCCGCCATTTACCAAACCATTACGGTTTGCGGTGTTAGTATTCATGTTGAACGAGACTGATACATCAAAGAAGAAGTCAAATTCTGCGCGGGAGAAAAGGCTCTTCTCAAGTCATATGTTAGTTACCATGGGGCATTAACTTATGCGGAAAGGTAGAAATACAAATAATGGCACGACAGGAAGGAATCTTCGTTTCCTTTTATCTATGTATTGAGGGGGGAATTTGGACGTTATTTTGAGGAACAGTATGCAAAAAGAGAATATAGCATTCCAGAAAATAAGGTATATTTACAGATAAATGAGATTTTTGTTACACTTAAACATACTATTTAGTGTTAAAATATTTTGAAGGGAAGTTGGTATCCCCTATACTGGTAATGTTAATTTTCCATATTTCATGTACCTTTTTTCAGAAAGTAATTGACATAGCAGCCTGATTGTTTTTCAGCGCATTTAGTAAGCACTTGTTATTCTACTGAATTGAGCTTTTAATCATAATTCATTTGCTTTTATTTTTATTTAATTATCGTGAAAGTCACTTAAATTTGTTAAAAATAACAAGTTTTTTTTTTTTTTTACGAAATAAGCCAGAACAAAACATATGTTTATATTAACAACGAAATCTCACTTCAGTATATACAGATACATATAAAGATTGTGTGGTAAAAATTTTAGGTATATAGTGCGTGCAGTTTCTGATAAAAAGGTACATGAGCAATAAGAAATTAAGTTAAAAAAAACGTATTTTAAAGAAAAGTTTATTTATACTAATAAGTCCCACTTTTGTCTTTAAAAAATTATTTAAAAAAAAATAACTCTTATTGAGGTATTATTACAAAAGAGGTATCTTTTTAAGAGAAAAATTAAAATTTTAATAAAGAATAAAAAACTCAAAATCAATTTTTTTTTAATAAATTATAGAGTACTAACTCCCCTTATATAGATTTAGATAAATAAAAGATAAGCTCTGGATTGTGAATAAGTAGTGCACTGTTTTGTAATATGTATTAATAATACGATTGACTTAATACATATACTATTTTTCGGATTTAAAAGCAGTAAAAATGAGCTAAAACATTTGCGACTGTAAAACATTAGATAGATTTATAACTGTTAGTTAAGCATCAAATATTAGAGAGTTAACCTTTAATTGCTGTATGCAGTCTGACAGACCCTGTGTCATTTTTCGTGAAACGTTTCCACCCCTTAAAATGAGCAATGGTTCTTACCCTTTTCAAGTAAATAAAGCATAATCAAAGAATATTTCATTAATTTAACATATCTGTCAACTTTTAATTGTGCGTTTGGAAGAGAAAGACCGCTCATGTTACTTATGTAACAGTGTATATTGCAGCAGCTTAGAATTGGTTTTCGTTCAAAGTCGATATGCGAAATTTCAATATTTTTTTTCAATGAAATATATTTTTATAAAGATACACTTTTATAAATGTATTGCGTAGATTTAAAAATTCTTAATTTATAAATTGGTAAATACGTGGTTGGAGAGTAATGCAGTAGAGTAAAATTTTCAATCTCACTTGATGCTTCTTATTTGGGTGATGTGGGCAGAAAGTAGGCAAGCCAAACATTACACTAAAGGTTTTCTTATGCAAGTCGCATCATCCTCTAAAATGCAAGCTATGCTCTAAGTATATCAAACCAAGGTGGATAGAAGCTGAAAATGATGGCAGAGGGGACTCTCCAAAAAATCCGAGGGAAACTTCTAAACTCACTCTGCAATCTAATGATTCTCACTGGGGGTAAAAGATCTACTTTTCTATATGCAGATCTATCTATATATCTACCTATATGAGCTTTTTGAAAAATAAAAGACCCGAACCGCAGATTTATGGTAGAGAGGGTCTTATGAAAAAGGAATAATTTCTTTCTGCGTGTGCGTAAACCTATTTTTCTTCCCCCAGCTCATTCTTTCTTTTAACTCGAGTAAAAAGAAGATAAGTTTTAAGCTTAAAAGAAAGAATGAAGACGCGAATGAGAATATGGAAAAGTTTTGACCAGGACTAAAGAAAGTCCTTCACCAGAGGAGAAGGAAAAAGTAAATAAATAGCGAGGCACAGACACAGGAAGGGAAAAAAGGAGGACCCAGAGAAAAGAGAGTGAAAAAATTGGGACATAGCTTGGCTTTCAAGCAGCCTGATTAAAGCCTAGAGGTCCAAGAAAACCAACGATAAGGCCCTTTGGATCGATTTTTGCCATTAGAGAAAGTGGATGCTCTTGTTCGGTGGATTTCTTAGGCTTCTATTCTGACTGTGTTGATTCATTCCTTTGCAACTGATAAAACCAGAGACCACAGGTACCTCTTTCCGGCACATCCTTAGCCAACCCCAGGGCACACACCATCACGTGGACCCAACAGTGTCGAATAGAAAAACTAGTACATTACAATATACTAACTTAAATAGAGAAACAGAAAATTTATTATACATTTCCTATAATACGATGTTATTTCTTCAAACTGCTCACTTGTAAACACTAGAATTATGTTTGAAATTTCCCATCACATTAAAGAGACATATATTTTAAGAGGTTAAAGTACTCGATAAAAATATTTTTAATATAAGTATTTGAGTAGGACAAACTCGTCATTATTTTAAAACCATGCATACATTTCAAATTTACATTTAATTTTCCAAATGAGCTTTATATCTCTCTAATCTTTAATTTGAAATTATTCAATGAAAATAATTAATTAGGAGTAGCATTTTTAAGAAAATTTACTAACATTTCTCTTATTAAATGTTTGTAATAATAATTTAAGATGTACAAAAATGTCGAAAAGTGTAATCACTTCAAAAGTTTTCGTTTCATATGACTTTTAATAAATGCTACTACGGGATCAGATCGTCTTTTTATATTCGATCCTTGAAAGCAGCATATAAATAAGTATTAACTTGAAAATACCGTTGAAAGGTATCAATGGTACTTAACATGCGAGTTTTCAGTCGTTTAAGTTGTCAAATATAATTCACTCAGCTAAGTATCACACATTAAAACATTTAATTCAACACTTTAGAAATATGTTAAATGCATTTAAAACTACACACAAATTAAATTTCTTAAACCTAAATAACTAAAAAAAAATACACAAAATGTGTAAAATTGGTTTTAAGCGGGACTTTGGCAAGACCCAAAAGTAATGTTTTCCCTCCTTTTCAAAGCAATACTTTCTTTCTTCTTTTTATGGATGTGACCTATTCACCTTCCCTCGAACTGAAGTCTCTCCCTAGCCCCAGGTCAAAACACAGGTGACAAAAGGAGTTGGCAGCAACAGCCAAATAAATGTTGGCTCCCATAGAAACTTTTCTTTTTGTTAGAGCGCACGCCTTGATTCTCTTTTTTTTTTTTTAAATGAAGTCACAAGAAAAAAAATGCTATCATCCGATCTTTCTTCGACTGCGTCGTTTTATTTTTTCCAGAAATAGATAATTTTAATTGCTTGTATACATTTTTTTATATTTCAGAAGCGAAGACTGTATTAGATTACGGCAATTTCAATTATTTTTTCACAGACAATTTAAGTACAAATTAAACTCTAGAGCACCCACCAGAAAAGATACACAATTCAAAATTCTCTATTTTTACTTAAACTGTGCATAGATACAGACTGCTTGGAATTGAAGATGAAGAAACAAAACAAATCAGTATCAAGTTGAAACTATTCTACCAACTTTAAGTTCAAACTGTCTGTGCTTATGTACAAGCTCTATCTCAGGGTATAACTCAACGTGATGGTTTTATCCAGGGTATAACTAAATGTAGCGGTTTAATTCAGGGTATATAACTCCACTATATTTCAGGTTGACACTCTCCAACTTGAAGTGAATTATATTAAATTTAAAAAGTGTTCCTATAATTTTATACGCCAGTAATTGAAGTTAGCACTATACCATTTTTAGAAAGTATCGCAAATGTGATCAGAACCAGTCCGGTCAGAAGGGGCTACGTAGCACTTGTGATCATATATAGAACATGTGGCAGGTGTTTAGAGAGTCGAAGAAAAAAATTTGGTCGGTTAGAAGAAAAAAAGTTGAATATTTTAACTCTAAATTCCAATAGAATTATTACCTAGTATAGAAGCATACATATTACAAATTGTTTTAATTTTCTAACTGTAATAATTTTTAAAGAAGAATGTTTCAAAATTAATGTTCTGAAAGCTAAATATTCACTAGAAATATTTTGTTTTTCATTGCATCAGGTACTATGAAGTATTATCTTCCAAACGAGGAACAAAAATTAACTTTCTACAAAAGTTGTTATTTGCCTGATTATTGACTATTCCGCTGAACTATTAGATGAGTATTCGAGTTTTAAGGGTGTATTGAGATTGTTCGCAATATGTCCCACAAGCGTTGTCGAACTTCCCTCTCCAAATAATATCATGCATCAAAGCCATATGTACAAAACAGCTATCCCTTATGACAAAATATATATACATTTAGCACGAACTATTCACGATTCGAAATAATACTTTTTTCCTGCATCAATTGGAACAAATTTACAACAAGATTTGTCTTTCCTTAAGTACAATATCTTTTCCAAGAAATTTTCAGAACCTCTATCTAAGAGTATGCTTGATATTATTTTTTAACTTATCATCTGCTGATCTTAGCGGTTGACTAAAAAGTAACCCAAGTTCTCTATTGACCATAAGTACTCTGATCGTATTTTCTTCAATACCTACACATTATTACTGATTCATTGTTTTCTTTGCATCTGTGTATAAATAGGCTTATAGTTAAAGCTCCATGCATAA
The DNA here is from genome assembly GCA_963978545.1 of Linyphia triangularis. Taxonomy (NCBI): domain Eukaryota; kingdom Metazoa; phylum Arthropoda; class Arachnida; order Araneae; family Linyphiidae; genus Linyphia; species Linyphia triangularis. The sequence continues at coordinate 16,963,375 of OZ021721.1, forward strand.
GTACTTTACTATTTCATGATTATGAGGTATTTGGTGGTTAACAAACAATAATTGAAGAAACATCGTCTTTTCTTAACAGGTTATATTAGACTACTATGTAACTTCATTCTTTAAAAATAAACTACACAAATTGCGTTTTAAAAACCGTACATTTAATAAACAAGTATATATTACATTTATACTGAAAGTGTTATTTGCAATAACTATGCCACTGATGCATACAATATTCTGCATGAAAATTATTTTTATCAAAATTTTTTCTATTAAAGATAAAGTTGACTTGTAATATATTATTAGACTTTAAGATATGTTGATTGATCTTAATAAAATATCAAATTGTTGAAATAACGCAGATAATTGTTAGTATTAATTGTTAAAATTATTAAAAAATAGTTTTAATTAGAATTTTATAAAAAATAAATATTCACAAAAAAAATCTTACTGTGAAATGGAATTCGATCACAAATAACGTTGAGATGTTTTTAATGGAGATTTCTGAAAGAGAAATAAATATTAGACAAGTCCCACACATTTATGAGAAATAAAATTTTGCTCACATGGTGGAAAGAAAACTGCAAATTGATTTAAGCCTATAACATAAAAATATCTAGGTACTTTACTTAAGTTTACATCTATTAGTTAAAGCAAATCATTCAAACAAATCAACATAAAAAAGCGATAATTATAACATTAACGATAAAATGAAAGATTACATAAGAAAACCAAAACAATTCGAATACTTCAGCTAACATTAAAATATCACATCACCTCAAATTAGCAATAATCACTGTAGTTCTATAATCACGTCTCCTTATTATATAGTGCATGAGCTGTTTTTTCACATAGTGCGTGAGCTATACGCGATTAAAAATACCCAGAAATATTTCCATTCATTTAATCGATTCATTAGACAAATGATTAATACATGATAATATTTGGAAAAATAAGATATACATATTGAATTAATAACTGTTATTTTATTAAATGTATCCTAAAGATGTGTTACATTTTATTTTTCAGGTAATAAAGAATTATTTTGAAATGTGTCATTAAATGTCCATAAAAATTACTTCTATTGAATTAAAAAGTTGCCCATTACTATATTTATGTTCAACTACTGAGTGCAAAATTTAGTATCTTTACATTTTTGACATTTTTAATTCAATAAAAGTGTATTTTTTGGAAATTTAATGCCATTTCAAAATAATTCCTTATTACCTTAAAAATAAAATGCCACACTCGTTTATGACACATTTAATAAAACAAAAATAATTCAGTCAATATGTTTCTGTTATTTTTCCTGAATATTATCAAGTACCACTCGTTTGTCTAATGAATGAATTCAATATATAGAAATATATGGCAGACATTAAGTTTCATACTTGAATGAAATAAAACTTTGATTTTTATATTCTTTACTGCAATTTTGAACTCTCTAAAAAAATTGTCTTTTGATACATTTTCCAACTATTCTTCAGCATGCATTTTAATAGAAACGCGTATCCAATAAGACTCGTATGTCATATCAAGTAAGTATTTGCTTTGAAACCAGATTTGATCGTAAATGAAACATTCAGGCCTCCATAAATCTCGTGCCATTTTTCAGGCGCAAAATCAAATGCTCTTTTTTCTGAAATCCAGACTCAGATCCATTACCTAAAAAGTAAGATAAATGAAATGTAAAACGGGGAGTCCATAGCATGAAGCCTTCCTATATTACTTCCCACCACATTGGCTTCATGCCAAATGTAATAACTGTGCATGAACTTATCCAAGAAGTTATCTGAAGAGGGAAAAACTACTTTAAAGTTGATTTCAATCTAACGTTTCAATTCGCTTATCTCCTAAATCCTGTTTATTTCCTGATTTAAGTAAGGAGTGCAAAGCCTTATATGTATATTTGCCAATTTCGATACTGTTATGTAGAAAGTATCCGAATCTCCCCATCTTGCGGGAAATATATATGTAATCTCAGATTTTCTTTGTAAAGAAGCTATTCCGATAGTATTTACTAAGTGGAAATAATGAAAGAAAACTTCTTCTTTCTTTGTTTCTGGCAGCTGTAAAAGAACTCTGTTGGTATTTTAATGCTTTAGAAATGGGCTTAGGGAAACAAGACATTTGTGGAAATATCTATTGAGTTGAGTGGAACGAAAAATTATTGGATTTGAAACACTCAAAACTCTAGGAAAATGCTACAAATATCCATAAAACTAATGAAACCACAAAAATATTATTCGAATATAACCTTATCAAGCTCCTTGGAAATCTCTCTCCGAACGTAAAATTATATATTATAAGAAGTTTTAATTACAGTTTATGCATTCATATTCAAACTTTGTTTAATATTCAATAAGAATAAGCAATATCTATTATTTATAACTTGATTAATTATTTATGTTTTAATCAATTTAGTGAATTTATTCTTTCAAGAAAATGTACGTAAGTCGAAACTTTATTTGAAGGTTATATTATCCAGTTGGTGCTTTATGAATAATTTACATAAAATGCATCTTCAATAAAAATACTTTTTACTTCTTGTCTTGTGGGTGAATCCATGGAAATTAGATACGAGGCAACATTGTCGTAACAGTTAATTAGTTGCATTGCTCATGGTAGTAGATAAATTAAATACTGATTGGAGGAAGAAGAAAAATAGTTATAATTATATCAATTTTTAAAAACGCAGAAGTTTTTGTAAAAATGAAACCATTTTATCTGGATAGGTAAAGATGCTTGTAGAAACAAATCCAATTGAGTTCAGTATATGTTAAGTTATAATTTCCCCGATCTTTAATAAATGGGAACGCAACATCTTCCCCTTGGGCCAAATTTTAGTCCCCCCTCTCCCAAATTTATCACAGAGAAATACGCTATTCAGATTGTATTTGATACGAAGCTACTTTTCCAACTTTCCGAAACTAAGCGATGTTCCACGATCAGCTGTTCGAAGTGAAAAAAGTGCGGCTCCGAAGTTCAACGTGTCTTTATAATTAAACGTCTTGATCACTTTCCGTTCAATTAAATCTTACTGAGGATGGCATTTCCACGGCATTAAACAATCACCGCGCCTTCCACACAAGCATAACAACGAGTTTTCTTCATTAATGAATAATACAGGGGCCAAATTGAACGGAAAACTCTTTCTCAAACTTCGAACGAATAATTAGAGCTAACGACTTGTAAACAAAACGTGAAAGAAACTTTGAGCGCGCTTGCAAATTTGCAACAAACTTGACCCTCGAGATAATTTTAGTGAAAGGAAAAAGTAGAATTTCTGTAATAGGACTTAAAACTTAAATAGTTTTACCTTGATTCATTAAGTATACCTAATAGTTGGGCTCATTTCTGACTGTAATGAATTGGTAGGATTCATTTTGAGATGCATTGATGTAAGCTTTCCTTTCTCTTTTGGTTAAAATAAACCATTAATTGTGTTCAAAACAACATTAAATTATGTGGTAAATTAATGACTAACGAAGAATTTTAACCATCATCCTCTTAATATTTTAGGAAAAAATTTATATGAAACTATTCTACTTTACAAAATTATAAAATAAAATTTAAGAAAATTATCTATATGAGTAAACCGAAAGTAATTTAAGATAACAAATATTTCTTAATCAGTTTTTACAAGTTCAAAGTTTAAGTTAGTCTTAATGAAAAGAACACTTAGGCATTCGAACTTCGTCTAAAAAAAATTAAATCTATTCGAAAGAAGTGTTAAGAGTTTGATTCAACTTTTACATAACGTTGTAAGTAATTTTTAGTGGAAAAACTATTTTTTTTTTTGTCAAAAGTTTGTTATTTCCAATGAAAAAAACTAAAACTAAGTAAAGATAATTTCTTAAAGTGGTATTTTAATTTATTTTTAATACACAAGTTACAGCTTGCATTGTGTGCTCTAACTCGGATTTTCACAGCTTACAAAAAAAAAAAAAAAAAATTACAATGAAATATTTAGATGTTTTAAAAAACTATTTTTTTATTATTTATAAATTTGAATAAAAATTGTAAATTCATAAAACGTATTAAAATGGTATTTTATTTTAATATATAATTACATAAATAATATAATATGAATCTACTCTTTCTCGATAACGCTCGTCACCCCCCCCCCCTCCCCGAGTTCTATATTGATTGCAATGCCATGCGAATGCATCGTTAAAAGGCACTACCATCAGAAGTGAAGAGGGTGAAACATCAAAAATCCACTGAAAGGCGGAGCTCGTTGCTTACAATGGATAAACTGGTGGTTTCATTCCTGGAAGTATTGACTCCAAATCTTAGTCGAACGATTGGAGTGTGACAAAATTTCGGAACTAATCGGAAGATACCAAATGAATATGAAGTTTTCGTTCTTTCATCTTCCAAACTTAGTAAAAGCAAAACGTCCGCATATTGTATCCTAGTAAAAAAAAAAGCACTTGTTTTGGAAAATAACTCTTAAATTAAACTCTTTTAGCAATCAATCATGGTACAACTTAGTCAAACTTTGTTCGTGAGCATTAAAATGCCAATCATTAAAAAACGGCTGAACATTTTATTTGCATAAGCTTACTGATTTAAATTCGTTTGGTCCATTTATTTGTTCGTAATACAAAATCATTATAGAAAGTAATACCGTTGCTTACAGTCTATTTAGCCGAATACCATTGACATTATGAAACATTCTATCTCATAAGATGAACTTTTTCACTCAAATATGATTTTCTATTTTTTGGAATAATATTACTGCAATTTGGTGATATTTGACCCTTGGCGATTTTTTTAGTAATTTTAAGTTGTTTTTCAAATATACATATGGTTATGGTTGCTTTTCTTCTACGCCAGTGTGAAAATGTGTGTTGTTCCCATCCATCAAAACAGTAGTTCATTTGCTAGTTTGAAATTAGTAATAGTTAACACCAAACAAGATTTACCAAACATCTTCAAATGTCTGATGTACACTAGGGTAGGGTGTTATAGTAAGTTAAGTAAAAAAAAATTTTTTTTTTAGAAAATCAATAGCGCTCAAAAGTTGCTCCTTTGTAACACAAAAAAATAATAATATATAACTTTTTATAATTAAAATAATTCTTTAGGTCTTTATTAACCATTGAAAACCATTAAGAGCAGAATCATCCGAGCAAAAACATCTTTTAGAAGCCTGGATAAATTTTGGAGATCCTCAAGCATCAAAATCAAAACAAAAATAAACATGTATAAAACAATAGTCAGAGCAATTTTATTGTATGGAGCTGAAACATGGTGCCTCAGAAGATCAGACATTCAAAAACTTGAGGTTTTCCAAAATTATTGTATTAGAAGAATACTTAAAATCTTTTGGCCTGTTAAGGTTAGTAACATAACAATTTTAGAAAGGGCAGTCATTTCTTCAACAGAGGAAGAAATCAGCAAGAGAAGGTGGCGATGGACGGGTTATGTGTTAAGAATGCCAAAAGAGAATTTAACACACGTTTCTCTCTCCTGGGCTCCTGATGGCAAGAAGAAAAGAGGAAGACCTAGGATAACTTGTCAAAGACAAATGCAATCAGACCTTAAAAAGACTCACATAAATGGTCTTGAGGAAGCGAGATCCCTGGCAAAAGATCGGAGGGCATGGAGAGGTGGGCTTGATGCCTTATGCTCCAAACGGCTTGAAAGAGCCTTAAGTAAATAAGTAACCATTGAAAATGTGATTTAAGATGGAAAAATAAAATATTATTGATAAGTTTTAGCTGAGTTCTATTTTAATTAAATAAAGGAAATTTTACAGCCCCAATCATAGAACACAGCCCTTCTAAAACACATATAAAATAATATATAATTTTTTACAATCAAAATAAATCTTGAGGGTTCTACCAACCCCTCCAATGAGGATTCAGATGGATTTTTTTTTATTATTATTATTATTGCTGAATTTTATTTTAACCAAGCAAAGAATATTTTTCATCACCAAAGGTAAAATACAACTCCTCTGCAATACAAATGAAATAATACATAGCTTTTGACAGTTAAAATAAATCTTGATGGCTTTACCAACCACTAAAAATAGGGATTAAGATGGAGAAATCGAATACTTTCCTTGGGTTTTTGCTGAATTCTATTTTTATTAAGTAAGAGAAAATTTATATTCTTGACGATAAAACACAAATATTTTCTATCACTCATAAAATAATATATAGCTATTTACAATACAAATAAATAAATTTTGAGGACTCTCCCAACCACTGGAAATAGGGATTAAGATAAAGAAATTGGATATTTTCAATAAGGTTTAACTAAGTTTTATTTAATAAAATTTTACAGCCACAACGATAAAATACTTAATAGAAAATAAAATTCTGCAATGTTAAGAAGAATTACAATGACCAAATAATTAAAAGGAAATTAAAATCATTCAACATTGAAACTTTTTGTGTTGCCATATTTTTTTTTAGAATTTCCCTTGATTTCATAGTTACTCTGATAAATTTATCACGATTTTCAGGTCCCTCAACTGAAATTAAAGCTTCAGCCATTAATTTTAATATAATGTTTTAAAGCTGGGGTATGACAGGGATATAAAAGAGTGCATGGATTTTTTTTCCCTTTTATAAATTCCTTTATTCAATCATTTGAAATGGTTTCCAGGATTGGTAGCGAAGTGATAACAAACATATCCTAATGCATTCAGACTGTGTAGTCTGCAGCTTGAAAGCTTATTTTCAGAACTTTAAAAACTCTCACATCAGTTTCTCACTATTCCATTGAAAAACAGGGTCATGAGAGACATTTGGAATTGATGTAGACATCTTCAATTTGGTTAATATCGTAATACTATGATCTTTCCCGTAAAATAGTCTATGCTTTAGATCATATTGTAAAAATAAATAGTACTGATTTATGAAGAATTTATAAAATGTTATCTTCATAAATCTGTAGCATAGAATCACGAAACTTTGACGGTGAGCCAAAAATTAGACAAAAAGTTTAACTTCTAGTCTAGTTACTTTAAGTTTACTGAAACTCATTATTAAAAATTTTTGAAAGAAAAAAAGTTGGTAATAATTTCTAAAGACAAAAAATTTAAAATTACAAGTGGTTCGCTAAAGTAAAAATAGATTCAGTAAAAAAAAAAAAAATTCAATGAAAAATGACCTATTTTTACATGAATCTATTCTTGTGAAATACTTATTTGCTGTACCTTTCGTACCTTTCAATTCTTCAAAAACAGTTTTCTCTTTTGTACCCAACTTCCATGTAGATTTCTTCTTAATTAAATTGCTCAATTGTCTGACTAAGATGAATTTTCTGAATCAGAAAGAAGACTAAGAATGTCTGAACCTACTTCACAGTCTTTTGTAGACGAGATAAAACAAGTCTTTTCTTGATCTACTTCGATTTAGGAGATTGTAGTGCCAAGACATTTAACATTGAACATTCAAAGATTCATTTATCTTTGTTAACACACAGTTGAAACGTAAAAAATATCCTGGTGCTGGGCCTTACTTCCATGATGCCTCCTTTACTTACTTGCCTTTCGCAATGACGTAATGAGAAACTGGCCCTTGGGAGAAATGTATTCACAAAGGAATAGTATTCATGGTGACATAGATTTTTGTATGAACCTAGTACTGAAAACTCCGTATACAATGAATTTCTCTCTTGTTGTAAAATAACTTTAGTATTTCAAGATGTGATTGAAATAATATTATCTTCATCTCAAATGGTTCGCTGCCTCGGTCCCCTGTTGCCTGCTTTGTTTTAAATCGAAAGGGAACTAATTTTTCATTTAGATAGTTCAAATAATTTTAGATGAGTTGCAGACTCTTCCTGTTTGAAGGACAATCCAATTAATTTGGAATGTTTACCATTCCGATTCAATAGTCATTTAAATAGTCAAGCAATGTGATTATTGACATAGGATACATGTCCATCAGCACTTTGGCACTTTGTTCAGGTTTGAACTGAACTCCTTGTTCAAGAAGAAGGTGATATAGAATCTCTTCTTGCAACACAGTGACTTGTTCCACTGTAAGCACATTCTATTTCCACATACTCCATTAATAGAAATATTCAAATTACCCCAGTAGCACAAATCTACTGGCTAATATCGGCTCGACACTGGCCAATCACGATGTGGACTGTTTTAGACTGGCCCTAGTTACGGATCTTGGTCAATCTCTCCCAGTGCTGGGTAAATCGTACTAGATGTTTTGAAATGTTAATATAGAGTTTTAAAATTGAAATATAGTGTTATTAAAATGGACGAAAGGGTAAAAAATATGTTTTGTGGTGGTTTTGAAACGTTTATTAAAAAAAAAATCTTGTACTTTGGAACGATGCTCGAGATTCGACTATGACTGTCCAATCTTCCTTGTTTCCGACATTGGCCAATACGGCAGTACTAGCTGGATAATAACTTGTAAATGTACTGAGGATTGAAGCATCATGCTGGTTGGGCATTTCGATTTGATAAACACCGGTGCTTCACATCCGTAGTAATCTAGGGAAGATCCTATATTTCTTGGATATAGGTGTGTTATCTCTAAGGGAGGAGGCATTTTTAAGAGGATTTTGTTTTAGAGCGTCATCTCTTGATTAGAAAGTTCTAAACTTTTTTCCAACCGGGTGATTTTCTTTCTTTGCTGTACTTCAGAGACTTCAGCAAGTATCCTGTTTGTTTGCAAGGTTACTTGAAGAGCCCATCCAGCCCATTTATATAAAGAGTGCTTTTATAATTGTATAAAATATTTATTTATATAAAAAGAGCTTTTTTTTTAAAAATTTGATCGGAAGTCATAAGATCATTTAAAGTATTACAAGCACCACATTTTTCTTACGTTTGCTAAAGAGTCTGAACTTTTCAGTATAAATCAAGCATCTTTTTGAATCTTGAAATGTTGGCACTTTTCTTCTGATTCTCTATGAATGTAGCCACTTCTCTTGCCATTGATCCGCTTAAGTAGGATACACAATGCATTTTAGGAACGTTTAAGAACTTGAATTGCCTTTCAGATAAATTTACGAATATCGTCAAATAGCCTTACTTGGGATTTAATTGGGAGTGAGTTTTAAATTAAATCCTAGTCACATTCTTTTGAAGAGCTATTTACAGATGGTGGTGCATTTCCAGAGTATTGACCTGTAATCTTGACTACAAATTCTTGACAAAAAAAAAAGGCACCTAAAAACTAATTTCTTTCTCTAATTGATTTTTCGAGTTTCATAGGAAAAAAATATTTTAGTTTTTAGAGCAGAAGTCCATTTAGTTTATTTTTGTAACTTAACTGTACACTAAAAACCTTCATTGGAATAAATATTTCTATAAATGAAATTTGCAAGTTTAATGCATAAAATTTCATCCGAATGAATTTTACGATACAGCAATTTTTTAAACTGTTAAAGAATAGGGACATTCTTGGAATAAATATTTAAACCTTCGTAATATATTTTTTATTTTTAAATAGTTTTGTTTAGAATTATAATTACGCTCTTGATTTCTCTACCGTATCTCACGTATGTTTTGTAAAATAGTAGCAAGTGTATTTTACAATATGGGATCATTTCTTTTATAACTAAAAATTCTTACGCAAAAACTTCTATCTTTTTTGATTAACTGGCTTTGAGGATAAACGCGGAGTTAACATTTTATCGGATGCTATTTGCAATCTAATCGCAAAAACTTTTAAATAATACCTGGCATTTTCTCAGAAAATAAAGTTTTTGTTCTAAGCAAGAAAGTCATTCAATTTAGTAATTTATTTTCGAAGAAAGTGTATATTAGATTTTACTGAATTTTTAGAAGATTAAGGAATATATACTCAATAATTTTTTTTTTTGCCATGTACGCAGTTCTAAGTTCATTTTAAAAAAAAAATTCATCCAGAATGTTTCTACGATTTTTTATACAATACCTCATTTTGCATATTTCCGGATATTTAGGGCATGGAAACTATATCCAGCAATTATTTCTGAAAATTCTAAATTTGAAAATATTTTTATTAAGGTCATTACATTGATGTTACATGTGAACTATACTGTGTTTATGCTGGGGTACAAAATTTCTTTAGAAAAAAAGCAAAAAGCTCAATTTTCATTTTAGCAAAATGCTGAAACGGTTACGACCACCGTCTAATTTTAGCATTTAAGAAAGTTCTTAAGAATTTTGCTAAAAAAGCACCCACAGCTTAATCACTGGAATTATGCATTTATAAGCTATTCAACGCATTCCAGGATAGCAATTTTATAATAGGGCCTACAAAATTCAATAATTATGCTAATAGTTTCATTCAAATGAAGCCAATAGTTCTCGAAAAAATCTTTGGATATACATAGATACATACACACCATACACACGTACGTGCAGATCAAGTGGTGCCAGATTCGAATCCTGGATGGGGCATTAATTGTGGTTCGTTGTGGCTATGAATCCATGTTTAGCTATTAATCCATGCCTGATTTGCCGTTATTGTACATACAAATAAGTTGTTGAGCGTACAAATCTACTAACTAACCTTGTAGGTCAAGTTCATTATACCCTTTTTTCAAGTCGATTGAAAACTAGTTTAAAAAATACAAGTATAAAAAACATGAGCACAATATTACTATTTATTATAAATACATCTTGACAATTGGGCTTTAAGAATTATGCATTGTCTAAAATGTGTAACTCGTAGTAAAACTGCTCAAATTCTATATACTTGTTACTACATTTCACATATACGAACAACAATGATCAATCAAAGCATACTTTTTGTTTCGAAGGAGACTCAAAATCTTTCAGTTTCATTTAAGTATAGTCCTCTTGACTTTCAAATCCATGTAAAAAAATTATTATAAATTTATTTTAAAATTTTTATCTCCTTTCATTATTTTAAAGACTAGTATTTTAAATTTAACATGTATGTATAAAAATTATTTTTACAATATTAGTATACTTAAGTTTGATTAAAAATTTTCTTTAAATATTTAATCTCCACTTTCCCTTAAAAAATTAAAACATTCTATCATTTTTCAAGAATGATAGCAAATGTTCTCAACAAGATGTTAAGAAATTCAAGTTGTATTGTAGTATTAATATGTACTCTTAACAAACTGTATTCAGAAACTTATCTTCATTTGGGAGTGGATTTTATTCAAAAGTACGGAGCCTTTCAAATTTGAAGTCAGAACAAGAGCATCTTAACTTTTAAAAATAATGTACATTAGTGATCAAGTGTTATACCCATTAAATGATATCATCAAAATGTATAGTGCTTTACAAAACGTAGAGAAAGTTGTGTCCAATCAAATCATTTCTCGAATAAAATATGACATATTATATACGAAACAATTGTTCTTTTGTTGTTTATGTCATAATTCGAATTGTTATTACAGTAATACATGTATATGCCAAGTAAACTAAAATTAAATATAAAAAATAAAAATGACAATGAATATAGAATTTAATGTGGTGATTTAAATGCAGTTATAACTAAACTAGTTTATTTTAGAGATTGAATTTCTTCAATTCATTATTTAATATCACATTGACTTTCGAAAAGGTTTTTGTCTGAAATTAAGATGGGCTTTCATTTATATCAGGAAATGAACTCACTGTCAGGAAGAAATTAATTTTATGCAAATGAAATGAATTTATTAAGTTAACGAAATAACTGTTATTTGGAAATTACTTCTTAGCCAATCTCTTTAGTTGCACATTACATTTAGCAATTACTTTTTAAGCAAAACAAATAATGATAGTCTGGATTTTTTTTTTATTTGTATTTTAATTTCTAAGTATGTTCAGACAGGAAATTATCTACTAAGAAAATTCACGCTACTTACTTTAGAATCTTCACTTCAAGAATCACTGGTTGAAATTGGGATTTTAGAAAGGAAACAAATTGAAATAAAACACACTTCAATCAAAGATGTTTGAAATAATGTACTTAACAAACCATCACATTATTTGTGGATAAGTAAACAAACCCGGCACAAACAGCACGCCAGTCTCACAAGCGCCTTTTGGAAACAACATCCAACCAACGCTAAACACAAACAAACAATCAATATTGAAAAAGGCGGGTTCTGCACCCACCTCCACCGAGTGAGGGCAATGGACCTCACTCTTCATCCAATTGTTCTCTACAAATACTACCATTTCAACCAGATACAACAAAAACAATACAAACCATTTCAACCAGATACAATAAAAACAATACAAACCATCACCGCGCTAAGCCTAACGCCAGAGACGCCCTTTGATGGGATCAGCCTACAAGTCCAAGGAAGACGCTAAATATGCAAGAGTCTTACTGTTGCATCTTTTGTCCAGCAGGAAATGACCACACGGTCATTGCGGTCATTTTGAAAGAGTCGTAGGGAGCGACCTCATCAGCATGGGGGTGGTAGAGGGGATAAGGAAGAGGAGGTGAGAAATATCAGTTGCGCGGTATGAATTGCGCATTTATTCGCTTCATCGCTCCCCGTGTTCTTTTGTGATTAGGAGAGGGTGATGGGGGGTGGGGAGGGGGTACCACGTGGTAATGTTTGTGAAAGTGGGATAGGGAGAAATGAATGGGAAAGTAAGATGGCTAGATTTTTTTACAAACATTGATTTTTACAATCGAAAGAATTTTTAAAAAGTCCCACGTCCTTTTAAAGTATACCATTATTCATTTTTTACACAAAAATAATTTTGCGCAATAAATGTGCAACATATACTATAAATTTAAAGAAATAACAATACATCTAAAATTAAAGAAACAACGTAGTTTAACAAAATTTTAGCTATTATGTCGGTATAGTAAAGTCTTACAAATAAATAAATACAAGTATCACACGTCAATTTTATTGTTTTTCTTTTCATTAATTTATTTTTCAAAGTCAGCAAGATTTAAACTTTGTTAATTTATTATTTATATATAAAGGTAATGAAACTGGATACTTTTTTATAACAGAAAGATAACATTACTCAAATCAGAAATTTAAACAGTTGAAAAGGAAAATTATTACTTGAGCATTTTTTTATGTAACACAATTTTTTTTGTCACATTTTTTTCAAAAGATTTTTTATATTTTTTAACTAAAGAGATTATTTTTTCCTTTTTTTTCTTCCACAATTTAGGTTCAACTTTCAAAAAGCTGTAAAAAAGAAAGAAAAAATACTGGTCAGAATGACCTGCAATTGGATCTATATACACTCGAAGAAGAGGGAAATGATAGAAAAATGCCATGCATTTGAAATCATGCTTTTTGAGAGATCAAGTGAGTTGTATTTCAACTATAATCACCTGAGAGTGATTATAATTAGAGTACATAATCACCCCCAAGTTAATTATAATTAGTATTCAAAAGCTGTAAAAAAAAATAAAAAAAAAAAATACATACATACATACATACATACTCATTAGAATGACCTAAAATTTGACTTGAATATATGCTGAAGAAAGAAAAGTGGTACGTTATAAGAAAAAAAGTGTTCGAAATAGTTTTTTTTTCTTCTTATGGCATACGATTTCAGCCTTCTTCAAGTACATATAGATTAAATTTCCATTCATTCTGATCGGTGGTTTTCTTACAGCTTTTTGTGAAGTTGAACTTCTATTGTGGACATCCTGTATAACAGAAACTCGTCTAATATTTTCAACCGATTATCATGTATAATAATCATGGAATGCGGCTCTGTTCCAGCGATAGTCTAAAAATCAAAGCGCAAGAACCTATGAGTATATTGTATTATATTGATAGAACTTAGGCAAACCCCTTACAGACCAGTTCCTGCAATAGCTTATACTATCATATTGCCCCACGAGAGTATACCTGGATCCCACCTGAGTAATACCAAACTATACAGTTGCTAAAATATTTGTAACACTTGGCCATTACGTGTTCTGGAGCACTTATTTGTTGTGATTGTGCTGTGAAGTGAAATGGCTAAGTCACACAATATTTTTTTTTATATATAACTATATATTTAGACCTATGAAAGTTGAGTTTTAACTAGGAGAAAAACATTTGTTTAAAATCCCACTAATGTTCATTACGATAATTGACACCAAATTTTAACTTGTACTTTTGGTCTCAATACTTTTCACGGCCATAGCTATTGCATGAAGAACTTGGTGCTTTTTTACATAGATGTTTTTGTTGGAATTTACATTTACCTTAAAATTGTAGCAGGTGTTATTTTAATGAACTTAATGTAAAAGTCATTATGCAGAAAAAAATTTCTTTCGTATTCGTAAGTAAATCTCGTATTCCTAAAGTATTTTATATTCAAAGCTCGTACTGCTGAAGTATTTTATATATAAAGCTCATAATTCTGAAATGTTACATATGTAAAGCAAGGACTAATTTTTAAAAATGTCATTGTATGTTTTTGTACTCAAGTTATAACGAGTATGTGCATATTTATCTGTTTGAATAAGCTTTGGTTTTTGGTGTGGCACGGTCCCTATTTCAAGTAAATGAACCAAAATATGTATTTTGAGTGCAAACCTAAAGCTCATTACAGTTTTGCATTATGGCATTTATCGTCGCTCTCAACAGCAGTAGGTGAAGCTATTGTAATTGTCGTTTACACCTCTGTGCTGATAATAATTATTCATTCTAAAACAGCGATTGAGCTTATTTTACTAATCTCTAATACAACATATTTTACTGATGTCTAATACAACAAGCTTTGCGAAAAAGTAACATCTCCTAAAAAACCTAGACATTGGGGGAAAAAATCACCGTGTAAAATGGTCAGTAAGAAAAAGTTATGAAGCCTAATGGTTGCCACCAAGTGGCAGCATTTCAGTTCTTTGAGATACTTTATGCACAATAAATTAAATTTTGATTTTTTTGGAAGGATCCCTATAAGCAATAGTACTTGGACAGCAAGAGCTTTTTTGAATTAGTATCAGTTCACATGTTTGCAACCATTGAACTGAGATAAGATAACTTTTATAAAAACTCGAACCTGCCAAGTACTTATTGTTTGTAGGGATAGTTACCAATATTCCCAATTTAGTTCGTTGTGTATAAAGAAACCCTGATTAGTGAAACGGGGCCGCTTGGTGCAACCATTAGATTTCGTAACCTTTTTGGCTGATCCTAACATTTTGGCATGTAATCTAACAACGTCTAGTTTAGAATATTAGATTAAACTTACTAAAGAGCTAGAGCACAATAATTGCTTTCTTGAAGTATAATTTAACCAGTTTATTTTCTACAATTTCCGTTTTGTATAAAAGTGTTTGTGTGGCTTTCAACATTTATGTCTCTGCACTTTTTAAGATTGTAGCAAAAATACATTTTTAGTACATGCGAACAACAAAAAACAGTTTCTTTATCATCCAATTTTATCCGACTTGAGAGAAATGGAAATAACATTCCAATTCAAAACAAATTTCCTATTGCGAAATAATAACAGAATAGTGGTGTTCAAGAAAGCAATAATAACCTCCATTGTTGTACTTGAACCGTAACGATGATTCAAAGGTAGGTCGAGTTAGAACAGTTAAAAAACAACTCGCAAAACAATTGGCTGCAAAAAAAAAACAAGTGCTTTCAAAATTGTATTTACTAAATACAAAATACAATGGAAATATATTTTTTAGAAAATGTTAGCGTTCTTAAAATATTGAAACATTAGATAACACAGAATAAACCTTATTTAAAGCATATAAAAGTTTTTTTTTAGTATAGTTCTTTTAAGAACGTGTTTTAGCTTTAACATACAAAACATAATAGTGTTACAAATACTTCAATACAGTTAATTTGGAATAATTTGGATATTTTGAATCATTATCACGTTTGTTCTTCACACATAAAAAGAATTTATTTCTGTGAAATGAAATTATTTTTTACAAGTAAAAATATTATTACTTTAATTTTTTTTTAAGTAATTTTAAAGTGTTATAATCGCAATTTAATTTGAACTAGGTGTGGTCTTTAGCACAAATTATTTAATTTCTGCTAATATTTCAAATCAAACTCAGAAAGCTTACAAAGCCTACTCTTAAAAGAAAATAGTAATTAGTACTTTGGAATAAGGTTTTTATTTAGCTTTTAAACTTTTTTTCATTCTAGAAATTCTACTTAAAATAAGGAATTGTGCAAACATACCAAAGGTAGATTTTTAAAAATACTAAAAAATATCAATAACTCGTAAATTTAGGTTGTATCCGCCACTTCAAAATGGATAAAAAACATCTTCTTCTCAACTTTTAATGTTTTAAAATAAACGATTGCCTAATTCCAAGCCAACATTACGACTCCTTTTGTTACTAAAATCGTGAATTTAATGAACAAAATTCAGAAATGAGTAAATTGCTGGTAAAAGCGGCTATCTTACCCAATGATAGATCGCATTTTTATGCGAGCACTAATAAGGTACTATACTTATTGAACTTTTAAAAATGTATGAACAAAAGAGAATTGAATAGCATATTTTTACATTACTATGTTTGAATGGAACTTTCATGGGAGAGGATTTAGGACACTCCAAAAACTTAGTGAACATTTTATGTATTTTGAAGCTTTTGAATCATAAAACTTGCATATCTTGATACAACTGAAAGTTCCAAGACTGAATACCCAATCAAATAATTATGGTAGCAAACTGGGCAGGATTTTTTAATTATTTTGCCTAATTCTACTTATATAATGTTTGGAAATCCAAAAATCCCCGTTTAAAATCTTATTATAATTTGCTTCAGAGAGTAGGTTTTAAATTGAGCTATCCACATTTTAAAATAAGGACTATATAAATAAGGACTATATATTTTCCTGTGATTAACAACGACGATACATCCTTTATTTTCTTAATCTTATTAAAAAAATGTGTATAAAGTTAATGTTTTTATTTTAAAACTAAAGCTAACTATATTCAATTACTTGTTTTATTCTGAAAATATTTTAGAGTAGATCCTTGCTTAATATCACTTAATATCAGTTTCAAGCACTTTTTTTTAAAAAATATATTTCTGATTTCACTAAAAAAAAATTGGGGAAGGGGGGGGGGGGGGTGGAGGGACAAATACAAATTTGGATTTTAAATGAACATAGAAAGTCATTTTTCATACATAAACGCATTTTTGACCCTATCCCCTCCTCCCAAAAAACATTTCTTATTGAAATCCATGGGCAAATTTTGGCTTTTTCAATTTTCAACTTTTTAAACTCATTTTACGTCTAGAATACTTAAAAACATCTCCCGACAGACCTTTGGTGTGTGAAAACAAAGTCTTCCTGGAAGACAAAAATTAAAACAAATAACCCCTTCGAACCAGCAAGATTTCATTTAAGCCCCTTTTCATTACTACGACGATTTCCAAGATGAATCTACAAATAATATTGTTCATTTGGCCTGAAGAGTTTTATCAACCTCTCCAAAATAAAGAGGCCCCTCACCACCCCTCCCAGAGACGAAATAAGATGAGAAAAAATGATAAAGTTAGGGTGGTACGCAAATTCTTTTTTTAAACATTGAAACAGTACTTTTTTCATCACCCTTGATAAGGAAATGAAAGGAAGGTTACTTTTTTTTTAATTAATAAGCGTGTAATTTAATTCAGAGTTGGCGAGTTATTATAGACTTGTTGTACGTATGACGATAAAATTGTATTATAGCTGATGAGATAACGAGTTTTTTTTTTGTCGTGGTGGTTAATGTTTTTTAACGGGAGAATTTTTTATTATTGTTTAGGGGTCTTTTCTGAGTGAACCATAAACGGATTTTGCTTGATTGTTCCTGGTTGAAAAGAAACAGATTCCAGTTGTGATACCTCGTAAATTAATGAAAAATTAAATCATATAAAATAGTTCTTTGTATGTTTTTTATAAACATAATGAGTGCGTAATCCGCTGAGATAATTTAATTTTTTAGCAAAGAAAAAATAACAGCGGAACAGTTGCTTTAATGTGATGTGGTAGAGAAATAAGAGCGAAATGGCTGAAATATATTAATCTTCTGTTGCATGAACAAAATGGTGACATGAGTACCGATTAAATGCCACTTGAGTACCATAAAGAAAAATTATGGAACATGTTTTCTAGGAAAGATTAAGTAAAAACAAATTAGACAATAAAAACGCGTGTAATTATCGCGCAAGTCTTTTCCCAATATTTTGGTTAAAAAAAAAAGGTTCCTTTAGAATACTCATTAATTCTAAAATCGTATCACATATGGTTGAATCATAAAGATAAGTTAGTTTTCATGTGGTTGATGATACGGTTGAGCACTTAATTATGTTCCCATTGAATTGTAAGTCTGGCCTGTAATTTTTTTTTTTTTTTTTAATCTTTTTATGAATAGTTAAGAGTATTTGGTATTACGTTTCCTACACGAAACGAAGTCACAAACATTACGATTATGATGAAGAACAATTCCAATAAAAAAAACTAATCGATACTATAACAAAATAACTCATGATATAAGCTGTTCTTTTAAAGAATGAACAAGAAAAGAACAGCTCATTTTTTAAATAAGTAAAGTACTTAAAAAAAAAAGGATAATAATTTGAAAAAACCAATATCCATTTTAGAAACTCTAATAATTCAGCCAATCCTCCATATCTGTTATTCTGAAAGTTTTGTATTATTACCAAGTTTAATTAATTTCTCATAGATAAGTTTCTTTTAATTCTTATGGGAGTCGAAAACAGTAGTTTATCTATCGAACGACTGAAAATCTTCCAATTAGTATTTTTTATCTAAAAAGCATGCAACATTTTTTTATCTAAAAAATGCAATAAAAAAGACGTCAGATCAATCACATATTCAGGCTTGGATTAAATATTACTTTACTATGTACAACATTAATTTCTACAACCTGCATTAACATAACTTAACCGTAAATAAACGAGCATGTGTTTCTCAAAGGGATTTTGATTTTTATATAGTGTGGCAAACTAAAACCACATAATCTAATTATAACAAAAAGGCAAATATCCTTCATTTTCCCCCAACATTATTCCAGTCTTATTTGAGAGAAAAGGTGATTTTGAAAAAAAGGCATCCAATCTTGTACTCCTGCTCATCTGAGAGAAATCAGCTAGAACGTGTTTAATGATGGTGATTCCCAAAGTTCGACCCTATACCAATGATCACGTTGTAAAAGCCACATTTGTGAAATGAACTAGGGTGTGGAACATAGCACAACTTTCAATTACA
Source organism: Linyphia triangularis (assembly GCA_963978545.1). Classification (NCBI taxonomy): domain Eukaryota; kingdom Metazoa; phylum Arthropoda; class Arachnida; order Araneae; family Linyphiidae; genus Linyphia; species Linyphia triangularis. The sequence continues at coordinate 16,982,485 of OZ021721.1, forward strand.
CCATTAAACTGACGAGAATTGGTGTTACTTACGGTTTTTATATTTTCATCATTCATTTAAAAAAAAATGACCAATTTGGATACGTTCCAATAATTCTTATATTATTATTTCTTGTAAGTGCAACAGAAAAGAAACAGTAATTGATGGGTGATTCTCAAGAAAAGAGAACTCTATGTTAAAAACAGTAGTTTTTAAATTTTTTACGCCTTTATAACATTTTTACGGGAATTTAGAAAGATGTTTAGAACATCTTAAGAGGTATTACCTCAGCGATTTTGATAGAAATCGTTACATCTGTTCCTTGGTAATGGACGATTCCCGCATTGCATTTTTTTTTTTTTTTTTTTTTAATTCTAAATGCTTTAAAAGTGCATAAACACAAAAATTTCTGCTCACTGCGCTTTCTCTCTCTCTATCTTTTTTTTAAAATTTGCAATCTAAAATAGCTTGTTAGATTTTGGAGGGAAAATGAAACTTTTGGCTCGAATAAAATGTGACGTCACTTCATTTGAAACAACTTGGCTTGAAACGCTGCAGCAGAAACCAGTTTTGCCAGCTTCTCGCAAATCACTCTAACCGGTATGGGATATGGCAATTTTCTATCAAAAACCGATGCCAAACACACACCAATTATTTGGCAGAAATCTCACGATAACCATAGAAACTAAATGATGTCGTGACGTCACAGCCATAGTGGATAGTTTTGATCGGACTGGATTTCAAGGCATTTTTTTTTTTTTAATATTTAAAGAACTTTTGTTTGAACATTTGGAATCAGAAAGAAATTCTTCATAAATATAAACTAACTTCACTCGTATTTAAAAAATGCGGGAATGGTCCATTATGGAAAACCTGATTTTTTCATGTATTTCAATGGAAGCTACTGGCGTATGCACAATTATAACAAAAACCTTAATGGCAGGTCCCATGGCTGCCACTAACTACCACTAACCTGTACACCAAATTTGAGCATCGTATGTTAATTCGTGCGAGAGTTATGCAAACTACGTACACACAGATAGACATTTTTTCTAGACTAGATAGACATATATATATATATATATATATATATATATATATATATATATATATATATATATATATATATATATATATATATATATATATATATATATATATATATATATATATATATATATATATATATATATATATTTTTTTTTTTTTTTTTTTTTTTTTTTTTTTTTTTTTTTTTTGGACTGAAAACAATATTTTCATTGCCTTATGTTAACATTTGGGTAATTCAAAGAAAAAAATATCGGAATTGAAAATTTCCCATTGAAGCGATGACAAGGATAAAAAGATACTAAAAAAACCATCCGCACTCAAACAAATAAATGATAAAATGGCATATTTACACACGTGCATTTACGTAATATTTAAAATATACGAACCTGTGTGTAAATGTTCAAAATAACATTTGTTCGTTTCAATGTTTTATTTTCATATTAGAAAGGGACGTTTCTCATAACACCGAGACTTAAAGAAGAACAATTAAACACAGAGAAGGCACCATCGATCAAGCATTTTAAAATAAAGAATATTTATCTTGAATAAATAGTATTTTATTTACTAATGAGTTTAAAACGAAGAAGGAATGTTTTTGAAGTAACCCCTTCTCACTCATATTTAGAATCCAGATTGAGTTATGGCTATATATTTCATGAAAAGGAATAATTTAAAGTTAGGATTAGTTATTATAAAAATTGCGATAATTTGAGAGGAAAAAAAATAAATTATGTCATGTCTTTTAACATCCAAATCCCAGTTTTTGTTTCAATAAAACAAGTTTTTACTTCAATTTTTCTGAACAGTTATTTTGTGTGACCAACTATTTTAGGTTTGAATTATCAAAGTGTGTTAAAAGAACCAAATAGATATGAAAAGTCAAAATAACTAGTTTTTGCCTCATGCTGGGGGCACACGAAAAAGCAAAACTCTTTCGCCTCTCATCCATAAAATCTTAAAAATAAGTCGTAAATATAAGTGAGTTGTTAGAGCCTTGGATTTAAGGAGCTGTCCAATTGTTGGACAATATTCATACAATATTCACATTTCTTATTACCGACTAATCTTATAAAGTATCATTTATAAATTCAACAAAAATATTTTCATTTAACATTCACCATCAGTGCATGGTGAAAGCCGACATTTTCCGGTGTGAGAAATAAGGATATTTAGCAAATATTTCAGTCATAAGCGACTAAGTGAAGCCAGGAGAAAGTTCTCCAGATTTCGGTCTTTCCCAGTAACATATGATTTTGATTGAATCTTTATTATTGTTAGTCTGTTTGGTGTTCTGTAGCCCAATAAAAGGACACTAATGGAATAATTTCAATGTTATGCATATCCCAAACCATAAAAATTAAGTTTCGCGGGTAGTCGGGTGATTTAAATAAAAAATGCTACATAACCAGTTCATACACACCTAAAAATTGTCAAGTTTTAATAGAATAAAAAAATTCAGCAGTTTTTTTTTAATTTTAAAAGTACAATTCTTTAAAAACCTCGTATTTAGTATAAAATAGATATAATACATTCCATTATATGTGTGCCTGTTGTATTCTAAAGCATTTAATAATATGTTGAAAAATACCCTTCTTAGGTCTGGCAAAAGGGCGTTTTAAATGAAAACTTTGCAAATTCATTTTGTTGAACAAAGGATTTGCTTTAGACAGTTTTTCGTATGTTGTAATGCCCAAAACGAAACACTAAAGCTTACGATGTCTGTACAAAATATTAAAAGTTGATAATGTGGGTTTATGTCATGTCCAGTACATAAATAACCAAATATGTATAGTAAAAAATCTGAAAATTACAAATTCTCTTTTACGCGTGAATGGTTATTAATAAATTTTGCAAAAGTTGAAACTAAAATAAATCAAAATACATTGGATAAATTAAAACGTGTTGAAATTCGAGCCCAACGTAAATAATAATCTAAGGTCGAAAATAAAAGATTGCTTCCTGCTTTGGATTATTATATGACTAAGTTCTTCAAGTGGCGAATAAAGATTCTAGCAGAACAACCTTTTCGACAACGTTTGCTAGCTTGAGAAAAAAGCGCACACAACGTCAATGGAAGCCACGTGATTTTTTGCACGACAAAACATACGGCCTAGCATTTGAGTTTGTTTGCAATTGCAATCGCTCAATTTCTTTAACTTTGAGCTATTTTTTGAAGAAAATTAATTTACATATACACAATGTTCTACTTACGTCTTATGATTTTTTACAAGTAATTTTGAACCATTGCCTCCGCTTTTAATGTCTACTTTTAAATATTTTATGAATAATTCTAAATTTTTTATATGAGTGTATTAAGATATCTATGAAATAACAAGTCTATCACTAAACAAATTTTAAATATATCAAATGGAGAAAAAAATTGAAATAAGAACTTTAATCGATTAACAGTCGGAGCACAAAGTCGCTAAGTCGGAACACATATTTGGCCACAATATGTAAATGCAGATAAAATAAGAAATGAAGGAAACTTTCTAAAACTAAAATTGAAAAAAAGTTAGCTATGCAACTAGTTGTGAAAGTAGTATATATAGACTCCATCCGAACTTAATTGCTATTTTCAGTGACTCATACAGAATATAAACGAGGTTAATACGTAAATAGATTAACTTTACGTATTAACCTCGTAATTTTTTAAATAAGGGAAAACTTTACATCATCTTTACACCTTCAGAACGTACGCTTCGTACGATATTTTAAGTTTTTGTCAATGGTGTGGTATAGGCAGATCAATTAATCAAAACTATTCAACTGACTGATCAAACTTGTTAATTTCTTAATAATCCAGTCGGGGTTATACCCCAAATTTAAACTTTCGATCGCTTCATGAAAATACTTAATAAAGTGAAAATTAGGAAAAAATCTATTTTAGGTTGCCAAGTTTGTTTTTATATGTGAACTCCTAAGGTTTTCCTAGCATACGTCACTCATTATCTTGAACTAATATAGTAATTTCGTTGTTGAAAATGTTTTCTTAAATGGAGCTATATCCGTAAGAGAGATTTTTTTGTCTGAAGAATGTAGATTATAATGATTGCTTGAATACATACTTAATAAATGGAAGTTTGTTAAAAAAATTTTATTTACTTTTTTATTTTTTATTAATAGATTTAATTTATCAAATTATTAGAATCGTTTATTTACTGAAACATTCAATGTTTAATTAAAACTAATTCTTAATTTATTTAATTAATTATCAAATTCAGGAATAATTTTAGAATTAAATTCGCAAATTTTCAAATAAAAAAAAACCTCTCTATTTGGAAACATAGATAATTGTATTGATTAGCGCTAAAAATATATTTATAAAAAAAAGAAATTATTTTATCCTACTATTCATTTAATGGGTCATTTTAACCCAAAAAATAATTAGAACTTTTGTCTACAGTCATAAGTTACTAAAAATAGCTTTTTCCTGTTGTTATTTTTTTTATATCATAATTTAAAACATATGGAACAAAATATTGAATATATATATATATATATATATATATATATATATATATATATATATATATATATATATATATATATATATATATATATATATATATATATATATATATATATATATATATATATATATATATATATATATATATATATATATATATATATATATATATATATATATATATTTAGAAAAGTTTGTTACACGATTTTAAAATTATGATATTCGGGAGTAACAATATATATTTAATGAAGTGCCAATTGCATTTCTAGATTAAGAGTCGACTCCCCGTCCCAGAGATAAAAGAGTAGATATGGCCCTCCCCTCGGCAACCCTGGGGCGGCGCGCATAGCCGCCCTGTTTCCCGCGCGCACTTCTATTCACAGCTGGAGCGCGCCCTACCATTGGCTAGGAATCATTCCTGTCACGTGACCTCCCAAACTGAAATCCTCAAGTTCGTTTTATCAATCCAGAAACGACGGAGAGCGCGCGCAACCCTAGCGCGTAAATAAACTGTTCAGACTCAAAACTTGGAACGGTGAGTCGGATTTTTATTCCAGCATCTCTTGTTTTGGTTTGAATTGTGCAATAGAAACAATTGACGTCCGGTCAAGTGGCGCGCCAAAACACTCTCAATGATAACTCATTTAAATTATTATGCAATAATTGACAGCTTCGACTAGAAAAGTATGTAGAGTATTAATTATGAATAGTTGAAGAAACAAGACTGTCAACTTAGAAAATGCACTTGCATTACGTAAAAGTAGATGAGAAAACATCTTGATGCATCCTCGAATTGGTGTGTGGACTTCTTTGTCGTTCATTTCAAAGAGAACCATTTGACAACATTGGTCAATCACTTTTAATAGTGACAACTGTTTAAAGAAATCCGTAGAGACATTCAAAGATGAATTATCTCTCTAAATATGGCATTTGTGATACAAAAACGAATAGAAGAAATCTTTTTAATAAACATTAGAAGAAATTAATCGGGGCAATTGAGATTTATTTGTTTATTGTTAGTCAAACTCTTCAGTATTGGATTTATACTAAAGAGTCTAATTAAGGTCTGTGTTATATACATATAATTTTATTATTAGTAAGAAATTAAAATATATTGACTAGTAGGATCTATCGAAATTCTGTTTATCAAGTTATTGCTGGACTAGTCATTTTTATTGAGAGAAATTATTCCTATTTATGTGTCAAAAATGTAAATTTTTGATTAGAAACCACAGAACTGTGATACAATATTAACTGCACCTGTGTTAACATATATCTTCGCAAAACTATCTAAAAGCTATTGGCAGTTAAACTCTTTTCTAGACTCGCTAAACGATCTTATATTCGGTTTAGTCAGCACGTGTTATCCCGAACAGTGACGTCGAAGCATGTTTACATAACACGTGTCTCCTTCATCATGGAAGTAACATGCGAGAGCGGTTTCATCAACAGCCAGCCTTCAATGGCTGAATTTATGACTGCCTTACCCCACATCAATGAAACATTTCACACATCCATCAACTCCATGCCTGTGCAGCCTTCCCTTTGTCAACTGTCCCCCCAGCCTCCAAGTAATCTGCATGGGCCCGCAACCCCACCCGGAAAGCAAGGCCTCAATTCATCGGTGGCAGAATATCCGTGGATGAAAGAAAAGAAAACATCCAGGAAACAGCATCAAGGTAAGTTTCATGTGATTTTTGCAACTACACATTTGGTTTCATATCATTTAAATCCTTTATATTAACATCGATTTTGTTTGCTTGTGGCTGCAGAATAAATTCTGCGGAAGAATATTTAACCCACTTGCCGTTATTTGATCGAGTTGAAACTTGGCAGAGAGTTTCGATGTCGGCATTCTATCAAGTTTTGGGGGCTTCCCTGTCGCTAAAAGGTCGCTTTTACACATGTTTCTATAAACGTTCCGGAATACTAATAAATCCTATCTAACCGATCATTGTTGAAACTCTTTCGTGTTGCCAAAATTATTTTATTCAGAATAAATAAAAGATATTTGGACGTGAATGCATAAATTTACTATGGAGTGGGGTATAGTCAATTTAGCGTTGCGTAGTAACACTGTAAGTGAAAGAATTTTAACCGATCATAATTGAAACTTTTTTCCCGCAGCCAAAATTTTTTTAATCAGAAAAAATAAGATATTTGGACGTAAATACATAAATTCACCTTCATTTTTAATAAATAAATTTTAAAACTTAGTTTGCTGCATATTTTGCTGATAGAGATGTTTATAATATTTAAAATTAGATGAAAACACCAAACACACTCTGACAACAAATCGGCGTTATGTTTATGTATATAAAAATTGGCAATGCTTATAATGGATTTATATAACCAACTTTGTTTTTATGAGTTATATTATTTAACTTTAATCTGGGATCAGTACTACATGAAACTTGCATTTGCAATGCAATGGAAGTAACTTTAAAATCTGGGATCAAGTTGATTTTAATTTAACTAACTTTGGTAAAGTTTTGGGGAAAAAAGTTAACTTTAATCTGGGATCGGTACTACGGTAAACTTGCACTTTCAATGCAAGTTTACCGTAAGGTGGAAGTATTTTGCAATAAATTGCAATACAGCGAAAATAGCCTGCAACCAGAATAATAATGTATAGTGATGTGAACATACCGTTATACAGAGATATGAAAAACAGATGGCATCCAAAAAACGATTTCTATGAAAATTTATGAGTGCATCGATAGATAATGCAAATGGTGAATATAAATATTTAAAATTGTTGTAATACGGTCTAAGAAACTTTTAAGACAGTTTTTATGAAATCTCAATTCACAAACTACTAAATTATTCAATAAGACAGCCATCATAAGAGATACGAAACACTTTTACAATTACAATTTTGCGTAACATTAATTTAGAAATTGCGTGCTTAACAATATACATTTATTTGGAAAATTATCTACGTATTTTCATTTGTCACCATTATTAAACTGAAGTCACCGTTAAGTTTAACGTAGATATAACAAATTAATTATTTTTCAAAGTAACTGTCTCTTAAATACCTGCCTATGATCACGCGAATATGAGAAGTAGCAATAAATAGAATTATTTCATTTGGCATCTTTGTAAAAACACACTTGAAAGTTTCGTGACAGAATCGCTGCATTCGGGCTATTATTAGAGTTCATCAATCATCTGCTGTGTTCTAGTAGGAAGGGCCGCAGACACTTTATTAGACCCCCATAAAGGCTCAAATTTCACCCCCAGGATGACACTTAACCTTGATTTTATTGAGGAAATGTGTTTCCAAATCTGATTGGACTGTCATTAGTGAACTGTTTCATTTACAGCATACTTCATTAGAATGTTACTCATTGTAACTATATAATTCCTCTCCGAAGTATTTACTAATTTAATCTTCTGTCGAGTAATATATTAATTTGCGAGCTCAAAGATCTACTTTTATTGCATACTGTATTCTGAAAAATCCTTATAAACTCTAAAAAGAAAGTTTAACTATTAAAATTGAGAGCTCTAGAAAATATGACGTTTTGTTAAGAACTCTGTGATATTTAACCAATTAAATATAACTGATAAAGTAGTAATAAAAAGCGTGTGATACAACATTAATTCTCTTTAATGTCACATTTAACTATCAGGAATTAGGTGCCGGATTCGAATCCTGGGTTAAGCATGGATGTTCGCTGTGAGTCGGAATCCACGTTAAGTTGTAGGTCCCAGCCTGATTAGCAGTCATTGTGCATAAAAATAGGTCATTGAGCGTACAAATCAACCAAATATCATGAATTAAAAACGAGTTAGTTTTCAGGACACTGTTTTTATCCCTTCATTTCAAAAAGTGAAGCTCTTAAAGAGTTTTATTCTTTATATAATTTATATACTAAAAATAATTAAACTAAACCTTTTAAAAACTTGTTTTATTAAAAAAAAATCCCGATGCAGACTAACAAGGAGCTTTCCCACATTCTAGATAAATTGGAAAAGAAATTTCATTGTTTGAAGTTTGTGTTGAACTACGTGAAATCTGAGAAGGGGGGGGGGGGCTAAGTGAAATCCGGGGCTTCTGGTGCACTTTGAATTAAAAGAGGTGAATTTATTTTCGATACATTCAATTTAATCTAAATTGAAGCTAGTTCCATAAGGATTAACTGAATTCGCAAAAAGTCACAAAAAAGTTCACAAAAGTTGCTCGATTAATAGCACTTTTTAACTGTAATAGTTACGTAGCGTACTTATAATTGCACTTTTCAGTAGTAATATATGCCCATTTAAAAGGAGAATTCTTTGCAGTTTAATTAATACAATGCACTTAAATCTTTTGCTAATTGTTTTGATCTGAGCATGTGAATATTGATGATTTACCTAAGCATGTATAAAAGCGAGATTGCATGATGTATCAGATTCTTATGGCAACATAGCAATCTATACAAGCCAAATGAAAAGGTAAAAAAAACTTGAAAAGTTTTATTTCCAGCTTTTTTTAAACTGAGTTGAATGAACATTTGCATTGATAAATTTACTAAGCATATTATTAACATACTTTGCCCGTTAATTACGCAGTCTAACAAATACGAATATCAAATCTAATTTCAAATAAGTGATAACGCACTCATGTAAGCCAGTATACTTTTAAATTGGATGCAAACTAAATAATCACTGTTAATAAGAAATCTTAATATTAAATATTTTTAACAACACATCACAATAAGTATCTTTATTTAGCATAAAAATGTCAGACCATCTTAATAGGGATTCAACTCAATCTAGCAAAAATGAATACAAAAATATCATAGAAGATAATATTAGAATATAGTTCTTCTAAATTTTAAACCCAATTTATTTTTTCATTATACTTTAATAACTTTAATCACTTTACTATTTTTTACTTTATTAATAGGTAATTTTGCTAAATTTTAAACGCAATTTACCTTTCCACCACACTTTAGTTCATTTTACTATTACTTTCTTAATTATTATTAGTTTATTCAATTTCTTTATATGATAAAATAGGGTATTGAAACTGTAATAATATTACTCGAATAATATATTGGGTTTTAAATGCCTCTTTATTTATTTTTTTTACCAGCGTGCCAAATAATATTTACTTTATACAAACAACGTGTGGGAAAGAATATTTGCTGTCTCTACTTACGACCCAAACAAAAATTCATAATAAAAAAATATTTTCAAGTTTTCGAATAAGCGAAGACTATTAATTTGTAAAATTTAACATTTATTTTTATGAAAGCACTAAAAGACTCTTGCTTAAAATATTCTTCCACCTCTTTTCACATGCCTATTTGAATCGTTAAATGTAAAAAGGAGTCATTTATTTATCAAAATACATTTTTTTTAAAATACATGCATGGAAAACACATTTTTTAAATCCATTGTAGGGCTCAAAAAGTACTTTACTAATAATGAATGTTAAAAAATTATACAAATTTAAATACCGATAGTTTTAAATTACTTTCTGTAAGTTTCTCTTACTACATATGTTCTGGCTACAATTTGTTCAGGCCATAAATACTACTGAATCGCAAGCTGAAGTGAAACTCAATCCTCTAGTATCGAGGCTCCCATGTCATTCATAAGTCCATTCACATGTTCCTATCTTCTTTTTAGGGGTTTTTATTTCCTTTACTGAGAACGGGGAGCCCCAGGGTGGGCAGATTAGTACGAACTGTGTTGATTCCCCCCCATTCTCCTGCATTCAGAAGCCACACTTGATTCGAATATGATTTATGAGATCCGTGCACCCTCCTTTTCACATTTGTTGTAGACCAGTAGATTTTGTCGCTCTAACAGAGAAGTATCAATTCTGACCTTTTTGCATACATTCACCTTTGTAAATTCAGCTGTTTAACCTTCACCTTCTTGGATTATTAATTCAATTGTTGTTCAGTCAAACAAACTTTTTCAATGTGTTTATAAATAATGGTTTTATGAGAGAAAGTTGATGTAACTAATTAAAATGAAATAATTTCTAACTTATAAAAAAATGCAGTTTTCTATTTTTTAAAGTCCACCTGATGACTGTGTGGTTAGTGCTCTGGCCTCGCATGTCAAAGGTGCTAAACTTGAATCCAGGGTTAGGCACGGACGACCGTTGTGGTTCAAAATCCACGTTAAGATGTAGGTCCCGGCTTGATAATGGTGCATAAAAATAGGTCTTTGAGCGTACAAACCAAACAACCAACCTAGTTTTAAAATTTTAATGTCAAAATGCTATGTTAATAGTGTTAAAACAATGTATTATTTTACTCTTTAAATCGTTTGAACTTATCAAAAAGTAAAAGTTTTTATCAAATTTCAATTAAACATACCAGCCTTTCAAAATATAATTCAAAAGTATGGTGAAATGAATAATCTACGCATCTTTTTAATCATTCATTAAAATGTTTCCTTTATCTAAAATTATAATTAATTCCACAATACTTTACAAATAATGCAATTATATAATTGCGTTTGACCTTAGTTAATGTTTTAGTTTTCATTACTATTTTTTACCATTCTTACACTGTTTGAATTCTTATTAAGTCATTTAAACAGCACACACTCTTTGATTTCTTTTAGAATGATTGGTGATAAATAGCTTTAATAATATTTGAAAAATACATAAAAATTACATTCAAGTCTTTATATGTATTGTCTTAACTTCTGAATTTTAGCTTATCTGATAAGATGTGATTTGAAAAATAAAACTCTGATAATTTGAATTTACATTTTTTTACCTAAAATAATTATTTGAAATAATATTTATTATTTTTATCTACCAGTTTTGTTATCTGATTTTTCAAAAGAGCTAGCTCACGTAAATGGAATATTTAATTGATTCATTTAAAATAAATATTGCATTGGCCACACACTTTTTTAAACACTATTTCGCAATAAATTATATTGAGTTTTTTTTTTTTTTTTTTTTTTTTAAATATATAAATTTGAATCACTCTCAAAGCTTTTAAGAGACAATATACCTGTGACATCCCAAAATGTTATTTATTAAAAGTAAAGAAAGAAAAATACACGTGAAATCAAATTTTATGTATTTATTTTATAAAACGAATGTTTATTTTATAAAACGAATGTTTGTTTCATAATTACGATTTTATAATACATCAAATTAGATCAATTCAACAACTTACAGTCATTTATAATCTATTGTCTATACATACACTGAATATATTAGTTATTTAATCATTCTTTGCTTACAACTAAACTTATTTTAATGCAAATAATTAAACTTAATTAACTACAGTAAAAACAATTAATCAAATCTATAGAAATAAAAAATTTACAATTTAAATGCTGTTAAAGTAACTAATAACGAAAAAAGTAAGTTATTAAATAACTTAATAATTAATACATTGATATTTGCCTTTAGAATGTCCTCTTTTGATAGATTTTCCTGAAAATATTTAATGTTTAAGTTCCTATCTTACAAACATTAGTAATCTTTCTTTGTAGGACCCGATTATAAATTTGATTTGACAGAAATTTGATTCCTCCATATTCAATTGAATCACATTGTCAAAACCGCTTACGTGTGAAATAATCAAATTATTGTTTCCTATATATTGGGCGGAAAGTGAAACTAAAGCCTATTTAAGTAGCGCGAAAAAATATGGAAAGAAAGTGGCGTAAAGCGATGCCTACGTGATGACATTCCTCTTTACTGTTACGTGTCAAATCGTGTTAACCACTGTCATGTTTTATTCAGACCGCCAAAAGATAGACGAGCGAAGGTGCAAAGGCAATTTGTAAGTTTTATTTGAACTAGGGTAGGTAGTGTCGGGAGAATGGAATAAATAAGAAGTTAGAGTGGACTGCTTCATTGTGGGAGGAAGGTTACCACATTTGGCACTAGTTCGCTCCAAGAATGAAACTAAGTGATAGTTTTGCATTGTAAACAATTCAGGGAAAAGTACTTTATGATTAGCTAATTTATTTTTTTGCTCTTTTCTTGCACTTAAATGTGTTCCCAAACCTCACAAGGAATATTATCATTTTTATTAGCACCAATAACATATGGACTATATAATATGACAAACAATATATATATATATACATATATATATATATATGATTAACTTATTAGCATATAATTTCGATTAGTAATAAGTATATCATCATTTGATGAATGATATGTATGCAGGTATAAAGTTTCTTTTAATTTAACAATATGCATAATTTGAAATTTGGACAATAAGTTTATCATAATTTAAGAAAATATGTAGAGATGGACATTTAGTAATGAAAGTCATTTGCGATGTTTTCTAAGCATGGCCGCAAGCACAGCGGTATTAGTCGATAACAAGGGTTCTGTACCTCAAGCATCGTTCCAAAAGGCGATTTAAACATGTCCAAACTAGCACAAAAACATAACTCCGTCTTTTCTTATAACACTAGAATTCAATTTTGAAACTCTTCATCAACATTTCAAAACTGCCAATATATTTTACTCAGTACTGGGCGAGATTCGTAGCAACGGTCAGTCTGCTGTAACTGGCCAATGTCGAGCCAATCAGTAAGTTCCTTTTGTTTTATTAAGAAGTTTGAGATTATCTACGCAAGAAGTTTATGTATAGTAGTTTCATGTATAATAAATATATAATGGGAAATGTTTCGGAAGCTTCTTGATACGGGCTCGTTTCCCAATAATCTACTTATCAGTGATATACTGAAGTGAAAATATTTTTGATACTACCCCAGTAACAGAACTACGCTGACCAATATCGCTCGGCATTGGCCGATTTTGATGTGACCATTAAACCGGCCGTTGTTTCGGATCTTGGCTAATCTCGCCCAATGTTGCCTAAAGTATACTGACAGATTTGAAATGGAATGCTCAGTTTTAAAACTGAATTATTTTATTTCTAAGAATGAACATATGTTTTGTTATGTTTTTGACTTGTTAATTTTGATAAAATTGTGTATTTTGAAACGATGCTCATGGACCTGCTTCCCCTGTTTCGGACATTGGCCAATACCACTTGAGTAGCAATAGAATATTATAAAAATCACGCATCCGACACTTGACTGCAATTCACGTTTCGGATGAAATGTTTACTTTATAATTTGTTTATATCTATTCAATGAAATTAACTCATTTCTAACTATTGATCATTTGGTGTAACTTTCTAGAAAATCCCGTGCTACGTTCAAGAAATTACCGTTTTCTCATTTGTAAATATAGTATATATTATTAAAAGAAACCTATATCTTTAAAACAGAATTCCATATTCCTAGAAAAGAATAATAATATTATTATTATTATTTTTGGTATTCTCTCGTACCATGATATGGTTATTTGTTTACCAAATGTAAATGGAAGTTAATCCATAAATCTTCAACCGTTCACAGTATCTTTTGTAGAGCTGCTAAGTGGGTGTTACTGTGTTTAATATGCAAGCTGTTTGTTGTATTTTGAACCGCATGAAAGAAATTCTGTAGGCACTTTCCAACGTATTTAATTTTAGGTGGTATAGCAATGTCAAATTCAGTTCTTATGCAAGAATTAAATGTAGTCAAAACTATAGTTCAAGGAAAATTACTAGATTAAAGTTTCTGGATTAAAGAGTACTTAAACTAAAATATAATAAGAATTTAAAACTAAAGAAAAATCTAAATTCAAAATTAGAATAAAAATATTATTCAAGACATTCAAAACAATAAAATAATAAGCATTATAAATATTAAACTGAATGGAATAGATATTCTAAACTATGGTAAACGAGAATTCAATAAGGATTGTAATCTAGAATTTAATAAGTATGCAAAACAATAAAGGAACAAACACTGTGAAATATATTTGAAACACTCTTATTACTCTAAATTTCAAAATAAAAATAAAAATTCTAAATTAATTTATGCCGCTCAAATTTCGTTATCTGTTTAACTAGAATATGCCAATATAAAAAAAGCATTACCTAAAACAAAATAAAACAAATTATCTCTACTCTAATTGTGAATGAATATAAAAAGCTTCTTAACTAAAAAGCATAGACGAAGCTAAGAAAATCCCAATGATGCCTTGTTTGAGTGCAGCGATTGAATATAATGAATTTGAATATAATAAGAATTCTAAATTTATGCCGCTCAAATTTCGTTACCTTTTTAACTAAAATATGCCAGTATAAGAAAAAGCATTACCAAAAACAAAATTAGACAAATTATCTTTACTTTGATTGTGAATGAATACAAAAAGCTACTTAGCTAAAAAGCATAGAGGAAGCTAAGAAAATCCCAATGATGCCTTGTTTGAGTGCAGCGATCAACGCAGTCCGCTCCTTACAATCAATCACGGCCATCCATCAGAGGAGCCTCCTGACCTCCTCCCATCAACACACACTCCTGCAAATGCACTCTTTAAATACCTTTCGATCTTCACACAGTTGCTTTTTTTTTCTTGCACTTTGTGGCTCATTCAGTCGTGTGGCTGGACTGTTGATATTTTGAACGGGCAGCTGAGATTGATTTTTCACTGGTCCCTCGCGAAATCTTTCTAGATTACGCCACTTTCCTCCTCGAATGATAGTTTTCATTCATTTATTTCACTCGCCGATATTTTACTCTACTGGAAAGTACATTTAACTCATTAAAACTCAAATACTCATTTTTAATTCATTCCTTTGTTTGCGATATTGATATGCCACATTATAATTACTTTTTATGATGTATTAATAGATAATTCCAAATTAATATAAAAAGTCTAATGATTAAGTTTTTATAAACAGTTATGCCCATGAGATTTTTTCTCACTCTCCTATAAAGTTATCCAATTGTGGCTCAAATCGTGTGTCTCAATTGGCATTTGATTGCTGCAAGTTGCAATACAAAGGAGGTGGCCATTCCCAGGTATTGGCCAATGTTGAAAACAGGGGTTCTGGTAACATTATCAGGTACATGATAAATCTCGAGAATCGTACCAAAATACAAGATTTTTTTCAAAAATATACATATGAAAGCCATCACGAAACATATTTTTTACTCCTCAGTCCTTTCTTTTAACGCTATATTTCAATTTTAAAACTCTGCTTTAACACTTCAAAACTTCCAGTATATTTTACCCAGCACTGGGAGAGATTGGCAAAGATTCATGGTAACAGCCAGTCTACAGTGGTCAACACCGCGATCGGCCAGAGGATTTGTGCTACTGCGGTTAAAGCTAAATAGACACATTTTGTTTGACTACATTTGTCTCTAGAAACTTCTGTGTTTTCTTCTTTTCGAAGCACAGTTCTCTTTAATGAACCCTTCTCTAATGTGGATACCACTTTGATATTTGAAACACTTTTCGTAATCCTAATGTTACATTGTTTCGATGCTGTATGTTCTTTAGGCTGTTTATTGCGATTTAAAAATAAAAGCCAAAAGCATTCAACCTTCTAACTTCAATTCACTTATCAACTTCACATAAACAGATATAGGTATAAGGTTTTTCTTTTCTTTTTCTCTTCATTATTTTCAGTCACATTCATAGTTAATTCAAATAAACAATAAGCAAAATGTGTAGCTTAAAACCAGGTAAATACAAGATGTTTTGAATTTTTGAGTAATATTAATTCTTTTCATGTACACTTCAAATTATGGTTTATAACTTGAAATGTAGTTTACGATCTATTTAATAAGTCTTCATGGTCAAAGAATGTTTGTTTTTGACTATGAGGAGAACACTTTTTTTTTAAAGTACTACTTCTAATTACCCCCCAATCGAATAAAGAAAGTCACCTGTATTTTTCAAATCGCTTGCTAGGTGTTAAAAAGAAATACCAGAATATAGTAACTTGCACAAAAAAAAAAAAAAGTGTGAATTTTGAAGAGAATGAAGAACATTTACATAATTTTGATGTTTTCTTAGAAAACTGTTTCTTCCAACAAACTTCTGTTGTGACTTACAACTTCTTAAAAATTATTCCCTAGGAGACTATAAAAATGTTGGTTAGTTTGTACCTTCAATGACTTATTTTTTGCAAAATAACGACTTATCAGGCCGGGACCTACAGTTTAGCGTGCTCCCGCGCCATCCTTCGGTATGTGAGGCCAAAGCGCTAACTCCAAAACCATCAGTCGGACATACATAAATATTAGATTGCGAAGTATAAGGAAGTGCTTCAATTTATCAAAAAAACAACTTCATTTAATTCTTATAAATGAAAGGAACGTGATAAATAATTATGAAAAGTACTAGATCGGGCGAGATCAAGCTAATTCATATTTTTATTAGTGATAGAGAGGAAATTATAACTCTATAAAGCCTCAACAACTTAAATTGCTTAGATTCACAATTAATAGCTATTGTCTTTACTATTATGTTTGTTAATGTTTTTATTTTTGAATCGTTAAATTGTACGTTGAAAAAAATATATTCAATATCAAAATATGAATACAAAGATTGTCAAAATGCGTTATACATGAGGACGGTACAAGGTTTGAAAGTTAGGTTTCTAAAATTGTTTGGACAATTAATTTTATGGATAATTTATTCTGATTCTATGGATATTTATTCTGATAATTTATTCTTACAAAATGCTGCAAATCTCGACGGTATTGAATATTCTCGTTAAATATGAAACAAGTATTGGCAAAACACTAAAAATAGTTATCATAAGAGAATACAATTACATAAAATGCAAAAAATTTAAAAAAAAAAAAAAAAAGGGTTAAGTGTTGCAGTATAGGAATTCACTATTTAGTACTAGTTAATCAAACGAAAGTTTTTAAAATAAAAATTATTCATAATGAGAAAATCTTTATAAATAAAATTTCTTTTCAATAGTGATCTTCTCAAAGAACCATTATTTTGGTTTTGTAAAGCTGTAGATTATTTACAAGATTATTATCAAGTTGAACATAACTGAATGATTTTTTTAAAAGTTGCAAATAAGTATACAAGAATCAAACTTGTGCAAGTGATTCAATGATGGTAATTATGCATTGAAATTCAATAGTAGGGTACTATGTATTCAATAAATAGCTTGTATATGAAGTTACATTTATAAATAACCTGAAAATAAACATACTACATAAATCAAAGTAAATAATTTAAAAGAAAGACATGGAATAAACCAAATTGGCAGTGCATTTATATAAATTCCTTCAATTAATGGTGTTGAAATTTCATGTTGTAAATGTAATACAGAAAAATTCAATCGCATATGGAAACAATTTACGCTGCAATGATCTGTGTAATAATATAGTTGTAGTATTTTATAGAAAACAATAATATTACAACTAATTATATATATTGCAACTATACATAATATAGTTGTAATAATTTATAGAAAAGTTTAATATTCAAAACCATTTTACGTTTATTGTTTCCGACTTTACGACGAAAGACAAATACAAATTGGTTGCTTTGTACGCTTAACGACCTATTTTTATGCACAATGACGGCTAATCAGTTCGGAACCTACAGCTTAACGTGCCTATATAGATTGATAAACGATTAGTTGAAATGTTAATAAACAAAAGCCAGTGGGTTAAACACTAATTTGAGAGTTACTAAAACACCCCTCAAAGTTATTTTTATAAAACATACTCTTGCTGTTTGTATAGTATGTACGGGATCAATAGACCTACCTAGCCATACAATCTAGTTCTGAAATGATTTTCTACATTATACAACCTGCACATGAGGTATCAATTGATGAATTGCAAAAAATTGAACCACCTACTCAATTTCTATTTGGATAAGAGACGTTCATATCTATATAAGCATGTCAGAAGCTATTTACGTCAAAGTATGTACATGACAAAAGTATCCTTCATGCTCGATTACCTACTTAGCCACCCCCATCCCACTCGTCATGGTCGATGATCACCGGATTTTTACTGACCTCCTAAGATTTCTGATTGGTTGCCTTTGGACTTACTTTACCATCAGGTGGGAAACAACATCCAACAAAAAGTAATCAAACACTAACAAAAGAAACAGTAAAAAGACAACGTGATTGGTTGATACTGGATTTGCACCACTGATCATGAGTATTAAATATAGTTTCAATCCGATTTTTTTTTTGTGCTTAGTGTTCCAAGGTTGGTTCCAGGGTTCTATTCAAGGAAAAAAAATCGCATTGGATAACACGTTGCGTAAACAACGCTAATATTAGTAGGTTGGAGAGACTAAAGCAGAACTAGCAGATTTGCACATCGAGCAGATGTTTAATTCCTTGTAGTGTTTCGACTCTATAATTATTGTTTTCTAAGTATTTGAAGGAAAAAACAAGATATTTATATTTTATAGTTTCTCTGTTGCATACCGACGTTTAATATTTTTTTCACAGAATTGAAAGTGAATAAGTGACAGGTTTTTACACCACTCCGTTTCTTTCAAGTCTCTATCTTTTCAAATAAAAAGTCTCTAAATGACACATGACCCACCTGACGGCTGTGGGGTTAGCGCTCTGGCCTCTCATGCCAAAGATGCCGTCTTCGAATCCTGGGCTCGGCTTGGATGTTCGTTGTGGTTCGGAATACTTTAAGCTGTAGATCCTGGCCAAATATGCCGTCATTGTAAATAAACATAGGTCGTTGAGCCTTCAAACCAACCAACTAAATGACAAATGACAGTGCCCGCATAATTACACATCAATATATTATGAATAAAAAACTGCAGATATATTCCATTTAGTAAATTTTCTTTGCAGTATTGTGACATGGTTTCCTTTTGAATAATTCAACAGGAATGGGATTTACACACTTTAATTGAACTTCTATTCCAATGCAAAATGTAACTCATCTCAAGTTGTTCTTTCCTTGTAATGTTTTGAGTATTTGATCTCTTAACGTATTAAAAGATACTAAATACGATAATGATCTGGATGTTGGTTATTCTTGAGTAGTATTTTTTTACTCACACGTATCCCTGTCATTATCTTTACAGTGGATTTCCGTTACATTTCAGAGACAGTTTCGCAACACAAAATCATTTTTTTCACATTCTATTCATTAGGATTGCAATGTTCTAGTGTGACTAAGAAAGTAGTCATACCTCATAATTACCCTTTAGCTCAGTCTGTCCCACACACAAACAGTCAAAAATATTGACAGAATTGCGCATTGCATTGTTTTTATGAGAAATTTTAGGTACATTTTTGAAAGGATGCTAAATTACGAAATTGAGAATTTAATACATACGTAATTTTGTAAGGATATCATTCTACTGAAAAAACGTATATATAATTGATCACACATTTTACAAATGTATGCTATTATCTATTATTTTTATTGCAAGGATTAGTTGTAATATTTATATATTTTACCCTTTTGTGACATTTGAAACTAATGCAATCGATTCAAAAACAGCATTTAACCATAATTAATTTGATATATTTTAAGACATTTTCATGAATATTTTGTTTTATCTATTTAAACACGTATACTTTAAAAAAGTAATTTTTTCCAAGCTTCATTTGAAAGTTATCATAATACTAAGTTTTTTTATCTATATATTTCCCCATAAAATACTGCTAGAATTTCAAAAGTAAATTTATAGCTTAATACATAGCTTTGCTCGAAAGTATCCAACTGTTAGAAAGTATTCGGAAGCAATTGAATGAAATAATGAAGCAAAGCTTATAAACAGTTATCTAGAGTATAGATCTTGCTAGTAGATTATGAATCTACTGAACTGAGGGTTATCTTTGAATGAGTTGAACTAAATCTCCAAATAACTTGCCAAATAATTACCATTCTTTATTTATTTGGTAACTCATTGGTCTTTAATTTTTAATTAAGAAAG
The DNA here is from genome assembly GCA_963978545.1 of Linyphia triangularis. Lineage (NCBI taxonomy): Eukaryota > Metazoa > Arthropoda > Arachnida > Araneae > Linyphiidae > Linyphia > Linyphia triangularis. The sequence goes on from OZ021721.1 coordinate 17,002,731, forward strand.
TTACATTTTCCGGCACCAAATATTTAGTCTTTTAAAAGAGGGCCAACCAAAGAGACAAATTACTTAATATTTATTGCATTATCATAATTCTTTTAAACTTGATTTTTACTTCTCGTACAAGGATTTGTTTTGTATAAAATAAATATGATCTTTAAAAAAAAAAGTGAAGTTTAATGAAAAAAGAAAGCATTCACTAAGCTCAGCATGGCCTGGTCTCAATTGGTGTGGTTAAACCTTATCATTAACCCCTTCAAGAAGTCTCAAAAGCCTAATGCTTTTACAAATATTAGCCTATCTCATTAGCACTAACAAAGCCGAATAATATCGTTCGACATTGGCCCGATGTGGAAAGTTATAAACCGGCCATTATTACAGATATTGGATAATCTCACAATTGACATATTTATTTTTAAAAAAATACTGTGCAACATTACTCGAGTTTCAGCCAGAATTGGTCCATCTTCCATAACTCCTATTTCTGACATGGGCTAATACTGTTTTGCTATCTGAGTAATTATATTTACGTGGCTTACACATGGCGTGCATTTCAATAACAATAAAACCTTGCACCGAAAGTCTTTGCATTGCCAAATGATTGAATGTTTGTAAATTTATTGAATGTATAATTTCTTGCACAACTCCTTGGGACGAAGTTAATTTTATCAAATACCTTATTCAGTAGCAGGTAGACACTCCTACACTTTTAAGACACAGCAATCATAATTTGAGTTGTGCTTTTCGCAAAACTAGAAATTTCGTGATAACCAGTCGCTCTGTATTTTACTCCCGATTCATTAACACAATTTAAACTGCTTTCTTGTGGTTGGCAGTAAAACTCCATCCAAATGCAAAACCACATGAACATCTTAATTTTTATTGGTATCTATCTTCCTAAATATTTGCGGGAGTAGACGTATGCAACAAGTGATTCAAAGCAAAATAATTCTCTCAATTCTTACCTGAATCAAGTAAGAAGAAGCGAAGTCAATGGGGCAGAAAAGAAAATCAATGGGGCGACATGCCGTCGCCAGAGGCATGTCTGTGCGGTGGAAATTAACGAGATTTAAAGCTCTTCCATGACCACCGAATTCGATGAATTTGAGTGTGACAGTTAACAGTGTAATGTTCCGAGCCAACACTATCAAGCAAGTAAAATGATGGATACAGTATTTAGTGGTCTCACGTGACATTCACTTCGTCACTCTTAATTACTCGTCTCACTTCATCACAAGCACTCACCTACTTCTCATACATTCGAGCGCTTTTTTTTTTATTATCGGCTTATTAAAATTCACTTTTTCACTTGTCTGGAATTTATTTTCTTTTGAATGCTCCTTTTTGTAGATCACAGCAGTGATGCTGGTAAGAAATGTAACAAGAATAGAAACTTACTCTACGCACAGGTTTTGCTTTTTTGAACTATACAAAGGATTACGCTAAAATACTTAAAAAAAACTCGTCACATTTCATCATAAGCACTCACCTGCTTCTAGTACATTCAAGCGCCTTTTTTTTTTTTTTTTACTATCGGCTTATTAAAATTCACTTTTTCCTTTGTCTAGATTTTTTTTTTCATTATGATTTTAAATGCTTCTTTTTATAGATCACATCTGTGATGCTGGCAAGAAATGTAACGGGAATAGAAACTTCCTCAACGCGCAAGTTTTGCTTTTTTGTACCAAACAAAAGTCTACGCTAAGTACTTCAAAAATGCTTATGCACTTTGCAGAAGAAAGGATATCAGCATAACTAAAACACATGTCTTTAGCAGAAGAAAATATACAAGTTTATGCATTTAAAAAAAATAGAGATGAATAATTTTGTAAAACGAAGTGAATATAAATAAAATGTTGTTTACTTTTCTTACAATCTCAACTATTAGTGTTACTTTTGTATTTCATAAATGATAGATAATTAATAATATTATGGAACGTTTATTACTTTCATCGCTTGACGCACATTTCTGATACGCTTGAGTTTACACTCCAAGTCTTCCCTATTAATCTTTACAACTATGGTTTATTCCCCAGAAGTAACACTAGAAGTACACTTATAAAAGAGAGAAAGGCTTGAAGATAGGATATATTTGTCTAGCCAAAATTCGTTATTCAATTAAATTAATAAAAAGAATAACTATTTTTTTCTATTGTAATGAGAGGTTTATTTATTATGTTGGCATTTTGAATATTATATAGCATTTATTTGTTAACTTTTGTGATAACATACTTATTGTAGGAAAATGCAATTTCCTTATATCTCCATAATTTTAACTGTGTTTATAGATTGGAATTTCATTGGCACTTTAAAAAATTATTCTCAAGATAAAGTATAATTCTTATATATTATATCTATACGATGATTTTGTGACGATCCCTTTTATGTCTCAAAACGTAAATTGATAAATGATTTACCAATTTAAAAGCCTTCACTTCTGATGAATAGTTTATTTACAATTGCTCATTATGTGTTTGAAAATAAAAGTTAAAAATAATAATTAAAAAATTTAGGAAAGTTGTGATATATACACAGTAGATGGCAGTATTATAGAAAAGAGAAAATCGTAGTTTAAACACGTTGAGGAAACCTAAAGAAACTTATATATATTAGAAATAGAATATTATATCTAACTCTGAGGAACTCTCAAAATTGTTAAATGTGCAGGCTGCGCACGGACTCATTAGTTAAGAGTAATTCTTAAGTAAAATTATTAATTTAGTGTTTTGATTTATTATATACTATTTATTTTAGAACTACATTTCTTCATTAAGTTTTCATTTTGAAGAATGAATTGATTGTATATGCTACACTCAATCAACATGCTGGTGATTTATCATTTGGTTAGTGGTATCGAGTATTTTCTGTTGCGAAGGCTATACTGAGCACAACCATCATAAGATACATATTTTATCCATCTGAAAAAAAGTTACGTTTCTTTAAAACTCCAATATATAAGTATTTGTGATTTGTCTCTTCTAAAAATGTTTGTTTTCGCATATTATTTTTTAAGAAATACATTACTTTTTTATACTATTTTTCAAATAATAGATTATATTTTATAAAAATCTCTCTTGTTTTCAGAAATAATTTCTGCAGAAATTTGTTATTAAATAATTTCTCTCCCTTAAAATCGGCATTTTGTTGTACTATTTTTTGTAATTTTTTTTTATTTTCAGGGAATTTGCATTTTTGATATAATTTATTATACTTGATTATAATTAGTTACTAGTTTATTTTACATTAAATATTGTCTTTTGATTGGAATTTTGAAAAAATTACATTTGTTTTAATATATTCGTGATAGCATGGTTATACTTTATCTGTATCTTAATTGGATTTTTCCATTGCATTTCTTACTACAAAAGTACATTTAATAGATTCAAATTGTTTATTTTTTATAATATCTATCAATTTTGGCTGTAGGTATTCATAGAAAACTTAGATTTTGAGTTGTTTCAAAGTAAACAAATAAAAATGCTCACATAAAAATCTTATCTCATTTACAAAGCACAACACATTGCATTGGTTTAAGAATATGTAACCATCACTTGACCATCTCAGAATAATATTTCTGAAATATAACAACCTTTTTTAAAAATTGCTTGGAAACTTCCCATAGTGTTTTTACTATTATTAGTAATGAATCATGAATATCCGAAATATTGCATATCGGTACATTGCATTGTGCGAAGTTTGAAATAAGCATATTCTAACAGCTTATTTACAAAGGATTGCATTGTCATCAATATATGTGTCATTTTTTTTTATTCTAAAAACATTCTATGCATATAATGGATTCCTTTGAACGAAATCACAGTTTATTTATAAAATTAAAAGGAAATCAACTTTGTTTAAATGACAAAAAAATAAATTGCAAAAAGTAAGAATAACACTGATATCAATTAGTAGAATTTATTAGGTAAATATTATAAATTCGCTTTATATGTAAAAAAAATAATCCCAAATAAATAGTAAAAAGGAATCAGAGAGTACAAATATTATTAGAAAAACTGTTTAATTATTGATTTAAAGTAAAACTCATCTAAAAATAAATACAATAAATAAAAAAAAAACTCGATTTTATTTTAGAATCATCACATTAAGCTAATACATCAATGTAAATTCAAATTTATTTCAAAAATGAGTCTAGAATAAAAGTTGTTTAATATTTGGCGTGATACTAATAACTTATTTATGTAAGTAACTTTTAACAATTCTTTATAAAGCACCCCATTTTATAAATATTTTCAGATAATTCATTCTAAAAACGAGATTCATTTCATAATTTTGTTATGTTTCGAATAAAAAAATGCATTCTAATACAAATGTAATGATAATTTGAGTTTAAATTACATATTATAAGCCAATATAAAACAAATTTGAGAATACTTTCCCCATTACTGGTAAGAAAGAAAAAGAAAATACATACAGAAGAATTGTAAACAAAAATAGACTAGATTTTTCCCATGTTATTGCAGTAAAAAAATTAAACTGCATGCTTTTAAGGCAATAAAAATATTATTAAATAATAAATTAATTTTTAATGTAAAGTTTTTGAAAAAAATCCTCAATTTTACGTCAATTCCCATGAACCACAAAGCGAAGTAGAAATTCCTTATTACATTTTGGAACAAAAAAATTAACTTTTTGAACAGCTTTCTGATTATAAATATCCAAATTCATATTTTTGCCTCGTAGTGTTTTGAGTAGCATATTGTATTCGAAATTAATATTTCTATAGGTGATAACTTATTTTTTTTTACTAATTAGAATAGCTTTATTTGACAAAATAGAACAAGGTCCCTATCACTATTGCAATTTTTTAATTCATCTATTCAATCAATATTGCATAAAAAATCGTATCCTACTTCATAATATAACTTATTCTCAATTTAATTTGTCAGTGTTTATTAAAATTATTTCACTCAAACTAATTGTTATTTCAAATTAAGATATTTATATCATTAAAAATTTCATAAATGAAGTTTCCTGTTTTTGCAAGTATTATTAAAAAATATCGCCTTTTGTCTTCCAAATTAAAAATCAAAATATTTGCTAAGGCAATAACATTATTAAGTCTCTTTCTTATCTTTTTAAAATGATTTTCATAATTTCCAAATATAAAATCACCTTTTGAAAATACCTTTTTTGGATGATTTTATTTCTGAATAAAATTTATTGTACATAAAACTACTACAAATAGACATCAAATGCATACTTTTTAAAGAATATTTCAATACTTAGGACACAAAAGCAATTACATTGTGGTTCCTTACAGTGATCAAACAATTAAACTATACATTTCAAATCCATACTATTTCTGTATACAATATTAATTACAAAATGCGATATTTTTGTGGATAAAAATTGTACGGAAGTATAATTTTACTTTTATGGAATTCATATTTATATTTAATATTTTTACAGGCCAAAAATATTTCATATAAATTTCAAAATAAATGTCACTCAAATAGTAATTATTCAGCGTTAATATATATAAAACGTATAATAACTAAGAATTCTATTTCCTAAAATTCTATCATTTATCATATATATCAAGTCTACAAAAATAAAAATGATATAGGAAAGAAAGATTATTAAATTCTAGAGGGTGAACTATGTTTTCTCAGGCATTTAAAAGAGGTTAAAGGGATAAAATAATACTTGTGAAAGTCTTATTCAATTACTTTCTTAATTAAAAACTACACATAACTATTATTTTAGTCATTGTTTGGTAGAAAAGGAAATAATGCATTCCTTAAATTAAAAATGAAATTTGCCAATACTTGAACGTGTCATTTTTAAAACTGGTCTTCTTCTGTGATATTTTTATGTAAAATAAAACGTATTTGTTAATATTGATCTTTGTAAAAGTATTTAAATTATTTCTTATGATTTTGGATTAAATTTTGATTATATTATTAAAAGGATGAATAAATTAACGTATTGTTGAACGAAATTAATTTAAGAGTAGGTTCTTTTGAATCTATTTTATACAACACAGTTAATGGAATGTGTAGACAGTAAGTTCTGTCAGCCGACTCATTAGTATTTAGATTAAGAATTTGAGAAATTATATTTATAAGTTTGTAACTATAAGTATTTTTTTATTATTATTTTTTTTTTCTCCAAATACATAAGAGTGTGTACTTAAATCTCAAAATACAATCGTTAATATCTTATTGAACTATGGGGTTTTCCAAATAGAAAACAATATTTTTTGATAAAAATAAGATCATTCCAATAAGCCATTAAAAAAATACAATCAAACCCCATTAACGCAAAGTCTATGGGACCGCCGAAATTATTCGCGTTAACCGAATTTCGTGTTAAACGAATGAATTAACGTTAAGTTTTAAGTACAGAGAACTGCTTTTACTTCTCGTTAAATGGGATTTCATGTTAAGCGATTTCGCGTTAACGGGGCTTAACTGTAACAAAATAGTGTGTTGACACATATCAATCAATTTTTGTCTAAATAGACAGGTAAAATTAAAATATATTTATTTTTTTATTTAAAATACTTGTATGATTTGAAAAAAGGATTCCAATCAAGTTAATTTCTTTTTTTAAAAAAGGCAAAATTTTAAATAAAATATCAGTATCAATCATCAAATACTTTAGAAAAAAACACACAGATTGACCAAACGCACGATTTTTTTTAAAGATGTAGTAAAAACGTAAATAAATTGGTGGGTGTGTAAACAAATATTTAAGCTGAATTATCTATTAACTAAACAACTATATTTCTGAAGAAAGTTCAAGAATTATTTTTAAAGTATTATAGGGATCATTGTATATTTGATTGTCACGAGCTTTAAATTCTAATATAGGTTCAGGCGGTACTATTTTAAAATGAACTATATATGTATATTTTATCAGTTTTTAATGTTCACATTATGTTTTAAACACATCATGCCATGATATTTGCTTATGATTTTGTGATGAGTAAACAAATACCCTGGAATATATTAAAATATTTTTCACCCAATAAAAAATAATGTGCACAAACAAATGCTACAAAAACTCCGAAACGCATCGAAACAGTGTAGGCATTCTGTATAAAGTGTACACTCTGGCCTCGCATGCCAAACGTGCCGGGTTCGAATCTCAGGTAAAGCACGAGTGTTTATTGTGGTTCGGAATCTGTAGGTCCCGGCCTGATTAGCCGTCATTATACATAAAAATAAGTCGCTGAGCGTACAAACCAGTCAACTTAAAGTGTAAAAAGTTTGCATATCATAACGTGTTTTTTTAATGCATTTTTTCTAAAAAGAATAAACACAAAATCTATTTAGCATAAATATGACATTTTTTCTCATTAAAATTGGAAGGGGGAAAAAAAAAAAAAGCATTGAAAAAGATGTTTCATACAGACCCAAAGAATAATTACAAGAAAGCAATACTCATTCTCTCCATTTGTTATTCACATTGTCTTGTTTCGAAAATAATCTTTATTTAATTTGAGGGTTTTTTAGTTGTCAGTCATGATATAAGCCTGAACCATTCCTCAACAAGGAGTCTTTAGGTCCCTCCAAAGCGTCAGAACATGAATCGCGCCAAATTCGGGATCGTTATTTATAGCTTTGTGGTGCTGTTGGTAGAGTCAGGCTAAAACGGAGTTGGTTGCTGGACCCGAAATACACCCAGTAGTCTCAGTCATAGCAAGGAGAAAAAAAATCGAGAAAAAGAAAAAAAGAATTCTTCGAGAATTAAGACGCTGGGCGAGAGGGAAAAAATACGGGAAAGAAACGATAGGGCGTCATAGTTGTCGGTCTTAACCTTTCTGGGACACGCTGACTGCCTCTTCAGTAGTAGAAAAGAGATTAATGATTTAGAACTTTGAGATACGTTGCATTGAATGTGTGGGTTTTGTGGAAAAACGTTTGGGCGGAAGAGAGCTGTTTTCTTGTTGTTTTTGCCTTATTTTATGACGCGTTTCATTTTGAAAATGGAAATCGAAAAAAAAAAAAGAAAAAAAAAATATCTACAACTCATAAGAAAATATTGGTTTGTACAATTAGCTTTGCTGGTTTTCATTTTTCGTCTTTGAAATTGCATCATTTAATATTTTTCATTTTCTTTTAAAATAATTAAGATAGTAAAAGTGAGAAAGAACTTCAAAATGATGGATCTGTAGTAAGTCAAGAGTTACTACCCTGCAAATGAATACATTTGCATTCATCTATGCTGATTTTGATCACAATTCCTTAAAAATATTTTAATAATCACACGCTAAAAAAACTGCACATTTTTTTCCGGCTTATAATTTTTTTTTAACTAAAAAAGTACATTTTGCTATCTTTTCAATAACTGCAGCCTTATTAATGATTTAAAGATGTATTTCCTCTACTTTATTAAATAAGGTAAGTAAGGTTAAAAAGTATCCGCTAATTTAGTTTATTTTAGTAAAAATTAATTGCAAAATTGTTTTAGGAATTTTGCGTGAAAAGTTTTTCTCTAAAATTTATGCCTCGAATTGAAACCTTTAAAATAGGATTACAATTGAAAAAAGTTTACAAATGATTTCAAACTTTTAAAGGAGTGTTTTAACTTCATTAATTTTGAGATTTTAATTCTACGATTATCTGAAGTACAAATTAATTAAATGAAAAATAAAAAACAGTTTTTTCAGCAAATGTTGCAAATTTTCTTTTGAGTATGAAGCCTTAAATCAATTTGAAAACTCAACAAATTCAATTCAAAGAAGTAACATGTTGTGCAAGTTATATTGTTTTCAATAAAATAACCACTTGTTTAAAACTACAAATGGCATATGCGATCAATGTTCACATATCATGAAAAATTACATGAACTAAAAAAATTCATGGTTAAATGTCTTTTTTTTAATGAAAAGAATTCTTTTTCAAAATATAAGAAAATAAAAAGGTTATGAAAGTTTACCACTGACTAATGGGTGTATGGAAAATTAAAAATATTAGTTATGTACAAATAATACTATTTTTACAAACCAAAATAAAGTATTCCATCGATTTTTAAATAATTTATTTTACCTTTGAAGATCTAGTTTTCATTTAAGTTTCTAAACAAAAGAGAGAAACCACCTTTTACTGAAACAGTTTTATTAACAAACTGTTGCATTGAATGATCTTTCCGCTCGTATTCGGTTCGTAAGTTTGAATACCCATAGAATGCACATGTTGCGCCATTTGATATTTTATTTAACTAGTGTGCAAATGACTGTAGCTCGTATTGTATTATTTCAATGGGAAGTGGGACGAAGCTTTATATTAGCTATAAAAGAGGATCCTGAATATATGACTAAGAATTCTGTGCCTACGAACTGTGTCAATTGAAAAGAATGAGTTAATGATGCTTTTTTAGAAATTTACAAATAGCAGTATACATTCAATGGTGACTGCACTCTTTCTATTGAGGAAAATATTTAGTTTATTCCTTTGAGCATTCATACTTCCAGAGTCCACTTCTAATTTTTCTAAGTATTATTAAATGATATATCGTTTAACTTTATTGCATTACGATAAAATCCATGTTTAAAATATGAACTTAGATTAAAAATGGTTTCTTTTTTGTTGACAAGACTATTTATTCGAGGACACATCCAAAAAAGTTTGTTCGTAACTTATTTAGAAATTTCTGAAACCTGACGACTTGAAATAATGTTTCCAATCCTGCTTGTGACATTTTCCTCCAGAAAAGTTTCGATAAATATTTCCCATAGATATTAATATATTCCAATCTGTAAATAACTGTGGAAATTCTTAATATTGCCAAACCAGTTATCGTAAAATAACTTTATCATTACTATTGTATATTAATTACTAACGGTTTATTGATATTTTTTCTTAAATGTATAAATCTACCATTTTTTTAAAGGCACCTTAGAATTAACTGGTTTACATATTTAGATGATGATAGTTTATTGGAATTAAAATGTTTTAGATTTTAGCTATACAGGTAATAAAAAAAAAACATTTCTTAAATTAAAGATAATAATAACTCTATATTATACCACTTAAAATCAAATATCAATTTAAAGACGCCATTCTCTTAACAAATCATTCTAATTTTTCATATAAATGATACTTGGATACACGCTCACACTTTTTGTGTATTGCACATCTGCAGAAAATGCGATTTAATTAAAACTTAAAAGAAGAAACTTAAGAATTGAAAAAGGTACGAGCAACAGGTTCCCCTTTCAGGAACGTTTTTCCTCACATCAGTTGCGACGTAAATGCTCCAAAAAGTAGTGCACTGAGGGATGTAAATAAATCCCAGGAGAAGTACTTAATTAGAGAAAAGTACCGTTACGACGTCATTTATCAGCTCGTGGTTAAGAGTGAGGAGCAGGAAAATGTATATGTCTGCGGACAGAAGTCATTTCTTCGGAATGGAGGATCTCTTCCATGCAACATCTTTCAAAACCACTTAACATCAAGAACAAGGCTTATCATTGTAGTGCTTTTACTTTTGGCAAGTATGTTTCATCCATCAAGATGCGAGCGTTGGATTAACGAAGACTACTTCTACGTATTCGACGGTTCCGTCACCTGCATATTTAGAACAGATTTCTGCCAACATCGTCGCCGGGAATAAACCTCAGGAACTAAATCTGGATCACCAGATGACGGAGATTAACATATGGCCTTCCATTGGTTCGAGATACTACCAGGAGAGTGAAAGGTTTGTCTTTGGGAGGGCTCTGTGTCAATAAGGGCATTCAACTTGGACACATTTGACCATAATCCTTAAAGTGGACAAATAAGTAACAAAAATAACATAATTCTATTCTTGACTAAATATTCTTTCACTATATAGGCATAAAAATGCTGACATATGTACTTTTTATCTCAAATATCATGTTATGTATTTATTACAAAATTGAGTGTCTCGTTTAGCATGTAACTATCAGAATATGCAAGTTTATATTATGTTGAATGAGCTTACTAGTTATCGAGTTGACCAGTTTTCAACCCCTCACCAGTTCAGCTTCTACTATAGCTATAGCTCTAACTTTTTGTCATCGAGTAAGTGGGCGAAAAATAACAACCAAATTCCAATATAGAACCTGGCAAAAAAATTACTTTGGAAATCGTCGAAGTCACCGGGATTGTGTTCTTCTGGTTGTGAACAAAACTTTAGACAGGAATATTGAATGTGAATATTGTTTTATTCCTAATATACGAATTTAGTACGCTGTGTCCGAAATTCCCAAAAGAAGAGAAACACAGCTGCTTAATGGCAAACAGTAAATTTCATAATTTTTTCTAAGGGACCATTTTACTTGGCCAGGTTTTTTTTACAACCTGCAATTGTTTTCGGACAGATACAAGTAAACAAAAAAACTATAAGTTGTTTTTTGGTTACAAACAATGGTTACTTAAAAATAGAATTGAATATTATTTATTTCTAAACACGATGTTTTTACAGTGCAACTCAAAGTTTGTAAGACACTCATTTTTTTTTACTTGGAGCAAAAGAAAAATAACTAAAATCCTTCAATCCATTTTTTTTTATCAATCATTGTCTTCGCTAAAATTCCCAACTTCCGGGATTATTTTCTGTAGATGACAGTTCCCAATGATTCTCAAAGAAGCACATAAAAGGCACACCTTATTATCTGAAAGAAAAAAAAGATAATTTTCCAAATTCAAGAATTTTTTTTGGTTCTTGAACTGGTTAAAGTTTTGATCAAAAGCAGAAGATAAAAAATCCGGGGACTTGGGTGATTTTCAAAGTAATTTTTGTCATGTTTCTGTGTTTAATGTTACCAATTAGTTTGTTATTTCATCTACTTACAGAGAGCAACAAGTTGGAAAATTAATCAGTCTTAATAGCTATTGTATAAGCTAAGCTGTACGAGTTTGAAAACTGGCATGATCTCAGTAGGATGGATATTTGAGGGTGGAACCAGGATATAATTTAATGATAGCTCTCCCCGCACTTAATTCTACATTCAGTTTATTTAAACTGGCATTATTGCTCTTAATATTAAGTATAATTCTCTACAGACTTAAGGGTTTATAGAGACACTTCTATATGTTTGTAGTAGTTAGTAGAAAGAAAAAGATAAATAATTTAAAGTTGGCGAAAATATACTTAGATAATATTGGCAATACATTAAAGAAATAAACTGGAGACTTCACAAAAAATAGCAAAACCTAGTTTTATTATTAATTTGGATTGTGTTATAGAGTTGACATGCGAACAGTTAATGCCAATTTTTATCAACATTATTCAGAGATTAATACAGAATTGTGCAAATTTTTCTATTCGGATTACAATGCCGCAAGTGTTTTTGAAAATTTTCCAAATTTTGATGAAGAGAACAAGTAAAGGCTCAAACTCTTATTTAAATCATATTAAATTACTAGTCTACAATAAAAGTCGAAGCTTGCCAAATCCAGACAACAGCCCATGTTTCCATTCCAGCATAACCCTTCCCTCAGTGGAGAATCTCACCCTTGATATCTTTCACCATCCAGACCCATTTAGCATGAAGTCCACCCGATACGGATGAACTCGAGCTCACATTACAGTTGACTGGCCGCACGTATCGACATATCTTGTAGTATTTACAACTTTCTAAATTTTAATGAAGAGAATTAGTAAATACAGAAACTTTTAATTAAATCATATCAATTTACTAGTCTACATTAAAAGTAGAAATACGCAAAATCCAGACAACAGCCCTTATTTCCCATTTCAGCATAACCCTTCCCTCTGTGACGAATCTCACCCTTGAGCCCTTTTACCAACCATCCAGACCCATTTAGCATAAACTCCATCCGATACGGATGAATTCGAGATCACATTACAGTTGGCTGGCCGCACGTATCGACGCATCGTGCAGTATTTCTATTTACGGACGCGTATATTGAAATTAATTCAACGTCCCTCCCATCACAATAGAGAGTCACGGAATCTAGATTTTACTTATCTTGACCACGGTCCAGTGAGTGCCAGCCACAACAGATGCTTTATCACAATCCCGCTCTTCAAGTGCGTCCCCTTCCTTACCTAAGATCCCACACTTTCACATCCATTAGCTAAAGATTAATGACCCACCCTAGAAATCTCTTCCCCCAGCTGATTCACGTGACAAGGGTGTCCCATTCCAGATCACGTGGTTCATCCCTGAGGCACCCCCGTGGATCTAATTCCGAAGTTTTCCTACCCGCCGCTATCACGCTTTACCTGCTTTTCCCACTCTAATTAACCTTCCGCTATTTTCGCAGCGAATACTTTTCCGAAGTTTTCCCATTTTCACAGGGAATTAGGGGACACTCATTGGGTCCTACACTAAATTCATTTCCTTAGCACCGAAAACTCAATTCTACAATTTGATCTCAATTTTAAGAGCTACTAAATGAGACACTTCGGAAATATAAGTCATCGTCTCAGAAGACGGCCTTTTTCATTTGTAAGAAAATTTGATTTATATACTTGGCAATTATATGATACATTTTATGGGGAAGAAATAGGGTATTGATATAGGTCCAGAGTGTTATCTTAGAATATATCTTAGCTTAGCATAATTCGTTTCCTAACAAATAGATTTGAATCTGTATCCTAATTTAAAATGTTACTTCAATTTTAAAACTAAATGTGTAAAGAGCTACTAGTTTAGTACAAAAGTATAATTCAACTGATTGCCTCATAGGCTATTTCTATATATTTGACTATGAACTTCCTATTTTTTTGAGGAAGTAGTTTTAAATATTGGTCATTCCATTCCAAATATGCAAATGCCATTTCACCTAGCAAGTATAGCTTAATTCTTAATTTAATTAGTAATATTTAATATTTTAGGGTGATTTTAACAGAAAAGAAAATGTTAAATTAATATCCAATTAGTGGTAAACAGATTTGAAAAGAACGATTGCGTATTCGGCTTAAGACTTATTGAGTAAGACTTTATATACATTGGAACATTTTCAGAAGAACTAGGGTTGTCCATTGTTCATTCCGTAAAATAATAGCGTAACAAATAGCTTTAAATCTGAATGAGAGTAGCTAAATGAGTAAGATTTAAAATAATAGGTATAAATATCTACAAAATTTGTTTCTAAAAAGATAGAATTTCACTCGATAATCAAAATTGTGGGTCAGTAATAAATAAATTCAAAGCATGTTTTTTATGTAGAATTGAAATGCATTCAAAATTAAACAAAAATGAAAAACTATTTAAGAAATTAGATAAAAATCTGCACACAATGTGAAAGTAACTAAACTTGTACACATTGTTACAATGTATTAAACAAAATTATTAAATTAATAATAATTGACAAAAAATGTATTGTTACAAACTAATCATTTAAAAAGAAAAACATTATATCGTAAAGTGTAACCTTTAAAAATTGTTGTACGATTTATTATAATCAAACAAATTTATCTTTGAAGTTTAGAAAACCCTAACAGTTGTCGCCGACCAAACGATATAGTGGTTAGAGTGATAGCTTCTAGACCGCGAGTTTGCAGGTTCGAGTCCAGTGTAAGGCATGGGTGTTTGTAAATGTATGTTGAATTGTCAAATGACGAATGTTTCAGTGAATTATAACCCTTGTGTTGCTGACGGTGACAGATAATCTGAAAAAAACAACCAATCCTAACAGTTATCAATCCAATAAAAAAAAACTGAAAAAAGATAATTGATATCGAAAGTTGTATACCTTTTATTTTAACGAGAACATAATGAATTGATAAACATACAGATTATTGGAATACAGTCATTGTAAAAAATTAACTTTACTGTACTATAGTACACAATACATACAGTGATTTAAGAGTACATAATAAAACGAAATATAAATAACTTATGTGAACATGAAAATTCAAAAACTTAATTCATGAGAATTTTCTTAATATAAGTAATCAAAAAGATTGAAATGTACAATCTAAATACATAAATTATAAATTCTCATAAAGTGAAGCTTTTATAATAACTGATGTATGATCTTAAAAATAATCGCCAAAATAAGCCTTTTCTTTAGTTTGGTCACTTAATGAAAATGTCGTAGAATCCATTGAAATATACGCATCTTATTTTCATATAAAAAATGCGAATCATATTTAAAAATGTAAAGAGTTATAAAACTTTACAAATATTAAAAATAAACACCGAATAAAATATTTTAACAATTAAATATAAAGATTTGTGCATAATTTGTTAGAAGTTAATGCTATAACAGGCCCACTTTTTGTTACAAAAGATGAAAACTTAATTATCTGTCTTCAATCAAATCGTACTGCCAGTAGTGATTGACAGTGCTCGTCATCTGAAATGTCCTTTATTACAGAGCTAATAAATTTTGATTACTTATTAGCCGGTCTTACAGAGAGGTTTTATTATCGTTTAGATAATTCCTCTTTTTAACGCTTTTGAGGTGAATTTACCCTTGCTAACGAGCTGGGCAGGCTTCCACTTAATGATAATAAATCATGATGTAATTTCAATGATGAGGCTTTTCTTATAAGAGGTCATTTTTTACAAAGTCTTTTTCTATTTCTCGAAAAAGGAAACTCCTGCATTTACTGTTTTCTTTCACACATTCCAACGCACCGTTTAACTTTTTATCACTCTTAAAAGCTATTCAAGTTTTCAATTGAAGGCTTAGTGATTAATTAGTTCGGATCTGTGATTAATATTTCGTCACATTGAAATAGTAAAATTTACTTCTCGCTTCTTAAACCATGGAAAGTCCATTTTATTATTATGGAATTTCTTTTTAATCGAATCATATCCTTTAAAAATAATTATTGTTGACTAAATTTTTGTATATATTAGATGATTATTATTAAATAGTTTTAAATGCATGGAAGTACAAGATTGTGGGTTTGAGATAATACAGCAATAGTTTATATATATATATATATATATATATATATATATATATATATATATATATATATATATATATATATATATATATATATATATATATATATATATATATATATATATATATATATATATATATATATATATATATATATATATATATACTGTCACAGATTAAAATTAATATTTCGTCACATTGGAATAGTCAAATTTACTTCTCACAGATAGTAAATGCTTGGAAGTACAAGAGATAATACAACACTAATTCACCAAAAAAGAGATATAGTCATAAATTAAAAATAGTCATAAATAGTCAAAATAGTCATAAATTAAAATTGATATTTTGCAAGTGGTTATGTTTATTTACTATCATTATCCTGTGTTTAAAAATGGCTTTCAAACAACTTAAATAATGATGTTAGTTTGAAAGGCATACAAATACGAGTGTTTTAGGAAGGAATTAGTCTAATTAAACAGCTGAGTAAGTTCCGAAGACTCCTATTTTTACCTATTTTGATTTTTTTTATTTGTGAGTAAGTTGCTTTTAGTTGAAGCTTCTTGATGAAAACGTTTTTAGTTTAACCGAGTGAGTTTTTCAAATCTGTTAGATACACGAAATGATGCGTGCGTAGTGCGAGTCCACAAAATTTTTAAGGAAAGGAGTTCATTATATTGCAAAATGAACCACGTAACGTCTTTTTTAGAGACTTTAAAAAACGTACTTTCAATGAAAAAAAACCGGTAGAACACACATATTCTAGGTATCACATTTTTCATTAAAAATTTAACGTGATATATAAACGGAAAAAAAAATACTTCTCCTCTTTCAACAGTTGTTGGAAAATATTTCGTGATTTGCTTGGAAGTCTTTATTAAAGGAAACAACAAAGAAAATGGTTTTAAAATATCTTTTTTTTCTATAGCTCGAAAGAATTATTCTCTCAGTGGAAAGATTTTTTCCCGCTTTGGTAGACATGCTCATCCTCATTCTTTTGACTTTTTTCTCAAAAAAGTTAAACTGGTGGCAGTAAAACGAAGATTGTCTTAATTCTTTAGTTTTGAAAAAAAAAATCTTTCTTAAAAGAATTTAACAAAAGTAAACTTTACTGCTCTGTATTAAAACAGCCAACGGGGATAAATTTTCACTTTTTTCCCCCTACCCGTATCATGAAAAAGTTTTAACTTTAATTAAGTTTATCTTTTGAAAAGCTAATTAAAAACGCTTTGTTAGAAATTTGTGCTAAACATAACCAATTATTTTTAATTAATTTTTATGGTATCGTATATAAAAACTATTAAAGAAATACTTTTTCTATTGGTATTTCAAAAGTGGATACTTTGAAACTTTTATTAAGAAAAAAATACTAATTACACAAGTGATTTCCAGAATATTTTTGAGAAAAATATTAATTTGCAAATTTTTTTTCTAAAGTTTTCTCTTTACTATTTAAATAGAAAATTCAATAAAAATTATGTTATTTTGAATTTCACTTTCACCTATAACCAGCTGTATCTTGATATTAAAAGTGTCATACATATATATTCACTCACATTTTTCCACAAATAACTGCACTAAAAATATTATAATTACCCCACATTTAACTTTTAAAACTGATGAGCAATTTATTAGAATACCATTTAAATTTAAAGTATTTAAAAAGTAATTTGTACAATACTATCTGAATATCTTCGAATTAATTTCAGTCTTTGTTGAAAAAATATCACAATTAAAATTTTGGAAAAAACAAGGCAAAAAATGAACGAATAGCTTGAAAAATAATATAAAGACAGGATCAAGATAAGAAGCTAGTCTGTGAAATTACCGTTATCAATATGTTGAAAATTGGTTGTCAGATAATGATATAAAAAATCAGCCTAGTGGTAAAATGATTTATCGACGTTTATCTTCATCAATCACCGCAAGGCCAATTAATCCAGTGAAGAAACAATTGTGTAATTCCGTGATTAATATTTCAATGGGCTAATCAGTTTTAGAAGCCTTTACTCCGTACAAAGTTAAGGCTTCACACTTACAAATAGAACGAGTGAAAATGTGCACGTCACACTTTCTCTCGGAACATTGTGAGGTGAAATGAAAGTAAATTATCAGCCCGATTTTTTACCCTGATGACTTCGTTCCAAGGCTCCGTGAAATGACTGACGGCAGTTCCCACATAACTTGCAGCTGCTTTGTTCCTAATGTTCCAAAGATAAAATTCTGGAAAACTTTCGCACCGCTGATGAAATTTTGTTCTTATCATCGCCCTTTGCTAACACCTTTGCTTTCTCGTCAGGCAGATCTTTGACGGAAACCCGAACAAGTTACTAGAATAAGCCAAAATCCGCCGTCATTTTCTCGCCAATTTTCAAACTTCGCCAAATAAAGAGCCCTTAACATGTTGATTCTATTTTTGATTTTTCCTTCTTAAATTAATTTATACTCATCTTAAGTTAGGGATTTTATGGTTATTTTAAATGTACTTATCTTCAGCATTTAAGGGAATTTTCCAAATGTATGTAAATTTAAATCTAGAACATAATTTTTAAATTAGCTTTTCGAGATTATTAATCATTGATGAAAAAATAATTGGGATTGCGCATAGCAAATAGTACGTGCAAAAAATAGTTTGAAATCTCACACATCTATTAGATAAAACCTAAACTAAATTCCAAATATTTGAGAAATGGAAGCAAATCATATCTGATACGCACCATTTGTACAGTTAAAATTTAGAATTTTTTTAAATTTAGTAATGTATTTCTATGTTTAATTTTATTTGTTCAACCATATGTGATGATATAATTATCATTTGCTTTCTTTACCCTTTGCACTTTATGTATAATTTTTTTAGTACTGTCTTGTTGTTGGATCAGTGAAGAATTTCTTACAAAACTTCACATACAAACTTTTTTCAAGTTTGCCATCACATGTGTTACAAAAGTTCTACAAAACATGAAATATTTCGAACAACTGACCTCATATTAACTGGTTTCACTTTCCCTCTCACAACTTATCCTTAATCTCACCAATCATATTTAAATGCCAAAATAGGCCTTGCCCGACCGAATGTCTAACGTTGAAAATTCAAACATTTAAGGAAACAATGAGTGATTATGCAAAAAGTGATAAGTGATATGCAATAAACAATAAGTGATGAAACGATAAGTGACTACAATTACGCCACGATGGTTAGCCTCAAACACAAAGTTTAAAGGTTTTTTTTGTTTAATGTAAAACAATCCACTAATTCAATTGATATTATGCCAATTTGTTGATCCACAACAAATACATGGCCCACTCTGTGACCAACATAAAATCATCGGCTAAACCAAAATTTTGACTGCCAGTTGTTTCTACGTGATTTTATTTGTATACTTAAACGCTAATATTAGATCTCTTCATTCACTCGCTTGAGTAGAGATTGAATCTTTTCGGATTAATATATGACAATATGAAACATTTAAATACACTCCCTTATCTTTATTTTGATTTGTAGTCATATTTAAAACTTTAATTCATATTTTTAAAGCATTTTAGAACTTATAACAGTAAGACCAATTACGTATTGTTATAAAATTTCCTATCAAAGGAACAGTAATATTTATAGTGGTTGAAAGAGTAGTAGATGAAATAATCGATGCAAAAATTGGTACCAATGTATAGAATGGATGCATATCAAACAGAATTTAAATTACAATCTGAAAGCTCGAAAATTACTTTTTATTTTTACTATTTGAAAACAAAACATTAAAATAAATGATAATAATTACGCAATTCTGGAAAATAAACATTTTTCGCATTTATAGAAACAGAGACTATGCTCTAATAACTTATATAGTATATTAAATTAAATCTGTTAATTTTTTATTTCTTTTTAGTTTAGAAAAGATCTTATAAGAATTAATATCACCATACCTTTATACTCATTGCATACAACAGCGATCTATTTCACATATTTGCACACTGGGAGTTTTGAAGGTGTGAAATATTTTTATTAAAGCGGAGATGGAAACTCCTTTATACAATTTATTTTTTGTCTTTTTTAATTGAAAAATATCTCATTTTATCTTTAAAAAAAATCATAAACATTTTGAATCCCATCGTTGTTTCACACAGTTAACTATGTTTACTGAAACTGCATTAAAGTCGTTGTGCCATAACAGCTCTATAGAAAAGAATGAGGTAATCCCGACAGAGACAAAAAGAAATGGAGGATAAATAAATAGATTGATAATTGTCACCCTGAGTGAATTACAGCTTATTGGCTCGTTTGACGTCATCACAACAGTTTTCAGAGCTCGAAATTGATCCTCAAAACAAAGGATGGTTTCAGAATGAAGGAAAAGAGACTCGTTCGAGGAAACTATTTTTCAGATTGCATGTGGACTCAGCTTTTAAAAATAAACAATGTCTTTCTCTGAGTCAAATTTGTTTCGCTTGAGAAAGTCATTTACCGTTAACAACCTTTTTCCGTTAATACGCTTATAAGAAAGTTATTGGATATTTTCTCTCCCCTTCGTTTTTCTAATTTTCATAAAAGCGTTGCATCGAATCAATATATGCTGCAAATTTGCGTTTGTAACATAGAGGAGATTACATTTCCTTAATGACGTTTGAAATTACTTTTAAATGCAACACGTTTTAAGCTCTTCCTGTGAGGAAAATTCAGTTGTTGGCCAAGAGAAACATTTGAAATGCTTTAATAGAAGCTCTAATTGACTTTCATGATCTAAAACACATATTACATTAGTATAAACATATTTAAGTAATGTTTTATATTTGGACAAATTTAGGAAACTAAAATATTTATATTACCTATTCCAAATTAATATTTAATCGATAATTCATTATTTAATTAAACAAAGTCATCTGTAAAAATGATTGCATCAAAAGAAACTTGTGTATTAAATAGAATACTTTTTTTTATTTCTTGCATGGATCCTTTTAGTTTAGATTACGTTTAGATTATATAAACAAAATGTTATAGGGGGAAATGGAATGACGTGTCATGACAGTTGCCAAATACGATATATCATTCGATTTTTACTGGTGATGCTATGTCAATATTTTGTACATTTTGACATACGATTCTTGTTTGAGAAGCTTTCGCAAATAGGGGGGAAATACCATTTAATAATTGGAATTCTGTTTTAAAATTATAAAATGTATCAGTTTCAACTTATTTATCGCACTGAATCTTCTCATTGAACGAAGAAAACAAAATGTATTTATACAATACAGTAGTTGTTATTTAAAAAAAATCAATCGAGTAACAACAAAAAACATAGCATATTTGTTAATATTTCAATATAGTTGTCATGTGCTCTTTTCAATAGGTTAAGTTATTTACTATCAAAATTGTAAGCATGAAAATACGACAGTGACTGATAGCCTCCAAAACTTGATAGAAAGCATTATTATCGACAACGAATCTATTTGCCAAGTTTAAAATGGATTGTATGGCAGCAAGTGGGCTAATTAGTCTTCATGTAGGATAATAGAATCGTATGTAAAAGAGGCCTTTTAGTGGCAGCCTCAAAACTTGGTAAAATGCATTTTCATCGACAAAAAGTCTATCTGTCAAGTTTGAGCTTGATTGGATGACGATAAGTGGGTTAAAAAAGTCTCCTCGTATTTTTCCCGCCACAAATAATTACAATCAAAATTAGTATAAAAAAAATTTCAAAATATACGTATAACTGTTTGACATTAAATTTTTTAAATACAAAGTGTTGGTTGTCTGAAAAAATTATTGCATGCTGCAAATGTAGCTTTTATATATGTTTGATTTCTAGTTAGTCTAAATAAACTATATCAATTGATTGGCAGAAAATAAAATTAATCAAACTGTTATAAAATGGCCAGTCACTGTGGTGCCAATGTCCTTATACAGTATTAAATATTCAAAATTAACAAGATCAAAATATAAATATTTATTTGTGTAAATACTTTTTAATTTCTCAACATATCATAATTCGGCTTTAAATGCTATCTGATTCATGGTGTGAACGTTTTCAGATCAATATATACTAACAAATGTTATTGCAAATCCCGTAAAAAAGCAAAATACATCCAAAAATATTAAAAAGTTGTTACTTTAGAACTTTGACAGATGGTTTTCAATGTGAGATAGTATATATTCCACATTTCAAATAATACTTCACTTAATGGAATAGTTTCGAAAACATGCAATTTCAGTCTTAGTAAAAGTTAAATAGATGTTGTAATATAAGTTTGATTATTTTAACATCGTCAATTAAGGAAACACAACTTCCTTTCATCTCCAGTTTTGTATCAAACATATATTATTTCCTCTGTTGAGGAAGTTATTTATCTTGTATATATCCAAACTAAATAGTTCATGTATCTACCATTGAAAAATACAAAATTCTTGTGCAGTGATCATCAGGGTGTGCATTACACGTCCTTTTGAAGGATTTTTATCAATAATCATCTAATGAGAAGTTACTTTCGTTTTATAAAATTTTTAACTTTAAATTCGTTAAAACTTTCATTTCTGACGGAATTATATTATACTGCGAGCCAGAAATATATATACTTATGTTTCTGATGATAATTTTTTGTATGACGTAATGGGTTCTTTTCAGCTTTGCAGAAACTGTTAAATTGCGTAAATGGAAATTTTACAAAATCCAGTTAGAAAAGAATGGCAAATAGCATTTTTTTTTTCTTCTTTTTTTTCTTTTCTTTGTAAAACGTAAAAAAATAAGTACTCCAAAAATTAAAGAAAAGTGTAAACATTAAAAATGTGATGTAAAGGAGGTTCTAAGAAACTTGCGTATCACCCCTTGTTGACAGCGACTTCGTAAATGCAGGTATTTTTCATATCGAAATAATCAAGTTTGTATACAAATTGTACCACTCGCGCACTATAGCAATGTTCTTCATACACTTCTTGAATTAAAATGTATCAAATGTTCTCAATTAGATTGAGGACCGGGCTTGTTAGTGGGTGTTTAAGAACGGATACATTGTTAGGTTTTTCTAACATTGGGTGCATTGATAGGCTTGTTGCAGTGTTGGAACTCCAGAACAAAGTTTATTTAGCTAAGATGGCCATAATTTTCTTTTTACAAAATGTTAATTCATTATCGTAAAGCCATTTCATACCAAATATCAATAAGAAAAATACTTCTTGAGTTTGTGTGTTCCGTTAATATTCAGATAGCAAAAAATGAGTAACATTCGAATTGTGTTGCTAAATATTTAGCTATATCACATATTCTAATTTTAGTTTCTAAGAAAGCTCTTTAGCATTTTGGTAAAAAAGGATCCATAGCTTTATACCTTGTTAAGAATGAAATACTCAGTTCGTTTTCATTAAAATTTCAGAGTAAGGTGAAAAATGAGTTTATAGTGTCTCGGTATATATATCATAGAGTAATTATCGTCCAACAAGAAACAACAAATGATATTTGTCTATTGTAAGAAAAATTTTCCGATCCAGAAATATACTTTTGAAAACGACTTGAATTTTTCTCCCTGTAAATTATATAGCGTATACATCATGCTAAATTTTAATTTTTTACACCTGTGAATATGACGCATAACCACTTGATAAATTAGAAATTGTGTAATTAGGTTCCCGTTGTTCTTCTGGCTTAGTGATTATTTGTGTCGATTTACTAGACATTTTCATATGTGAACTATATAATCACATTCTGAACACAATATTTATTTAAACAATCATACTTTTAGAAAGACGTACTAGTGTTAAAATTTGTTAACACTTTTCGAGATAACAAATTTTAACTTCAAGCTGAGGATTTTGGCAATCCCATCTACTTATATCTCGGACGATATAGGTACGCGTCTTTGACTTGGCACTCAAATTTGTTTAACCCTCTAGTTCATAACGTAGCATATATGCTACACAACTTATCGAGGAGAAATCTTAGAAAAAATAAGCTTCGTTAGCACATGATGTTGCACATCTGCTGCACGACGATTTTAATTAACTATTTAATTAAATGGGTACTTAGGATTTTTTGAGATATTTTTTCAGCGGTCCAGGGGTAAAAAGAAGGCAAAAAAAAATTTATTTTATTTAAAAAATAATATGCACTAGAGGTTTAAAACTTAGATTTTTCATATATTTTTGTAACAGCTGGTTCTTTTATATTTTGGTACAGTAAACTCATGTGTAATGCTTTTTTAAACATTGAACTTTGTGTATCCTCCATATACAATTTCACGTGTTTTATGCAAGGCTGCACCGATCGTAAGCCGTCATATGTCAACTATCGGTGAAAAATTAAGTGTTTATGAATTTTTGGTTTGAAATGTATTAACATTTTGCAGGACTCTCAACACCAATAGTTAATAGGATCATATTATCCAAACAAAACTTATGAAAATTTCATGTGAAGTAGTTATCACATAATTGGTCATTTTTTTCATTTAGGAAATTATTTTTTAACTGCTAAAAAAATATAGAGAATCAAAAGTATCTTTTAATACTCTTATTACAGAGTACTATGGCTTTTAATCAATTCAGAATAGAAAAATCCACTCACTCTCTGATAAAGGTTTATCTTATGATCAGGGAATGCAATATTATAGTAGCTTTGGAAAGCTTATTACAGAGTACTATAGATTTTGAGTCATTTCAGAATTAGCAAATCCACTAAATATCTGACAAAGGTTGATCTCATGACTAGTGAATGCCTTATTATAGTAGCTTTAGAAAGCATGCTGAAAGTCAGACGTGCTTCCAGCAAATACGAACAAAGTGCATTGATTCAAGCAATTTAAAAAAAGCTACAAAGATTTAATAGAGTAAAATGGGTGATTCTGAAACTAAAGGGAATTTGAGGAGGTAAAAAACCTAAAAATAAAAAATAGAAAACAAAATTGAAACTTTACTCTTGGAATTTTATTAATAAAACTAACACATTTTCCACTTCTAAAAAAGGTAAAGAAAAAATATATTTTCTAGAAAAACCAGTTTCCTAATTTTGCTTGTAACCTCCTTGGTTAACACAACCCATGGAGGTTATAAATAAGTAGAAATAAGTAGCTTGCCCTGCTTAAAATCTAACCTAAAAGACTGAGGATACATTGGCTTTTCTTTTAGAGAAAAATTAGCTATATGATAAAAGTTAATGGCAAAAGTATGCTTAACACTATAAGGAATAACATTACTGAATATGGAGGTTACAAAAACAAAAAGAACTCACTTGATTTTCGAGGATTGGACAGCTTTTCACAAACAATATAAAACTATACACATCCAACAACATCACAAGACAAAATGGTTGACTTGAGCTTCATTTCAGCTCTGGTAAAGAAGACTGCACTGCTATCTAGTAGAACTTTAATCAAGTTGAATATATTTCATGGAGGTTATTTCAGCACCCCACGGACAACTTAGGTGCTTAAAATAAAGTGGTAAAATAAATTAAAACTTATATTTCTTTGTGATTAATTAATTATTTATATAATAAATAAATGTTTAACCCAGATTTTTCCACAAATATATTATTAATCAAGTTTATTTCTTCAGTTAACACTAAAAAAACAGGGCTGGGGACATTCAATGAAGGTTACATTTCCCATACTTTAGATTTTCTTAAAAAAAAATAATAAATAAATATGTAAAATAAAGACTGAAAATATTAAATGTAAACTTTTTTTTCTACTTAGCACCAATTTCCTCACTTAAAGGAATAAATATTAAGCCAGTAAAATCACTGTGTCTGAAATTTCCCCTTAATTTCATAATCACCCAAATACTCAAATTAAATTAATGTTTAGGATAAACGGTTCTTGTAAACAAAGGAATAGTCAATAAAAAATCTATACAATTAACTGCATGTTTTCTAAATCATGCAGCTCCCCAAAAAATACATTTTAACAAACATGTGTGTTTAAATATCAGTGGAAAACAGTGGAAATATGACTCCTTTTTGCTAGACCATTTTGCCAGACTTGAATTTCTACCGTAAAGTGATCAAGTTCCTAGTCTAAAGAAAAGGAACGGGGAATTTATAGGGATAAGACAACAAGAATATACATTTCAAGCCAATGTAAAACACGGATAATTTTAATGATTCCTACTTAAAATGTTAAACAAAAATGAGGCATTCAAACATGAATACGTTTTCAAAACGTCCTGTCCAGGTGCCTTACACCGAAATAAAAAATAGTTATCTTATCTCTAGAAAGAGGCAGTCAACAGGGAAATGTCTACAAAGAGAACAATACTGTAACGATAGAGTTATAAAAAAGATTGGTTTTGGAACTTCACCAAAAACAATCTACAAAAGAAAAAAAGTGGAACGTTTTATTCCTCGAAGACACTACTTTGGATGGGCTAGATTTACTTTTCAGCTTTCAATGTTGCTATCAGTATTTAAAGAATTACATATCCTAAAAGCGTGTCACAAGAACTAAAAATCTTGTACATTGCGGAATATTTTTGGAGTCAGGGTGAAAGGGGTATTTTTTAAAATCTATCAAAATGTGATTTTTAGTTTCAATATTCACTCCACTCCTCTAAAACACTTAATGTCAGATGTTGTGACTTATGAAGGAGGTACATTAAAAAGTACAAACTTCAAATACTTTTTAAAACATTATACCCCATTCATCTACTTTACCTTTAAATTCCCTTTCGCAGTAAACCACAGCGTTAATGTTCCATGTTTAAATCGTTTATATTAACTTGGATTTTGTGTGCGTGTGGGTGGGAGGCTATGTATGTCGATGGCGTAAAAATCTGAGGAAGCCTAATTAACCCCCTTTCCGTTATCCAATGAGGCTGGAACCTCGCAGATAGATTCGATGTCGATGACAATGCATTCTGTCAAAATTTTGGGGGCTGTTTTTGTCACTAAAAGGTCGCTTTTATGGAATATTAATAAACCAA
Source organism: Linyphia triangularis (assembly GCA_963978545.1). Taxonomy (NCBI): domain Eukaryota; kingdom Metazoa; phylum Arthropoda; class Arachnida; order Araneae; family Linyphiidae; genus Linyphia; species Linyphia triangularis. The sequence goes on from OZ021721.1 coordinate 17,029,446, forward strand.
CTTGTCGTCATCAAATCGCGTTGAAATAGTATTTAACCGATCATTGAAGAAACTCTTTCCTGTTGAAAAAATTCTTTAGTAAATAAATTAGGAATTTTTTTAAATTAGAATAAATAAAAGGTATTTGGATATGAATGCATAAATTCCTATCCATTTTAATGAATAAATTTTGAAAAGTAGTTTACCGCATATTTTGCTAATAGAGATGTTTTTAATATTTAAAATTAGATGCAAACACCAAGCATGAAAATTGGTAATGCTTATGAAGGATTTATATTAAAAACTCTGTTTTTATGTGTTATATTTCTAAAATTGAAATTGTAACAGTATCACCTTCTAACTTAACCGTAGAGGAAATAAGAAATGTTTAAGCTTTTGGAAGTATTGTTTTTGATGCAGTTAATTTTGTTACGTTTTAGTGCTCTAAAACCATTATGCGACCACAAGACTATTTAAAGTTAGTAACACTACGTGTTTGGCTACTTTCAGCAACTAAATCAATTGTTATGTGGTACTGAAAACTTAACATGACGACTGCTGTTTTCTAAACATTTATATCGCATTGGAGATTGCATTTGTAGATAGTAAAATACTCTCTTCAACAAAGAACTTTTTGTAAACACGATCCACTTGCACTATTAGCCATGAGGAACTCGCGAAAAAAGTGAATAAAAAATAATTCAGGACACTTTCAGAATCCGTAGAGCTTTTATTTGATGACTGTTTTTTCGTTTATTGTTTCTCTCGTTCCCAAGTTGCCGTTCCTTTGTACAGATGCTTAATTATCTCGAACGATATAATCACCGTTTCCGTTCTGCCTGAAGTACAGGGACGCCGTTACTACAATCAACGAATTCAGTTCGCTACTTATTCAATTCATACGCATTACAAGATTGAAAGAAGCCTTTGCTAGAATATTTCATTTGATTTAGTTTGCAGCCATAAGCTGCGTCAAACGATAGTAAAAAGGAAACTTCATATTCCAAAGTATTAGCACGAACTTAAATGCATAGTATTATGTATTAATATTCCCCTAAAAAATAGAAAGTTTTCTTAAACAATTACTTGTTCAATTATAGAATTTTACTCTGCCTTTTATGCAAAATGATTGATAGGAACCTAACCAATAACGGATTTAATCTATCCATATTATATTTAATGAAGTCACTAACAATTTACAATTAAATTAGAGGTGAATGGAACTAAACTTTGGTAAATACGACATTCTCAAAATAAAGCTTGCATTTATGAAGCTAAGTACTACTCTTGTTATGTTAAAAAGAAAAGATTGGTTTGTAAGGGGAATTTAGGCAATCATGAAAATGGTAGTTTTCAACGGTTAACGAACAAGAACAGTCATCAGATCACAGTAATATGTAAAAATTAATTAAATTTTTTTAAGAAAAGGTAAGACCATTCGATTGATACCAATTAGAATGTTTCGCTAGAGTTTATGCGTTAGAAGAGCCTGTTACCTTTCAACACATTGCTTTTTATCTTAAAATACTGTAATAAAAATTCTAACTTCTTTTTTGTAATCAAAGAGGTTAAATAAATTGGTTAAAACAAAACAAAAAATTCCAATAAAAGAATTTTAATTTTCTCAATGAACAAATCGCAATTAATGTTGAATGATGTCAAGCATAATCTAATAATACATATTGAATTCACTCATCTCTTTAAAAATATCCTATTATAGTTTGAAATATGCTACTTTATCAGCCCGCTATAACTGCTATCATATTCATTACACACAAACGCATGGTCGAAGTAATATATTTTTTGAAATGTTATATGATACATTTCTTGTACTTCTCTTTATTTCCTGATACTTTTCCTGCATCTTGATTTTGCTGTTATTTGAAATAGATTATCTTATTCAAGGTGTCATTTCGTAGATCCTTGTAACAAACATTTTCATCTTGGTTTGACTTCCTGTCACATTCCCTGTAGTTTTATTTATTTAAAATATAACTATTTTTAGAGATATCTAGAATTTAAGATAGAACTGTTATTTAAAATAGATCATTTTATCCAAGGTGTCATTTCGTAAATCTATATTGCAAATATTTTTGTTGTCATTTTAAAAGAGTAAGTTACAGCGAATAATTAAGTAAACTAAGCTTCCATTTTTGTATTTGTTTGTATAAAAACGATTTGAAATGAAAGACGAGTACTATTTTTCTCTCATAGACAATCTTTCACTAGCTTATAAGCCGTTTTATTACGAAGATAAAAAGTGAAGTAATAAAACATTTTGAATTTCTAGATTTAGTTGGGGGAAGTCACCGAATGCAATACACTTTTTGTTGTAACTCCCTTACGACTCCCTAATTCACTCTTTGAATATTCCTTTTTTTACGACTATAAATTAGCTTAAAATTGTAATAGTGATATATATATATATATATATCATGAATATTATTTTCCATAAGAAGAGTTAATAATCCGGATAGTTAGGAAAAAAATTACAGTTTTTTCAATTGGGGAATATGGATTGCAAAGCGAAGTATATAATATGACATTTTCTACTAATATATAATTTTTAGATAATAGAAATTTACAAAACATACTTAGAAACAGGTTGAAAGCACGAACATCCTTCAAAAGCACTGTTTTAAATCAATAAATTTTACTTTTATATCCATAATTGCTCTAATTATCTGTATTTAATTTAACCAACTTAATCCATTTTACTCATGCTCCATCAGTTTGCACTTTTTAAAAAGGCAGGGTCTCTGTAACTGAACAGGTGCTGTTCGAAGAAGTCTTTAAAAATCAACAGAAACCTTTGTATATTCTCAAAATATATTTTAAAAAATGCACTATTACAAAAATAGTTATCGTTTTCCCAAATAACGCTTTAAGTACAGCAGTTCTATGACAAAAAATCAAAACTTTTTGTTTTGGTTTTCTTTTTTTCTCAACTTTCTGAAAAATCATGCAAAAATAATTTCCATATAAGCCAATGCACCGTGTTACGAAAATTTGGTCTGGTGACTATTTTTTCTCTTCAGATAAAGAAAACATATTGTTAAATTACAAAAAAATATACCTTTGCACTTTACAGCACATTAACTATTAGTATTTAAAGCACTTGTAATGTGAACCATATTATCAATATTTAGTTGCAAATAAAAAAGTTCTACTCAAACATATTTGGTGCTTTTTTTTTCAATGGATATATCAAACTTCTACATTTAAATTGTTATTAAAGTATAATCAAAGCAAACACATTATCTTGGAACAAAAGCAACTTCTGATAGTACATTTATTTTATAAACAATCAAGATAAAAATTTAAGTATTATTGAAGCCTACGTTAAACAATTTACAAGATTCTTATAAACTTCGAGAATCTCTAAATGAGGTTGTCTTTAAAAGCACTTAACCATGTACATATCTTAGTTTGACAATTTTACTACCACTACTCAATTTTGTTTCAAGACAACGATTATTTTGAATTTTATTTATTCCAATTCCACACTTATTATATGACCCGAAGCATATTGGCCCTAATGAGACACAATCAATTTGGCTCCTTTTATTGAAAAAGAAAAGGGAGATGAGATAATTAGTTTTTTTCAGTTTTACAAACTATGTAGTTTAGATAAATACAACATAGAAAGTTAGAGAAATGAGTTGCCCAAAAAAGTTCGCTTGGTTGATTCGAAATAAGATTTTTTCAACAGAAAGTAGTCTATGACCTGAAATTAATTCATGTTATTACTATAATGGTAAGAGGTGTTGTTGGTTATTAAAAATCCTATATATACCAGAAGAAAACCTACAGTTTTACCAAACCCAAGCTTTTATATTTACATTTTCACTTGCCCGAATCCAGAGCCTGAAATGCTTCTCATATTTATTTTTCTAATTTTCTTTATTGAATTTAAACAGGATTTTGTAAATAGATAATGGAAATACGTGAAAGAGGAAAATTCATATATTTTTTCAGAGCTGAAAATGATTTTCCGCACAGACACACAAATCTTATATTTAATATCTTTTTCCAGATTTGTTTAATCTAGACAGAACATTTCCGGGCAATAATGAAATAAGCATTTTTACAAATATTTAATTCCACGCCAATTATATTTAGCCTTCTAGTAAAGTTAGATGGTTCTATGTAATAAGGGAGAACTTATATTATAATCTAGCGATGAATAGATAAAGAACTCGAATAGGCCTAACAATAAGAGAAACTAGATAGAATATAAGACCAGTTATGAGTTAACTGATTCAGTGATCTATCTCAGAAATAAATTCAATGTTAAGTATAAATATTTATCGAAAAATACTGTGACTAATTGACTCATTATCAGTAAAGTTGTATACATATAAGCAAACATAGTTATCATTACATTATCATCTCGCACTTAATTTAGCATAATCCATAATACATAATAACTAATAAAGAATCCATGCTACAAAGCAAATTAATCCACAACATGTACTTTACAATCAAAAGTTCATTTGAGGCAAACACAATTTATTGCACTATATGAGAATGAATTATTGAATTACTAATGAAAAATCCCATTGCTATTTAAAAATCAATTTCATTTTAATACTTCCTCATAAATAAAGAAGAACACTCAAATACATGTAAAATAAAAATTGCATTGTATTTCATAAATATTGTGTTTAATAATTCCACATCAGAAGAAAGAAAATGCTACTTTCTTTTTCTTTAACGGATGTTTTCACTTTCATGAAGATGAACGTTGAAAATAATTGAAAAGGAAGAGCTCACTCAGTGGAAGTCACGTACGCAGTCTGATGACTGACAGTTACAAAATTACAGCTTGTATGTATTGGTACAAATGCTCATTCAAAAATAGGAATTATCTGTTTGATAAAAATACTTATGATAAATATCCATGCTACATAGCAAATTCATCCACAACAAATACTTTACAATGTATAGGTCAATTTGGTCAAGCACTATTTACGCTCTTTATGAGAAGAAATTATTGCATTGCTAATAAAAAGCTCCATGACTATTTAAAATTAATGCATTTAATAATTCCTCATTTAATATTTCCTTATAAATCAGGAAGAGCACTCAAATATATATAATAAAATAATAATACCAGTGCATTTCATAAATATTGTGTACCATAATTCCACATCAAATGAAAAAAATACTACTTTCTTTACCCTTCAAACGGATGTATTCAACTTCATCAGGATGAATGGTGACAATAATTGAAGAGCTCGCACAGTGGAAGTCACGTAAGCAGTCTGATGACTGATCATTACAAAATTTTAGCTTATATGCTTTGGTACAAATGAAAATGCTCTCTAAAAAATAGAAATTATATGTCTGATTAAAATACAAAATCAAAGATGTTAATTTTAAAAATAAAAACAAATTCCTATGCTATAATTTTAAGGAATCATGTTCAATTACATCGAGTATATTCTAGCATTATTTTTTGATTGATCATTATTTCATTTGATTTCAGGTGAAGTATGTCAATACAAACAAATATGATTTCAGATGACAATACAAAAACAATTAAAAGATGTCAATACAAAAACAGTTTAATGAGACATAAAGGAAAGTTATTTAAAGTAATGTCAAAGTGTAAATCAGAAAACCATGTTTCAGGAGAAACATTAAACAAAGTTTATCGATCGTGATTCTGATGAAGTTTTTAATTTATCTCTGCCGTGTTACCCAGACATTTCCAAATATATTAATACAAAAATTTAATTTCAAGCTCTGTTACAATATGTAGCGACAATAAGTGATTATTTAGTTGCAACTTCCTTCCAGCTCTCAAAATTAATTCACAAATTTAAATAAAAATATTTATTAAAACATAACATACAACTAATGCAACTCCATTGATAAAAAAAAAATTGTATCGCCGTACGTGAACATTACTTTGCTTTGCTTGGTCATAAAAATTGTAGTTTCTGAAAATTTTATCAAACATTGCATATGATATTTATATATTGATAATAAATTGCAATAAAATTTCTTTTAAAGTTTAAAATGAAAGAAGCACGATAGGACATGTAAATTATATTTCTTGGAATTTGTTCGATAAGAGGGGGACAAGTTGTCCTCTATGATTTTAGGGTGATACATCATAAACTATTTGCGCATCTCAAAAGTTTCTCATCTCAAAGTGCATATCTATAGAGATTTCAGAAAATATTCATTGAAGCATACCAAACAATCTCCTCGTGATATATCCTATATCAGACATTCTAATACGTGCCCTCTTGGAGGGTACCTCTTATGCGTACCCTTTTTCTGAGTAAAACTTTTGACATATTTTTTTGAGGATATCTTTTTGAATAGTTTCGTCAACATTTCAATACGGTATTTAAATTACATCCCTTTAGATAATTCCCAATCGAAAATAATTTAGTTCAACGAAATTAAACTCCAATTAAACCAAAGTGGAAAAAAGAAGAAAAAAACATGACAATCAAATATTCTTTGTCACTCTTTATTCTCTTTTTTTTTTTCAATCAAGCCACATTATATTTAAAACAAAAAAAGAAAACAAAAAACACACACCTTAACTTGAATCTTTCTTATCCCTTCATCTTCTAACAAGGGATCTTAAGAAGTGAAGCATGATGTAAAAGATAAGTGACATTTGTGTTGAAATAGTGGTCCAGGGGATCTCCCACCCGGAGTTTCAATTCCCCAGACACCCTGGGAGGATCTCATAAATCAAAAACGTGTCCGACAAGGCGTTGTTTCATTAGAAGTATGTGTTTGACGTTCTGTCTCAGGACAAATACCTCGTTAGCTGAGGAGGCATGAAACGATTTACTCTGTCCATCCAACCAACCAGATATTTAATTACACCACTGTGAGGGACATATTATCAATAGGATTAATTCATTAATATTTTCCCTCGGATTAAGGGCGTCAAGCTTGAATATTTGAGGCATGCTTTCTTTCCTTGTTCATTTGTGGGTATGTTTCTTTATTTGTTTAGTTAGTTGCGGTTTCTTATTCGAAGAATTACTGACACCTTGAGTAATAAGATGACTTATTTTCAAATACTTGCTAAATTGACAATTGGAGAAGAAGCCAAGAAGAGTTCGAGAAGGATTAAAATGTGGAATATAAAACATTTTTTCATAAAGTTGTTACAAATAACAGTGTTTTATTTTTGTTTCGTTTGCTTTTATCTTTAAAAATACTTTTTCTTTTGCTGTATATTGTAAGTTTATTTGGCAATAAAACCATTACATCTTAGTTTAATTTTTCCAATTTTTTAACTAGACCAGCCATGAAAAAATTCCTATGTTTCATCATCTAGACAAAATATTCTTATTGGTGAGGATACTAGACAATAATTTATCTATAAACTGAGAAGTAGTGACCTTTTAACCAGTGACCATTTAATATCATTTTAAATGATATTGCATACTGAGTAATAACTTTAAGCAATTGAGAATGAAAGATTTAATTATTTTTAAAAACTGCTATAAATTCTTCCAAATAATAAACCACCCTTAGACTAATTTAAAAAGAATCGTATGCTTTGAATTTCTGTATTTAAGTATTTTGATTTATTTTTCAAGTTCTTTTCAAAAGTAGAGGAATAGATAATATTCGGGATTTATATCCAATTATATTATTTTTTTTAATTTGTACTTTTGAAAAATCTTTCACACATACAAATTATACATACATAAAAAATCTATAGTTAAGGATATGATTTTATATATTTCATTTATTTCGCACTAAAAGAAATATACTATTTTTTTTTCAATTCATGCTTACTAATTTTTTTCGAAAAACTATTAAAACACCCATACCTCTTTAACATTGAATTAAATTTTTTGAAGACTCATTTTTCCCTATTGGCTACTAATATTGATTTTTTTCTCCTTTCAGAGAACAATGAGAACGGGATGCCTCGGCGTCTACGGACGGCCTACACCAACACGCAGCTGCTGGAATTGGAGAAGGAATTCCACTTCAACAAATACTTGTGCAGACCGAGGCGCATCGAGATCGCAGCATCACTCGATCTCACAGAGAGACAGGTCAAGGTGTGGTTCCAGAATCGACGAATGAAGCACAAGCGACAGAGCATGATGACCAAAAACGGCGACGAAAAGACAGACCTCGAAGACGGGGAGACCCCCACCAACTCGTCCACTCCCACCGGCAATGGATCGACCGAGGCTGACACCAGTAAGACCGACTCGGCCGACGACAGATCGGCTACAGAAACGTCGTCGTCTGTCGGCAGCCCGCCGCGGGGAACGGCTAAGAAACAGCGGGAGATGTCTTCGGACAGGACGGCGGGGGCGGACCGATCTCCGTCGGCGGTGGCTGCTAGCGGAGACGGCATTGGAGAAGCACTCTCGCCATGTTCTTCCACGGAAAGACTCCTAAGCCTAGATTCGGAGTTTGGGCATCAGCCCCCAAACCGTAATCACTCACCGGGGATAAACGTAACAGACACCATATCCGCAACTTCGAGAAAGGGCAGTCCTGCCGTAGTTGGAGGTTTAAAATCCCCAGACACCAACTCGCTGTCATCGTCTCCTCCTACTGAATCCATCATGCATACTTTAAGTGGCGTTGGGTCGGACAGATCTCAAAGCATTGTAAGTGAGACCAAGACGAGTCGTGGGGCGTGTGGTGGCATGGCCAATGGACATGTGACTGGTCGCGGCACCGGTCACAGGAAACTGACTCAATCGTGCCCGATGGACACTAACATGCCATTCTGCAATTCTCCGTGCAATATCAACTGCGCTCCGGCTGCTAGCTCCACGCACTGTACTAGTCCGGGTGGCGGGATCTATCAGCTAACAGCTCAACACTGCCCTCCAAATCACATGTCCAGTAATTCATCTTTCCACGGCAGATCACGGTCCTACTCGTCGACTGTCCCGTACCCGACCGATCCTAATGGAATAATGACATATGGTCAGAGTAATCATAGAGGTATCTCGCCTAATGTCGGACAAGGGAGTTATTGCTATCGCACGCCTCCTTCCACTCCAAACCAGCAACAGTCCTATCAACATACTTCTCCGCAGCGTATTGATAATGATTGGATCACCCAGCAGAGTTCTTACGGGAATCAGTCCACGGTTTATTACGCGAATGAGAGTTCATGCCAGCCTCAACATAGGTCAATGTCACATACGCAGGCCGCATCTCAAATGGGAGCTTCTAGTTCCCATTCAGTACTTGCAACTCAGCCACGCAATTCCTCCCACAATCCACCTGTCTCTAGATCACCATATCCATATTCAGTCGATGGTATACCTCCACAAACTCCATCCCATGATACCCACAACGCATACATACCTGACTACAGGGGAGAAATCAACCCAAGCTACAACTTTAATCGAAACTACAACAATCTTCACGGGAATAACGGATACGATTCAAGTGTTGGCTCTTCCGGGGAACAATATGTACCCAACAGTATCAATCCTGACGGTTCTGTTTCGTATTGCTATCCACAGCACAATAATTCAAATAGTGGCTATCGATCGGACTCATTTGATGAGAATGGATCGCAAACAATTTACTATGATCTAAGCAATAGTACTGGGAACAATAATCGAGTGCCAGACTACAGTGCTACAGCCCCCAAACAGAACTTTCCTCAGACGAGTAGTCTCTATGAAGTGAATCATACAGTTGGAGACACTGCAAGCATTCCCACATATAATCAATCCGCGGAAAATTACAGGGGACAGTGCTCGACAGAAGGCGATTTAGCTTTCAACTATTACGATTCATCCGATAGCTACTCATCAAACAACAATAATGCAGCAGTAAATAACAACAGCTGTGGTACAACCGACTTCAACTTTCTTACTCTAGCTAGTGAATTTTCGTCGCCAGAATATTATCAGTTAAGCTGACTTGGTTGAGTATTCCTTTCAGGTGTTGTGTGCAAAGAACAAATATATTCATGACGTGCTTTAGACGAACTGCGTTATATCATGGAAATTTAATATATATGACTTACCTCAAGTAATAAAACTGGGTTACTCGTTATTATAACAGTGGCGTACCATTATTTTGGATAAAATACATCCCATCTATTAATATCCCCCCAAAAAAATTAATAAACTGGTAAGGTACTTCAATATATGCATGTTCACGTTATGAACCTCATTAAGTTAATAATTTTAAACGAATAAACTATTTCTGAAAATTAGGATAGATACTTAAATTATAATAAACTTTCAAGTACAAATTCTTAACGCCACTGTTGTAACATCAATTTTGATTTCTAGTAAAGAAAAACAATAAAAAAAATAATGTTATAATATCACACGTTAATTTAATTTTATAATTCCTAGTATGGACTGTGAAGTAAGTAACAAGTAAATAGAGTTTAAATTTCGTTTGCCTTCACCATTCAACCTTAAGATCAAAAAATGAGTGCAATAACTTCGTCAGAATTTAAGACGTAGTACATTTATTTAATGAATCCAATGAGTATTCTCTAACATTGTGAACTTTTGTTATATATGAATTGTTGAAATAAAAAAAAAATCATATTGATATGGGATGGCTTTCTTCGATTATCTTAAAATGAAGCAAGAAAAATACGACCCAAACAATTTCTCGGCCTACACTATTTAATTTTTGGTTGAATAAGGAACAAAGTTGGTAGAGTGATTAAAGTTTTATTGCCATAAGAGGTAATTTACAATTGTTGTTTATTTTTATTAGAATTAAATAGAAATTTAAGTTTTTACAGTGCAATGATATAAAATTTCTCACACTATTGTTGTGTGAGGTAACTGTATATATATCATTTCATCCATTGTTTATTATGAGTTAAATTATACACATTTGTATAAGTACATACATCAGCATGCATTTGTAAGCTCTGGCCGTGATTTACTGAAGTAGACATAATTAAAAACTTAATTTTAATCGTTATTCTTTCATTCTCCCAACTCATCCCTATTGCCCCAAGTGTAAAATCTAAGCACATATTAATTTTCTCCCAATGATAGTTAATGCAAGATAACTCACGGACCAGAAGGATTTCTAAATATACCCGTAAATAGAAGTAGGAATTTATTTCAATAGTCCATAGTAAATGCCTCATAGAAAATAAAATAGATTCCCAGATGTTTTATACACACATTTGTTAAAATAATTTTTTAATTTGAAATAAACATTATATAAAAAGTATAATTTTAAAAGTTTTCAACTAAAAAGATATGTAGTGCAGCAAATCTAATATAATCTAAGGAAAAAAAACAAGAAATCTGGTTTCTAAAATTTCTTATGCAAATTATAATTAGTGGTTTATCGACATATAAACTATATGAATTCAAAAGACTAATTGTCGAAATTTTAGTTATGCACACATTAAGACTAATTTACTTAGTTTCAATGTGTTGATCAACGTTATTGCTCACAAATTTATTTTAAAATAAAATATTTCAATATAGAATTATTTAATTGTTTTTAATAGTGGATATTCAACTGGAATCCTATTCTTCAGGAACTCCTTTGTAAGTATGTATTATTATCTTGATGCTAAGTGAAGATCCAAAGAGTGATTTTAAATCCTGGTGAAAGAGATGGGTAACTTTTATTTAATAGTCTTTTTAGTGTTTGCGATTAAATTTAATCAGATCTATCAAAGATATGTATATTTGTTCCTGGTAAAAGGTAACCGCATGTTTTCTAGTTGCTTCATTCTATATGTGATAGTATTGAAAGTTTGCTCTCTTGTTTTTCCTGTGTCTGTGAATACAAATTATGTAAAACAACTCCAAGATTTCTGTTTATCAGAAGTTGGTTGTAGCTTAATATAAAATTGTAGCAATAACATTTATTAAAGACTTCTGTGTCGAAATATGAGTGCATTTATTTAATTTGGCTAGTATTGGCTATTGATTTTATACAACAAATACCTTCATTTATACAAAACATACTTTAATAAATCTGAAGTAAGGTAAGTGACCCAAATATTGGTACCCCACCTAATATGGGCACTGCTGTAAAAAAAAAAATTCATAATTTTGAATGTAGTGACAGCATATAACAGTAAAGCAATGTTAATGAGGGAAAGTGTGCGAAGAGTCTTCCGTTTTTGCAATTTAATACAACGTCGCAAATCAACGAAGAAATATTGCATGAGATCAAAAATGTTCTTATAAAGTTGATTCATAAAATGTTCTTTTTATTTAAAGAGATCCTGCATTGATCATTCATCCCTATTGAGAGAATTAAGGTGAGTTCTTTCAAATAGTCTTGTGGCGAATTTTGAAATTTTGTCCATGACCGTCTATTTTCAAATTTTTATCAGCTGAAACGAAATTCAGAACAATAAACTACTTAAGGGAACTCCTAATTTGGATCACTTACCTTAAATATAACTTTTTATAATATCGTATTAAAAATGCATGTTGTCTTAATCTTAAGAAACTCGATCAAGTGACTCCGTTTTAGAACTTTTTTTTCTGGTTTGTTGTTTGAAAAAATTAAAAGCATATTCCATCTAGGCCATTATATAATGCATGTTTGTATTATCTTTTCTATTACTAAATTGTCAGAAAATGTACATAAACTGAAGATATTTAGAGAAACATTTCTGCCTGCAAACAAACTATTGCCTTAGGGTTCAAAACAATTCAACTAACAAAATGTGCACTTTTAAAAATAACATAATATACACAAGTTATGATTATCGGGTGTTAAGAAAATTGTCAATATGATTTTTACATACAATGAAAACTACTCAATCTCATATTTATGGCCAGGGAAATTGTATTTAAAAATTATCCCTTTTTAAAAATTGTGTAAGGAATAAAGAAATTCCAGGACAAGAATTACAGAAGTAAGTTGATGTCAGTGACTTATGAGTCGTTAAAAATTGATTATTGGCCTATTTTACGCTTGAAGCAAGGTTGATTAGGTAAGTTAACTTCAAGAAGACGTAGAATATGATCTCTGAGATCCTATATATATAGAAAATTAATGCCCTAAATAGTTCTCTAAAATTACTGAAACATGAAGAAATAGGATTATATAAGGAAATTAGAGGTACTGCATTGAATTGCAACAAAAATAATTTGGAACACAAATTTAGAAGTGGCTTGTTATGAAATGCTTAAAAACTCTTTCATTTGAACAAAATAATCTATCCACGCTCAGATATTTATTTAGTCTTTTAAGTTTCAATGGACACGAAAGATTACGCTTTCACCGACGAAATAATAAAAACATTGACTTTATTTGAAGGTTTTTTTGTATAAGTTTTGTTATCAAGTTAATTTTGTAATTTTATTTGTAACTAAGGTGAGAAACATTAATGTGTTATGTTGTGCAACATTTAATAAAATGTAGAAAACACGAAAGACATCTACCAATTTTACAAATAAACAAAATAAACAACCTAATTTTTTCCCCTTGCAATTCTATCCTATTAATTAGATCAGAGTTAATTCAATTTGTGGACTAGCATAAAAATTTCACTTATATATATATATATATATATATATATATATATATATATATATATATATATATATATATATATATATATATATATATATATTTCTTCCAAGTATAATAATAACGGCTTTTCCAGCAAATAAGGCGTGCTTTTTTAAATAAATATTACGTTGACTCTTTGCTAAAAATGTAATGAAAAATCAGTAATATCGCTGTCATTTGACTATTAAACATTTCTTCCTAGTGTGCAATTTTACACATATTACCACTTTACTTTTTACCTGAAAATAGTTCTAACATTCTTCAACACGAATTCCTTCACAGATTTGTAAAAAGTAATTTATAGGAGGAATTTGTAGTTTTGTAAACAAATTAAAGTCTATCTAATCAACGAAATAATTGTGTTTTATGCATTTTTATAAATGAATTTTGTAAATGAAATTTATAAAAATGTTAACGACAGTACAAATTCCATCCCAGTTCAGTACTTTACTCATTTATAAAATCAAATATAGAAACCATATCATTAAAATCTTCGCTAACCCTTCAATCCTCAGTACATCCCGCTGCATTTGCATAACAACGGAACTAAATCTCACTCCACATCAAGCAGTATCCAGGAGGTCCCGAAACTTGTCGATTCATACTTTCGCTAATGAAGCCACAGTAAGCATTATTAACTCCGGTGGCCTCAATCAAACTATTAAATGAAATGGGACGCACTCAATAGAAACTGAGCAAACATTTCAATCAGTAAGAACGAGAAAGGAAGGAGCAAAGGTGTTTCATTTCCAAAGCCCGCCTTAAAGAGACCAACTGTTTCAATCAAGACACAAGTTTGCAGATCCTCCTTCGTTATGTCTCAAAATCGCAACTTGATCTTGGCTACATTTTCCAACATTTCAGGGGATCGTATGTGTTTCAAAACGGGGGTGGAACCTTCAGAGTGGATTCAGGGTAAAGAAGACCCTTTCTGTTTTTAAACTGGAGTAGGATATCACATTCAACAATTTTTTTTTTTTTTTTTTTTTTATTTACTTGCGAAATTTTAAATGTTTTTGAAAGGAGGAGAAATTTCGCAATAATTAACAATGACAAACGATTTTAAGACAATGCTAGTTAATTCTTTCTCTCCCAACACAGTCAGTCATACAAGAAAAATACTATTTTTAGTATTTTTAAAGTTTAACCTTTTAAAAGTATTTTTACTCCAAGAGACTTTACTTTTTATTTGGAAAGATCGCATTTTCAAGGTAGGCTAGATTTAATTTTAGAATTTTAAATTGGGCTTTACTTTTATATATACAGTACATCATAGCTCTTCATTTATAATAAAAACCTATTGTTTTAAAAAAATAAGAAAAAATTAAACAATTTAAGTACTGACATGTTTTATCAAAAGCAAGTAAAAATCGACATTAGTTTACAACTCTAATTTTATTCATGCAATAATTTTAATATCAAACAGGGAAAAGTGCTTTTTAACCCCATGCAATAGTTCTAGTAAAAATATTTTGATTACTGCCAAACACTTTAAATCGATACAAACAAGATTATATTTAAAAAAAAAAAAAAAAAAAAAAAAAAAAAACTGGATGCTTAGGTTGGGTCTCATCAAAGAATTGAAGATAACGCAAAATTATGGAAAAATTAGGAATATGTTTTTTTAATATAAAGAATTAAAATAACAAAAATGCATTTTAAATTGTGACTCATCATTATATTCACTTTATTGACATGATAGCATAAAACATCGATGCGTCCTTTGTGAGGGAGTGATCAGGAATCTTCTCCCTGAAATGACGTGACAATCCCCTCGAATTCCTCTCCATAAGCGAGTTGAGGCCAAGCTGATGAGTCAGGTCCGAATAAGAAGTGCCATTTGAAGGAAAACGCTAGATGAAAATTAACCCGCCCAGTCGCTACTCGAACGGGGAGGACCCGCTAACTGTGTCCTCAGAGAAAGTCTTCAATCACTTTTCTGGACTCCTTCCCCTTTTCGATACGGATTAAGACATGCGATTGAGCTATAAGGACATCAAAGTCCAACAACACAAAATCATTAGCACCCCCGTTCGAAATGGAAGGAAAAATTAGAAAACGCACCGAATTAAGCACCATTGAAGAAAGGAGGGGTCCAAGCTCACTCATTAGAGGATATTTACTGGAAGCTTTGGAATCATAATTATTTGGAAGGCACAAAAATATACAATTTAAATACTGGATTGGTTTAGAGTCGTATTTAATGAGTTCTCACTGAAAGAGATTGAATTTATAGGTTTCTGTCCCAATATTATATATTTTGCGTTGACTTATATATCATATTTTCTATAGGCATATGCTACAAATTGAATTATATTGTTTTAAATCGTAATTGTTTGAGAATCGTACTTAATGAGTTCTCAGAAAAATATATTGAATATTAAATTAGGTTTCTGTCCTGATATTATATATTTTGAGGTGACATGTTATTCATATTTTCTATAGGTATACGCCACATACCGAATTATGTTGCTTTAAAACGTAATTGCAATAGGTTGCTGAAATTCCTGATGAGTGAATTTCATATTAAAGAGACTACTTTTAAAGTTATGTTTCTTGCTTAGTTAAGAAAATTGGGTTTGTATATTACTTATTGAAAAATGTAGATTGCAGAACATCTCCTTCAAAAATAGTGTTCAGTCCTATAGTTGTTATTTGAAATGCGTTAGCTAAAAATGTCAAATAAGTGAATCTTCTGTTTTGGGAGCTTTATCACTTTGAAATAATTAGATGTCATATGTTTTCTAATTCTACAGGTAGTTAAATATCTTCTTTAATTTTACGTTTATTTTATAGCTAAGTAAAAACAAAAATAAATGATAATAAAATGAGCTACACATTTAAAAAATAAAATATTATTATTAGTATGAATTACTAGGTTTTACATTCAAATCTAAATGTTTAAACTAATATAAGTGAAATACCCAATGCACAAGAGATATTCCTATCAGTAAAAAACATTTTTAATTGCATGAAATATGAAGTTATGCGAAGGGATGAATGCAGGAAAAGAATAGTTTATTTACATAAAGAGTTGATAAATGAAGGCAAAAAACAATTATCTAATAAATAGCTAGTTTTAATTATAAATAACTAGTTTAGCTGGGAAGCCTGCAAATTAATTTTGTTAAATCAACCATCAAAATACAATGTGGCTAGAAATACATAATTTTTTCCCTGTGCAAGTAATACATCATATTTAAATTTTTAGTTTTTATTATATTTTTTTCATTTAGTCATATTACTAAATGCTGAATTAAAGGTAAAAAAAAATTAGTATCGATCAACAATTAGTGTACAAAGTCCGTTAATTTATTATCTCATCAATGAAAGCAACATACAGATACAACTTTTAAAATTCAAAATAATAAAATCTTATAACAATAATAGAAACTTTGCAGTTTACATTCCAAATATAATATGTAAATATATTGTTTACTTTCTAATCTATAGCAACTGTACATTGTGGTAATTTACAAAACATTCTCATCACTAACGTTTTATGTTAATTTGCAAAATATCATCATCGTTGTAGCTAGTTTCTAATTTACCAATTACAATTATCATTTATGAATGATCATTAATGAATTATACACAATATCCCCATCATTAATGGTTTTAAAACTATACGGTCTCACAATAATGTATTAGATTTTCAATTTACGAAGTAAATTTACTAACTAAGTCTTCGTCAAAGTTTTGTTTTTCAGAAGACTTAGCCATATTTATTAAAAGTAAGTACAATTTATTTTTTAAATTAACACCCTGCAAGAAGTGATATTCATTAATATTTAAATATATATATATATATATAATGCAGTACTAACACAATATATTAGGAATTCAATAACAAAACATAATTTTAAAAATCTCTCGTTAAAGGATTTGAGAATTTAAAAAAAAAAAAAGTTTTACTATGCACAGGCACAATGTATTTTGAAGGTCGCTTAAATTTAGAATTTGTAGAGGTTAACACTATTTTTTCTTCTTTTGAAACTTCTAATATTTTTTAAGATGAGGGAAATATCATGAAGTAAATCTAAGCAATTTTCTACTTATCTAAGCAAGAAAAATGTACTAAATATTCTGATTAAAATTAAATAATTAAAATGTTTACAATGTACAAATTTGTACTCTACTCACAAAGCATAATTCAATATTACTTTAATAAATTTTAGCAAGATGCTTTTTTGGAATGTAAAACGTCATTTTTTAATAACTTATATAGTAACTTTTTTTATATATTTTTATTCAAAATTACTAGAAAGAGAAAGGCTGCAACATTGAGTATGATTCTAGAAAATTTCTTACTTGGCTTAAGAAAATTGTTCAAATTCAAATTATTTATCTTGCATGTTGAAATTAAAATGAAAATGTTTATTTATTCAAAATTTGTTCACTTTGGACATAGTACATTAAAAACTAATTTTAATGAATTTTTAAGAAATCACTAAATGGAAAATTGCTTAATTTATAAGAAATTATTTTTAAATATACCATTTTTACAAATATATTTGCACATCACTTAAATATGTTTATTTACAAAAAAAAATTATAAATAGTGTTTATTCCTGGACAGAAATGCACATGACGGTCAAATCTACAAGAAGACTTAATATACTTTAAAGCCATCAATAAGAATCCTTTTATGCGTATTGTAACCAGATTTTTTGTGTTTCTTTATATTTGATACCATTTTATTTAATTGTATTCTGTTGATCAAGCAAGGAATTCAAACGAGAAACTAGTATGAAAATAAAAAAATTCGAAGTTATTTCACAATCAAAATACTATTAACTTATATTAATATTTACCTCTAAAACCAAATTAATTCATTTCTTACTTTAAAGTATTACAGTGCAATTTAAAAAGAAATAGAAATCTGATACTCAAAACATTAATAGATTTTTTGTGATATTTATAAAAAAAATTATAGCTTGAATTGTTGAAAAGTAATTATATATAGTGCAGGAAAAACAATGCATTGCATTTGTTCCACGAAGTGCAATATCATGTATACTGTAAAAAGCATCATCAAATTATCATGGTATATGTATATAAAATTTACAATACATCATCATACATTAATTTATTCAATTGTGAATTTGTAAAAATAAATCTTATGTTGATTTTTCAAAATCCATTGTTTTTTTGTTCTTTTTAATGTATATGAATTTCTGTGATAAATGTGATAAAATAATTGAAAAAAAAGTTTGCGAGATAGCAAGCATAAAGCAAAAAAATTTAATCACAAGTACAAACACAGAACAACAACATATTTACCAAATCAAGCAAATTTCTCAATTCAATAGAAGAACAAAATCTCCTCAAGAGAAAAAATTTTCAATAAGGTAACAATATCACTCAATTCCTGATAGGTTTCTTTTTTCCAAACTGAAAAATAAGTTCCCGCTCACCAAAGAGAAAATAGAAGAAGATATTTGAATAAAATTTGAAAACCAGATAGACTACACTAAACCAGATTCACACAAAATTGTTATATTAATTTTAGAAAAATCATCACGATTTTCAAAATAAAATATGACAATTCTTGGATTATTTAAATAAAGAGCCAAATAAAAGGTATTTGGGGTTTCAAAATCTATTAAAAATGTGTTTTATGAGTTTTTCACTAAAAAAAATTAAAAAGGTTAAGCCGCGCAAGGTTGAACGAAATGATAACTTAAAAAATACACACTATCAGTTACCAATAACACCAAAACTATTTATTTTTTACTGCGATAAACCGCAAAGGGTACTGCGCTTATGAATGTACAATGCAAATCAATAATTTATAGCCAGATGTTAGCATACCTAAACAAAATTAGATACTAATAGATACGTCTAAATGCCCTTTGGAAATTTAGGAAAACCTGCAACACAATATTGTACACGTGTTAACAAATTTTTCAAAACTAATTATTTGAAAAATTACTTAATTTATTTTCTAGCATTATTTGATGCATGAAAATTGTAAAATATTTAATGACGTGGATACTTATTTGCATGATATTATGATAATGCAAAAAATAGGGAGGGGGGGGGGGGCGGCTATTTTTTCCCATGATTTTATAATCATGCAAAAAAAAAAATGAAATTTTCCGAAACCTTTGAAGTATTAGCATTTCAATGCTGCTTGGCATATGAAAACTTTCCTCAAATGTCAAAATGATTTACGTTTATCATCTGCGTGTGAGCACAATTAAATATACAAATTCATCAATATCTATCGCGAAAGGTAAAGTACGCAAAAAAAAATCCGAATGATGGCTGTGTCTTGTATTCTAAATGATGAAATAACAAAAGTCAAGAACCGTTGTAAATCGTGGAAGGTCTTTATTAATGGTATATAATTTTTTTTATCATGAGGAGTCATCTACATATTAAAACTAAACCAAACTTTAAAAAGTTCAAAGTCAACTCCATAATATTATACCCTATTTAGATTTAGAATCTAAAAAAAAGTCTAAATACCAAATTTCATAATTTTCCAATGAGTGGTTAGTAATTTAAATGAGGTAAAAAAAATGGCAAATTACTGTTAAAAAGAAAATTTGTTTTTTCAGCCATAAATTCTTAAATAGTTGATATATTTCAGAAATTTTTGTTTCAAACGATGGTTTATTAAAGGCTAAACATAAATAACATTCAACTTATTCTTTAAACCGTTTTTTAATAATTAATTATTCGTTAATAAAACAAGTCTTCATTTTGTTTTAAACAGAAACATGTTTTTTTTGTTGTTTTTTTTTGCTTCTATTCGAATTATCATAGTCAAAAACCCTTCCAGAATTTTTTTCATTCCATTTTGACATTTGGTTCTCAGTGATTTAGCAAAAATGTAAAAAAAGCTGACTTTAAGAGACCGTGTAATGGATTACGTTTTGAAGCACGCAAAACATTTGCTTCTTACTAGCTAATCTTTAAAAAGAGCTTTGCCCTCAAGATCGACCAAAACACTTTCGCTCATAAGTGACGTGTTTCTCAACATAATGAACTGAAATTTGGCATTTAGGGTAAATGAAGTATTCTAAATTGAATGAAAACATAAAAATAGGGGTGCGTATTGAAATTTTTAAAGATAGAGTTAAATTTACTTAGTATACAGCCCCCTAAGAAAAAATTTTTGGCACCAGTCATAAAGAAAATCGCAAACAAAATATTTTGGTGCAAACAGCAAGATTCTACGATACTTAGAACCGAAGATATAGCCATCATTCGGATTTTTTTAATTTTTTTTTATTACTGTACCTCCAAACTTGACCTTATCGTCTGAATTTTATTAGATACATAAAATTTCAAAATATTCGTACGATACGGTCTTTCACTCGAGTAAAACATAAAAATTAATACAACTATATAGTTCAATGGGCTGTCAAATGAACCTAATAGTGCTCTTTAAATTATTTTATAATGCAAATAGTACATAGAACTTTTTTCATTAACATCAGTACAAAAAAGTTAAAATTAAAGAAGGCTATTTAAAGGCTGAATGTTTAAGTTCTAGAAATTGAAAAACAAGAAATTATAAGCTCTAAATGCAAGTTTATTGTAGCATTCAAATTGAGTGAGCAATACTATAACACTTTTTATTAAAAAGATTTACTGTGAATTTATTTAGTGTGTAATTTATAATATAATGTACAAATTAAATCTAAGTTTTATTTCATTAAAATGATTTCGATTCATTGTGTTTTTATTTTTAGAAAAAGGACAATTCTGTCCTATTAGTCTTGAGGGTGAAATATTTTAATGAATTATCGAACTATAATCGAACCTTAATTTTTGAAAATTTACTAAACAATTAAATAGTAATTTTCAACTAAATATTAATTTAATAAATGTATGAATGCTTTGATTACTTACAAATTAGTAAATTTAATAAGGAATACTGCTGGGATAAATTTAAAACGCATTTTATTCTACATTTGATTTTCTCTAGAAATTTATAATTTTTCAATTTTTTATTGATCAATTAATTATGTTAATTATTTAGTTTTTAAAACATTATTATGCCCTATAATTACGAGCTGTACTACAATATTTTTGGAAAAAATATCAAAGTGAATCAACTTTAATAGAAATCGAAAGTAACAAAATTTATTCAAGAAACTTGTTTACATTTTCTATCAAAACAAGCAAACAAAAAATAAACGCCAGTTTTCTTCGACCTCCAAAACAAGCCACGAAAAAAAATCTTTCCTCCAAAACCATCTGTTTATCCCAGAAACTGATTCAAAAACCCATTTATGCTCAAGAGAAACAAGTTGCCAACACCATTCTACAAAGAATCGTTCTCTTTGCATAGGTGTCATAATTCCATAGCATAAGAACCGAAGACTAATGCTCCAAGAAACAAATGGAAATAAACCACACAGAACACATTCAAAAGAGACCCATTTCTTTCGAGGCATTCACTGCAAATGAAGAAAAGACTTGTACAAATGCAACCATTAACTACAGTCGGCATGAGAACGTATCATTTCTGTGGGGCATATCTATCCAAGTATATCACAAAAAGCTACGATTGTGTTGGGATCTCACCCCCTTCCTCGGAAACATATTTCTTTGTGTTTTCCCCTTGGTGGGGTGGGGAATAAGCCCGTAATCAAGGGTCATTAAGAGACCAAAGGTTTTCCTAAAGGACCCAAAAGAGACTCACTGGGGGATTTTCTCTTTCAAGCTGGACCGTGTCAATCAATTGAGCATCGTTTACAAAGGGTGCGTTAACAAATCAGTCATTGCAACAAGGCTTAAGCGAAAATTAGTGGATTTCAAACATATCCAGACAATTATGATACAAGTTCACTTTATCACACAGAGCACATTTAGTTCACTTACGTATCTTTTTAAAATTGCTCTTCTTATGCATTCAAAAACATGCCCGTATTTAATATATATAAAGGATTAACAAACTATCAATTATTTAAAAAACCTTTAGAATTTGTTTCCGGTTTCAGATATTTGGCTTCCGAAATGCCTTTTGAGAGCTAAATATTTTCTGATTGTAAAATCAGAATATAAAAGATATTTGAAATCAATTTAAATCCTTAAATATAAACAAAAGCATATCAATGAGAAGTCTTACAGAGATCTACAATTACATAATAAAAATAATTAAAAGGCAATATTTTAATTTTTATAATTAATATCATACATGATTTTGCATTCAAAAATAGGATTCAGAAAAACTGTTCAAAGTTAGCTAGATTTTGTTACACACACCTGGTAATATAATTGCATATAGACTGCTAGCCGTATTTTTAGATAAATATCACAAGTTAAGTTATTTAAAAAAAAAAAAAAAAAAGGAGTTAGTTTTGAAAAGTTTCTTTAAAATAGATATGGCCTATTTGGAACATAAACTTATCAATTTACTTTATTTTGATACATAGAACTCAATGTATAGTAAATAATATTATCCTATCAATCATTATTTTTCAAAAGTTATTGCAACGTTTTTATGGAGCATTTTCAATTAGCTATTGAAAATTGGTATTCAACAACTTAAAGCTATTTATTAGCACACAAATATAGAAATAATTTGAATTTTCTCCCATTCAAGACGCGAGGCAGTTTCCTATTGAAATTGGAGACCTCGGAAAGCATCTTCCCTCACACAGATTAAGAATCACCGATGTTTCCGTGCAGTATCGACTTCACGTAGCTCTGGTACTAGAAAATCACCGAACGATACATCACAACAAGAAATAACGCAAATAAATTGTCAACAAACAAATATTTGAAACAAAACTAAAAGCTGATGATTGAAACGTTACAATGAAATTAAATAGAAAAGGAAAAAAATAGCTAGAAAAGTAGGTAGGAGTCCAATAAACATCTATAAATCAAGGTCATTCCCATAACTTTAAACATCGGTTCAAAACATGTGAGCTATCAAAATGATGAAAAATTGAACGATAAATAAGAAATCGGTAATATGTTGTCTTCCCCTATACTCTACAGTTGTATCAACTTTAATGCAGTTGATAATGAAGCAAGTTGAGACCTCGCAGTCTATAATTACATCAGTTACAGATCAGTCTGCAGACGTACAATCATAGTCGCATAAATACCCTTCACATTTGCTTCTAAGAAAATAAGTATATACGGTAAGCACCTATCTGTTACCTTTTTTCTAATCTTCGAAATAGATGCGCGGACTTTTTACGCTCTTTTTTGCCTTTCCTGCCTTCTTTTTATTGTTATCCCGCGTTTTTTATCAGTAGAGAAAACTCCGGAAAGTCGCCCGTCCCTGCTTTTATTGACAAAATTCTGCACCACTAAGCGATAAATGTCATAACGGACTCTTGCAAATATCATAGAGCCTCAACAACATTTTCAAGTCTTGAAACACATCATTAAGGGCCTTCCTTTGATCTTGATGGATATAGTATGCAGATATTGTCAGAATGCTTTTATTTAGCATTTCTTGAAAGCATTTAAAGTCTTTCAAAGTAAGGAACAGTTTTATTCTACAATGTTTTATTTGTGAGAAGGTTGTTTGATTACAATATATTATCCCTTTTATCAAATCTGATGTAAACAAATCTTTCCTCATTTTCTACACAAAGGACTAAGTAAACAACGATTTTTTTTAATTTTTTTTCCTCCTTTTTTTCCCCCCCTTCTTTATTTTCTTCTTATCATTACTATAAAGATGATAGTTAAAATAGTAAAAGAACATTGTGAATGTAAAAAAGACTTGTTTTACTAATAAAAATATGCTCATACTCTTAAGCAACCTTCTCTAAATTATTTATTTACAAATTTTTTACTGGTCATTCATATGTAATGATAAATATTTATAACCATAGATAAAAAAAAATTCCAGTTTTGAGTTTTGCTACTTAGATAGCGTGCATTATTCGAAAATAAATTTAAAAAAAAAAAAAAAAAAAAACATTCTAATGATATATTACCTAATATAATACAATTATAATAATGCTTAATTTTAAAAACTTGCATCCACATTCCATATTGATTCACACTCAAATTTACTTTAGAATCGGTAACAGTGATCTCTAAAGTAAGGAATAAAAAAAAATTAAATTATTGTAATTTGCATTGGATAATATTTCGAAAAAAACGTTAAAGAAATATTATAATATTCTTCCAATATGTTCTTATACTCGAATTATGCTTTAGCATCAACAATGTTATCTAGATATAAAGAAAAGTGTCCCTATATACACTAATGTCCAAAAGCTTAGAATAATTCCTAAAATACGTCAGTGAAGATATTAAAGCGGTTGTAATGGTTCAAAATTGTGAAAAATCATAAGACCAAAGTAAAACAGTGTGTATATATCAATCATTTAAGTCAACATGCGAATAAATACAGCGCCTGTTGCAGCGAGTATAATACACCCTCAGTGGGAAACAGGTGCTATGGAAAAGTTTGACAGAAATGTCGCAACTGTTTACTACGAATTGCTGTTTAACGATAAGCAAAGACGAAAGATGTCTAAAAAATGCAACTTGGGTATGTTTAGGAATGGTAAAATAATCAGCATGCTGTACTCTGGTCAATCACAAACGGATGTTACGAGCGCTGAATGGGTCGTAGTGTGCCATATCAAATCTGTGGAAGATGTTCCCAACAACTGGATTGGTTGGTTTGTTCGCTCACCGACCTATTTTTATGCACAATGGGAGCTTAACGTGGACCACACCTAAAGCTTAACGTGAACCACAAAAAACATCCATGTCTAACCAGGCACCTTTGGCATGTGAAGCAAAAGCCCTAACCACACACTCATCAGGTGGACTTCAACTAAAATCAATTGGAAATGGTGCACGACTGGGGTATTTGCATCGAGAAAATGGGCAAAACTATTTAACATTGGATAATATTAAAGGGTAAATTTTTGCTAAAACATTCTGTCCTTGACTTATCATTCATTTATGATTTATCATTATACATATTCCATGTTCGGAAAAATTCCATTGCATTTGAAAAAATATGCTACGAGTTCATTATTACACCAATAATTCTTTGGTAATTTAATATTGCAAGTTGTACCCAAAATAGTTTATCATGGCTCTTCATCTGATGACTTATCCAAAGATTTTATTCAGATTCTAATCGAGTTTATTTAGTTTGGAGATAAAATACAGGAGGATAAAAAACAGGGCCAGCGTATTCTTATGAAAGGCTTTACACTTTTTAGGGGGTATACATCTTATATTTGTTATGAGGGGACAGAGCTCAATAGCACCCTATTCCCCACATCTGTGTTGCATTCATTTCTCGAAAATTTTCTTGAATAATTTAGGGGACATAACCTTAAATGTTTATTCCTTGCCTCTTCAGTTTCTTCTGATAACTGCCGAATCAGCAATAAGGCATTTTCTCAAACTATGGTACCATATAACAGTATTTTATGCATTATTAAAGTCATAGGATCCCGAGGGTATATTTGGATGTATCCATGTTGTTGCTAGAAAATCTTTTTGTATCACTTCTATAACTACTAGATAATATTTCTAAAATTGTCTTCAATCGGATTCCTGTGGTTTCAGCAGCTAGTCCAGACCGTTGAAAACTTTCTACTTGTATTGCAGTCATTACTCTTTCTAAAACTGAATTTTGGTACTTCAACAATGGAACCAAGCTTAATTCTGAACTCTTCTTAAATTTTATTTTTTTCTTCTTAATTATATTTTCATCTTCTAGTATTCGAAGTTGCTATTTTTTATCAGCCAGCTTGTTTGTTAAATGGAGTTTGCCCCCAAACAAACGAATACTCGAAAAATTGATCATTCGAATTGAAAGGTCTTTTCTTCAATATCCCGTGTCTTAGTCCAATCGTTAAATTTTGGATGTTGCACAGCATAAGTAACACTTTATGGCTGGTTTTGTGTCACTAACAGCATTACAAACTTGAGCTTCAACCATAGTAAATGATAATGTTTGTTTAACTTCTACACCTCCTTCATCTGTTGTGTTTTTGAGTGAGCTGTTTTTTGTTTGGATATAATCCACCTCTCGTTGCGTTTTGTTATATCTATGGTCACCTTAGTGAAATGCAATCTGATTGTTCAACAGTACCAAGGCGATGAAAGTGTGGGGTTTTTCCAAATGACCGTTTTCTCAGTTGTACTCCAAAATAATCGTAAAGGCACCAACAAATTTTGAAAAATATTGACTTCTAACTAGTTAGAATTTTGGAATGTTTGTTAATATTTAATTTGTTGGGATCCATGTCAAACGCATTTCCTTATTAACTCTAGTGACTTTCTCTCATTAATACTTATTGTTTCTATAACTTCCTGCAAATGGGTAAGTAGCAGTGTATTAGTGTGGCCTAATAGAACCTGCATGTTTATTCAGCCAAAGAATCTGTAACAGTGTTCTCCGAGGTGAAGGGTAAAAATCATTTTTGACCGATAATTTTTATCTTAGTTATTTTTTTACAGAATTCATACTTTTTATAAATAAACCTTCATTAAATATACCCTTTGATTCTCATTATAGGGTCATTCCATGTCAAATCAACACGGCTCCTAACCCGACCCCTTCAGAATTTAATAAAAAATTTCTCACTTGTTGGGTTTATAGAGAAAAAGAAAAAGTGGCCAATATTAGGTTTGAATATCATTTGGTTTTTGAAATACGGAGCTTCAAAAATGGACCAAAAGGTTAAAATTTCGCTTTTCTTGCTTTACAGATTTGCACATAATGTTGCCCCTAATTATCATAGAACATTGCTTTTGGTGTCCAAAAAAAAAAAAAAAAAAAAAAAAAAAAAAAAAAAAAAAAAAAAAGCTGAATACTTTGCCTTTTTTTATTATGCATCATTTTAAGGTCAAATAGTTTGACCTTCGATGCCTTAAAAAGGAGTATTTTTATTTATTTTTTTCAAAAAAATATATTTTCTATATTTATTAATTTTCTATAAAAATATGTTGGTTTCATTTTGGGACCGCAATGGGATGGCAAGTTATAAATTTAAATGCAAACCCTTATCCTCAACTTCGCCTTTGGATGTGAAGTAAGTATTCTCATATTCGCGATGCGTATTGCAAAAGAATGTACAAGGAGTTGAATGTAATTTTTCTAGATTTTTTTTTTTTTTTTTTTTTTAAATATTAAATATTGAAAAATTAATTCTTGTGTCTTTTGTTAAACGTATAGTAGAGTTGCCATATTTTATAGTTGGGATTTCTAAGTTTGCTGATATACTACTAAATAAGTGCCACTAAAGATGGAAGTGGAACCTTTTGTGTTTATCATATTCATAAAAATGTGAAATTATTGATGATAGAATGTCCTTCGAACGAATTAAGTAAAGAAAGTGAAACTCCAATAGATTCCTGTTAAACCTGCGTATCTGGAATTGTTAGAAATTATTCTCAAACAATATGTTACCTGTGAGATTGTAATAATTGTCCAAAATTCGAAAAAGTTAGGAAATGTATAGATTTTTTTTTTTTTTATAGGATTATAAGAGTAAAACACAAGCAGTTAAATAATTTTTGCAGGTTTGCCCTTGAAACTTTGTTGACCCTTTATAATGACTTATTCATTAATTTCTGGAGAAACTTGCTACACTTTAACGGCTTTAATGTTAAGAGTAGTCATATTTTTTTAGGGCTAGTAAAAAATTTAAACTTACACTCTTAGCGATTTTTTCGAAAATTACTTTTTTTTTTTAATTCAAGATGCAGTTCAAGGATATAATCTATTTCAACGTATAAAAAAAGAAGCAAAATGAAAAAAGAAGGTGAATACGTTGAAATAGTATGCATCTGATAAACTAATTTCGACGATATTTCAATGGTAATACGATTAATAAAAAAAAATGTTTCTATTTTTGGGATAGTCCTTTTGCTAACTAGTATGAACAAACAAATTATTCTGATTGTTTGTAACATCCTTTTTAAAAAAATTCAAAATTCTATTTACGATCATGTTTCTAATTTTATATGGAAAAACGTTTACATACTTAATATGAGATAAGCAGTCACTAATCATAATAATTTTTAGAGAATAATTTAGGATAAAATTTATTCATATATTATCTATTTATAAGAAGATCGTAAAAGGAGAAGACATATATGATAAAAGTAGTCCATACAGTTTCAATTTAAAATTATAACTTTACATAATAACCATTTAATTCATTAGAAAACTAGGCAATTCGCATTTAATTCCCTGTAAATTTTTTTATATTGAGTTTTGCGAATATAATAATCTTCATTTCGCAGCTAAAGTTGATTTTTGGGTGAAATTAAGGATAATGTTTTGTATTTAAATTTATTACTTGGTATCCCATTAGCCAAATGAAGCCAACAGATTTTTGGAGGGAATTAATCTACTTACCATACACTTACTAAATCCCTTGAATTTCGGATAATCGTTACAGTCTCAAAAGTAAACATATTGTTTGAGAAGAATTATAAACAATTGTATGTATGCAGGAATCTAATGGAGTTTCAATTTCTTTACTTAATTCGTTCGAATGGTGTGCTATCAGCATTAATTTCACGTTTATGAATATGACAAACACAAACGATAAGTGTTCCACTTCCCCCTGCAAAGGCACTTATTTAATCGCATATCAGTAAACTTGTAAATTTCAATTATAAAATATGGCAACTCTCCCACAAATTTAACAAAAGACCAAGAATTAAATTTTCATCATTTATTTCTTTTTAAAAACTAGATAATTTGCATTCAGTTCACTCTACATATTTTTGCATTAGGTTGGTTGGTTGCTTTGTACGCTCAATGACCTGTTTTTTACACAATAACGGTTAATCAGGCCAGAACCTACAACTTAACATGGGTTCTGAACCACAACGAAGATCCAATGCTTAACCCAGGATTCGAACGCGGCACTTTTGGCATGCGAGGCCAGAGAGCTAACCCTATAGCCCTCAGGTGAAATTTTTGCATAAGGTATAGCGAATATGGGAATCTCCACTTCGCACTCATCACAGGCGATTATCGTGAGAAATTAAGGATAAGGGTTTGGATTTAAATTTATAACTTGTCATCCCATTGCTGTCCCAAAATTAAACCAACAGATTATAAACTCCACAACTCAATAGTATAACAAAACACTCGTTAAAATTAAATATTGCAAAAAAAAACTAGAAGAATTTTGTGACTGAACAAAATTTAAATTGCTCATTGAATTTAGATAAATTTAAATTTTAAGTGATAAAATCTTTCATTATAGAACTTAAGAAGAAACATATATCGTGTTGAAATTAAAATTAAAACAAAATTTTTAAATTTTGCTTGTTAAAATATTATGTTTACATTGTTATTAGAAAAGAGAAATACACACTTCATTCAAACGTCAACTTTCGGCTAATCTCTATGACATTTGGAATCTCATATTAAAAAAAATTGACACGAATAAGATTCTGTACTTAATAAAATATGTATGTGCAAAAATTGAAGTGTCTAGGTGGAATTTTTAAAAATCGAATTTTGTCCAGCTTTTAGAGGCAAATAACCCTGTGCGCGAAGGTCAGTACCGAAAAGTAACAACTGCTCTACATAACCGTTCGTTAGTTATTTTTGCACGAAAAAGATCTCTACCAGTCAATTTTGTGTAGAACTTGCCACAGGAGTCACAGTTTCGAAGCAAACTCTTTACAGGAGGCTTGGGCAAGTTGGGCTCTATGCCAGACGACCATCAGGATTGCCTCCCCCTGACAACTCCTCATAAATGTACGCATTTACAGTGGAGCTTAGAACGAGTACATATCAGTTTAAAATCTGATACTCGTTGTACCACAATCTAGAGAAAGCCTGAAGCTCGAAGAGGAAAACTTTAAAATTAAAAAAGGTAGTTGAAAATTGAAAAATATTATGCAAACAAATGTCTGCTCTTTTGAACTATTGTATGTGTAACAGATAATCATATCAAAAAGCATTTTAGTTAAAATAAAAGTTGATCACGGTATCATAGCCCCCGTAAAATGTTAAAATGTGTTTACGAAATATGTGTTTAAAAGCTTACAGAAACGGTAAAGTGGCAATTACAAGTGTTTACACTGTTCAAAACGTGAGAATTAGTTATCACTTGAAAACGATGTTGTTTGATATATTTGATTTTTAAATAGTTCTTTTCTATTTTAGCCCATTTCAAGCCCTTCTTTTTACCTATGCGGTCCATCTCACTCGGTTAACCTGTTTCGAAGAACGTGTTGAAAGTCAATGACTTTAGTTGGTGCATTTGTCTCATTTCGAGAATCTTTTGACAAAACTAACTGCAGTGAAGCAGAACAACTTTCCTCCGATAATCAAAAAACACACTCCCATTTTTTAATCATGTGCGAGTCTATTTTGAAACTGCATCAACTCAACCATACTGGCAAAACATCTTGAAGAGATGCAATTGAGGAGGTGACATTCGATTCGCAACACGCCTTAATAAAATAATGAAAAGCGACATTCTCAATTAAGCTCGTAGAGCATTGGAGTTGCTTACCAGATTTGGTATAAAAATCACTATAGATTTAGAATTAAAACACCAAAATTATTGTTCTAGTCACTGCTTTCCTTCAACTAAAATACATGTTATTAAAAGCAATACAAATTTGGCAATAGGATTTATTTGTTTCTTCGATAAAAATCCATTATGCGTTAGCATAAAGACACAATTGACAAAAAAAATTGTACGTTGACTGTGTGTTTAGTAGGAAAATACCGTTTGATCTCAGGAAAAGTATTTATAAAAGCATATTTTGTCATAGAGGGGCCATAAATAAATTAAATAAAACATGAACTCAGCATTCAGGAATACATAAAAAATACTAAGTTACATATATTTTCAATGATGAAGTAAGGATTTAAGTAATTACAAGAAAAGGACAAAGTTAAAACAAGGCAACGTTTTTTTATTAATTATTAACATATTTTCTTAATCTATCCAAAACCAATATGAATGTACATGAAAGTATCTACTGCAAAACTGAAGAAAACATATTACAATTCTATAGTCAGCGTACTGTCACATAATTACAAGAAGTATAAAATCAGTATAATATCAACTTAACTAATGTAACTAAAATTAGAATACAAATATAAAATTCTTACCCAATATGACATCTTTACTCATACTAGGCTTAGAACTTTGTATTTGTATCTTTTATGAGTCTAAAATCTTAAATTTTTCTTATTTATTTGCTTTCATCATAAGATTTTCGGGAAGTGTCGGTATCCAGGACCTGTCGAACTCCTTGATGAAAGGCAAGTTGGATTGGATGGTTCGTACGCTCAGTGACCTATTTTTGCGTACAATAACGGGTAACCAGGCCGGGGTCTACGGCATAACTGGGATTCCAAACCACAACCAGCATCCATGCCTACCTCTAGGATTCGAATCCCGCACCTTTGGAATACAAGGCCAGAGAGCTAACCACACAGCCGTCAGGTAGGCAGAAGTAGGTTGGAACATCAGTGTTTTTTGAAGATTCCATATATTAATTTTAGTTACAATAGCAAAATTGTTATTATTATTTTTTTTAAATATTTTTTTACTAATCTATATTATAAACGATAGTTGTTTAAGTTCCAAGATAAATAACATTCCCTATTTGATTTAAACTGTTGAATTATTAATAATTAAAAGAAATTAAAATTTCAGAAATAGAAACATTTAGAGGGAACTAGGGATACTTTTACCCAATGCCTTTTTCTCAGAATTGGGAAGGTTTTATAAGTTGGAAGTGGTATTACTTCTTTCCCTTCAGTTAGCTAATTACATGGTGAAAATTACAACTGAATCCATGAATACGTTTTAAAACTATAAAACAAATTAAGTTTTTATGCTCCAAAAGTAATATCTTTGTGTTGTAAAAGCTGATGCGAAAAGGGTTTTTGCTTAAAAGTAAGACTTTTTTAGATTGTTTATTTTTTTTGTGTATACTTTTAGCTACAATTGCATGTATAATAGTGTTCATCCACTTACTTGCAAATGGTTGCATTTTAAGGTTATGTAATAAATGTACATTTAGGGATACTTGACCCAAGGCATATAGGGATACTTGACCCAAGATAAGGATACTATTCGAATACATTTGGTAGGTTTTACTGATTTTTTTATTTTTCTAATTTTCCATTTTGTTAAGTATGTAAGATATTCAATCGATAAAAAGGTATTGTTAGTGATGGATATTCTTGAAAGTTGTATGTCGATGCCTACCATCGATGTTACATGAGTTAACGGTATTATAATTCCCTCCGCATTGTTTTCACAGACTACAACCATTAGGTGTATCAGTTTACTCACCTTTCAAAAGACTTTATAATGATCAATGCACAAAACACCTGAAGATACACAAACCTGACTAAATTCAGGCTATTCTTCATCCACCTGAGTTTTCAATGAAAAATTATAGATTTATAAATTTTGGGTTTTAATGTGAGTTTACATTTGCAGCTAAATAGTTATTTTCTTATTCTTGAACTAGTATAAGAGGAGAAATAGCTTTCAAACTACTAATATTTTTAGCTTTCTACAATAAAAATTAAAGTAGACACCATATTAACATTATGTAGCTAATAAAAATAAAAAGTATTAACCTTATTGAACAAGTATAGAAAAGTATTAGCATTGGATTTATTAATGGGAGTTATGTTGTTGTTGTTATTATTATGTAAAAGTGTTGCATTTATAATTTTAAATTGTACTCTCCTAAATATATGACTTGGATTAAGTATCCCAAAGGGGTGGGTCAAGTATCTTTATGCATAGGGATACTTGACACAAGTTGAAGGTTTTTGGTGTTTAATATTTTACCACCTTTACAATTAATACTTCAAAAAGATATTCATAAATATTGTGTAATACTTAATGAAGTATAAATATACATCATTTACACATCCATAAGTAATGCAAAATAAAAACTAAACACCCAAAACTAAAAATTGGGTCAAGTTTCCCTAGTTCCCCCTACATATTTGCCACCATTATATTCATCAAATTTTTTTTATATCTAGTAGACTTTTAATTGTCAAAATATAAACGGAAGTTTTTGTTAGTCAATGAATACCCATAATGAATGCGCATACACCCAGCGTTTAGTCACGCGCTATTTTAAATCCATTATTTATATAAACACACACATTTACGAAGCTATTTTATATTCAACACCGAATAGTGTCATTTTATATAGAGGTTAGGTCGAATGAAGAGATAAACATTAGGAGTTTGTGCATTGGAGTAATCCTAATTTTGAAGCAAATAATTTAAACAATTTAATAACTAAATACAAAAGTAAGGCTTAAATAAACACATCCAAGCAAACAGTTCCATTACAGGACTATTAGAACTAAAAATGTAGCCATCGATCGTTCAGAATTTTTGCTATTATACATTATATTGCGTACTTGTTTGTACTTGGTTTATTTAATATAACTATCGGGGATTATTTACTTTTTGATTGGTAAAACACCTAATTAAGAGAGATAAACATAGAAGATTGCGTACGAAGAAATTTTGCAACAACAATTCTTAAAAGTTTTCTTGACATTTGATCAAATATTGTCAATCATTTAGCAAGTTTTGTAGAATCATGAAGTGCTTTTTTAGAGAGATAATATCCTTTTAATATTAAAGCCTAAATTGATTCAAAAGTACACTAAATGAATTTCAAAGCATCAAATAAATTACAGATTCAAAAATTACAGCGCGTAATTACTTTCCAACCACGTAAGTGCACAAAAAATTAAAGTAAATCAAGTATCTTTCTCTTTGAATGATTCCATTCCGACAGTTAAAGAGAGGTATAAAATTTATATGTAATTCAAATTAAACCGTTTATCAATAAGAGTCCTACAAAAATAGTTCATGTCTCAAAATGTCATTGCAAGGAAAAACAAATATTTTTCGTAGTGAATAATTTCCATTACATCTGTACAATTGGCTTGATACTTGTTGGTGTGAATGAAAATAAAAAAATACATAAAACAGTTAAAAAATGTTACAATTTCTCGACCAACTCATTTCGAAAAGCCATAAAACAAACCAGAAAGTCAATTAAAGTTCGTAAAAGGCGCAAAAACACTTCGAGAAGAAAAATAGTTATCGGAAAAACAAATTTACCACTAACTTCATTCCCACTCTAGAAGCGAAAAGAAAAATCCCCAGAATGAACCCTCTACTGAACTCACTTAATTCCATTTTGAAGCTCGAATTTAATTAAGAAACGCCGAACCTTCATTATACGATACATCATTCTCT
Organism: Linyphia triangularis; assembly: GCA_963978545.1. Classification (NCBI taxonomy): domain Eukaryota; kingdom Metazoa; phylum Arthropoda; class Arachnida; order Araneae; family Linyphiidae; genus Linyphia; species Linyphia triangularis. Next base: position 17,064,140 of record OZ021721.1, read on the forward strand.
TTTCATTTCAATTTCCATAAATCATTACACGAAATGCCTTTGTCAGTAATGAGAAAAAAAATCCCCTTCTAACCATTCCCAAAATCAGAATAAGTCATATTTTAATCCTAACAAAGCGTTAGTTGTCAAAATCGGAAACACAAAATTAAAGGATGGAAATTAATCCTTAACATTTATTCTTCGATTTCAAAAGGCTGGAAAAACGTCCTTTCATTGATGCCTTTTTAAACACTCTTGTTGCGGCAACAATATTAAAAAGGTGAGATGGGAAAGCTTTAAAATACATCTCAGTCAGTACGCGAAGTGTCGGAAGAGATAGTTTCCTTTGAAAAGTCGACTAAGTAGATTCTGTAGTTTGAAATATGACCGACTAGTCGTAAATCGCACCCCGATTAAAGATAAATTAGCCGGGATAAAATTCGCATTGGACCACCTGCTACGCATCTCACCGTTGATTAGCATAGATCAGCAAGTTTGCACTATTTTATTTCTCTCTGCAACTTTTAAATCTCCTGTAAATCGCATCAGCATGAAGCAAAGCAAAATTTGGAACAAAGTTGAGAAGAGGTACAACCAGTCATTTCCTCATATGAGAAGTGTCAATATTGCGCCGACGACGTGTTAATTCCAAACTAATTGTGATCCGGACAACTCGCAAGCCCATAATTACACAACGATTTCAAGATTTGGTCGAACATTTTCCGGAAGAGTCTTCGTATCGGCTTTATCTGACTCCAGCTATTCCCGACACTCTGCAATTATCGAAACTTCCGCCGTAAACTCTCCGCAACAGACACAAATATACATCCCAGAGCGATAATTATGCAAACTGTCACATTGCTATAGCCACTCGCAAACGAACGATTGATAATTACAGGGGAGCGATGGGAACGGAGTTGTTGCGAATTTTAAACAATTGTTTCGACTCGATACTGTAATTATTCCAGGACGCGAATCAAAAATCTGTCGCAAAACTTTGCAAAAGAATCCTTACCTAAAATGAGGTCAGTTATTCCTTGTACATGCAATATTTATGAAGCTTAGATCCTAAACTGATGAGTGGACAGTGTTCGGACCTAAATTATAGGTAAGCTTTGCTTTCCGTGGTCTTTTTAGTTGTCAATGAACAGACTAAAACTGCATAATATGAATCATTTTCATGCATGAATTTTACGAGTATACTGTGAATAATGTCAAGTTTTATATAGCATATTTTAGAGTATAAGTATTAGTTAAAATAATTTCTTATTTAGTTAATATTTATTTATTTTAAATATATATTCAAGTAAATTACCTTAGAGTAAAGTTTGCATTTTGCATCCATTTTTATATCCAATGAATCAATATTCTATCAATTACCATTTCCACCAGAAACTTCACAGTAAAACAAAAAAAAACATTAAGGATGAAAATTACAAAATAATTTGTTTACAATAAAAAGTTTTAGCAAGTAACTTTCACAAAATGTACAAATAACGAAAATATGTTTCCTTCATATATTTTTAAACATGTATATTTACTCTACTGAATGATATAAAAGAGTAGTAAGATGATATAATTCAAATTAAACAACCGTTCAAAAATAACCGTTATAAAAATAAAGTTATTTTTACTTTTAGTGCATTTCATGAAAGGGTATTTCTTAATATCAAATATATATATACAAGCAAATATTCTTTATTTATATATATATATAAATAAAGAATATTTGCTTGTTATACAAATCTTCTTCCAACATTCATTTGACCTTATCATGACCTTTCAACCAAAAATTTAACGAAATGTGTGATTTCAGAAAAGTTTACAACAAAACTCTTCAAATTATCGATCAACGGATATATACTAAGTCATATGAAAAGAACGATTATTGGTAAACAGAAAAAACACACGTGTATACAGGGTAATACTTTCTCTAAATTTATAATAATAAAAGTCCCACATCTACTGAAAAAATAAACCTTACCTTAAGTTTATAGCAAAATTAAATTAACACTCATAATAAAAAAATTTACAGGTAAAAAAAGAATATATACAGCTATGATAAGGTTCCAATTAAAAATGTTTAGGAAAAACTTTCTTCTCTGCTAAGTACTCAAGTAAAGTCTGCATTTGTAAATGCATAGTTACATATTTATTTCTTACTAAAATCAATTTCCCTACGTTTATTATGGGTGCTGGGTTCGATTCCCGGGTTGGATGATCGTTTTGGTTCAGAATCCACGTTGAGCTGTAGGTCCCGGTATGATTAGACGTCATTGTGCATAAAAATGGGTCGTTGAGCGTGCAAACCAACCAATCCAACGTTTATTCATCTGTATGGAAAACTAACAACTATTATAAATTATTTATTTAGCATTGCTGGAAATTGCTTAGCATTTCTAATCAGTTTTAAGGAATACTATGGAAACTTTTCAATATAATAGTTTAAATAAAACTTTTAAGAATATTTTTTTAAGTTACTAGATGATGATTTAAATTACGACAGACGCTCTAGTAGTAATTAACGATCAATAACCATTCTCCATTCACGATAGAGATTTTTCACGTGGATAACTTTTATGCTGAAGAGGATAACTGAAGCACACTGAGCTGAGATAAAATTTGATGTATTTCATCAATGTATGGGTGATTCCTCCCTGGATTATAGATAACGCTTATCTAAAAGGTTAAGAGGTTATCAAAAAGAGCGGTTTTCATAGAAAACCGAGATCCATCTAAGAGAGGAAAAAATCTTCATCTTGTTGAGAATTTATTACACACTTGCTGTTTAGATCAGTTTTACTCATTTTGCATTTGTCAATAATTAACTGGAAAACTTAGTATCGTTATATATTAAAAGTGTTTTATTAATGTTTTTTTTTTTTTTTTTTTGAAAAATAAAATAATTTGCAACACTTATTATGCAACAGAGGTTATCAAAGGAAAAAATCTTCATATTGTTGAGAATTTAATGATACACACTTGCTATTTAGATCAGTTTTACTGATTTTGCATTGGTTACTAATAAACAGGATAATTGAATGTAATTATATATTGAAAGTGTTTTATTAATGTTTTGTTCAAAAAATAAAGTAACTTGCAACACTTATTATGCAAAAGAGGTTGTCAAAAAGAGCGGCTTTCACAGAAAACAGAGATCCATCTGAGGGGGGAAAAACATCTTATTGTGAATTTATTGATATATACTTGTAATTTAGATCAGTTTTACTCATTTTGCCTAGGTTTGTAATAAACAGGATAATTTATTGTAACTATAAATTAAAAGTGTTTTATTAATGTTGTGTTTAAAAAATAATTTGCAACACTTATCATTCAAACAAAATTTGAATCACGATAAAGATTCGCTTATAATATTCTTCCATTTTTTATTGCAAACTAAATTTAAGATTATTTAATTGAAATTTTCAGTTAAATAGGTAATAAATCATTTGAAGACCTACGTACCCCACTCTTCTCTAAATTGTTAAAATTATACGAAATAAACTATAATTTGTCATTTTATTAGTTTCATTTATTATGATTAATAAATTTTTAATTTATTAAACTTTGAAAATATTTGTATTTATTTATTTATTTATTTATTTATTTATTTATTTATTTATTTATTTATTTATTTATTTATTTATTTATTTATTTATTTATTTATTTATTTATTTATTTATTTATTTATTTATTTATTTATTTACACTTTCAAACAGAAAAACCAATTCCAATTGCATGACAGGATAAGAACACATGGAAACAGGGAAACAAACAGAATTAATAATTTTTTAATTTATTAAACTTTGAAAATATTTGTATTTATTTATTTATTTATTTATTTATTTATTTATTTATTTATTTATTTATTTATTTATTTATTTATTTATTTATTTATTTATTTATTTATTTATTTATTTATTTATTTATTTATTTATTTATTTTTGCATAAAAAGATTAAAACATTAATGACAATTAAAATAATTATATTTAGCAATATATTTAACATAACACAAATAATAACGAATCACAAAAAAATATTTCAATAAAAATATCAATTTAATTAAAAATACAGCTAAGTTTTTCTAATGGTTCCAAATTTTTCCATGAATGTAAAAACTCAGTCATTACTTTTTTCTTTGTTTCAGCAGATTTGCATGGAGTTTATGAAAAGCTTCTTTCAGCGTAAAATCCATTCCACTCCGAAGCCATTTAGATGCGTTTATCAGTAATCATTTTACAAACCGATTATTAAATACTGTCTCTTTAACGTAACTTGATTCTAAAAACATATTTGAGATTTTGTAAATATTTATATTGGATAAACTAATGAAAATTTGGATGAAACCATTGATCCCGAAGGAGAGTAAAGGAACGATTGAACAGTGTGCCCAACAGGCTACTAAATAAACTACTATGATTAAAAAAAAGACAGCCTACTTTTTCTATTCTATCACTTTTTCATTTGTAAGGATGGTAAGGATGTGGTGGTTAACCAAAATTTGAAAAAAAAAAACACAGGACTTACACAGCTTACAGTGTTTTTTTTAATGGTATTGTAGAAAAAAGTTAACGACTCATGATAAATTGAGTCAGAATTCAATGTTGCAAGCTATGCATTATTATTTTCTGCAACTGGATTCAGAGTTTGTGCTGCATATGACAAATAAGTGCCATATAAATGCTATGACTTGTGGTGGTCAGTTAAAATAAACCATCTGTACTACGGTTTCAATTCACGCATTTGGCTACCCATGGAAACTTTAGATATAATCTTGTCCACCTGATGACTGTGTGGTTAGCTCTCTGACCTCACATGCCAAATGAGCCGGGTTCAAATCCCAGGTTAGGCATGTATGTTCGGTTCATAATCTTGATAATTGTGTACAAAATAGGTCGCGTAAAATCCAATCAACTAGGTATTAAAGTGTGAAGCTACCGAATTAATTGTGCCCCAAACTGTGGCATGCAAGTCAATTTTAGTTCTTGACAAATATGAGAAAATTTCAAAAGTTAAAATTGAAAATAACTTTATCACTTTCGAAATTACCAAGATGTCAAAATATTTTAATGATTCGATAGATTTCAGTTATTTCGTCACTGGTGAAATTTTTGGTGGTGACAAAAAAAAATTCGAAGCACCTGGCCCTCTCTTAGGTCCAGTTCGGCTTGGACCACTGTCGGAACCTTTCTGTAGAATGCCTCAGGTGAGCTGTGAATCTGTCCAGACTGATCGTTTCAACGTTTGGAGAACTTTTTTCTCACTAACGGTTGACAGGATAGTACCGTAAATTTAATTATTACTTTACTAAAGAAACGAGAAATTCCCCCAAAAAAACTGGATTATGTATCCCTTCCAATGAAATATTACTACTACCATATCGTCGAAAACTGATAAAGAAATTATTGATCTTTTCAAAAATATATTACTAAAACTGAATATAAATCGTAATAAATTAACACAATTCTAGTTAAAGCCCAACAAACTTTTCAAAATCTTTCTACTGAAGGATTGAAGATATTACTCTTTTTAACATCTTCGTACCTTTGTAAAATTAGAGTTTTGGCAATGTTAGAATTAAAACCAAGTATCGAAACAAAAGCTGCAATTGTTTAACTTCTTGCGTCTCGTCTGTACAAAATTCTTAGATTTAATTGGCATCATCAACAGCAATTGAAAACAAGCGCAACCTTCAATAAGGCTTCATTATAAATATTTTTGCAAAATAATAGTTAATCATATTTTATTTCTGTACAAAAGATCTTTTATGTTCTATAAAGTTTCTTTCTGAAAGAGAGTGTGCTGTACGTATGTTTCTGAAAACAATTCGAGGCCTCGAGGACAAAGTGTGTCGCTATAGATCTAAAAAAAGGGTCGCAATGTTTCCAAAAAGTGGGTCGCAATCTTTAAAAGTTTGGGAACATCTGGTCTAGAATAATATTTATAATCTATAGTATTTTATAATTTAAATTTTAATTTAAATTATGTACAACTTCAATTTTGAACGCAAAGTTATTTTAACAAACGATTGAATATTTTGTTGACGATTGTTTAAAAAATGCTGGAATATATTTTATCTGTCAAAATAAATATTACTTGTATAAAATAAATATTATATGGTAGCCACTTTTTGATAATATTTACGATAATTTCCCTTTTCTTTATTTTTTGGGAACAGGTAAAATTCAGGAAAATCTCCCCTTCTTGCCTATCCATGAAATCAAAGTTGCATTAAAGCTCCAAATAGCATCAAAAGTGTGGTAATTATCGGGGACCCACACGATTTGATTTTTACCCATCATCTATGAATGAATAGGTATCGTGGGGGAAAACAATAGGGAGAAAATCCCAGAGCGGAAAATTCCCGCCTGGTCCAATTAATCACTGAAACAAGCCCTAAATGTTTTGTGTTGCGATGCATTCAAACCATTTGGTTGAAAAAATTCATTAGCTGTTTTAGAAGTATGGACAAGCATTTGAGTGTTCTTTACGCTGCGCGTGGATAGCCGAAAACAATGAAAATGGCAAGTTTTTCATTTGAATAGGTTCAGAACAATTCTTTTGTACTTTCAATAGCAACGAAACCATTTAATAGGATTCAAAATATTAAAAACTTTTATCATTTTCGAGGAGAAAAGCAATTAAATCTAAAGTGTCCATAGATACTTCAACAAGACTGATTGCATATTAATATCCAGTTTAAAAAGAATTTAAACTGTGGTTCAGAGCTCAATAGATAGCCTTCAATTATAAATGAAGCCAGTCAAATTGGATATGACTCTGGGAAGATTAAACGATTAAGCAATTGAACAGAATTATGTGAAGATAGTTTTTTATTTTTGTTATTATTATTATTATTATTGTTGTTATTGTTGTTACTATTTATTATTATTATTATTATTATTATTATTATTATTATTATTATTATTATTATTATTATTATTATTATTATTATTATTATTATTATTATTATTATTATTATTATTATTATTATTATTATTATTATTATTATTATTACTGCTGTTATTGCTGTTGTTATCTTCTTATTTGTTTACTTATGAATTACTGCAATAGATATGCATTAAGTAAAATATCAAAACTGCTGTAATTCAACCTTTTCTTAATAGAAATAAATAAAATAAAAAGTTAGGGAGATGCTTTGTTTTTAATCTCAAAATATTTCGTAAAAATATAAAGCTACAGTGTCCTTAGTAAAAATGACTTTTAAAGAATATTTTTAGAAGAGAATGAGAAAATTAAGTAGTTTAATGAATATAATATTGAGAAATGGTTTTCCATTTCAAAACGGTTTTTATTCGCCCTTTTCTAAATGAATTCTTTTGGATATAGACCAAAAATAAAAACAAAAAGAAATACTCGCATGGTTGTGAATTTTTTATTGTAAGAATGATGGATTTTATAAACCATGTGCTTTTAATGCTTTAATTGAGTTTAAATACTACATTCTCTCTTTTGGAAAAAAGCTCTATTAAAAAATGCGAACATTCACCTACTTTTTTTAAGTTCTTGAAAAGCGAATAATGACAAAAATTCAAACAATCTTTTTAGTTAAAACGAAATATCGCTCAAATGAAATATTATACAATATTTTACTTCCAATTGATTAATTTCTAAATACCCATTTGTATAGAAGTAACATTTTGAATCGAATTAATAGGTATAAAAACTAAATATTTAACTTCCGCTTAGAGTTGAATTGAAACTGTTATATACTCTTGCACTTCACTTAGTACAATTGTTTGTGAAAAGCTGCTACTAGTATCAAAGGATTATTTCAGTACACATTGAAAATTAAATACAACACAATGCATTTAGAACCAATAATTCTAGTCTCGTAAAAGATACTACTAACCAATATTTTCAAATTGTTCATTTACTTTCCAAACGTGTTTGAAAATCGGTGTAAAAAATCCTTTTATGCAAACCTTATATTTATTAACTACTTGATTAATGCAATACAGTAAAAAATACCAAAGCGTGCCTATGTTATATGAATTACTGTTTCGTTTGAATTCTTAATTTAATTTTCTTATACTACTCACACAACGCCAAAAACAAACAGTGCAATTATATTATGACAACAAACGAAAAGTGGACGAAATAACAAACAAGTGAAAGATCCTTCAAATGATGACTGTCTCATCTTGAAACAGTGAGTGTTCAACCTGGCATCTCTTCCCGTGCCAACTTTTCTTCTTCCCCGTCATCTCTTTTAACTCCCATACACACTGATTGCACCCCGCGTTAGATCCTATCTCACATAATTATGATAATGCAGCTGATATACTGCCACAAATATATCTAGATTTGTTCACAGAACACGCATTGGCGATAAAGAGCTCTTTTTACCTCTTTCCCTGCCATCTTTCGGTTTCCTGTGAATGTCAGAAGCTGTCATGTAGAGCGCAGGTTTGCCAGAATCGGAGACGAGGTGGAATGACGCCAACAAATTCTAATTGTTCGTTTAATTAAGAATGCAAATTACTGAAATATTACTGCACTTGCTGTTTTATCTGGCATTATCCGTAGTTCAATGGGAATAATAGATTGGGGGGTATAGAATATGTCGTTTAATTTTGATAGAAGTATACTTATGCTTTACCATTCATAATCAGAACTACGGATAATGCCAGTGTTTCATCTGGAATTCAATGGGAAATTTAAAAAATGTGGGGTATTTAACGTGTCGTTTAACTTTGATAGAAGTATACTTGTGCTTTACCATTCATTGTCAGAACTACGGATAATGCCTGTGTTTTATCTGGCATAATCAGTAGTTCAATGGGAAATAATAGATTGTGGGGTATATAATGGGTCGTTTAACTTTGATAGAAGTATACTTGTGCTCTACCATTCATTGTCAAATTTCTTGAAGGGGTCCGACACCTCCAAAAGTGTTCATGTTAAATTCAACAACTTTGAGTGCATCTCATTTCATAACCGATTACTCCATCATTCTAAAACTTTCAAAGTATAATATTTGGATAGTTTTGAATACTTTAACACAGGTTTTTATTATTTTTTAAAAACTCAAAAAAATTATGTCTTTTAAAAATATATTTGAAAAAATTGCTAAAATTTAAGACTAATTATTATTTTTTAACTTGTGCTAGTTATCATTTATTCCTCGTGTTAAAGTACTTAAATATATTATAGAAACATGTATAAAAATTGTAAGCATTTATATTAAACATATTTTAAGATTTGTGTCCCAAAACAAGTAAATGCAGCATTTTGAGAAATTCCGCTTTGAAGTTTAAAAACATTATTTAAATACCTACATTTTTCAAATCAAAAAATTATCAAAATACTTTGAAATAAGATATCATTACAAATTAGATATCATTTTTAAAGAGAAGAATTTAAATTTTAATAAGCAATAATAGACTCAAAATCCATTATCTGAAAATGCCGTAGCCCCTTACTTTAAAAATTAATTTACGTTTCCATCCTTATTGTTCTTCTTAAACATATTTTTAATTTATATGAATTATGATCATTAGCAGCTACCATTCAATCGAAGTCTACCAATTTAAGAAGACAATTTTCTTCAATTTTTTTTTTCTATTGGTCGCAAGAGTTACACGAGGGGACTTGAGTCTCAGTAAGTAGTGTTCGAGTGGTCTAATGGTTACCAAATTCGCGTCTCGAAAAAAGCGTATTTACTCACCTTGAAAAGAAGGACTGCATATCATTGATGAGCTAGTATAGCAGGATGCTTTTAAAATATATGTTAAATTTAAAGAAATATAGTTTCAAGTGAAAATATTTTTCCATTTATTACTTAGAAACAGAGTATTAAAATTAACAAATGAATCAAATATCTATCTAACTGTCAAATAATAAGCTGAAGTTTATTTACATGGGATTTAAACGTAAGTGTTTAGCCCATTAATTTTTATGAGGCACCTGATTCCATAAACATGAGGTAAAAATAGAATTATAACGCTGGATTATCAAAAGATATTCCTTTTGCAGGAATTTAAAGCATAATATTTAGGAGATACAATATTATAATAATATATCTTAGTATGGACTTAGTACTTGGAGGGGATATACTTTATAGTAGTTAGTTAGAATTAGTTTTAACTACGAAGGAACAGGAAATGTCCAATTTATCACTTCTCATTCAATCTCATTCTTAACTTATAATAGTTTTTATGAATGAGACTAGACATTCACATTAAAATATCAAACCTAACGTGTATGTAAAACGTTTATTATTTTTTCGTGTTCTCATTATCCAATGACTTTATCACCTACTCCTTTATCCAGTTACAATAGAATATTTAATACTTCTGATAAGTGTTTTAAACTGATACATAAAAAATTATATCTTTTGTGCTTTTCTATTAAGTAATTTTATTACAATTTTACGTATACTTATATGTTATTTTATTGTATTTCTATATAAAGAGAAACTAATGTATCTGTTTCTTGCTTTCTTATATTTTTCTTCAATTGGATTTTATGAATTCTTAATTTGACCATTTAATAAGATAACCTCATATTCCAATTCTTGATTGAAGATTATTTGTCAATCCTTTTTAATCATTTTAATCAGTAGAAATGAAACGTACTTCAAAAGCGAAATATTTTATTTAGTTGCAATGGAACAAAGGTAATTTTTTTTTACTGCATAGGAAATGTGTATGATTCGCATTTCTTTTGAAATTGGTAATTTTCAAAGCATCATCATTTGCTACTGGATTCTGATGCAAAGTGTTGTGACACATGGAACCACGTTTAATGAATTAGGACGTTTAGAAGCGTCTAGAACATTACGAGTAGTTAGGACCGCACCAAGGATCAATACATACCTTCACCAATACAGATAAAAAAAACTTTAGTTTATAACACGTTCTTAAAACCAGTTTCATAATGGTATGACGTCAAATTTACATTTACATTATGATTAGATAGTTTTACTTGAAATTACATGCAAAAAATTGCATGTTTTTGTGTCCCATCCAACAGGATACGTCACCGAAATAAAGATAAAAAAAGACATGGAATTAATTGTGAAATGTTATTAGCATAAAAAATTCAAATTATTATCATCCTTTATAGCATTGAATTAGTTTCTTTAAGAAAGGAAACGGCCGAAAAGACTTTTAAGAATTATACTGCAACTATTCATGGTGTAAGAACATTTAAAAATGTAATTTTATTAAATTGATGATGCTAACTGTTGAATTAAACCTGCAAACCCCACAGTTATCGATAATAATTGACTTTCGAATTTTCATTAAATGAATAGAAACTGCATTGCTCTTACTACAGATGTTAAAATATCTTTCAAACAATTTCTCGGCACTGATTACGAGTTCGAAAGTATTCCATTCTGTGTATGGAGGGTGGTGAAAGATTAATAATATTTCTTAGCATGCAAGCAGAACTGAACACATCGTAACTGAACTATACAAATGTCTGATTCCAACATCTAAAACTCGACATCTTTACTATGTTTTTGCAGTTTGGAATGTTTCTGTAAACATTCCAATCTTGTGTAACATAGTAAAGATGTCGAGTTTTAGATGTTGGAATCGAACATTCGTATATTTCATTCACGACTCATTCAGAAACATTCTAAACTGTAACAACATAGTAAAGATGTAGAGTTTTAAATGTTGAAATCGAACATTTTTATATTTCAGATACGACGCGCTCAGTTTTGTTTGCATGTTTTGAAATATTTGTAGTCTTTCACCACCTCCTAATGGAATACTTTTCAGTCACATTCAGTGTTGATATCAGCCTATCCAAAAACAAAAAGTTTCGCGATAATGAGCCAAATGTGGATAGATGCTCCCTTTGGCCACAGCTGCCGTTGGTTGACAGCAGGATGTCAGTGGGGACACGGTCTTTGATTGATAGACGAACAGTCCCACTCTAGCGACACATTTGCATCTACTCCCTCCTCCTCCTCCAATGTATCCTGTTACCAATTTCTTTCGCACAAATATATTTCTGTTTATTCCATTCTATTTAGTCGCATTCTTTATTTTTGGTAGTGTGTTTAAACATTAGTTTTTCCTTCGTCTAACTATGGATTTCTTTTATGAGTAGAAGTACTCTTTTTTTCCCCCTTTCTGGAAAGTATTTGGAGCCTTGTTTTTCGAAATTAAGTCGCCCTTGTGTACTGTCTAGAGTAACATAACTTTAAAAAGAAAACACTTATAAAACTACTCTTCGTTTATATTTCTATTTTTCGCCTATGGGAGTTGAGGGAAATTATTCGACTTTTAAATGTGCTTGCATCTTGATCGTATTTGAATAAACATTTGAATTTTTGAATTGTTTATTGAAATGTTAAAAAAATATGCGTTTGTCTTTTGCGTAATATTTTTAAAGATTTTCGTAGAAGTATCTATTAGAATTAATATAGTAGGGTCGGAAAAGTGCTCTAAGTAAGTCTAACATAAATATTAAGAACTGTTTATATTACAACCACGCAATTAGTTAACTCCAACAGCACGGAAAAAAAATTGTTTTGACATATTTGTTTCAGGATATTTAAAATCCAATTTTTCCATATTCTAATTACTCACTTACCAAACATTTAAAATAAATTTTAAAATATTTTTCATTCAAAACTAGCTAAAATTATAAAAAAAAATTAAATTAAGCGTCACCCTTCAAGTATAATAAATATTTAATTTTCACCGACTGACTTACAGAGCTCATGTATATAAACAGAAGCCTGAAATAAGCCAAAGTTTTCGTACCAAAAAAAAAAAAAAGAGAAAAACAAGAGACATAATAGCCATAAATTAATTGCACGTTTAACTTACTTAACATGCCAACTATGAGTCATATTGTATAAAAGCCACCTATGAGCAGTATTGTAAATCTTTGAGTTTTGCACGACATTTTCACATCTCATAATGAAATGAGACTCACTACATAATGAAACATCTCATTAAAGATGTACAAGATATAAACACGTTTGTAGATTTTGACACAAGATTAAAATGTTTAAATAATGAGTTCATTAGTGTTACCATCCATAATATTAACTAGTGTAGCCATACATAATATCTATCAGTGTAACCTTAAATAATATTTATCAGTGTAACCATACATAATATTAATCAGTATAGGCATTCATAATATGGAATCGTAAGCGATCGTAAGAATATGGAATAGTAAGAATTCACCTTTTACCTTACAAGCTTCAGAATCTTGGGTAAAACCACGTTTTCGCTTGCTAAGTATCCTGCACTGCAAACTGCTGTATTCGTTTCATAACAAGGTTACTTCTCTATGGCATAGGTATTTTATATTAACGTATTTTATGAGCCTTTTTACCTTCAGGGATAACTTTATTAGGAGCTTATAGTCTTATATAATGCACCTACCTTATATGTTTCTAGTTTATATTTAAGTTATAAAATAACCTTTTTAACTCTGTACTTCGAAGTTTTTGACTCTATATTATATTTAACTTCCGAATAGGTGTCAAAAAACATTAAAAAGTAGAGTTAAGTATACAAAAAGATCCAAGCTTCTAAGAGATTCATGTCAATAGCATTTATTCATACGTGCCAACATACAAAATTCTTATGCTAAAATGTAATAACAAGATATTTTTATAGGCCATTGACTGGTGTAACAAACAGATATATACAATTAGTTTTTTACCACTGTGACTTAGAAATTGAAAGAATTTGTAAATTAGAACTGGCATTTAAAACAAATTTTGCATTTTTAATATTTTAATGTTCGTATAATTTGAGACTCTTAGTTGTATAAATTATTGAACTGTATAAAGTCAACTTATAAAATAAGGGGAAGGTGTGGTGATGCATTCTAGGTCACGATTTTATTTTTAATAATAAAGTATAATTGATAAAGGCTGTGCAGTGTGCACAATATCAGTCATTGATATTGATCAGTTATTGAATTGTGCCAGTTATGCAATTTTATTTCTGAAATGATTTTCATGGATTTATAAATTACAGGAATAATGAGATTTAGTGTATTACAACTTTCATAATTCTTTAAATATAAAAATTCTATCGAACCAAAAAGTGACATTCGCATTATGCTATCATCTCTAATTAGAAATTATAGAGAAATATATATTTCCTCTATTTATTCCCATTTTGTTTAGAATGTATTATCTCATATCTTTCAAATCTTACTTTATATTTTACCGATTTTCTTATTTCATTAATTTACTTAATATATACCGTAAATTTACGAAAATGCATTTCGGAAGTTATTGGCATCGTATTCAACGCCATTCAGACTGCAATCCCAACCACCTTTGATTTTTTTTAATATATTCCCGAAATTATTTCATTTCCAAGGATTCTAGTTTTACATATTATTTCAAAAGATAGCTCCCCTCTTTGGTACTTACAAAGCACATTAACATAGAAATACGCTTAAGTCTTTGCTAATTGAAAGAAATATATCATATCTTTTAGGTGTAGAAACCATTATCATAAATTTAAGCAACCTTTTAAAATTCACCCCGTCAGATCAATTTCCTCAAGAAACTTCCATTTTTTTTCCTCCACAAAACCACACAACTTAATAAAAAAATGAAAGAAAAAGTGTTTTTTCCCCCTTTTAACTGAAGTGAATGTGAGGGTGAACTAAATGCAGCTGAAGCTAATGATGAAAATATACAAAACAGTTCGTAAAGCAAAGTGAGCAAAATGTCTATTACTTCTACCTTAATCGTTTCTCTAGCAATTACAACATTAATACCAGTAACGTAATGTTTCCCCTCAAAACTTGAGAGGAATTCTTATGTTATTAAATCGAGCGATTAAAACTGAATCCATATTAAGATACCAGAGGTCATTATATAGCTTGTATAGATTTAATGGGGATTTTTTAGCATCTCTCACTCAAACTGAAACTCCTACGTGATGCGAAAGATAAGAATTTTAGTGGCCAAACAAACTCATCTGACAGAAAAGCTAAATTAATTAGACTCGTTCTTAAGAGATCTTTTAATTAAAATGCTTTTGCAAATCATTTCGAGATAAGATGCAAGCCATTAATATTAGTTCACCGTAGTTTGAGGAAAATATGCTAAAGAAAAATCTTAGAGTGGTACTCCTATTTAGGAATCAATTACAGGAGCTAATGCAAATCTGGAATCGGAACTAAAAAAAATAGTTTTCCTGTGAAACAATTTTGGTCCATGATAACGATCCTTTATGATACATAGAAATAATGTTAAAACCTTCCTAGTTCTCATCATTTCATGCCATTTTCCAATGGTATGAAGCATTTTCTATAAAGAGATTACTGTTGCCTCTGTTCTTAACGATAACTTACTATTACAAATGAATATTCATACAAGTTTAACAGAAATTAAAATGTTGAGTAGTAATAAAATCCTTTATTATGGGTGGGTGCATTCAGTAATCATCGGAAATTTATATTGTTATGAATTTTTTCAGAGGACAACACAGCTTTTACAAAGCTATAATTTATTCTTAGTTAAGAGACTCATTAAGCTTCTTAAAACAATAGCGAACTCGTTATGAGGCTTTAACAACTGCTTCAGTGCATACAACTTCACATTCACAACGATAATTCACGCCCTGTAAAAGAAAACAAGCGTTTAGCTCTTTTCAAAACAATGCTCAAAATCCAACTAAACTCATTTCGTGAATCAGCTACGTTTTTATACTAGCCGACAAAGTTTCCCGAAAAATCAAGAGCAATCCATTTTGAAATCAGAACACGCAGAACGGTCGCGAAACCACCCGACAAGACCAAGTGCCGCCACGCTTTGCTGACTGTATTATATTTACCTGCAAAAAAAAAACACCACAATAATAAAAAAATAGAACTACGAAAGGAAAAAGAAAGGAAACAAAAAGAAACACCATTCACAACCATTTACAGGAAAATTGCGTAACATATACATTAAGAAGAACGTCCTTGGTTATGTTTATCTTGAACTATATGTACAGTTATATTTAGGTCTTGGCAAAATACTCATACTTGATCAAATCGAAAGAAAGGTTACATAAAATTAAAAAAAAAAAAAAAAACTCATCTTTTCCACCACTTAAGGGATTTGATAATAACTTGAAGTCCGCTGAGTCAATTTGAAAGAGGTTTTTTTTTTCTTTCTTATAGGTTTATGGCCATATTATTAATTAACAGTATTCCGTTCTCTAAGGTGGTGAAATCGAGACAATGGAGTTAAGAAGGTCATAACTTGCAATCAACTGAACGAATCGTCTTGTACCAGGGCAGCTATTTGAGCCAGGGTACTTCAGCTATTTGAGCCAGGGTACTTCAGCTATTTCATATATATTAGTAAGCATTTCAGATAACACAACCTTTCATAGAGAAATCCTGCTAAAATTAAAACATTATATAAATATAGCTCTGGATATGTGTGAGAATTTCTATCTAGCATTACAACCAATTACAAAATGCTGCATTTTAATTATAAAAAATATTGATAGAAATATGGAAATTTATAAATATATCACATTGAAATAATTTATCAGAGAAAGCAGCATTAGATTGAATTGAATTGTGAATCAGTACGGGAAAGAGTCAACTCCAGTAATTTTCAAAGGTGGGATATGCCTGGATCAAATACTTATCCAAAAAAGTGCCTTATCACTCTTTTATCCCGCACCATACTCGAATGAAAAGAAGAAGAAAGAGAAAAAATGCAAAATCCCTGATGTATCACTTCTTCGCCGGGCAACTTTTAAAAAGTACGGGCTTATTGAATTTTAATGAGGGATTTTTTAGCAACGCAAAACTTGAGTCATAATTCGAAGTTAATTTTTTATGAATTTTGTCGCCGGTGTTCTCTCTTTGTTGCTGAATACGTTTTAATAATTTTGCATGCAGGCAAAAAGTTTTCGCTAAAATATTTGTTAAACAAAGTACATTGTTGGTGAGAAAAAATTTCCAACAGTGAATAAATTAATGAACAGTTTGGGATAGTCACTTAATGCTTCTAAAACAAAACGTTTTATTTAAAGCTTCGCAATATTGATTGTTCAATTTAATTCAGAGTTCTTATATGCACTTAAAAGACGACATTTTCAATTGTAAAAACTCATCACAAAATAATTTCTGCATTATTTATGGTAGTTAAGAGATTTGAGGCTCATAATTCCTTAATATGTATTAAAGAACGTAATTTCTTAGTAAAAAATTCTTAGTGTAAAATTTTCAAATTTCATGTGAATACGTAATAAAATAATAAGAATAATCCAAAATTAATAGCTAGAGTTTGAAAAGTTAAAAAAAATTATTTTAACATTTCACCATCTTATTTTTAGGGGCCCACTCCTATTTGTCAAACTGTTCAGGATAGCAAACAAAATCTAAAATTGTCAATAAACTGATTTAAAAGAAAGTAAAAATTTGGTTAATCTCTTTTAGTCGTATGTATTTCTTTATAAAGCGACAATATGTTTTTGTGATTTCAGAAATATCTACTTTTTTACAGAATTCTTTAAATTATTCTTATTGTGGGAGTTATAGTTGGCACTTTTTCCATTACAAAGCTCAAGTATTTTAGGAAATTATATATAAAAAACAACATTTTTTTAAATAATGCACTAGAAAATATATTTTTAAATATATTTTAACAAAACTTCAATTTATTTATTATGCTAGAAAATATGAAATTCGAAACAAATTGATTTGTCAAAACTTAATACTAAACTCAAATTGAGTAGTATTAAATTGTTGTATTTAAACATTAACAGCATATTAAAATACTTTAATAATCAACAGAATAAATAAATAAAAAGGCATAGTGAAATTAAAAGGGACACAAATTATGAGTATAAAAATATTGCAATTAACGCCGCACTGTAATCAAGTTCTCCAGTCTTAGAAAAAAATTAGTTTTCAACCGTTAAATGTTTTCAAACTTGCTGGCTGAATGTATTTTTTTTTAATTTCTGGCGAAATAATTCCCCAGCAAATCCACAATAGTTGAATTCCTTCCTTGGAGAAACATTTGTCCGGAATCAGAAATTGCATTTAAAAAATTAGACATCTATTTTTAGCATAGTTTAAAGTATCTTTTGTATAGTAAAGTATCTAGTATAGTAAATTATTTTAAAGTATCCTTTGTATCGCATTTACCAAGATCCAGGCAATTCTTATTTTTATGTAATTGAACATCTGGAAATTTGTTGAAAAAAATCAGAATTCAAATTGGTCACCTCATAATAACAGAGACTCTTTGTTACTGCTCTGCAGATTTTTATGTATTCGACAGAAAATTCATATTTGAAATTTTTTAATCACTCAAAACTTCTTCGCACATGAACTCACTGGACAAATGTACAGTAATGACCACTTGCTAGAAAGACTGATTTGAATATTTTAAACTTAACACTTTTATGAGTCATTAGTTCGATAAAATCGAACTCAGTTATAGAGTAAGAAACTTTTAATAATCTATATCTCTTTTTATTTCCAACGATACCAAAAAGTGATTTGACACCGAAATTGGAGTTGGCAGATTTACACTCCAAGTCAAAAATTCAGCATGTTTGCTGAATCGGAATAAACACATGCTAAAAACCATCACTTAAAGCTTTGAATTAAAAGTCTGGTTAAATTACACAGAAATATATTTTACCACAAGAGTCAGAATAAGACACATTAACATTCCAACGCATCATCGATTCACAACCATCATAAAATGTGGTTTATTTTATTTATCTATTTAAATAGACTGTTCTTTAATTGAAAATATATATATATGATAAAGTATTCTAATTAACAGTTGATTTACTTTCATGAAGACCAACAGCTATAATAGATATGCACTTAGCATTCTGAAATTTAATTAAACGCAAATGGAACTAAATAAAATATGTGTGCATCATAAAACAAACTTTTTCTATTGAGTTGTTTATAGCGGAAATCCTCGAAAAAGTTGTCCTGTTTTGCAATAAACATAAAGCAACCTCAAATTTTTTGTAAAAATCTAATTGTCAACTACTGCACGCATCAAACCGGCCCTAAAATACACTTGATTCCTAAAATACATTTGATCTCTTAATTACAATCAAAAAAACCTTTTCTACAAATTAATTAAACCCAAATTGAACTATTTAAAATATATGTGCATCATAAAGCAAACTTTTTCTATCGAATTGTTCATTGCGGAAATCCTTGAAAAAAAATTCCTGTTTTGCAAAGCAACCCAAAACTTTTTTGCAAAAATTTAATTGTCAACTTCAGCACACATCAATCCAGCCCTAAAGTGCACTTGATTCCTAAAATACCTTTGATCTCTTAATTGCAATAGAAAACTTTTGTCAAATCTCCTTCCAATTCATTATTAACGACACCGATGCACTTAACATCTCGCCCTTTCATTAAATTCCCCACAAATCGAACCAATTAAAAAGCCACTTTTTCCACGATAAAAATCTCGGTTTATTATTATGAGGACGAGTGATTTCCAGAATTTACGACTGCGGGCGACTCTCCTCTCCCACACTCTTTATTTAATAACGCTATAATTCAGCGGTGGAAAGGGAACCACTGAATAGCATGACGGGTATTAAAAAAGTTGAAATATATATCTTTATATACAGGGTCCTATAGCGAAGAGAGAGGGGTGCAGTAAGGTTAATGACAGGCCATCTTTGACTGGCGCCTATCTCTTCATTAGAGGGAACTTGGAAAGTATAGGGGGCGAACCTCAAAAAAAGGGGGGATCCCATCGTTAGAAGACCGCGTGGAAGATAAAATTAACCGAAAGCGAGACTCGAAAAGTTCCTCCCGATAAAAAAGGTGCGCAACCGATGATAGAATTTAAATTTATTACTGGGTGGCTTTCATATCGTAGACGTCCTCTGTTATCTGAGGAGACTTCCCTACCGCAATGTCTCCCTCACCTAGTAATATCATGAATTTATCAGTCGAACTGCTTTTTCGCCCCTCCCCTCGGCGGCATTTCTTGCACCCTAAGAACGACAAAAGGTACCTTTTGATGCATTTTTTTTACTCCTCATTAGGATAAGGAACCTGTATGTATGTTCGATTTGCATGGGTAGATTAGGGAAAAGAGTCTTAAAAATTAATGTCTTCTAGGTGTGGGGATTTGTACTGATGTAGAGCGGGGACTGATATTTAGTTCACTGAAGAGAGTGAAGCGGAGGTTTTTTTTTTATGTAATTAGTTCACCTATATTACAAGTGCATTTATGCAAAATTTAAAACTGTTTTTCACCCATTAGCCTACTTCATTATTTGATGTTCTGAATTGAATTGGTAAAATTAGTTAGAATAAAAAAAATAGATAAATAAATATCTTTATCATACATTAACGTTGACTTAAATGGGCAATAATTTGAAGTACTAGTCATTAGCTCTTTTAAACTTTGATACTTTCTAACCACTGTTAAATTGGAAATTTACTCAATTTACTTTTTGTTATTATCTAGTTGCATTATTACGTTACCAGAAAATTGGCTAATGAGTTATTCCTTACGAAAAATAGGTTATTTCCACTTATTTTCTGTTACTATAAGTTCAAATAATGGAATGCTTTAAATCAAAATTCAAATTTTGAAAAGAAAAAAATACAGAAAGTTTTTTTTTTTTTTAATATGAAAGCTAATTCCTTCGAAATGATTTTTTGCATCATCTATATGCGCAATACAAATTAGCTAATTTCCGGAAAATTCTCTTCATTGATCATTTTAATTTTCTCAACAATTAGACATTATCTTCAAGGTGCCTTCATTCACCAGATAATTCGAAATATCTCCTTGAGTTGGAAAATTTTATTTTTCAATTGTTTAGACATTTTTAATTACTTTTTAGTACTTCTCAGTGGATATGTTATTAACTCACAACTCAAGTTGTGTTTTAACATCTCACGAGCACCAAACGACATTATTTTCTGCTGACTGTGACTTCCAACTGAATCGGGCTTTTCAAAAAAGGAGACATGTGAACAAGTTTTCTCCATATTCCCTTTTTAACCCGTTTATATTAACCTCAATTGTGTTTGTGTGCGTGCGTCTGCCTGGCAAATCGGCGCAAGACTAATTAACCCATTTGCTGTTATCTGATCGGGTTGAAACTTGGCAGATAGATTTGATGTCGATGACAATGCATTCTATCAAGTTTTGAAGGCTGACTGTCACTAAAAGTTCGCTTTTACACACGTTTCTATAATTATAATGGAATACTAATAAATCCTGTTTAATCAAACATTGTTGAAATTTTACGTTGTAAGTTAAAGAATTTTAACCGATCATTGTTGAAACTTTTACCTGTTGCCAAAGTTATTTTACTCAGAATAAATAAAAAATATTTGGATGTGAATGCATAAATTCACATTCATTTTTATAAATAAATTTTGAAACGTAGTTTTTCACATATTTTGCTGCTACAGATGTTCTTAATAAGTAAATTTAGATGCAAACACCAAGCACGCGCTGACAACGGAATCGGCACTATGTTAATCAATATAAAAATCGGCAATGCATATAAAAGATTTATATTAAAAACTTTGTTTTATGGGTTATACTATTTCCCCCAACTCAATTTTAAATTCGCATCGAATACAGCTGACTATGTTTCGATTGGCCTACTAAGGAAAGTCTAATTTCAATAGCAGTAGGTCTTTCCATTTGGAAAGAAACTAAATTGTTTCTGGATTAAGAGTTTTTTTTTTATTAATATTGTCATCGAGATTACGAGTGCCAAGTTTCAAGGTGATATGCCATTAGGAAGTGTTAGAGTTGCACAATTTCCTCATGCAACGAGTAACATGAAAGTATTTTAAAAAGTGACTTGTTTTCTCCTTCTCACTTTTGCAAGGCCACTTTCAACACCATGTAACGTAACGACTTCAATTACAGAGTTCTGCAGTCAGAAACGTAATCGAAGTTTTGCTGATAATACCAAAATTATCATAAAAACATATCAGATAGCGAACAGCAATCAATAGCGAATAACAAGCAGCTAAGCAATTTGCAAAAACAGTTTTTCACCCAAGATTAAGAGGTACAGAAATGAATGAAAGAGAGCGAAGAAAAGAAGTGGGAAAACGCTATCGAAATTAGGGAAAAAGGCGCCTAACGTCGTTAAGCGTTGCCACCGCTGATTAATATTGAACGATCTGTATAGCGGCTTCTTCAACTTAGTAATTCGTCCCTTTCTTTCACAAAGTATATTTTTTTTACATTACAATTCCATTTCTTTCGAATGAGTCATGACGAACGAGTTTTTATGGAAGTAGTTTTTACTATTCTTCCGGATGAGCTTCAATACCATTAGAAAAAAAACATCAATGCGTTTCAGAATCTTAATAGGGTATTAAATAATGCCCATTCTGGTTAATGGGTGAATACCAGTATTTATTGTGATGTTTAATAGGCATTTAATAATTTCGAGCATACTTTGTGGGATTTACCTAACCATATTTTTATAACTACTATTCTGACAAAATCTTCCAAGCATTAAAGTATTTCATTCTAATTTAGTTCGTGTTCCTGGTGATGCCCTTAAGTTATGCCAAGGTAGAAATGAAAATAACAGAAATATCAATTTAATGATGTATTTGTGCTATGAAGGCAGTTGGTTGGTTGGAAATTTGTAGTTGGAATGTTTTAGAAAATGTGTGGTTATTTTCGCTTTTCAAAATTGAAACAAAATTGCTCTCACCTTGTGCTGAAAATAATAGAAATGAGCTGTTTTTTTCTTTCTACTAATAAAGAAGAGTAGATAGTTCATACTTATAATATTTCAGCTAAGTGAAGGGAAATATATTTAAAGGAATTTATTTTACTTTTCAAAATTGTAACGAAATTATATTCATCTACCAACAGAAATAGAAATAAGCTGCTATGAAAAAAAAAAAGATTATTTCATTTTTAAATAAAACTTGCTTCTCTCATATGCATACAATCCTTATAGTGTTAAAATTTGCATACATAAAGTTTGTAGTGAATACAACAATTGCAAAGATTTCATTCTCATTTCATTTCAAATTAAGGAAAGTAACATTTACTTATGGACAGATTCCATGATAACTTTACATTGGATCAAAGGTTCAGATAGAAATTGGTAATCATTTATGTCAAATAGGGTGAATGAAATTCAATCACTCACTGATCCAAAGTATTGGCGTCACTGCAACAGAAAACTTAGTCCTGCTGATAAAATTACAAGTGGAGAATCTGCATTAAAGTTAGTTCAATACGCAGAGTGGTTCAGTGGTCCAGCATTTCTAACTTTACTCAGCAGACATTGGTTTTCGAATCCTCGCTGTAAAATTGATGAAACTGACTACACTTCAGAACGAAAATCTAAAGCAATCGTTTCATTAGTGGAATGCAAAGCAAAAAATAGAAAATTTCAGCTCATTAACGCATCTTTTTCGGATAACATTTAGATGTATCAACAATTCTAGAAGCCATAATAAAAGTCTCGAGCCACTTACAACTGAAAGAAATATTCAAAGCAGAAGAACACTGAGTGTTCAACATTCCCATTACGAATGCGAAGAATAACATTCTGTTTAACAGCCAAAACGAAAAATATTTTTACCCATCAAGGATACGTACATACGGCATGCAAAATTTTGTCGAAAACAAAAGTAAGAACGCTTGAGTCCTTATTCTTAGTGAAAGGATGAGAATCGAGAAGCAGCTTTAAAGAAAACAAACTCCTTTTAATTAATAGTAAAACATGCTAAAAGATTTACAAATACTGGGAGCTGATGACGTTCACCACAACCACCAGCAACTTAAAAATCAGGGGGGGAAAAAAAACCATTGCCACATGCAGATTATTTATTGGAATTAGTCTCTTTTGAATCACTTCAGTTCCATCACATCACTTCAGTCAACTCAATTCCAAATCAGCAATTGAGGTTACAACAAATTTTTGACACCTTCTTCCCTCCTCCAAGATCACGATGAGTCCCGTTTGAACGTCTACCCTCCCTCACCTCCATAAATATAATTCTACCATTTCCTCTATTTCTAAATTTTTTAAAAAATACATAGCATATTAAAAGTAATTTTGAAATTAACTCAGTCCGATTTATTGCTGATTAGCTTTCATCAATGTGATTCTTCGTCAAATGATTTATTCAGATGGTCAGAACTATTTTTTTAAACTTCAAATAAGAAAAACTTTAATAAAATTTACTAGCAAAAGTAAAATTGTTACGTAATGCAGGTGATCACCTATCCCCCACCCCCTCTCCCTCACCCACTATGTCACGGTTCATCTCGTTAGGCCAAACCCTCCCTCTCCCTCTCTGCGAGTGAAGTAATTTATGTATGTCTACACAAAAGTAGAAAAAGTTGTGAAAAGCTAACTAGTCAATTCCTATTGTTGTTATTAAGGAGTTCGAAATTACATGCTCGAGTAGTTTAATGTTTAGAAGTTAAATGTATAATATATAATGGAAAATATTTCTGAGAAAAAAGGGGTGTACCTTAGGCCGGACCGAAAAAGTCGAAGTATCTTAGATCTTTTTGCGGTAGTGCGGAAAAGTTGTGGACTCTCATTATTAAAAAGTGTGTCTTAAAATTCTGAATTGATATCTTCTGTAGCCTCAATGGATCGAAAGTTGTGAAAGATGGACTAAAAAGGCTTAAAATTCAAAAATTAATAAATAATCACAGGTTTCGTTAATCATTTTGTGGTAGAGCTAAAAAGTTACTATTTTTTAACAACAACACCTACAAAAAATTATAGAACTATACATTAATATCTTCTGCCATCTCTACGGCACCGAATTTGGGAAATTGAAAGCAATTTTTTAAATAAAAATACATTACACTTACCTCACTATAATGTGAAAAGAAAATTTATTCCATCTTTCAGACATACAAAAATAGTATTGCTCATAATCTTTTTTGGGTCCACATTCTGACAAGTGGTTTCTGGATTCTAGTTTTCTAATCAATCCATCCCTATCCTGTTGTTCAGTTGTTTTCCGGAGGCTTCAGTGATTAGTTTTTTTTAATTGGGTAACTCGAAAAAGTCATACTAGTTTAGATCTTTTTGCGGTAGTTTGGAAAAGTTGTGAATCTCATTATTAAAAAAGTGTGTAAAATCTTATAACTCTGAGTTATTATCTTCTGTTGAGGAATACCCGAAGATTTCCAAAGACGTGTCTTACACAACATTTGCGAGCAAACCTCTTTGCAATGCGTTTAAAACTGGATAAAACAGCTCTTGTCAGTCACAGATATGGCGTGTTCAACAGAGCCACAGATGCTATTGCATCGAGTGTTATGCAAGATTTGGGGTTAGTATCTAAATCAAACACTTGCCTTTTCACATATAAAAAAAAAATATCGAGGGGGAAAATTCTAGAATTAAAAAAGAATTCTATTCTACCTGACCATTATTTTGATGGACGGTATGACAAAATCTGAACAACCGAAATACTCAAAGAACAAGCAGCTCCAAAGAACAATTGTAGAAAATCATTACTGTATTGTATCTGATCCTGATTCCCCATACATGACACATGTTACACCTGAAAGTGGTTCTAGTCTTGATATATCCAACAGCATTTATGAATATGTTACGTAACCAATGCATTATTGGATGATTTTAGCAACCTTATTCTTCTCGGGTGTGACGGTATAGTAATCTAGTGTTTAATGGTATAATTCATAAGCTTGGATTAAGACTTCCTACAGACCATCCAATGTATTATATCTTCTTACTTCATTTCATTGAGTTTCCATTATGTCACCTATTTGAGTACATAGACGGTGTCTTCTGGTCCCACGTCTTACACTTTAGACATTGGATGAAACCTGAAAGGATGCAAAAAGCCTCCACTTGCTGCTTTCAATAATATTGATCCAACCACCCTAAGTTCTAATTTGAAATACTTCGTAGACATTTGCACAAAATTATAAAATCAAGGGGAAATGTCCCAGATGAAAATTGTACTTACAGATTCGTTATTCCTGCTGTTAACCTTGGAGCTACAAACTACACAGATCTCATGAACTTGCAAACTTGTTATGTGACTATGCGACATTATCTCTAGTTTTGAGAGATATAAGTTCTTATGAAATTTTGAAGATAATACAGGACTGTATGCCAATGGATGGCTTGGATTTCATTAAATATCCTTCACACACACAAGCAGTCAAGCAAATTGTAAAACTAAACATTGAAGCCTTCTTAAAAGGAGTTGGACCACAGAATAGAGATAGAGCAACACTAGATTCCAGAAATTAACGTACTATTAAAAAAATAAAAAAATAAAAAATAATAATATTAAATAAAAAATAAAATTAAAAAATTACACTTCTGTTGTTAAAAAAACTTTTAAGCATTACCGCAAATTGATCAACGAAATCTGTGATTTTTTATTAATTTTTGAATTTTAAGCCTTTTTTTTTTTGTTTAATTTTCACAACTTTCTACCCATTGAGGCGACAAAAGATATCAATTCAGAGTTTATAAGATTTTACACACTTTTTAACAATAAGAGTGCCTGATGACGTGTAAGACTGTATCCTATAAACCCCACCATCTTGATAGGCCTGATATTCCCTGTTGTAGTTCACTAAAGGCGGGAAAGGCTATTCCAGAATTTTTTTTTAATTATTTTTATCGTTCGATAAATCCCCAAATAAAGCATAAAATAATCACATCACATTTTCTCTTTCCTAACATTGATAGGATGCATCCGAACATGACGTTTGCATTATTGTCTTTTTCAGTGACATTATATGGGACGTTGAGTGCCAGAATGGACTATCCCACTACTCGATTTTGGTTGTTTCTACCCCGTTCTTTCAAAGTCATTTATTCACAGAACGGACCGAATGGGGTTTGTTTATTCAATGGCTAATTTAGTTGAAATAAATTGGTCTATTCTGACATGAATGGTTTTGAAAAAACGTGGTAGAAATAGCAAAAATCAAATTGTCTGATGGTTCGTTCTCAATGCCTCATATAATCATAATGGAATAATTTTTTTGGGATTCCTTATTAACAAAATTCAGTAATTTAAACAGTTCCAACCACTAAAACACAAACATCTTATGATGGGAAAACTGGGCATAAACCGTAGACTGTGAACGTGTTGCTTCTTACTGTTTTACACCCTCCGGTCATCATTCATGACCATCATTCGAAACCGGAGAGTGTGAATAGAGCCTAAAAGTATAACGAGGCAACCTGTAAGACAACTGTCATAAACATACAAAAGTATTTGAAATATGTTATACATATGCAAAAAAAAAATTAACAGATATTGCAGCAGATTTTAATTTCAATAATGTTGTATTGGTCATCAAATGAAAGCAACCTTTCATTTGAATTTAAGAATACACTAGTAGGACATTTGTTGTCAATTGTAAAATTTGTTTTTAAAAAAATCCCACCACTTACCTCTGAAACTTATTTAGAAAGATTTTGAAAATTTTGTAATAATATAACTGAGACTAATTTCCGGGAAAACTATGTTGGTTACGTATCTTAAAATCAAAGAAATTGATTTACTCAATTTTTGTTTAATGCTCAATCTTTTGAAAATAGAAAAATTGTGTTAAAAACAACTCTATTGCTACGAATTAAATCAACAATTTTTTTAAGATTTCGAGTTAATTTTTGTGTGTGAGTGTTGTCTGTTTATAGTTGAAACGCAATTCTAATGTTACCATATTCTCAGTTGAAATAAAAGCACATAAGGAAAAAAAATCATAAGCACGTGGAGGATGGAAATTTAGGGAACCCCCTTGGACAAAATAAACTAGTCAAGTATACATTACACTTGGCGAGTGATGCACTTGATCAGTTTGTTTCACTTTGTAATTGCAATTGTTTAATCAGTCGTTTCAATCAGGATTGCTAGACTAATTGTCCCTGGTGATAATTTTAATTGAAAATACAATTATATGAGATGATATTTTAAACAAATATCAACTTAATTTGGGAGAAAATTCAGTTCTTTATTGTTGAAAGGGCTCGTTCATAGCACAAAGTACTGTGACTCGGAATGCCGGATCAGTTTTCACAAGAACATCAAAAATAATTGTCTGATGTGAAGTATTGATTAACATGCCAAATTATGAACAATTGTTATATTGAAACAAATTAGGAAGTTTTTATTGCCTATTTCCAAAAATTTGAACAGAGCTCTTTCGGCAATAAATGATCAGACTGTCGTTATCTAATAAATCCAATCAAGTACGGAGAGTAGTCCTCACTCGTCAATATTTGGGTAAGAAACACTCAGCGTGTTAAGCAAAGACCAGGTTGTTTAATTTTATAATTCAAATTATTAGGCCTTTTATTTGTTTTTTCTTTTAGAATTTCTTAATCTTTTAGGTTGATTGGTTGTTTTCAGATTATCTGGCGCCGTCAGCAACACGAAGGTTATAATGCACCGAAACATTCGTCATTAGACAAGCCATCATACATTTACAAACACCCATGCCTAACACGGGACTCGAACCCGCAACCTCGCGGTCTAGAAGCTAGCACGCTAACCACCATACCGTTTGGTCAGCCTGAATCTTTAAGGAAATATCCCATGTGATATTCACACGCCAAATCTTACGTACCCTAACACTGGAAAAGTGAGTACTTCGCATTTTATCAGTTAATTCTGGTTGGCAAATAATTTGTAAGTAATCCTTTTTCAGGCAAATAAGCGACGTCAATTTACATACTCTCAAACGTCAATCATTTTTAAAG
Source organism: Linyphia triangularis (assembly GCA_963978545.1). Lineage (NCBI taxonomy): Eukaryota > Metazoa > Arthropoda > Arachnida > Araneae > Linyphiidae > Linyphia > Linyphia triangularis. The sequence continues at coordinate 17,092,820 of OZ021721.1, forward strand.
TAATTTGTTCTGAACTAAGATATGATGTTTCTGAGAACCATTTCTGATTTTCTCTCCATAAGAATCGCAAGTGTAGGAATGATGAGAGGCCAAAAATTTAATTTAAAAAAAAATTAAAATTGTAAAAATTTAATTTTTTAAAAGGGCCTTTTGTATACTAAACATCAATTTTTCACACATTCCGTATACCAAATTCAAATCATTCAACCAGTTAACACGCTTTTCCTGCTTCAGAAGGATATACATTAGGCAAATGATTGTATAAGTATTTTTTCTTCTTGTATGTGGATAGGGCCTGCAAAGCCCGTGCCTATGGCCCCCGAATTTTGGGTTTCCCCAAATTGCCTGAAAAATTCTGATCAATATTTTTTTCGGCACACTTGAAAAATGTCATGAAATATGAACATACATTTGAATAACTTTATTGGTTATTAAAACCATTATCACACGAGCATTAATATCTAAACATAAATTATTTCCTGAAAATGGTAATCGAAATTGTTAATATTTAAATATCATTAATAATCGTCAATGGGGGCATCGACTACTTTGTTGTGCCTATAGTAATTGTTTTTCTAAATCGGGCCCTGGGTGTGGAACTCTACAAACCTCAACAAAAAAATCTTTTGAAAACATGGGAAAGTTTTTTATTGTTTAAATCAATATGAAACAAATAAAAATCCGATCCATGAATAGGAACCATTTATATCTTTTATAAAAATAAATAATATAACGGTTTTAAAATGTAAATATTCCTAGATGTTTTTTAGACTAAATTTCTAAACAGCATTCTATTTTTAAATTCTTTCATAGTGCCAAAACTTTTGTATGTTATAAACTTTTATTGAATATTTTTTTTTTCCAGTTTTATTTAATAAATTTTTGAGCCATCTTTCAAAAAATATCAAAAAACTTCTAAAAAATATTACAATATTAATAAATTCATTTTAATTTCTACAAAATCGGTAGTAATTAAAATTGTTTTGTTTTTATTTATAACAATAAAGCTATTGGGCAATAAACACTTCTACTTCTTTTCAATAGATGGCGCAATCAGCAACAAACTTCAGCAGTTTCGTCTATTCCTAAAAGGAAGTTATCACCGAGTAGAAAAATACGCGCATAACTCCATCTAGTGATAGTTTCATCAAATATCACCAAGAGAAAAAGAAAACATGACCGCCTTCAAAAAAAGACTACTTTAAAGTTTCAAATATTTAGCTACCACAGTGTGAAACGACTGTATTCTTTAACGTTGCCCAATAGCTAAACATAAAAGTGGAGCCTTAAATGCTGTCACAATGATTAATAATGGATTTAGCCAGTAATGGATAACATTGTTTAGCTTGTCGCTTTTCGTCAAGGGGTTACATATTACATAGATAATAACATAATTAATTACTTGTTTACCTTTCGCCTGTCACATATTTACCATGGTATAAATAAGTAATCAGAGTCTTACTTAATACCAGAACCATTTCATTCATTTACTAATTAAGTCATTTAGTTTTTTTTTAAAGGATAATAATAGGTTATTTGTATTTGCAACTATATCATAAATAGATGAGCTTTTAATTATTTTGTTTATATTAGTTTCGAAATGCAAAATAATATTTTATTGCCAAGTTCTGGTTGTTAAATTGTATAAGATTTTATAAACACAGAAAATATAACCTCGAACTTAAAACATTTTAACGTAAATATTATTTATTTACGATTAAAAAACAAATTTTCTTAAGTTCTTTGTTGGACTTTCCAATAACATATTGCAAACTAATATATGGAAATTAATATCGATAAAAGTTGACTAAGTCTGGAAATTAATAAATATATAAAAAGAAATTAAACCGTACATAAATAAAAGAAATTAACTGCATTTTTGTTTCGTTAAAATTTATAACTTTTCCAATACATTAACTTTTCTTTATGTAACTTAAAATAGAAATTGAGCAAGTGAGCATTAAATAATCCATTAAGTCTTAATCAATTTAAATAAGAAGCTGCTAAATTTTTCATACATAATACGGCTGAATTTGAGGATTATCGTAACATTTTTTCTCTGCAATTTTAATGCGGGATTGGTATTTAATCCTTCCATGGATTTAATTACATTGGATTTAGTTATAAATCCGGCTGAATGAGGAACTGACCAAATTTTGTATTATTTTCCTCTTGCATATAATGGCAATGTAACAAAAGCTATTACTTATTTTGGAGGAATGTTCCTTGAAAGTTTATATTTTAACAATGTTCTTTTTATATTCATAAATGTATAACACTATTAATTGACTGTATTATTTAAAATAATGAACACGTATGCAGAAATACACAGAAAGATAACCTGCAATGATTTCATATAAATAACCAACTTTTCTCCGGATTTTCCTTAGTTTTCCGTAGTTTGTACTTCTTTAAAAATCTACCATGGCCTCTTATATTACGTAGATGATATTTGCCCCCCCCCCCCCGTCCCACGGCCGTTTCATCGACGAAAACAATTGAAAAAATATAGCTATAGTGAAAGTAATGGAGAACTGTCAAAAGATTCAGAAGATTTTTTCCATAGGTTTCAAAGAACGTCCGTAAAAGTCCGTATTACATGCGAAGAACTGCAGAAGATCTGTAAAAACTGCAGAAAATCCGAAACAAAAGTGGCATCTCTGTAAATATTATATTTAAGGCATACTGTCGAATTAACTTATGATTAATAAGCTGTTAATTGATTATAGCAAAAATCTGTACCAAAATGCCAATTCTCAAAATACACCCGAAAAATAAAATTAAAATAATTTATACCTGTCTGTAACTTATTGGCCTTTATTTTTTTTTGGAAAACACAAGCATAAAACTTAATTTACAGTGTTAAAAATAGTATTAGCTATTTTTTAAGTTCTAGTCAAATATCAGAATATAAATGGCGTGTCGATAACAGCCTAAATCTAGTGAGACTTTCCTTCCCCAATATCAAATGTGTTAATAGCTATTTAATATAGAATATTCAATACTCCCTTTAATTCTTCAAACAATAATAATCTCTTTTAAAGAGAAAGGACCCCCTTCTCAATGATATCATAAACACATCACTGTCTTATCACCGTATGTCAACACTAGTCGATAAGGAAGTGATCGGAGAGAGATACATATAAAAACCTCCCTCGACTCGAATAAAGAGTGTCCAAGGAAGTCACTCCATAATGGAAAGACGAATGGCAACCACAACTCATCTTTGCACTGACCTACCCCTGGTGGCATAGGGCCAGAACTACAGTCCCGGACGATAACACCACGACACTTCCGGCTGCGGGTTATAAATTCTCACCCGCGGTACTGAATGATAAACGGCGGTGTTTATAGGACGTCTTGTCTCTTACTTCAACGACGACATGCACGTCATTCGTCAAGGCAGTCGGAGGGCGGATTTGTAAACGGTGGGGATTTTCGTCATTCAATAGGCGGCCTAAGCTGCGTGAAAGGATTTGTTTTTATTGAGGAGGGTTTAATCATGGCATAAAAAAGGGGGGTAGTTTTTGGACGGTTTGTTACCTGAGATTTTGAACCCGGCAAACGAGAGGTTTCAATGTTTTGGATAAAATGTTGCATTAGTTAGACTATTGCTACATTAGACTTTGTTTTACTTTTGTACGACTAATGCAACATTAGACTTTGTTTTACTTTTGTTCGACTAACAACATTGTACTTTGTTTTGCTTTTGTTCGACTAATGCAACATTACACTTTGTTTTGCTTTCGTTCGACTAATGAAACATTACACTTTGTTTTACTTTTGTTCGACTGATGTAACATTACACTTTGTTTTACTTTTGTTCGACTGATGCGACATTACACTTTGTTGTGTCAATGATAACACTTTATTTAAAAAAAAAAATCATTTTTCTTATTCGGTGATGGTTGAAATAGGTGACATTGACTTTTTCAAACTTTGCAAATAAATATATTTTTCCCATTTATGATTATGTATATATATTATAAGAATGTATATATATATATATTTTTTGTATTATAAAATGGGGTACCGGTGGCTATTCTTAATCACCAGAATGTATATATATATATATATATATATTATTATAGAATGTTTGTAATTATTTATATATTCTAACATGCCCTAATCACCATAATGAGCGTAAAGAAAAAGTTACTAGGATTAATATTTTAATTTTCCAAAAAAAAAAAAAAAAAAAAAAAAAAAAAAAAAAAAAACCTGTCAAGTAAAATGATCAGCCAGAAAAATTTATGAAATCTAATGGTTGCATCCAGCAACCACTTTCATCTCTTTGGAGGCTGTGTACATACAATAAACTAAATGGGAATTATTAAGAAGGTTTTTTTTCTATTTTTTTATTATTATTTTATTATTAATATTTGGAAATTTAAATTTTTTTGTAGCTGTATAGTAATTTTCGAGATGACGAGTAAGAAACAGTGTTTTATCGTGATTAATATCATCAATCTCAACATAAAACGACGTAAGCGACAACTACGCAAGCATAATTTGCACTCAAAATCCTGATTTTTATTTTCATTTATTTGAAGATGGGTGGGGGAAAAAAAGAAATAAAAAAAAATAAAAAAAAAATGTTTACTTAAAATTACAAACATGCACCTACTTGTTTTAACTTGAGTACAAAATCATACTACAAATAAAAATACTAGGTCTACATACCAAATACTTTAGAAATACGATCTATGCATACGAAAACAAGGGTCTGCAAAATGACTTTTGAAGTTAGAAAAATAACAATTACTATTATTTTAAGATTTAAGCAATCTTTAGTCATTAAAGTTTGAAATCGAACGTGGTTCCAACAACATTAATGTATTTAAAATTTTAAATTTGTAATACAAGTGTTTGTCTTACTCCAAGTAGAATCACGTGATTTCAGAGCTTTTAAAAATATCTCTAATTATTTACAATTATACTGTTTCAATAGTGCAAAGTATCCAAGCCACTCACTTCTGTACATGGAACAAAAGATCCATCAACTCATCCTTATTTAATGTGAGCCAGTATGTTATTTTTCGTCTTCTTACCTAGGGCAACATGTTGTCCAAAAAATCAGAGGTCTAGCTATATTAGAAGCAGAATTGTGAGGGGTCGAAAACCGGTCTAAGTTTGATAACGACTTATTGGTTCTGCTGCTCTAACATTGGCATCGGAAAGCTGCCGCGTTCCTAGATTCTATACTTTGATAGATTTTGTATGGTGTTCAGATTCGATGACGAAGTCTTCGATGACTTTAATTACGGTCGTGATGTCAATAGATTTGTTACTTTGTCTAAAAAGTTACTTCAATTGGAAGAAATTATTTGATTCTAAATAACATTACAAAATAATTTGTAATTATTAAAATAACTGAAATATAATTTAAGCAGTTAATAATTAGCCAATTTAAAAGTGTATTGAGAAAATAATTAATGAAATAAATGGATAATTGTTTAAAAAAATAAGTATACAAATAAAACTTTTTATTTTTTATTTTTTTTTATTTTTTGGTTGTTCGATTTATTTAAGTTAAGAAAGGTAAAACATGCATCGTATATTATAGAACATTTCAGTTTCTGTTAAAATGGTAAGTTATTCTATGTATAAAAAAATACATTTGGGTATTACTAATGGCATTTATTCTATTCTACAAATTAAAAATTTTGAAACAGGAAATGTTTCTAAAACAGAAATATATTCCAATTCTATACGAATCATGCATAGTACTGGTAATATTTTGTTATTGATAATAAAATTTCATTGCTTTCATATATTCATAAAATGACTAACAGCATTACCCAATTTTATGTTTGTTATTTTGTAGCTACGTTCATGTCGCTCTGTGAGATGTTATTAAGAAAATGTTAACGGCAATTTAATTGTTATTCAGATGGGATCTCAGAAGTAAACTATCGTAAGTGCAATTGGTTTAATATTTCACTTACGATAGTTTACTTCTGAGGTAGAGAATTTATTAAGTCATTTACTATAATTAGGCTTTGAAAGTTTTATAAATAAAGAACAAAAATTAAATTAAACTTGGTTTTTCAAAGCAAAAAGTAGGAATTCTTCTTGGTTCTTTGATATGCATCGAAGAAGGAAAATGTAATGGAAGAACCAACAACATTAGCTAACGAATCACGAGTTAACATTGAAGTTCGACATACAAACATTAATGCTTTTGAAAACAAGAGTAATTACTGTTTAGATCAGTGTAAAGTAATACAATTTCATTTCTCAAAACTTAATTTATTAAAACAATACCGTTTAATTTATTGCTGGATGTTCTGTGTCTCGATTGACTTATTCCTTTTATTTTATGTTTAATAAACTTATAATCTTTCATTTCTGTAATTAAAACATCTTCGGCATATTCAAAAAACAGTTTTTAATATAATTTTTAAATTAAATACACATTTTAAAATGAAAAGAAGATACGGTACACTCTCGCTTTCTTAAAATTAATCAAATACAACACGCTTCCTGTATGACCAATTCGCCTTCCTCATCTGACATGGTAAAACAACGTAGAAATATGTCTTTTAAAGGAAGAAAACAACTCAATCATATTTTTTATAATATTTCAGTCTTGTTTACAGTCAACACAAAAAACTACAAAGAAAACAACGCAAAATGTCAAAAGTATTCCATGGAACTCGATTTTCATATCCAAAATCTTATTAAATTACAAAAGTCCGTGTCAACGCAAATCTTCCACGATTTAATCTTGGAAGCCTCGAAATACCTTCTTCGTGAATTTGCGGTGAATTCTTGAGAAACCGCTAACAGACAAGACAGGCTTAATATGCAAATTCCTTCTGGGGGGCGGTAAGGCTTTGTTGTCTGAGAGTTGCCTTCTTTCGCTAAATGATCAATCATGCTCCAGTCAGAAAGCCCGCTCCATCTTTTCCCTTTAACAGGAGTAATTAAAGGAACACGTAACAGGCGGGACACCAGCAGGCGACTAAACGGCAACACAGAAGATGGTGGAGATTTCCCCACCACATACATTTGGTGCCAGATGATGGACATGCATCTTTGAAGAGAAATATTTGAAATCGCATGATGAGACCAACAGGTGACCCTACCGGGAGGGAGAAGAACATCATAGATGCATTTCATTGAACTGCTTTTATCCGAGTCAATATATACAGGATTCTAAGTAACATTGTATGTGCATGCCGTCATTAGGCGACTTAACAGAAAGCAGGAAGATTGTCTCAAGTAATATAAAAAAGAGCTCGTTTTGGACATAAAATAAAACTGACTTAAGCATATGTTGGGACCTGTACTGAGAGTTTTTCTATGGATTGAGAGAAAAAAGTGGAGCAAACTGTAAATTTTAAAAGACATCAGAAACCTTAAAGTTTTAAAAAGTTATGAGGCAACTTATCCTATATCTACTAGAGGCGCATTCATTACGCAAAAGAAAAAGTTAGTCTAATCAGCTAATTACGTGAAAGAAAATTGCCATATCCTGGGAAGGGACTGAAAAAACGTTACGTAACTGCTGACGATTGATTTATTTTAAAATTAGAGACGATACTTCTGGGATACAAGTATTCTTGATCTGTGATATCATCAGTAGATAGATAATTTTACGGCCATCTCATGTTTTAGTGGAGATATTTTAAAATCACATGCAACCTATAAGGTGTGCCCAAGTGAAAAGGGTTGTTTGTTTTCAGATTATCTGGCACCGTCAGCAACACGAGGGCTATAATGCGCCGAACATTCGTCATTTGACAAGACAACATATATTTACAAACACCCATGCCTAACACGGGACACGAACCCGCAATCTCGCGGTCTAGAAGCTAGCACGCTAACCACTATACCGTTTTGTCGGCCCAAATGAAAAGGGACTACAGTAATATGTGAAGAAATTTTAATAAAAATATTATAATTACAGTTCATGTGTACAACTATAAACATTGACATAGAAACACTGATCCCAGTGCGTAGAAAGGGAGTGAATGGATTCAGCGTGGAAACTCCTAAGTTGCTGACGGATCTAGTTTTTCACTTCCTTGTCATAGGTAAACCCCTCATCTCTCAGAAATTTTTTAAGGAGTCGAAGATATGGGAGTCAAATGGGGAGATATCGGAGCTATAAGAAAAATTCTGCCGTTTGGGCTCCTCCACAATCGAAATCGTGGCATTGTTGGCCACAAGGTGCATCTACTCAGGGTGTGACAAGTCACTGCTGTTAACGCGTCTCGCCTCATAACGATGACACCGCCGGAAAATGGTGCACCGTGCGAAGCATAACGTACACCTCCTGCATCCTGAGATAAATTTCTGAAGCAGGTTCATCTTCTGCGTGAAAAAATTGGATAACTGCTCTTTGTACTGATCTGGAGGAATCCATCATGCAACGACCTGCAGAAAAAACTCTCCAGAAATGAGGATATTGATGCGATGCCGTTAACTATGCATGTGCAATTAGTAATACCACCACGTCATTTAACGGCTAACAAATTAACTTACTGGCCTTTGATACAACGCTGCTACAGCTAAGATCTCCATTTCATTTGAGCACACCTTATGTAAGGAATTTAACAAAGTATGATAGAGTTGAATTGTGAAAGCTGAGATTTATTTCTTCAAACATTTTTTAACTGTTGGATAAACTAGTACATTTTTAGTACTTGTACTAAATGCAACCCTGACAATATATCTATAGGAAATGTATGTATTTACAATTTCATTTTTTTTTAAATAGGGTATCATTTCTTAAATATTATAAATCAAGAATTATTTACAATTTTGTCGACATATTTTCAAATCTGAAATTCTAGAAAACTGCGAGGAAGTAAAGCTAAAATTCTGTTCTATAAATCTTTTCGTAAAATTAATTTCGTAAATGATGACATGAATATTTTTTTATACCAGTAGCAAAAACATAGATGTAACATTTTTAACATTTGATCAACATTCAAATTTTTTAAATATATCCGGAAATCCGGGAATTTTTTTTATACATTTAATAAATATGGTCAAATTATGGAGGGTTTCCAAAGGATTTGTAAAAGTATATTCTTCAAATGAAAAAATCCATAAGCCTATTTTGAAAGGATAGAGGGGTGGGGGGGGGGGTAATAAATACTTCTAAAAGAAACTTCTCAATGGAAGCACAGTTGAGCACTTTCTCAAAGACTAATATTGCTGATTTGGAAATAAATTGTTACTTTTTGTAAGAATTCAACATGAAAAGAATGTGGTTACATTAAATTTTGCTCATATCATAATTATTAATATCTTATGCACTAAATAATGCATTTTAACTATGAGTAAAATGTTATAGACGATGTTTAACGATGTTTGAAAAGCTTTAAACATTAGAGAGATATCCGTTTTTTTATACAAAGAGTATGCAGCAGCGCAAATCGGCGAACCTATCTTCCCTCTCTAGAAATATTTCTATAAATATGACTGCCAAAATAACATGAGCTTAAGGCTTTTTTTTAGGAATTATCTCAGTAAATGTAAAATCAGTAAAGTAGACTTATAGTTACAATTATTAACTTATTATCACAACTCAACTGTAGTTCCATGGTCAAGGACTTCTCATGCGAAACTTCACGATTCCTTGAAACTTACACTTTCACTCACACTTGCTGTAGGAACCTTTGCGTCCTTAAGTCCACACCAGGCTGTTGAGGGAATGCTGCAATTTTATTTTAATAATTTTTTTTATAGTATTTAATGCATAAACAAAATAAATTCTATGATTTCAAGATACATATAAATTATAGTTTTCGATTACAGTCCAAATTATTGTAATATGTAACGTATATTCACAACATAAGTACTATACATTTTTTATATGTTTTACTTATTTAAAGGCATAAAAGTTATACAAGTTTTACATTAAATAAAATACCCTCTTCTCCCAATTCTAGAATAAGTTATTGCTCTTTAAAAAATTCAGAAGTAAAGTAAGATTATTTGTTCTTAACGAAGTTATTGTTAGTTGAAATTACAGTTGTAATTGAAATAAATTTTAACTTTTGAAAATATAATTTAATTAAATATAAAATCATCTGCAATTCACAGAGAAAATATTTAAAATATTCCCAAAATTTCCCATCCAATATTATTATAATGCATATTTTTATCGATAGATGGCAGAGCTATCTCAAATTCTGACAGTTCTCTTCCAGACTAATAAAATCGTTTTCCAAGCAAATTCAAAATATTCGTATTGTTATAATAACTCTACTTTTGTTAATTAACATAAAATAATAACATTTAAAAAAAAAATCTTTGCTGAGAAGAGTGATGGATTTCCGGTAGATTGCCACAATAACCAATTAAAAGACCTAAAATAATTAACTGTTAGTTGAACTTGAAATTAAAGAGTTGTGTTGAAATTTGATTTTATTCCACTATAACGACATTTTTCCAAAAATATTTTCATGAATTTTCTAGCTTAAAATGTAAATTAAAGGAATATATTTGCAATTTTCCTCCTGCAAATAAGGGAATATTAAGTTTATAAAGTAAAAATTTTATCAAATTTTTTCTAATACACGTATTTTTTCTGAAAAAGAAATATATTCCTAATTTCTAAAGTTTAGTAACATTTTAAACTACTAATTATTCGTTAGTAAATACATTGTCACTATTAATAAAATTGTATAAAAATACATCTTCCTTCTTTTTTTAGGTAAAATGTTTTCTGAATAATCAGAGTATCGGTTTGAGATACTAGAAGCATTCACTAAAAAAGCTGAAACTTAGTTTTATCGTATTCAAATAAAATTTAATGCATTTTAATATTTGAATTCGAAATCAATTTTCTTTAATTACTTTTAATATCTACTAAAAGAAAACTTTTAAGCATAGAATTAGGAAAACACTCTGTTATTATTTCTAACCCGTACTTATAAGAAAAACATTTTATTTAAAATTTAAGTGGGGGGGGGGGGGGAGAGTATAGGTGTCTGAAACTGAGTGTAGGTGTCTGAATCAAATGTCCCAAAAGGTAAAAAATCCAGCTGTGTGACGGCTGAAGAACTTGGTGGTCAGGCAATTGGGCCTTCGCGTTCAAACCGCAGGTATGATTGTCGTGGATCTGAAAATAAAAAGTGTCGCCAAAAACTAAAAATTCAGTAGCCAATTTTGCCTAATACCACCAATATATCGCAGTAGAATTTTTTAAAATCCACTCATGAAATTAAGGACATTTTATTTTGACACCTTGTATATTAAATGCAATTTCTTTAATATTTTATTTCTAGAGATTTTTTTTAAATATATTTAATCAGATTTTCTATTGCAAATTAGGACGTTGTAGAGTAGATGAATGAAAAGTACATTTTCCATATTTTCAAAACTAAAATGTATGCAAATTGGCGAATTTGAAATATTTGCTATTTTCGGAAATGCATTGCATATATTATGTGTATATAAATTGTCCAAACTAGAGAGAGACGAATGGTCTATCTTGTGTATCAAAATAACACAAATGTCATACTAATCTTGTTAAAATTGATTTTAATTAGTTCAGATGAACAGAAATAGTTTCGACTATTGCGCAGTTATGAATCTCGTTTAGATTCTAAAATACTTAGTTTCAGAAACATAGATTTTTGGCCTTTGTGGTATTACAAATGGAACCACATTTTATTCCTACTTGGATTTCACACCTGTATTTATCGAATACTATTTATTTATTGATATTTTCTAACCAAGATTAATAGTTTGGTTTTCCTAGTTATTATCTATACTTTTGATTTACATGCGATTTTAATTACGTATCAATGAACGTAATGAAGATAAATCATAGCAAACGAAGTATTCTGTAATCCATCAATCCCAGTTACTCAGGGCAAATATAAGCTCATGTGTAACTATTACGCTAGTGAAGTGCAATTAATTAATCGCGTCATACATATTAAATTCTCATTAAAAATTTCGCATTACAATCGGAAATGTTTTTGATGTCGTGTTTCGCCTTTTACAGACTTCTTAAGGTGAAGTTTAATTTTGATTAATAATGATTAATTCATTCCTTTCAATAAAAATGATGGATTCCATTTCACTCTAAATGAATTCTGTCATTCTATGACCTACGTAACTAAAGACAGACACGCTTTATCCCAGCAGTGCTGTCAGCACATGTTTATCAGTGTAAAAAAAAAATCAAATCAAAACAACAAAGAAATGAAAAAGAAAGAGAGTTAGACTAGCAATCTACTCGGACCCAGTTAAACAAAGAGATAAACTAAAATCGAAACTGATAAAAGTTTTACCAGTTATGAAAGAAAAACACGAACCGAAACGGAGGAGAGGGAGGGAATAAATTCATCTTCATCAATGCCAAATTCACCAAACAAGACAACTCGAAGAGGATGTATGAAACTCTGGTGGTTTTCATTGCAAAAAGAAATGCCACAATAAGTGACGATTCCTCCTGTCTGAACATTCTTCTTTCTCGTCTCCTGGTGCCATTTGATCGGAGAAATGAGGGGGTTATGATATTCGAATAATAAGCCACACGGAATCTAATGATTAATCATCGGCCAAATGAATGAAACAACAGTGGCGCAGAAATATGTACAAGCGGTGGCGAACATTCGACGCTCATTCAATCCCCTGGCAGATTCGTATCGAGAAGGCTATTGAATCTTAATTAGTGTCTTGAAGAAACAGTTTCAGTCGTCCTACATGGTAGAAATAGATGGCACCTTCAAGGCAGTCGACGCCTCTTATAAGACATTTGTAGTTGAAAGAAGTGGTCATTTAAGGTAAAACTCAGTTTTATGAACTTTAACTGTGCTAATTAGGCCATAATCTCATTCAATAGCTGATCATTTTGAGTACGTGTCCACAGTTTAGATATTTGATGAAGAAATATTCAGTTCTGACTATTAGTGTAGAAATATAAAAAAGAAACTGTGAAAAACAAAATTTACAGTATTCTTTTTTCCCCCCCCCCCCCTTTCTTTTTTTCTTCTTCTTTTTACATGAACTTATTACCTTGTGGCCTTGAACCTTCACCTTTATCTAATATAAATTTCCTAACATGTGAAGCATTTTCTTGCAGACATTTTACGAAATCATCAGAGAGTACGGACTGGTTCACCATTCGCAAGACAATGCAAACATAATACAATATAAAATAAATATTTGATTATTATCTAATACCATGTATGGTCTCCTAAATGCACGTTATCCTAGTACACTTCTCTTGCGAATGAAATTAAATATGTAAAAGCATGGATGCCAGTAGAATTATTATTTGTAGGAACCCTATTAGCACAACAACGATGACCAATATCGCTTGATATTGACCAATCCCGATGTGGACCTTTGTAAACCGGCCATTGTTACGGATGTGGAAAAAAAAACGTTTCAAACAATTATTTGGATATAGTTTCTTAATCAAACTCATTGAAAACCCATTGTGTGTTATAATGTGATATATTTTTATAGCTTCCATTCAATCTAAAGTACCGTATATTTAAAGATTGTTCTAAACTTGAAAAAAAGGGGGTTTTTTTCTCCTTTTTTTCCCAATTATGTGGGTATGAGCTAACTGCATATAGAGTATCAATTAAATCAATCAATTGGTTTCTGTGCTATTCTACTTTTGAAGTTTTGGACATTATTTTTTATAAGATTTCCATCTTGACATATGTTGTATTGAATACTTAAAATATAAAGTGGATGGAGCAACAAGTTCGAGTAAAATATCTTGCTCATTCCAAACATTTCTAAGTTAATTATCCTCAGTTGAATACTGAGAAATTTGAAATTTTGTTTTCATTAATTTAGAAAAATGAATAGAAATTATACTAAAATCTTCTCCATATTACACCCCTATACAAATCAATCTACTAAATTAGAAATTAAAGGTGCTTTCTTTTTGCCAGGTCTCATTCAAAAAATGAAACGAAATTAACTGCTTATTGTTGCTATAGATTTTTAAGCCAATATTATAAAGACGCTATGTTCAGGAATACATTTTATGTACTATTTTGAAAAGAATTTTTGAACTATAATAATACTTTAATAATAAATTTCAATAAAATAAAAGTATTTTTTATCATGATATGCAACTTGACAAATTGTTTATAAATATTTTTTATTAAGCTGTTAAATCTTCTAAAAATATTTAAATATTTATTAAAAATAGTCCCAAACCATCCGCTCAAATTCCATGATTTTAAATTACTTAAATGGTATACTAACTAAATTAACCTACTGCATAATATTTAACAAAACGTTAATTTTTGTTCTGTATTAATAAAAAATATTATCAAAGTACTCATGGTTCGTTAAAAATTGAAATATAGTATACAAGAAATGTATAATTACAAATTTATAAAAAATAAATATTTACAACATACTGGAAACATATGTAGAAGTCACATCAAAATTAATTGCTATAAATATATCCTTTCCAATTAATCTCTGAAACCAGTATCAACTTTTTGTACTTATAGTAATATATAGATGGCGCCACTACTTTTATACAAATCTTGACTTGGGGGGGAAAAGACAGCCTAACTGGCGAGACACATCGAGGCGTTACTCTTCTTGCGAAACTCATGCGCGAAGAATTTAGCAAAACTTCATCATGGCAATCATTCCAAACCCTATTGCAAAGCCTCCGGATCGAGTAAACCATTCTCGACAAGAAGCGAACATTTTAAATATGGAAAGTCATCTGCTGTAAAATAAACAAATATTCTAATTTTATAATATTAGTTACAAACAACTTCCTGTGAATCTACGATAAAATGTCAAGTTGATAAGTTAGCTAGTCTCGAAATCTACGCTTCATTTGCAACCACATTCAAATTTCTAATTCGATAGGCAACTTCAAATTTCTCTTATATTACAATGTTTTGTCTTGATTGAATTATAAACGCCATTATTTTAAATTTTCATTTCTTGAGAATTTCTTGTGAATAAATTGTACGTTGAGAGTCATTGTACATATACTGTGCTGACTGATGATAAATAAATTGTCATTTTAAAATTCACTGACTAACAAATGAATATTCAATCACAATGAATCATGCATCTAACTTCTAATTTATACCTAAAATACACATTCTCTTTAAATTAGATATATTCTTCCAAAATATACATGTGATTAAGATTCAATAATGCTTATTCTACCGAAAATTAACTAAACCAAGTGCGTCAAAAAATCCAAACTTACGATTGCAAAATGTTTTGTTCTAAACCACTCAATCATCCTGATTCAAATTTAGCATATATTTAGGTAAACTATTAAACTATGCGAAAGCAATTAATTTTGGAATATTTATTCATTTTGGTACATTCGGTATAAGCCGAAGTTTTAATTTTAAATCATTTTCTTTTTGTTGCTAACAGATATTTGGATTTTCTCTCTCTCCAACCATAAATTAGAATACATTTTTGTGTTTTTATTTTAAGGAACTGTGTTGAATACAACATCACTAATCTTAAAAAGTTAGAGTCTGGTATGCTTTAAGACAAAATTATTGTTAGAATAGCTTAACTTTCAATTACCCTATATGTAATACCCTATTCCCTATTCATTACCTTATATGTAATATAGGTAAATGCAATGCATTACCTTATATGTACTTTATTTCATTTCCCTATATGCAATAGAAAGTAATGAACGTATTGTTAGAGTATGGTAGGCTTCAGGACAAACTTATTGTGAGAATAGCTTGTCACATTTTTACCTTCAATTAACCTATATATAATATAGGGAAATGTACCCTATTCATTGTCCTATATGTAATATATGCTAATACTATTTATTACCCTATATGTAGCCTATTTCAATATTCTATATGTAATATATAAAGGGTAATGAATTATTGCATTAGATAAGAAAAAAAAATTCCCATTTCTACATGCATTAAAACGCCCTGTGTTCATAAAAGTGGCCTAGAAAATGCTTTGTGATCAGCCTAACTTCCGAATGGATTAACCTACGATGTTCAACTTTGGAATACGGTGGTATCGCTGTGGTAATGTCTTTTCATCCCTAGCTCCAAAATGGTCCTAAAAATGTGATAAAGGCTTTAAAATTTGAAAAGAAAGGTTTTTTTCCCATTGCCCATCAACGACTGATACTGTTTCACTTACCTGAAAGGAATATTGTAACAATTATCATTAAATATATAGAATTTTTTTTTTCATTATAATAATTATTACCGAATATATATATATTTTAAATTAATAAAAATATAAAAATCGAAAACCGTAAATTAAAACAATCCTTGTGAAATTTAAATCCGACCGTGACCAGTGTATAGTAGTGTAATAAAAAGTAGTCCGATGTTCCACTTCCCTAGTTACAACTCGAAAAAAAGCAGTGGCAAGGTTTCGACTTTTAATCACACGTTTAGAAGTAATGTACGCAAAACTGTTAAGTGCAATATTTTTGTTTCTAATATAAGATCCTGCTCGTAAAGCCGAAAGAAAATACTCTTCTTCTAAAAAACATTCTTAAAAATTGCCATATTGTGTGAAAACAATGACATTTCACTCTCTAGGGATACTTGCCAATGTCGAGCTAAAGCAACATTAATTATTAGGCAGACAGATGGAACGCAAAAACCGATTTATTTATTCATGAAACACAAGTTGAATATTTGAATATTCCATCACGGTTTAACACGGAAGAGGGGAATATATAAGCTCAGTGTAATGCATTTTTTGGCGATTTCCTTACGCAGATAGGTAACAAGATTTTTATCGAAGCTAAAAAATGCATAAACTTTAAAAGAACAGGTGAATTTTCTTTAACTTTAAAGAAAGATTGGACGGGCTTTAAAAGTTCGCGCAAAAATTGCTTAATTGTACGCGTGTAAAACTGTTAATGTACCCTTTATTTTTGTAAAAAATAACAAAATACAAGTTTAAACAGACAACCGTTTTCATTTAATTATATTTCTAATTTAAAAGATATAACATTTTATTTAAACCGCTAAGATATTGAATATATTTTAATTAAATATCTTTTTTATCAAGGAATTACTTAAAATATGTGTTTTAATGTGAAATGTTTGATTCTCTATATATATCCTTCAGTATTATATTTCCCTGTTTTTATTGGAACAGGTTCTAGACTCACTTTAATTACATTCATCTCACCCTGTATGTAAATGTTTGTAGTCAAAGAATTTATTTGATAAAGAATTGGACTTTCTGTCCAATTCATGATCCAATCTAAGATTCCTTTGCTAAAAAACACGTTCATTTCTATGTTTTGTTAAACATACATTACTCTCTAGAAAACTTATAAAATACTTAATTTAATAAGTTTTCTAAAATCTGATTAATAATAAATTTATTTACTTACTAAAAAGTATATTTAAAGATTTAAAGTGTTATTTTCATGATGTTGAAATTAAAACAAAAATATCAAAAGTTTCAGAAAAAAATCATAACACGAGTTATTAATATTACTACTTTACTAATTTAAATTGATAGTGAGATTAAAAAATGTTTTTAGGGTATTTGCAGAAGAAAATACTTTCCTGGAAGTTTGCTATTTTCTCTAAAACTTTCCTATTTTTTTCGTTAATGAAAGAACAAATACATGGAAACTTTTCATTTGCCTAAAAAAACTACCTAACACTTATGCAAACACCTATTCCCCCGTTTATAATGTATCCTAATGTTTCTATGGC
Organism: Linyphia triangularis; assembly: GCA_963978545.1. Classification (NCBI taxonomy): domain Eukaryota; kingdom Metazoa; phylum Arthropoda; class Arachnida; order Araneae; family Linyphiidae; genus Linyphia; species Linyphia triangularis. Next base: position 17,110,480 of record OZ021721.1, read on the forward strand.
CTACTAAAATACTAGGTACTAGGTAATAATTCCTATGTATCCAATGTTGAATGACCTTAATCAAATACTAGAATGATTTTCAGTAAAATATGATGGAAGGTTTGTCGGATGACATCTATCGAGAGTCTGTTTGGTGAGTAACTCAATAAATAATCGAATAAAACAGTTAATTAGATAATCCGACTCAAATATTTTGTCCAGCTCTTTGCCAAATTACCACAATTTGAAAAATTGATGCTTAACTCAATCATATTGTAAGTATTCGTTTCTTTTCAATTCACTTCATCCAAGACACTTTACACAGAATCTATTTCAATTTTCGTGAAGCACAACATACAGCTTCACTATCAATATAAATGTATACAATTAGATAAGAGGAGTCATTAATAAAAAAAGGACAACTTGATACATATCCTTTTCCAACGGTGCGTTAAAGCATCATTCAAATATGAGCAGCCTCTTATGAAAACTAAGCAATAAAAAAAAAACTAATCATTGATAACACAAAGTGTTTCAATCACTCAACTCAGGCTATTCATTCATCAAATGTCCAAAGCTATCAAGTGAACAGCCGAATCCATGCTAAGCTCTTGTTTCATGCACAAGAATAAACATTTCTTGTTTTTAACTCACTCAATAAAAGAGTTCTAATATTGTTTTCGAGTAATTAAATTTTCTCGGCTCACCCCATAAATCTAGTCGTCCCCGTGAATTTGTGACATCGAAGAAGAGTCGGCAAAATATATCTTCACAATAGAGAGTTTTTTCTATAATTGAAGCAAAGATAAGGGTTGTCATCAATTGAATGTGAAGCCTAATCATTCTATTCGATCACTGTAGTTTGTCATGCAAACTACGCTTTTGATGGATACATGCGGTCTTCGCTGTCGGAAAGAAGACAATGCTCGTTTATTTAAAAACTAATATGCCAAGTTTTGTCTTGTCTTGAGGCGTATTGACAACGATATCTGTATGCGTTTCTTATTTCCATGTAAAACAAAGTTGCGGATTAGAGTGATAAGTCAACTATTCATTATCGGAACATTTATATTGTCTCCTAATAAGCAAAGAAACTGTCTGGAGCTTCAACTTAATAAGATTACTTAATAAGATAAGATTACGTCAGTATTTTATAATAGTACTTTATATTTTCATTAAGGAATTCGAACATTACGGTCACATCAAAATGAATTCGACATGCGAAAGTATTTTCATTTACTCTTGATAAAAAGCCTTGATCTAAGGAAATAAAGTAAAGTCAATGTGAAAACATATCAATTTGAATCCTTTACTTGATTTAAAGTTTGATTTATTGTTTTCTTAGCAAATCAACCTCATTGTTTCTTTTTAAATTTGTTTCAAGTTTGTTAAAATTTAGATCAGAAAATTTTTGAATAAGATAAATAAATTTAGTATTTATATTAATTTTTGTATAATATTTGTATTTTTATTTATAAACAGTTATAAACATCGTCCAATGAAAATAAATTTCTTTACGAGCGAATTGACGTATAAATAGATTTTTTTTTTTAAGTTTGGTGCATTTTTTGATAAAATATGCTAAAAATGTGTATTCAGTAATAATATGGCAATTGTAAATTCGTAAATTGTATTTCTATTTATAAACAGTAATAAAATCATCTAATGAAGAGAAATTTCTTTAGTAACGAATTACGGTGTAAATAGATGGTTATTTTAAAAAAGTTTGGTACATTTTTTGATAAAATATGCTAAAAAATGTGTACTCAGTAATAATATTGCAATTGTATTGTTATTTATAACAGTTATAAAAATTATCCAATGAAGAGAAATTTCTTTACTAATGAAATAAGGAGTAAAGAGATGAAGATTATTTTAAATAAAGTTTGGTACATTTTTCTACAAAATCTGCAAAAAATGTTTACTCAGTAATAATATTGCAATTGTAAACATTGCAATTGTATTGTTATTTATAACAGTTATAAAAATCATCCAATGAAGAGAAATTTCTTTACTAACGAAATAAGGAGTAAAGAGATGAAGATTATTTTAAATAAAGTTTGGTACATTTTTCTACAAAATCTGCAAAAAATGTGTACTCAGTAATAATATTGCAATTGTAAATTCTTAAAGTATTAATTATAAAAATCAAAGTCAAAATCATTTATAAAATGAAACTTTGAAGCACATAATGGAGCGTTTAGATTTTAATATCTTATAAATCTATGAACAGACAACTTACAGATTAGCGTGGAGTCTCCATTTTTGGGATCAAACACAGTCAAGAGGTCACATCCATCATATGAACAATGAACAAACGAAACAGATTTCGAAAATAATATAAAACCGCTGAAATGTGTGTTGATTATTTTCATGATTATATGCACATGTGAAAATTCTATTGACAAAACGATGTTTAGTTTGTAACTATCAGTTTGGTTAAAAGCTGGTTTTAAACTTAAATCTACTATTTTACATACTTTGGATTTTTTTTATCGCATTGTTGTTCTTCATTAAAAATAAACATCTGATACTTGTTATACCTTTAAATGTTTCGAGACTAACACGAAGAATGTACTCTTCATGAATGTTTTTTCTTTTTTTTTTCTAAAAATATATATTTTACAAGCAAACAAATACAGATTTAAACAAACAAAAAAAGAGTTTAAAAAGTAATATGTTTTTTAAGTATTAAAAAAATACCGAGTAAGAAATATCTCAAAAAAAATTTCTCACGTTCCTTTTACAAGTGTTAAAATAAATAATAGTTCCATAACATAGACCCAATTGTTTGTAATAACACTCCGGCGAAATTAACAATGATAATTTCTGGAGGAGTTGGGTATAGTACATAACACTGAACAACAAGTTTAGTTCACTTTTTTAGTTTAAATTTTAAAAACTATTCCTTTTTACGACAGAATAATGAAATTATTTATTATTGCAATGTATGCCGTAAAAATGAAAAATACGACTGCTTTATAAAATCCAAATAATTAAAAGCACAAAATGTGAAGGAAAGAAACGGTTATATTAAATAACAGCTTCCTATACAGAAAGTTAGAGTGTTTACTAATATAACAGGCAGAAATTAGTTTTTCCCATAACATTACTTACAGAGGATCTCACACACGATCAGCCTTCATACACTACATTAATTTTTAGCCGCAGCTTAGGAAATTGGCAAACAAAACAAATTGACAAGTAAATCAGGTTGCACATAAAAAAAAACACGAAGGCTTTATAAATTCTAAATAATTAAAAGCACAAAATAGGAAGAAAAGAAACGATTATATTAAATACCAACTTCCCATACAGAAAGTTAGACAGTTTACTAATATAACAGATTAAAAATCAATTTTCCCCGTAACATTACTAAAAGTAGGTCTCAAACGCAATATCAACCTTCATAAACTACACTAATTTTTAGCCCCAGCATAGAAAATTGACAAACAAAACAAAATTGACATGCAAATCATGTTGCCCATCTCACTATGATTACACCTTACGCAACTCCACTGGCACTGCAAATGCTTATTACCGCAATAAACTATGCAGATGCAACCCACGTACGGAATAATAGTAAAATAAATCAAATATAAAATTCAACGTGACATTTTCGGATCTGTGTTGCTCCTCATCCATACATGCATGAGAGTATAGGAAAAAATAATTACGATGCCCCATCTGAGAAAGAAGGAGGACCTTCAAAACGATCCAATCAGGATTCGTGACCCCTCGAAAGGTCAACATTTCATCTTGGAATGTCTCGCACAAATTCGGGGGTTTCAAAACATTGGAGGTTTTCAGAAGCGAATTTCCTCCTCGCAACCAAACGAAAGATGCCGTTTAGAGATTTGTTTTGAAAATGACCGTGCGGAAAATGCGTTTATGGACCACAATGTTTAAATAAAACGTTCAAATTTTTAACCAAATTATGTTTTTCAGTCCTTCAACATAACTTGGTGAAACCTTATTACACATGTAGTGCTTAATATGCACAAGGACATCAGAAATAATATAACCCATAAAAGCCAAGTTTTTAATATAAATCCCTTATACGCATTGCCAATTTTTATATTCATTAACATGGCGCCGATTTTGTTGTCAACGTGTGTTTGATATTTGCATCTAATTTTAAATACTAAAAATATCCCTACCAGCAAAAATATGCGACAAACTACTTTTAAAAATTTATTTATTAAAAAGTAATGTGAATTTATGCATTCACGTCTAAATATCGTTTATTTATTCTGATTAAAACAATTTATTTTGGCAACAGGAAAGTGTTTCTACAATGAACAATTCAAATTATTTCACTTACAATATTCAACGTAACTTTGAATTAACTGGACCACACTCCATAATAAATGTATGCATATAAGTTCAATTATCTTTTATTTTTTCTGATTAAAATAATTTTGGCAACAGGAGTTTTAACAATGATCGGATGAATGAGATTTATTAGTATTTCAAACAGATTACAAAGCTCCCAAAATTTGATAGAATGCATTGTCATCGACCTCGAATCTATCTGCCAAGTTTCAACTCCATATGATGATGGTAAGGGGGTTAATTAAGCTTCTGCAGATTTGCCCGGCAGCCATACACACTAACATACAAAATCGAAATTAATATAAAGGATTTAAAAAGTGTGACCTTTCTTTGGCTAAATAAATGTAGTAAAGAGCAATTAATTCGAAAAAATAATGGTAAACATACAACCGTTGTTAAAAAATATAATTATTTTTAATTTGATCAAAAACAAATTTGTAGATGCTATTTAGATGTTATATATCTTCCTTCTGTAGAATGGCAACACTTAGTGTTCAAGATGAATACTCGAATACTTCTGCGAACTCGATCTATCCTATCTTAGAGTGAATTATTCTTCAGACGTGATGATTCAACTGTTACGAACTGTAATTTAATTCCTTAACTGAATTATTTATATTAAATTTAAAAGTTATTTAAGTTTACAAGTCAGACATCCAAGTGTGATGTGGTGTACAAGAAAAATAAACTTCAATGACTCCAAGCTGCCTATATTTATTGTGAGTACACTTACCTTCCTACCTTCTAACACCTCAGTATTAAGTTATTCAAATGACTTTTGACAGTGGTTTTACAAGTTAGATCATGAATTAGCTGGTTCTGCAACTCAGTGATCAGAAATAGCGTTTTTTGATCGTAGAATCATGATTGATTGAATAAATTAATAAATATATATTGCTTTGCATTTGTAGACAAATAAGTTTACAGATAAAAAAAATTCTTTTTAGTAAAGAATTGATGGCCTTGCATTGGCGTTGCACATTTGTGAAAATGATTGCATTGTTCACCGGGTGTAGACACAACTTTTCTGTGGGCTTTATCTTATGAAAATCAATTTATCAATTCGTATGTTGAAATAAATGTTTGATAATTTCCAATAAAAAATTAGTATCGAGTCTTTAATGATAAACAACTCTGTAGAATTCTTAGGGACAGTATAAAGGTATCATGATTGTATTATATTTCGCAAATGTTAAAATCTGAGCAAGTTCTAAAATGTTATATGAAAAATGAACATATTTATGTATTCGTTATTCGTGGGTTCATATAATATCATGATGTGTTGCCCTTGCGCCGTTAAATTCCAACCAACCATACAATATCATGCTAAGTTATTTCAATTTGAATATTCATTCAAAACAAATACTATTACACTAAAGCTAATTAACCTTTAACTGCTGTAAGCGGTCTGACAGACCGCGAGTCATTTTTTGTGGAATGCTTCCACCCCCTAAAATATCACATCTTTGACTTTTATATTAATTTTTCTGATACTATGTTTCTTAAACTTTAAACTGGTGTTCACGAATTTGTTTGGTGCAGTGTGAACCATGTGTTGCTCTTGCTCCAAAAACCTCAAACCACCCAACCACAGCAGTTAAAGGTTAATCGTTTTAATTTGACAACGTGAAAGATAAAATTGTATAACTATTAATGCTGCCTTTAAAATTCACAGAAATTTAAATTCAGTATCTTTACTCGCTATTTTCACATCCAATTTATTTACAACTTGTGTGGTCCCACACTGCTGGGGCCGACCAAAAGGTATAGTGGTTAACGTGCTAGCTTCTAGACCGCGAGGTTGCGGGTTCGTGTCCCGCGCTAGGCATGGGTGTTTGTAAATGTATGTTGGCTTGTCTAATGACGAATGTTTCGGCGCATTATAGCCCTCGTGTTGCTGACTGCGCCAGATAATCTGAATACAGCTAACCAACTAAAACTACGATAAGATTATGATGTCGAAACCTTATCGCACATACATCTCTATCCAACCCCACTACACCGACGAGAGAAAATTGAGGCAACGACCTATATAATCTGCACCAGCAGCACAGGTATAAAGCAGAATATTTAGAGAAAACAAAATTTGTTCATTCATAAAATTGTGGCTGTAACTTCTTTTTGGCAGTAGAATTCTAAATCTGAAAGGTCCCCAAAAGTTAAATGAATGGAATGCAATTTTTGAGAGGAGGGAGGTAACTTCCCCCAAAAGTTCAACTTTTCGAGAGTGGATTTTGTTTAAATAAAAGCTATAGGTGAATGTATCGTATTTATAACAAAACTAAATGCACGCTTATTTAAGCATCCTTAACAAATAATTGCTCGAGTCAATTTTATCTTCTGTCCGGTTTTTGTTTTGTTTTTTAATTGTACCTCCAACCACGAAGTCGAAATTCCGATTTTTAGCAACCACACCGTTGATCTGGCGTTCCGCCAACCCCTAATGAGAACAGATGAAATATGAGGCAATTTGTCTCTATCGTGTTCTTAATCCTATTTGGTGAGCGATTAAGAGCCAATCAGGGGCCCAAAGTCATTATTCACGCCACCAAGGGTTAGTCCTTTATAAACTTGGAATACTTTGTGAAAACACCTTTCACAAGTGACCCTGTCTAAACCCGACTATAAATTAAAGACCGTCATCGTTGAAAGCATTAGCACAGCTTCTCTATGACCTACCGTTTAAGTCGATTCTAAACGTTTCCTTCCGAGAGATTTATGGGGGGTTTACGCCTTTATTAGCACCCCCTTGATTATCGTTTAAGCGGTTAGTGGTGCACCAAAGTGGTGCTTAATTTGATTCGCGTGCGTCGCGCTAATGTCCTGGACAGTTGGAGGAAGGGGAATATGGAAATGAGATATAGGACGCTGAATAATTTTGTTGATAGCTTTAAGCAGAGTAGACTGCCGGAAATATTGCGCTACTTGACAACTGATGTGGTTTCAAAGGACCCTTTCAAAGAGGCATTAGTACTCGATCAAAATATCCTATTCATATTCGATGTCTGAGGAATCTAAATAAATGGCCTTCACGATATTTGCAGAAACTAAAATTTGTAACAAAAATTAACTTCAAAGTTTATTATAAAACTTGAAGAGTAAAATTTGTTTAAAAAATTAACTGTTAAATGTATCGATTTGTAGAGATGTAAAAATTCTTGATATCGAAAATTAAACTTATTTTGATGGTACTAATCATCGCTGTACACAATTATATTTTAAAAAATAAATCTACCTTCACAAAGGAATTAGTTAAATAATATCTGATATACATATAAGTACATATTCCATGATAGTTTAAAATTTCTTTTAATTAATCCTTTGTATAATTAATCCTTTGAAATCTAACTGCAGTATAAATCTAAGCAAATGGTATAAAACCTACTAACTAGTTCTACTCTAATTTACCGTAACAATAACAAAACACTGATTAAGCTGATGATCATTGATAAGAGAAAGATATATTTGCCATGGTAATTTCAATGTGCTTCTTTAGACGATTCCTCATCCTGTGATGGCTTAGAACGATACCGAGAGCAATGGTGATGAAAAAGGTGATTCAATTTCTGCCACTGAATCATCTTGAGTAGAGCATAGTTTTGTAATGACTCTGGCTCCTCGAAGGAGCTGACTCAGATGGGTTCAAAATAGACAGAAGCCAACCCTAATTACTTTGGAAGAAATCTCGAGGTTACATTTCGGTAGGGAATGAAAACTTTTAAAATAAAGATGTCGAACCACCCTGGGGGAAGAGAAATGCGTTTCATATGCGACAAATGCGTATAGCTCTCATTTGACTGAGGATGCTTTTCACTTATAGCTCTTTCCTGATCCGAATCTGTCACTTCTGTAGTCAAAGTATTTCAGTGCACATTTTAATTCAAGGTTCTGTTTTGATGTGATGTTTATATTACATTTATACTCTTCGTTGATGGCACAGTGCCATGATGTTTACTGATCCACATCATGGCTAAGGAGTTGAGCTCTGAAGGTACTGGATTCGCGTCTGTTTTAATCACGATTCAAAATACATGTTTAACTGCACTAGTAAACTGAGCCATAACATTTACAAGCATTATTGCGTAAAAGTCCCATTTATTTTAAATTTCGAAATTAACGTAAATTGTTATAGTAATAATTGCAAAATAACTATTCAAACCATCAGAAATCCGTGTCATTTAGAAGGGTTGAGATTTGGCACAGGAGTCCATTATAAGCCTACGAAATATAAAGAGGGAGAGATTGGGGTAACTATCCTAATCAGCATAAAGGTTATTAATCTGATAAATTTGTTCTAAGAATGTTTTCAACTCGTTTGGATATTTAGAAAATGAGTGCATATTGTTGTAGTGAAAACGTTTAGTTCGTAAAAAGCTATTTTATTCAACTAAATGCATACGATTAAGTGGCAAATGGACACATTTTCGTCTCGCTGACATTCAACCAAAAATTCCTCAAAAATAAAATTTATGCTAGTCGAGGGAAGAATATGTAGGCGTTATTCAGAAGACTATTTATTTATATTGTATTTCAATGTACTACTTGTGAGATTACCTGCAATTTGTCTATGAATACGATTAGCGACTCGTATTAATAAATTAGTTAAAATACAAAAGAATTATATAGTTTTCTTTCCGATAAAGTAGTTTTCTAAGAAATGATTTTACAAACTTTTATATAAGCAGTGTTTTGATCAGGCTTTTCTTACGAAACTCTCAATGTGTTCTGATTGACATTTAAAAAAAAAAAAAAAACATTCCCGACAAATTCTCCCATTTAAAAATATATCTTTTATATATTACATGATCTTATAATTGTTTAATCTAACTTGATGTAGATTTTTTTTTTATGTAATGTTTTTACACCAATTTATAAATAATCTTATTTTATTCAAGTTATACGTAATATTAATATGGAAACTATTAAAAAAAAACTGTTTCAAAAATAAATAATTTGAAAACTCCTATTGTAAAACAGAATGTCTTTTGTATCGGATTTTTTATTTTTCTTGAACCGCGAGTTTTGTTTCCTGGATATACTCCTCAGTTAAGGAAACATTTATAAACATTAGAAAATCCTTCGTCCCATTTGTGCTCGCATCCTTACCATCACGATATTGTACTAGATAAAAATCCATAATTTAATAGTAAGGAGTTAGTTTACATATGTAGTTTGTCCAGGCGAATAAGAGTGTTTAATCAACAAACATAACTTTAGTTCTTGCTTGTTCAGACTACAAGAAGTAAATAAATGTTATTTCATTTCAAAGAATACTTAGGTCATATTAACATATGCCCTTGAACTTTCTATTCGTTTCTTTCATTATTCCCTCTCGCTAAATAAAAGTATTTGTGCAAAAGTCAACAAGCAAAAAGTATTTACTCATTTTAGTCACTTTAACCAATGGTTTAAAAGATCTTTTTTTTTGTCTGTCTCATAATATAATTAAAATCCCCTTATCAGTGACATTCATGTGATAAAAGAAATATTATAACTGAAGAATTTTCTTTTCAAATTAAAAAATTGTGAATGTTTTTGTCAGATGTGTGTTAAATTTCAAAACGGACATGGAATAGACAGATGAATATAAATGCGATTTTATAAATGTTTTCCTCCCTCAAGAACATACAACTAAAAAAAAAAGGCTGAAAATGCTTCCAAAACCAGACTGGATAAATATTATAAAATTTTTTTAGGCCAGCTTGTGTCAATCAAATACTCCTATGAGCTCCCAAGCGAATCCAGTAAGGTTAATTAAATGGAAGTGTGTTCAAAATGTGTTGTATTTAGTCAAGAAATTCTTCTTTTTTTTAACCCCAAAACACTAACCTATTTGGTTAGACTCCTATCTATTAAACCCATCTAACTCACTTATCGGTATTCTACACTGAGAAAAAAGTTCTTAAAATAGGAAAACTATCGCCTCATCGTTTGAACGTGAAATTTCATAAGTTTTGCATCCATATCAAGTGATGACTAATATTTTAAACATCAATAGATATTGTGTTAGAAAACAGCTTTTTTAGTTCGAAAATATTTTACGAAGCATTTCCCAATGAGAAGTTTATTCGTTCAAATTTGTCCACTTTTTCAAAAAATAAAATGAACATCTGCTTCGAAAAATAACATTATCAATTGTTTTGAGTATGAACTCCAATTTGATAAGCAGCAATCCCAATCATTTCTTGTTCATTCAATTTTATTTTTTAAAAAAATGAACACGTGTCAAAATTGAAGCTATGAAATCTACAAAACATACTTGAAAATCATACTTATCCATAAGTAAATAGTATTTTAAAAATATAGGCTTCTAAACTCTTTTATTATTATTTATTCTAGTAAAACCGAAAAGAAATTTTACAAACTTTGGAGTTTAAAGTATATTTACTCATTTTTGCCATATTCACATTCCCAAAGTTAACCTACTAAAGAAAATAATATTTTAACGGTCCGATTGAAATTGCCTCTTTCGGCATCGTTGATGAGCTTTAAAATCCCACGGTTCAATCTACTTCAAAATATCCCTCAAACATATTTTCTTCTGGATGAACATTGAATCGAAGAAAAGTGAAACCAAAGGTCAAATTTAGTCGGAGAAAATTCCCCAGTCGACAGCGGTCATCAGCTGGTCATTGACAATGATGCATTGGTCCCTGGACTTTTTGACTGTTGATCGGTTGGTTCCCTTGGCAACTATCCGAAAACTAAAACAACATCCTAAGGTGATCAGAAGAATGCCTTCACCAAGCTTTACAACAAGCTTAACAACTCAACTTACTTACGCATCGTCCTATCAATTTAGTTTGATCGTAACTACTTTGTATAGTTTTTAAAAATTTCGATGATAATCTAGAGAAAATCCTACTCAATCGTATGAGTTGCTTAGTAAAGCAGTGTTTTGACAAGTTAATATATCTTTTAAAGCATATTGGTTGAACGGGAATTATCATATGGTAGCCAATATGTTCCAATGCAGTCTTCTATATTTTGCAAATTTTTTAAGTATATTTTTATACAATTGTGGGCAAAACTAAGCAACCTTCTGCAGGTCAAGGGGTGTTCCTTGATTGGGAGGCTATTTCGAAATCTCATCTACAGTGATAAAAAAAAAATTGCATATTGTTTGGTTGCATTATGTTGAATTGTTAAAGAAAGTTTGACTATTAATATACTTGCCATTATAAAAAAATTGAACAATGTATTTATTAATATATAAATACTGTTTCTATATTATAAAAATCGCATTGCTTCGTTTATATAAGTTTCTGTAATAGCAAGAGTTCCCCTCCCACCCCCCTGATTTTTTCATGAAAATGAATTTTTGATCGACATTTATACAATTATGAATTAAAGACTAGGTTATTTTTAAAGTTATTATTTTTTATTTATTCTGTATTGAAGTGTAATTTCTACTCGCATACATTTTTTTTTCTCTCTCCAAAACCTAAAAAGATCTAACAAGATGAAATACTTTTATTGCTAAGTTTACAATAATCAGGCTTTACGTTTATGGAAAGCATTTTACTGAAAGTGATAACTATCCCAAAAACTTCTTCCGAAAATGTCACATTTTAAATGTATCTTGAGAAAAGATATTGTCATGAAATGTTGTAAAATAGTGATTCAAAACTGAAATTAACAGTATTTCTACAGATTTGTTTATTTTAATACTAAATTAAAAATAATTTAAACTTACTTAAAAACTAAGTAAAATATAAAATCAAATTAAAGTATCAGTCAAATTAATCATGTATTTAAATTTCATTAAATATAAATGTGTGGGAGGGGCATGTCCATATGAAAGTAACATATGCAACACTTTATAAAGAACTTCATATTACCGTGAAGAGAATGATAATATTATACTAAAATAAAGAGAATAATATAGTATTAAAATAAAGAGAAAAATAATTAAATAGCAAGAAATCTAACTTTGATTATAACTCAATTAAATCTTAATGTTAAGGGTAGTTAAAATCGAAGAAAATTTAATTAAAAGTAACGAAAAATCAATTAAATTTAAATTGATCATTAAATAAAATTTGACATTAATTTCGTATTAAGGAAAAATAATTAAAAAGTACTTTCATATTAATTGATGCTTCATTTTGTATGTGATGATTAAATTTTTAATTAAACAAATATTTATTTAATTAATATTTAATTAATAAATACTTAATTAATGAATGTTTAATTAATTAATGCTGAATTAATCAATATTTAATTAAATAATGTTTAATTAAATAATGTTTCATTAAATAATGTTCGAATAATTAACGTTTGATTAATTAATGTTTGATTAATTAATGTTTAATTTATTAAACGTAGCCAATTACTGTCAATAAACTAATCAATTGAAAAATTAACTGATAAACAATTTTCGTAATTAATAATTTTTTAAACAAGGAATTAAAGAACAACTAAAACAGTTTACTTGAAATTTTACTTTTATACCAGACTTACTATCCTAAGTTTTTGCATTCTACCAGTGATTTACATTTTCAAATAGTTTAAGAAAATCAACTGAACTTTGTTTTTTGCCCAAACACTTTAATCATAACTTTCAATACTTATACGACGTTTAATAATGGTATTGGTAAAACTTTGTACACATTCGGGCTATTTTTATACAGCAAATAAAACTTACGTTATTTTTATCTCAATGGATACCGAGATTTTTACAATAGTAAATGCGTGAACTACATTACTTCAATGTTTTCACATGATCTATTATATTGTTGCGTGGATGGGTTCGAAAGATTTGAAGCCAAAGCAGATCAAAACTTGCAGAAATTTATTCCAATACAACTCTTCACAGATTCCTTTACAACTCCAGAACTTCTCGTTCTAGTAGACTCAGTACAGCTCTATACACAACAATAGAGCACAAACAGCAGTTAAACTTGACACACAACTTCTAAATCGTGCCCAAAAGACAATCAATACAGTTCTCTTTCGGAACTCTCTGAATGCTCACTGAGACTCAGTATCTCAACTCAGTAATTCCAGTCAACTAACTGACTAACCTCACTCAGTCAACTCACGGACTCAACTCAGTCAACAACTGACTAACCAACCTCAGTGACTCCAGTCAACTACTAACTCCCCGCTCACTTGGCCGGTCTTATATAGGGGAGGCAAACCTTCGTGAAACTTCTAGAGGTAGATATTTGGAGAACTTTCCAGATCGTAGTCTAAAAGTCCTATACATGTACATGGGGACCGAAAATGTCACCAAATGGTCGCCAAGTTTGGCGACAAAAATTAGTCGTCAAAACAGTCACCAACTTGGCTCTATCTCGCCAATTTGGCGAGATTGCCATTACCATAATGTTAAATGCCCTGCTCCTTGTAAAACTCGCTTCCCAGCGTTATCTCTGTAAAACTCGTTAGCAAGACCCATATTGCAGGGAAGCCAAGCTAAGACGAACTATTGCACTGCCCTATGTGATATGTACATAAATTTTCCTATTTACAAAATTAACACTATGAAATATTTACAAATATACAAAAGTTCGTAACAATATATTGTATATTGGTCATTATAACCGGTATGACATCAATTAAACTAATAAAGTTTACTTAAAAATTAGATCCAATGTAATTTCTAGAGAAAGTATACAGAGCACATCCAAAACAATTTGTAGAATACATAAGTGCCAGTAATTTTGTAATCAAACAATATTGGCAATTATATGAGGAAGCAGAAACATGTCAATAACAATTTTTGGCTCACACATTAGAATACAAAAAATACATGTAAAGTCAGTAAAGCCAGATCACTAATAATATTTATTATTTTGAAGATATTTATTTGGCTAAGCTACTATTAAATATAAAAAATAAATAAAAAAATAATAGAAATAAAAACCAAAGTTCTTCATATATAAAAATATCATTGCTTATAAGCATTTAAAGACTTGTACCATTTAAGGATTCATAATCGTAAAAATGAATGGAGATAAACTCAAAGGTCATATCTGATAAATTAATACTTATAAAACACTTTTACCAGTAACGAGTTAAGATGATGAATAACAGTAATTGAAAAGCGGTACATTTTAATCGAAACGAAAGTACGAAGACCAACACAGGATTATCAAATCGCACGCTATGCGCACAGGCAAGCGTTAGTCTTCCAACCAAGAGCATTCGGCTATACGCTAAGGTCTATACATTCAGTTCAAGGCAATGCAATAGACACCACAACAGAAAAAGTCAACAGGATCAATGTACAGGGGATGTGACTTTTTAATAACCCATCCGGGGTTTAATCCTTTTTGATGCACTGCCGATTTCCGATTAGAAAACATCGAGGACAGCCGGAATCTCTGCCTTTAGCTTTAGATTGACACTTTGACATTTGATGGGGGCTTAAGTGGCTAAAGTCATCCACCATGCCTTCCACGACATGTCTGGTCTTTTCACTGTTCTTCCACTCTCTCTGATCACCACAAAGTGATGGTGGTTAATGAGGTATCTTCGTGGGTGACTGTTATCCTGAACCAGAGGAGGTGACTTGATTCTGGAAACTTGTAGAAGATTGATGCTTCTGTTGCAGAAACTTGAAAAGCCATCACTTCCGTGGTTGAACATACACAGTGTACATGTGTTAGATTCCTCTTGCAAATGACTGATGGCAATCGTGTGTGAATAATTACAACGTATCAACTCTTTCAAATCGTGATTAATGAAAGCATTGATCAAATCATACTTTCAAATGTGCTACTGACGACTTATGCCTGATTTGTAATATGTTGATAGGATAAATGAAAAATATCAATGAACAAAGTAATACAACTTATCAGAAACTGTATAAAATGTATAAAACATACGCGTAATACAGTGAGATAAAGAAACTTTGCCGATATATAGACCTCTAGCGGCCGTTCCGTTCATCAGATCGAGATGAGATTTCAGTTATGGTTATTCTAAGGTATGAACTCGAGATTCTGTGAATGGCAACAAATTGGCGTTCTCGGTTACGGTTATAGTTACAGAAACTCAAAATTTTCTGATGGCAATACCTACTTTTTCGTATCGCAAAATGTTCAACCCATGCGAAAACCCTAAAGAGTGTTGTAACGGTACGTGTATCACAAAAAAGCGGACGCGTTATACACGCACAAAAAACAGCTTTGCGAACGGAAAACAGAAACACGATCGGGGCACACGGAGGTCCCTCCCCAGATATTCAGCGTAGAAAACCGATAAAATTGCCTGTGATGGCACCCATGCGAACTTTGGCCTTTGTAGTATGCAAATTTTCATCGTGCTGCCCGATCATGTTTTTGTTGGTCGCAGAGCTGTTTTTTGTGCTTGCATAACACGTCCGTTTTTTGTGATATATGAACCGTTCCAATGCTCTTTAGGGTTTTCGCATGCGCTGAGCATTTTGCAACAGGAAAGAGTAGGTGTTGTCATTCGAAAATGTTGATTTTCTGTAACTATAACCGTAACCGGGAGCATCATTTTGTTGCCATTCACAGAATCCCGAGCTCATACATCTGAATAACTATACCTAAAATCTTATCTCGATCTGTTGAACGGAACGCAAGCTGGAGATTCATATACCGGCAAAATTTCTTTATGACCACCCTGAATATCCTTTGCTCCCCTAACTCAGAAAAATAGAATTAAAAAAAATCTCATGCATGTTACATTAGCAATACTATTTCTAAGGAATACCTTTGTCTCTTATTTTATGTTAAATTTCGTTTTTGGAATACAAGAGTATTCTGCAATATTTTTCTTGATTTCCCCCCCCCCCTATATTTCTCCCTACAATAAAACCAAATAAACGTTTGATACTACCTTGTGGTATGAAACTAAATTATACACTGATATTAAAAACACCATTAGTAGAAAAATTAAAAGATCACATATAATGCAAGTATTACTTTATTTAATAGCTGAATTGTGTTTTTCCATATAATAGATGTTTTCATTATAAGCAGGGCCCGATCATGACAAGTTAAGGCCCGGACTCATTCGGGGGCCCTTTTTTTCAAACGGGTGATTTATTGGAAATAAACTCGATGCAAAGTCGAATGAATTAACATGAAACATAAAAAAAAGTTGATGAATTCATGTTAATATTGTTTTCTAAAAGTTGTTTTTTTATCACAAATAAAGAACATTATTCACAACTTCAAAGTCGACATTTGCTGATCTCACTATAAATTCGTCATGACTTCCTTTCAATTTTTTTTCTCTTTCTCTATCTTTCAAAAAAGCTTATGTTTCACGCTTTTAAATGGTTTATTTGAATAAATGCACTCTGGGATACTAAAGATGGTTCAAGATCAATACGAAATAATTTTTTTGTAAAAATTATTTTATACAGGTTATAAAAGATATTCATATAGCTTTTGTGAAACAAAAATGGTTTACAGCCAATTTCGGGGCCCCCTAAAATCATGGGCCCAAGGTCCGGGCCTTGTGGGCCTAGGCGATGATCAGGCCCTGATTATAAGGAAACTGTTTATGAACAATAATATTATTAAATGATGTAAAATATTCTTAGCTGCTTTACCTGAAACTTTAAAATAGTAAGTGACAATATCATGTAAATATATAATTAAAATCAAACATTAGTAAACGTTCACAAATTTTCATATTCAAGAAATAAAGTTTATCAAGAAAAAAAATCTCGAATTCATTAAAATTAGGATAAGGGAAGATTTTCTAAATATATTGAAATGCTCATTCGTTACTAGTTTACAATTACAGTTAACTTATCAATAAGTTTTTATAGGACACTCGTAGAATATACATAAGTAAAATGTGTATTCAGTTATATTTACTATAACAATTGTAAGAATTTGACTTTAAAGGACAATAACCCCCGAAGTTAAGCAGTATTTCACAGGCTAGAGTTATTTCGAAATAATCTTATTTCATATGTTTGAATTACTTTGTACCCATTGCACAGAATTGAAATCAATCCTATAAAATTTCTAGCCTGACATGTATTGATTGCCTAAGCGAGTTTCTCCTAATAATCCCAATTTAGTTCGCCGACCAAACGGTATAGTGGTTATCATGCTGGCTTCTAGATCGCGAGGTTGCGGGCTCGAGTCCCGTGTTGGCATGGATGTTTGTAAATGTATGTTGGTTTGTTAAATGACGAAATGTTTCGGCGCATTATAGCCCTCGTGTTGCTGACGGCGCCAGATAATCTGAATACAACCAACCCAATTTAGTTCATTGTGTAAAAGTACCCCAAAGAAATTAAACTGGCTGCTTGGTGGCACACGTTAGATTTCATAACAATTTCTGGCTGACCATTTTATTTGATGTTTTTTTTTTACAACGTCTTATTAATTTTTGGGAGTTATCATTTATTTTTGTTGCCTTTGCTGTGTTCTAAATAAGTAAGATACGGTGGACGGATATTTTAGCTTGAATGTTCATATCGTCGCTTTAAACGCAAAATGACGTGAGTGACAACACCGTTAGATTCACGTGGCTCTTTGTAGTGAGAGTACCAATAAATATCGTGATGCAATATTGTAGAAAGATTAATGTCTGCAATCCAAATACGATTCGTTTCCTTCAAGTAAAAATCCTCCTTAGCCGACCAAACGGTATAGTGGTTAGCGTGCTGGCTTCTAGACCGCGAGGTTGCGGGTTCGAGTCCCGTGTTGGCATGGGTGTTTGTAAATGTATGTTGGATTGTTAAATGACGAAATGTTTCGGCGCATTATAGCCCTCGTGTTGCTGACGGCGCCAGATAATCTGAATACAACCAATTAAAAAATAAAAAAATAAAAAAAAAAATCCTCTTTATCGCCCCAAGAAATTTTTTATTCATAATTAAAACTCTGAACCTACTAGTTTTTTTCTTGAGTTCAAAAACCTGCAATTACATACTAAAAATAAATAATAATAGAAAGTAAATAAATCGTATTAAAAAAAAATTAGTACTTACATCTTCCAAGCATCTATCGTTTTAAGTTTGAAAGATAACATTTGTTATCATTTTGAGAAAAATTCGTTAGTGTAGTCATTAAAGGGAGAGTCTAGTGATCAGAAGGTACGTGGTTCAAAACCAACCATGCACCTTGATGTGTTTAAACTTTATTTTAAAATTGAAGTGGTTTTTCTAACTCAGGGTTGAAATACGTGTTTAAGAGGTTTGATATGCATGCAATTTAATCGAAAAATAAATTCATTTTACTTATTTGTAATTGCACTGTTTTAATATTTTCAACTAAAAGGTTCAAAGTCCCTTTTTAAAACTGAGAAAAAGAATGTTCAAAATTCATTAAACGGTTTAATCGGTTATTACCTTGTCTAAAATTCAAAATTTCTGTGATTAATTCTAGAGAGTACAGATCCTCGTCATACAAAAGACAATTTCCTCTAATCACGCTGAAAATTTATAAAAAAAAAAGAATGGCCAAAATTCATCAATTAGTTTGTGCTGTAGGTCTAGCAAAAGTTTTGGTCCCACAAGAATCAGAAGAGGAAAATATTCGGGTGGTCCGGTTTCTGCTATGTTCCCATGTTCAATGTTAATAATTATGAAGTTAAATTTCGTCTACTCACCCAGGTCAACACGATGGGAACAAATCAGAATTCTAGCTATAATAGAAGCTGAGCTGTGAGGAGTCGAAAACCAACTTAAGCCTGGCCAACATAATATACACTTTTACGTTCTGTAGCTTTGACACCGGATTATATTTACAACAATTCGTACATTCGCATACATTTACATTTATTTTAATTAAAGGTTAACAATATTTAAGAAAAAACTAAGCCAAGCCTCAAATCATGTCTTTGATAGTATATATAGTTTCAAAGTCTTTTTTTTTTTTTTTGTACTTGTGATATTATCCAAAGCTTAAGGGAAACAAAGTGGTCTTATGTACAGTTCAAGATGGAATTACAGGAAAACAATAGGTTTTTTATTCTAACCTTTAAGTGACCATTTAAAACATGGCAGCATATTTTCTACTAAATTCACTAGAGATTTAAGTTTAGATATTAACATGACTATATTATGTAGAGTAAACTTCTATAACATTATAACACAATTATCTATTCCAATATATGCATTGTTATATTTATACAATGTAATATCCGTATTGTTTTTATATTCAAGCTAACAAATTTCAGTAATTAAATCGAGTTGAAATCCGAGCTAAGCTTAAACAAAATTCCTAAAAATGTCACAATTACCGTATCGATTTGCACGATCGCATCCTTTGTCCCATCAAGTTCTTGATCCAACCCCACACAATTCCTCCAGGGAAGTCCTCCCCTACCCGCCTATTTAAGCACCCCCTCCGTGGAAATAATGAGTTGAGAGAAAGGAGAACATATGGATTTGATGCATAACCAGTTCCTCAAATCCCAACCTCCGAGACACCTGTGCATGACAATACCCGGTCCTCTAGAAGATTTATGACATAAATCATTTAAATTCAGCGAAAGGGATGACAATTAGCGCAGAAATTTTTAATATTGAGAACGGGAAGCGACTTAGAGTTCATTTGAGGCTCAAATTTTGCTGATAGATTTGAATAAACTTTTGAGGCATGAGATGTAGTACTATATTTATGCACTACATGATATCGTCACTTAATAGCAGCTTCGATACATATTTCCTTTTATGGAACTTTCAAAGCGAAATTTTGTATACGACTTGCATGGCAACATATACTTGATTGGAAGTTCCATTTGTAAATCAGCTAATTAGAAGCGGATTAACCATCCTGTAGATGTTAACAAAAATATCGTTTTCTTAAAAATGGGAACGATAGTATTTTGGCAGGAGAGCTTTCTTAAGTACATTTCAGATTGAAATGTTTTAACCCTTTGCACTCCAGACCTTTTTCGCGCGGAGGAATCAGCAACTCGAGACATTTTAGGTTCGGCTGGTGTTTATGGATTTGCTTCATAGAAACTAAACAGTCATTGGCCTTGCATCGAATTTCCGCATCACACCTAATGGTCCTCTCGTGATTTGGCATCCAATCGTGTGGCGCCTGAGAGGCGCCACTGGAGTGCAAAGGGTTAAAATAAGACGTATAAGTGGCAATGGATTCAGACATCCAATGGAGTTTTAATTTTTAAGGCTTTTCTGTTTGATAGTGATGGTATTTTCAATCAGATGAAGTGTCTGAATGGTTTGAGTATCGTTATTGACTCTAGTAAATATTTAAAAAAAATCTTTACCAGTGTGATGTACACTATCAAGATACTACTCTTTGTTGACCATGTCTCACTTCTTTCTGGAACTTAAGCATGCACTATAAGTACTCGTGTCTTAAATAAAGACTCCATTTGGCGTTTGAATCCAGTTCCACTTTTGTCTTATTTTAAGACATTTCAATTTGCAGTATATTTGATGGAAGTTCCATTTGTAAATTAGCTAATTAGAAGCGGAGAAACAATCCTGTAGATGTAGTCAACAAAAATATCGTGTTTACTTAAAAATGGAAAAGATAGTATTTTTGCAGGAGAGCTTGCTTAAGTATATTTAAATAAACTTAAATTTGATTGGGATCAAAACTATACAAATCCTTAGTAGTTGGGGAAAATACATTTTGAGGTAATAATTTAAATAAGCACCTGAAAGACATATCAGTATTAATCTAAATTTATTTTACTCCCAAAGTCATAGAAACTGGTTTGAAATTGTTTTAACCAGTGGATAGCTTAAACTATTGTTATAGCAAGTACAATGTAAATAGTTCGTACGTTTATATTCCACTGTAACGCCATCTTTTTGGGTGAACCACCTCCTCAGAAATGGTCGCAAATAAAAATACTCAAAAGAATTGCATTTCATATATTTGTAAAAAAAGAAATACGCCTGAGAAATAAAAGTAGTTTTTGAATATTTTTTCATATACATTTCAAATAATTAACTCAACATTAAATTGGAGGACATTTAAATAATCATTTTGTAAGAGTTTGTATTTCCAAAGTTAACAAAGCAATTACTAATTCATTTAAATCTAAAATTTAATATTACATAATAGTTGAACATTGCATAGCAAAAGGTGGATTATTATATTCAAATAATTATTAAATTGTTGAATATATAAAATTTGAGTAAATTCTTTCAACCAATGCTTTACATGATTTTTCTTAGAAAATATCACTTATATTTTATGAAAAAGGAAAACTTTCAATGCTTGATACAGTGTTGGCAACAAACAATAAATATAATGGACTAAATAATACCCATAGAATTGGTATATAATTTTTTTTAACTGTATATGAAATATTGAAATAAATAATAAACCGATTCATTAATTTTAACCAGGATAAAGGGTTAATATTGTAAATCTATGAAATCGTGTAGCACTGGAATTTTCGATCCATATAATTATAGTATATCTCATCTAGATGGAATTTCAATAAATACCAGTCAATTTCGAAGATCAACTCAAGCGCATATTAATTCATTTATATATGTTAATGGGACTT
Source organism: Linyphia triangularis (assembly GCA_963978545.1). Taxonomy (NCBI): domain Eukaryota; kingdom Metazoa; phylum Arthropoda; class Arachnida; order Araneae; family Linyphiidae; genus Linyphia; species Linyphia triangularis. The sequence continues at coordinate 17,132,239 of OZ021721.1, forward strand.
CCTATTTTAATTAACATGTTCATCTGTTCAGACAGATTTCAATGAACTGAAAGCTGAAACGTTTAATGTCTTGCAATATATTAAAACAACTTTATTTTCCTAAAAGCAAGTCGAAATGTAATTCATACAAATTACAATACTAGTTTTCAGAAATATTATTTCGTAATATGGGAAGACATTTTCATTAGTGTATTTAAATTTATAAATTATGAGCATTTTTAATTTGACTCTACTGAACAAAGATTTTGTATCTTTGCCTTATTTACATCAATAGTTAAAACAAGGGAAATTTTTAATAGTATCTTATGATTAAGATCTGAAATATTTCTTCCCAAAAAGAAATTTTCTCTTCTTATTAAACGCTAAAGCGCCATTATTATTCACACAACTAGGTCGCTGAAACCAACCAATTCTTGCTAAGAGTATGGCCCATCTGATGGCTGTGGGGTTAGCGCTCTGCCCTCACATGCCAAAGGTGCCGGGTTCGAATCCCGGGTTAGGCATGGATGTTAATTGTGATTCGGAATGCAAGCTAAGCTGTATGTCCTGACCTGATTAGCGGTCATTGTGCAAATAGGTCGTTAAGTGTACAAACCAACCAACTTACTAAAAGAATACATTAGTAAAAACTACCATTTTAATAATTTTATTACTTTGTAAATGACATCCTTTCTTCCTATTTTTCCATGTCCAATAACTGTTTTTAAAAATAGTTGAATCTCATCAAGAATATTTGCCGAGAAAACATAGCTATTCGTTGTTCACTAAGAAAAAGAGATTTTTTTTCTTATGAACAGTTATTCCAATTAAATTCGAATATTAATATGATCAGATCATTTTCTGTAGTGTACGAAAATTATAATTGAAATTTTTTTTAAATTAATATAATTAATGGAAGTGATAATTTCTCAAGAATTTATTTAAAATTCGTTACATTTTCAATTGTATAAATAAACTGATAAGTGTTTTTTTTTTTTACTTTGAGAAAGAATTTATTCTTTTTGGACCCCACCAAAAGTACCTTATTTACTATACCGGGGTATCCTAAATAAATCAATATCAATTTTTAAAAGGAATATAATGGAAGTGATCATTTTTGAAGAATTTATTTTAAATTCAATTCCTTTTCAGCTGTACAAACAACTTACAAAAGTGTTTTTTTTACACTTCTTTGAGAAATAGATGATTTTTTTCAGACCCCACCAAAAGTATTTTATTTAGGTAAACCTTGGGCACCTATTCCAAACTTTCTCACGAGAAAGCCAAGGGTTCTACCATCGCATTTCTCCCCTTCAGTTGTATTCGCACAGTTGTTCTTGAGCTTGACCACTAAAATTGCCGATTTTTGCAAAAAAGACAAATAATAAGATACTTTTTGGTTATCACACAAAGGGGTCTGTTTGGCTCTCCGACAGAAAAGGTATGGATTAAGATCGATTTGCAAGTCGGTTTTCTTGGATCTTAGACGTGGTCTAGCAAATTTATCATTTTACAGTTGAGGAGGATAAATGACTGATGTTAAAGAATGCTTCATCCATCAGGGTCTTATTTCCCATAAGACCCCCAAGGTCCGTGCCTAGGGGCCCCAAAATGACAGGAAAATTCTGAATTATTGTGTAACTATCAATATTCTGTTCAGTGTTGCATACCTGGTGTAAAATTATTGTACCTGGAATTGCACCAAGTTAACACTTCCTTTCTGAACAGAACACTAAAAGACTCGATTGCAAAAAACTGGAACTATAAATTACATCATTTGAAGTCCCAAATATTACTGTTGTTAATGGATATCATAATGATATTTAAATTAAAATGCAAAGAGAAATTACCCAAAGCGCTATAATTCGTATCAAGGGAAAGAATAAGGGAAAAAAAACTTGTATAAATGATAAACAAATTATACCTGAAAACAAATTTGAAATCCAGGTATAAAAGTCTTGTAGTTGAAGTAATGCGTGAAATTAAAATTCCTAGAGAAATGCAGTATAAAGTGAATTTTCTAAATTGAAAGGAAATCAAAGAAAGTAATGAAATTTTATGAATTCTTTAATAAAAAAAAACATTTTGCCAAACAACAATAATACAGAAAACTTTGTAAATGCTTTTGATGAATTTTTTGTAAATTGCATATGCACATCTCATAGATAACGTTTTGTTCAATTCGACTGAAATTAAACTGACTTATTCAGAATGAAATTCTTTCTATCTTCGTGCAGTTTCCAAAAATTTTGTTTAAAATGTAGTTTAGGCACTAAATGGGAAGAAATTGGTCAGATAGTATGATAACATCCATGTCATAGTGTTGAAGTTTCTTGCCAAACATAATCCAGATATTATTGTTAATCTCATAAATGTCTTTTAAAGAAGGTATATTTCCCGATAGTTTAAAAATCGCTAAAGTAACGCCTATTTATAAAGCATGAGATTAAAATAGTTTAATTATAGGTCTATTTCAGTTTTATCAAATTTCTCTAAAGTAATTTAAAATGTTATGAAAATAGATTGTATACCTTTCTAACAAAGAACCAATTGTTTCCTAAATATGAGTTAGGATTTGTAAAGGGGTTGGGTAATCATGATGCACTTTAAATTTTACTTCAACAATATATCTATATATAATTCATTAAAAGATAATATGAAAACAAACTCTTTTTTTATTGATATTTCGGAAGCGCTTTGTTCCGTAAACCACAAAATACTCTTACTTAAGATTTATTTTGCATTTGTTATAGATAAGCAGTATGAATGGTATAAATCTTTTTTAAGTAAAAGAAGGCAATTTGTAAAACTACAAAATATGAAGAGTAGTTATCTTTCTATTAACAAAGGGGTTCTTCAGGGTTCAATTCTGGCATCTCTATTTATAATATTTAATAAATGATTTGTTCAATAGGCTTTTATTTTATAAAATTGTTGCTGATGCAGATGATACTGTAATTATAAGCAAAATCCTACAATTTGTTAGAAAAAACTATCAATTCAGATTTATTAAAAATTAAGACGTGGTTTAAAGAAAACGACTTGGTTATAAACATTAATAAAACTAAATATATTAACTTTTGCATGATTTCTGGAATTTCTGAAAATCTGATTCTTAAACTAATAATGATAATAATTGTAACTGTCTAAATATAAAACAGAGTAAAAAGAATAAAATATATTGGTTTGCATGTTCATCTATCCTTTAAATGGAAATTGCCTGTAAAAAAAGTAAATGATATACTCCGTTTTTGTATCTATTCATTTAAATGCTTTAAAAATTATGTCAAACTCATTTTTGAAGCAATTGCAGTTTTCTTGGATTTAACCTGATCGTGAATCGTATAAGCGTATAATTTCTTAGGGTGGTGATTATTTAAATAATATTTGTGACCACCGATATATACTCAAAATCAGTTAATTAAAAATTAGTTGGTAGCTCTCCAGAAATTTTGGCTAATCCAATTTTGAATACTAGATAACTTTATACATACTGTACACTTTATTTACAAAAAAAAATTTGTATCCTTAATAACAGTACAGCCTATAGTCTTAAAAAAGCACCCTTTTACAGTATTCCTCTAGCAAATAATTAAATTCTTCATAAGTTTTCAGTACTTAGCTCAAATATTTTTAATTCACTTCCTAATTATATAGGCTTTTGATAATAGAAATTATTTTTTATTAAGAAATTAAAAAATATTTATTAAACGTGGATGTAGAAAAATTGCTACTACTTGCTGTATAAATAAAAAAAATAATTATTAAGAAATATAAATTTAAACGCTTGAACCAATGTAACTCACTTAAATGTTATACTGAAAATTTAACTGTGAAAAAATATGTAGTTTCACAAAGAAAATAACGTACAGTTGCATGCATCTGATATTGTTGCTAGACTTTTTTTTCTTTGTTTGGGTTTTTCCTGCTTGTAAATAATTTTTCTTGTTCTGATTTTTTCATAAAAAAATGTCATGACATATTTATCTGTTGTCTAGATTGGTATGCCTCTTGACATCCAATAATTTTAAATAAAGTTCTGGTAATTTTGTTCTTTGTGATCTTGTACAATGTCATGAAATATAGCAATATATTTTTATATACCATTAGTTATTAAAATTATTAATATCTTGACTTTACTTTAGTTAAGACGGTTATTAAATATGTCATTAATATTTAAATAACGGCAACTATCGATGAAAGAACTATCAGTAGGCAGGGCCTTATTTCTCATAAGGCCCGGATCTGGGGCTCCCGAATTTTGGAGGCCCTTAAATTGCCTGAAAAATTCTTATTAAATGGTTAATAATAAGAGAAGCAATTATAAAAAATAATTTAAGTATGGATTGTTAAAATATATTAAATTTGGAGTAACTCTCATTGCCGAAATTTGACTAGTAAAAAAAAAATCGCTATATTTTTCGAAAATAGGGAAAACACAAATAATCTTTGAACTTTATTTAGGGGCCCTCCCAAAGCTCACAGAGCCAAAATGCAGTAGTGTTTTCTAAAATGCATGAGAGAACAAAATGAATCTTACTATTAATAAAAATAAGTAGATTCTCTAGTAAATATTTGGCAATATACATTTAAAATTTCGGTGGGCTTTGTTAATCATTGAATTTATATATATATAATCTCTTATGCTTTTGTTTAACATTTAGAGATATTTATTTAATTTAAAAAAACGTACCTGCAGTTTTAAAAAGGAATTGAAATGAAGTGATTGTAAATAGGCTTAGAACAGTAAATGAAAAATGAGCAAATATTTGAAAATCGTTTGACCTGGACTTTTATAAAGATTATAAATCAGTTGAAATATTTAAAAGAAATTAATATTATTATGGGACCTAGAAAATACCCATCAGGCAGTTCAAAGAGGAAGAGAAAAGCTGAAAGTTCTCTACATGAAAATGAATTCGGCTCTGGAAAAGTTTATTGTACGGACTGATGGAAGTGAAAGAGAAAATGAATTATCAGATGATTTAAATCCGAGTTATACGAACCTTTCCCCAAACCTTCTACAAGTAACGGAAACATGGATGTTATAAATATTTCACATGCAGAAATTTCTCAAACTTTTTCAATGGATGCTATTATAACTACTACTACTTCTACTACTGAAAGCGGCACAGAGAAAGAAATACGTTACAATGATCCAACCCTGTGGCCTCCTGTAAATCAAATGTTACCCGAGTACTTTGTGAAAAACTAACCGGCTCAAAACATACAACATCTAGAGTAGGCGTATGTTCCAATCCACGGTCATGCCGCCGAACATTTATAAGACGTTTTAATTAAGTTGTATGAAAAACTGAAAATTAATATGCAATATTGCCTCGGCAAGTCCTATGACAATGCCAGTAACATGACAGGTAAATATTCTGACCAGCAAACCCGACTCGAAGGTGATTTTTCTTTTGCAGAATACGTACCGTGTTCAGCTCATTCCCTAAATTTAGTGGGGGTGAATGCTGCTGAATGTTGTCGAAATGAAGTATCTTTTTTTTCTTTTTTTTGTGCAGTCGCTTTACAATTTTCTGCATCTCCCCGAAGATATGCAATTTTACATTCTAAGATATTAACCCTTTGCACTCCAGTGACGCCTCTCAGGCGCCACAGGATTGGATGCCAAACCACGAGAGGACCATTAGGTGTGATGCGGAAATTCGATGCAAGGCCAATGACTGTGTTTAGTTTCTATGAAGCAAATCCATAAACACCAGCCAAACTTAAAATGTCTCGAGTTGCTGATTTCTCAGCGCGAAAAAGGCTTGGAGTGCAAAGGGTTAAATAGTGTTAGGGGCCTCATTCTTAAATCGTTGTCCGGAACTAGATGGTCTGGAAATGTTAATACTGTGAACGCCCTTAAAAAGGAATATTCAACCATTTCAGCGACATTATCGGAAATGTCTAAGGATGGAAATGAAAATGCTGCAACGAGATATGAAGCAAAATGCTCATTGGGGAAAATTCAAACTTTTGAATTTGCTTTGTTGACTGTTATCTGGGACACTTTGCTTCAAAGAAACAATAGGGTCAGTAAAGATAAACAGTCGTATAATTGTGATGTGTCAGCAATAGTCCCTCTTTACGAGTCACTAGAAAACTTTGTTAACACTGTTCGGGAAAATTTTATTCAGTATAAAACGTCTGCTGTTGAATTGGTGCATATAGCTAACTATGCGCAAATCAGGAACAAAATTATTCCCATGAGTAAAACTGTAGATAGTCCTGATGCGAACTTAACTTTGAATGATCGTGATAGATTTATTTATAAAACACATTATGCAATATGTGGCAATTTAATTTCTCACCTCAGTCGAAGAAAAGCTGCATATTTACTTTTGGACACTAGATTTGGTTTTCTATGCAGTAGAAATGAGCCGAAGATGCCTCTATGAAGCAACGCAACTGTAAGACTTCAGGAATTAGCCTTATTATTACTATTGAAAGTGATATCACAAATAATCTTGATTTTGAAGACATTCTTGATGATTTTGTTTCTTGTAGAACTCAAAGAAACGCATGTAATTTTCTTTGCATTGTGGATATAATTTGAGAAATTCCTTATTTTTTTGTGTGTTAATTTATATTTAATACATAGTTACAAATTTGTGTTTTTGCTGAATATTCTCTGACTGAAAACTGAAGGACTTTTCGTTAACTATCAAGATTGAATAGTTTTGTACAGAATTCATTAAACAAATTAAATTTAACTTGTATTTAAATATAATTTTTTTGCAGTAAATTGCAAAAGCTTTTTAATACATTCGAAGCGAATATTTGATATTTAGCAAAATCACTGTTTATTACAACTGAAGTACCTGTATGATTTGTTTACATTATCTTAATAGTTTAAGAAAAGTTTAATTGATATCTTGATTAATGTACCTTTAATCTAGTGAGTATTTGCTCAAAAGAATGGGAAAATAATATTTTCTTCATTATATAAATATTATATAAAATAGTATTTGTGTATTTATTTGAACATTCAAATCCCTTTCAATATCAATTTTATTGTTTTAACGGTTTTGCGCACACTTTTTGTTACCGCAGACAATATTAGTGTATGTTAAATTACTTTAATTAGATCCATTATTTGCAATTGTTACTAAATAAATGTTTTCTTTGTCCTAAAGTATATAATTAAAACTGAGTTACTTCGTAACTACATTGATATTTTGGGTACTCTTCCGGTAGACAGGCATCATTAGGCAGTTGTTTTATCGCAGTTGTCACCAAGCCTTAATGTTTAAATGAAGCGTAAACGTATCACGAACTCGAAATTTTTACAATTCGTTTAAGTGTTGCTATAGAAACCCTATAACGGTTTGTTATAGAAATTATAAAAGATTTGGAGGCTGATAGTTTTGATAAGTTATTATTGTAATTTGTTGATTTTTGTCTGGTATCCGTTTAACAAGAAGAGTACCATATTCTGTTCATTACACTTAATCAATGCTAAAAATAGGATTATATTATATATAAAAATATTAATATTGTAATATCAAGGTGGTAATCAAAATTGACACTAACATTTAAAATTATACCAACAATTGTCGATGGGACCCCTCATCTGCCTTGTCTGCCTATAGTGATCGGTTTTCTTAATCGGGCACTGTCGGTAGGATGATGTTTTTTAACTAAAAATAATAAGAAAATCGATTTTATTTAATTTTCCAAAACGTCAAATTAAATCAACACTTTCTTGGATATATATATATATATATATATGAATGTTCTATCTTGTAATCCAGCATTTGCATTATATATTTTGAATTAAACGTTCAAGTATGAAAACAATTACATTGGGAGTAAATAACATTTAAATAAGATAGTTGTGTCGATATGGTATTTTAGTATAAAAATTAACCTATGTACTTCTTAAAGTATCGTATTTAATTTTATGCAGTCATCACCAGTTTTATATTTCAGTAAAAATCAATATTTATTGATGTCTATGAAATTGAGAGAAATCTAACTTTCTATGGATATTCAAATGAAAAAATATCCGATAAAAAGATATTAAAGTTTGTAGAAACCTTCCCAAAACATTAAAATTAGCTTTTTTAGAGTTTATCAAAAGTAAGTGTTATTAAAAAGTACATCTAATTTCAAACTCGAAATAAATATTTTTCTAGGAGAAATTTTGAAACTTTTTTTATACAATTGTAATACTCAAGAACATCCTCAACTATAAGTTGCTCTCCAATGCACCACTCATTTGAATTGCTTTAATTTCATTATTGAAATGAATTGCACGAAAATTTTATTGTATATAATGCCTTTTTATACCAGTGCACTACTATTTAATATTTTATATTCGTTACATCAACTACCATATCCCACATATATTTATTAAAATGCTTCATTTGAGTTAAATTACGCCCATCAGATTTCATTGATTTGAAGATAGAAGTACGATGATCATTAGTTTCAACTTAAATTTAGCTTAAAACTAATTTCAAGACGTTCTTTTAGTTTCAAATTAATGAAGTTGATACAAAATTTGAATTGAAAAGGAAGCATTTTGAGTTGTGTGACTTTCCTTTGAGCATGAAACAACTTGTTGAGTTTAAATCGAATTTGGTTCATTAAATCTAATTTCTCAATAAAATATTGATTAATCTTATTTTGTTACTATGAGTGGGATGCCCCATTCTAATAATGTATGTTTTTTCTTCATCTCTAGCATATCAAAACTCTGACTGAGAGAACTTAAATTATAATGGAATAGTTTGCAAAAAATCTGATAGAATTTTTTTGGAAAACAGGACTGGACTATTTTCTGGAAAACATGACATACTGTTCTGAACAATAAAATTTTGTGCAAAGATCATCCATGTCTACTTGCGAGTCAAACCTAGTACATTAAGAATGAAAAAATAGATACGAAAAGGGGTGTACCATAATAAAGTATTTAATATTTTAAAACGAGACTGAGTATCTATACCAGATTGAAGTCATTTCAATGTATTTAATGAATAAAAAGCTGAAAATACATTTAGAAATAAATGTTTCAATCTCCGATTTTGACGAAAACGAGACTCCTTCGATGCAACTACAAAATAAAAAACCTGAAATTCGCTCTAAAATGCGCAGTGGTTGAAATCGTAAGTTGATGGCAAAATTCTCCAAAGATAATTCCCATGTTGTCGATATATAATGTGCTAAAGCTCGTGTAACTTCATCCTGGAATATTAAAACCTCTAAAAAACAAATTTTAGACCTGGTTTTATAATAGATCAAATTGATTATTCAAACTAGACTCCTTTTTTGAAGTCAATATAAAGAAAATGAGAATATTATGAAATAAAGTTTCAAAAACTCTTAAAGTAGCGAGTCGTCTTAAAAAGCCACTCAAGGGCTTTCCTGCCAAAATTTGACAATTTAGCGTTCTCATTACTTCCATAATAAGAGAATGGCTCACCTTACGATTGTGTAGTTAGAGCTTTGGCCGCGTATGCCAAAGGTGCCGGATTCGAACCCCGGATTAGGCATGGATAATCGTTGTGGTACGGAATCCACGTTAGGCTGTAGGTCCCAGCCTGATTAGCCGTGCATAAAAATATATCGTTGAGCATACAAACCAACCAACCCACCAGAGAATGACCAAAAATAAGTTTTTAAACAAAAGGAATAATGAATACTTCAATGTCAGGGAAGAATTGTTATGTCGGCCAATAGAAACAATTTCGATTTATTAGATAACTAATTATTCAGCGGTAACATCTTCAAATTAGCAAGAAACTAGTCTTCTCTTATTTTTCAAGAAAAGTGGCTCATACCTAACAAATTAAAGAAAAGTAAAATAATTATCGCTCCTCCAAACACCAAAAACACCCCAAAATGACGACGTTCCCATTTAAAGAGCGAAACTTTTTCCAAACGAGTTCTCGGATGATGATATAGATGTCAAAAGTTTACGTTTTTGGGATCCCTTTGGAAAAGAGTGCTTCGGTACAATAGAAGGGGGGGGAGGAGCTTTAATTAATCATCATAAGCAAATGACGGGGCTTATCACCCCTCCACCTCCCCTGCAACAATTAATTACCAACATTGACATGTAATCCCGCGCGCGGTTTTTATCAAGTGTTATCGAACTTTTAATACAACCTCATCGGCAGTTTAGGAGCGGAAAATCAGCGCTTCGGTCACAGCGTCGACAAAAGCTTTTAATGAGGTTTTTAAGTAAATATAATTATCGTGTGTTATTTAGACAGGAAGCGGCCGGGCGCTTTAATCTCCAGCTACATGTCAAGGATTGGGAGTACAAACAGGACTAAAATAGATTACCGAAGGAAAAGATTTTCGAGGAAGAAGGTGGTGGAGATATATCAACATTCGGTTCGAAGGCTTATTAGAAATCAAGGAGAAAAGGGTTGCACATTTTTCCACTAGACTTTCCAAACTTTTTACTGTTTTAGAAGGGGATACTTTGTAGAAGAGTTTTAGATACGTGATTTGTTTGATTTACATGACACTTATTTAGAAAAGCATTAATAGAAGAAATAAAAATTGAGAAAACACATTTATTTTCAAATTAGGAGTCAAGTAATTTATCGAACTAATAATGAAAAAAATAATAATAATCGGCATAGGGTCGATGTACAGTTTACCTTGGACCTTAAGTCCAAGCCTATTAAATTTTTTTTATTTGAGTTTTATAAAACATCTATTAACAACATCAGCATCGATATATTTTTATACTAGCAGGTGAAGCAGGCGCATGCCCACACAATGTCTTTCCTGCGCATGCGCATGTCTAAAGATTAAGTGGGGACGGACACCGAACCACACTTTTAACCAAATGAAAACAATACCCTTGGATTTAAGGCCCAGGATAAAAAGTACTTATTTACACATAAAGAGCCACGTAAATTTCTCCATCTAATAATTTAAAAGATAATAGCAAAACAAAGAAAAATCGGAGAAACGAAACTAAAATTTTTTCTTACAAACAACCCAACCTCAATCAACAGATTATTAGGACAAGTATAAAAAGGAAAAAAACAATTCAGTTACGAAAACATTTAAAAATAATATTTTTAATTTTTTAAGTTAAAATAAATATTTTTGGGAATTTGATCGAATTCTATCAACGTTTGGATGTTTATTAAGGATCCAACGTTGGACTTTAGTTTAAGAAGGCAATGCGATCCTTAATCAATTTCTCAATTATTATTTGTAACATATTAAAAAACGTACAATTAGAGCCTTTTTATCATACACGAGTCCAATTTTTTTTTTTTTAATTTACTGTTATTTTTTTTTTATTTATCAAAAACTATTATTGTTATATACTTATCATTTAAATATGAAGAAATAATACACTTAAAGTACGTCTAGTAGTAACTTAAATATTTGTAACTAATTATAAAGCCTTAAATTATTATGAATCCATCTGTCAATTTGCCTTGTTTGGAAATTGAGTACCACTATCTTCAAGTCCCCTAACTTCAAAATGTACTACAAAGTACTCCCACAACCATTGAGAATTAAAGAGAACCTAAATCTAATAGAAAACTATTTTTATATAATTATCGTTTAAATATGAAGAAATGGTGTACTTAAATGTATTCCGGGTAATAACATAAGTGTTTGTAATTAATTATAAAACCTTCAAGAAATGAATCCATTTCTTTCAAGAGACCGTGTTTTGAAATTGAGTACCATTTTTGTAATAAATTGATCTTCAAGTCTCCTATTTTCACATCCCCATACAACAAATACTTCCACTGAAGATTAGAGAACCTCATCTTAATACGCCCAAAATTTTAGCATCTTTTTTACCGAGAATTAAAATTTTTTAATTTGAACATGCCATTCAAATCCTACATCTAATTCATGCGCCTATTTGTAGATAAATTGATGCTCGTATGCTTAAAGACCACTATTTTACGTGTAAAAATTCACGCATGCGTTCATCACTTGAGATTTTTTTTTTTAACATACTAAACTTTTTGAGAAAAAAGGGCAGCTTGTATATCAAAATTTCAATTCACACAATACGAAAATATAGAGAAAAAGCAAGAAAACAATTATCAACTTGCAGCCAGTTATAACTGCAAGGCGATTATTTTCGAAACCAGTTCAATCCACATTTTCTGTAAACAGTTTTTTTCCCCAGAAGTTTTCATCATCGCCTAACAAAGCGGTATTGACTTAAAGCATCTTGATTCTGTTTGAAAATGCTCATGTAAGGTAGCAAGAGCTGGGTGGCCGTAAAACGTATTTAATGACAGTTTTAAAATTAATCCCTTCAAGTTAACTACGAAATTTCATTATGCTCCAAAATGCCCCTTTACTTATCGAACTTAAAGAGAAATTTTTTGAAAGGATATTTTTTAAATTGTTTGTAGAGTTACATAGTGATTAGTGACTTAGAGTTAGTATATAACTATTCAGTGATAAAATAAGATTTTGCAAAACACAATATCAAATCACTAAAAATTTCACAAGAGATTTCAATCCTAACTTTATAAAAATAAGAAGAAAGTGACTCAACATTATAAAAAGAACCCACTAAAAATGGATCAAATCTAAAAATAAATGAAAAATTTAAACACGTAGCGGAAATTTGAAAGCATTTACTTTATAAACGCAAGCTTTACCTGTTTATTGTATGTTGTAAACATAACTAAAAACGGCTTAGAGGCTAAGTGCAGTTTACCCTGGGCCTATGTTTAGTTTACTTAAGCTCATATTAAAGTTTTTTATTCATTTATTCATTTATTTGAGTTTTATAAAACATCGATACATTAATACAACTAACCAACATCTGCATACATCTCTTTTTATACAAACAGATGAGCAGGCACATGACACACAATGCCTTTCCTGAACAAGCCCAAACATTTATTAAGTGGGGACGAACACCTGACCATACTTTTGACCAATTGAAAACAATACCCTTGGGCTTAAAGCCCATAGTAATAAAGATAATGCAATTTTAAAATTGATGCCTCTATGGCTAGAGGAACTAAACAAACAAATCTACAGTTAGTCAAAAAGTATAAACAACACTTTTCTTATTATTGAGTTACGCGTTCTTTAATCCAAGTTTACGCATGAACTATGAATCACCCATACAAAGTAGAAGCAAATTTAATTTCTGAAATCAAGCTAAATACATAGTCGCAACACACATCAATATAATTTTTTTTTATTTACCTACACCACAGTATCTCCAAGGTTATCCTACATATTCTTTATTGTATTTCAAACAATAACGCAACCTCTGCTTAGTATAATTTGAGGACTTTGATTCCGTGACTCATGTTATTGTCGATCGAAGTAACAGAAAGTGGCACGTTATCTATTCCACTTTTATTCTTTGGCATTGAACCGCTGCATTTTGAAGCAGAAACACTTATTATCCGCCTCTAGTTCCCTACTTCCAAATAACATACATTGAGATTTCCAAGACCAGCCACTGCCCATCCTTTAATCATACACCAACCTGAAATTGCACCCTTTTCGTGCATCGGCAGAAGAGTCCAATCGGCGATTAAATTAGAGAGGATGAACGGTACTTCTGTTCCGAGGCCCACGCATCACGAAAGAATAATGCAAAGGAATTGCACGCGATAGGAGCTCATTCGGCTTGTAGAACTTTATTTTCGAGATTATTTTTCCTTTCACACAGCTGTGTAGATGATAGCTCGTTTCATTCTCATTGTTACATTGTTCAAATAAAGAGATTTCTTCTGGGAATATTTGTTTTTGAATGAATGCAAACCTACTCGCTTTTTTAGGCGTTTTCATTGGGGAGTTATTTATTCGCAAGTCTTTTGAGGTTTTATCCTTTTCTAGTTAAAAAAATCATGATTCAACTGTCAAATATTTTCCCACAATTTTAAGTTTTGATTATTCAGTGCTAATCGACCGATATTTAGCAATTTACCCCTTGGGTACGGATTTATTTGGGAAAATTCTTGCGTTTTGAACGGTTGGTTCAAAACAATAAAGGAACTTTAAAGGAATACAGCCAAACAAATTATTTTTTTAAAGTATAGGTAAACCAACCGATGTTTGACTTAACCAATCATGGCTCTTGTGACGTTAAAATCTATCCAATCAAACTAGTTTGAATGACGAATTAGGTTCGTCATTATTAACAGGCAAAACAAGTGCATGACGAATCTCAGCCGTCAAATGTACCCAAAGGATTTTTGGTTTGACGTCTTAGACACGTCATCCGCTCCTAGGGGAAAAAAAAGTGAATGACGTGTCTCAGATGTCAAATGTACCCAAGGGGTTAACAATGATTTTAACTCCTTGCATATTGCCTTTCATCCCAAGATCCCTGACCGACCAAACGGAATAGTGGTTAGCGTGCTAGCTTCTAGACCGTGAGGTTGCGGGTTCGAGTCCCATGTAAGGCATGGGTGTTTGTAAATGTATGTTGGTTTGTCAAATGACGAATGTTTCGGTGCATTATAGCCCTCGTGTTGCTGACGACGCCAGGTAATCTGAAAACAACCAACCAACCTGTGTATTTAAACCTTCCTCAACCAGTAAATGGCATTGTAAGGAAAATATGGAGTAATTGAATTTAATAGAACTATTAAATTCAATTACTCCTCTCTGCTTTGTATAATTTTATGACTTTGATTCCGTGACTCATGTTATTGTCGATATTGCTCTTTTTTTTCTATTCGTAAAAGGAGTATGATTTTTAACCCTTTGCACTCCAGGCCTTTTTCGCGCAGAGGAATCAGCAACTCGAGACATTTTAGGTTCGGCTGGTGTTTATGGATTTGCTTCACAGAAACTAAACAGTCATTGGCCTTGCATCGAATTTCCGCATCACACCTAATGGTCCTCTCGTGGTTTGGCATTCAATCGTGTGGGGCCTGAGAGGCGCCACTGGAGTGCAAAGGGTTAAATTATGATGAATCTAGTAGTTACGCTTTTGATTTTATATAACATTAGTTTGTTGCTAAGCTACATTGAAAAATAATTGTTTTAACTAGATCAAATATGCATCTTAAAATAGACTTATAAATGTGTATTTGACCTAGTTGAATTAATTATTTTTAATGTAACTTCGCAACAAACTAATTTTATATAAAACAAACATAACTACTACATCCATATAAAGTTTCAATTCTAATTAATTTACGAGAAGAAAGAAGAGCAAAATGTCTCGTGAGTCATTCAGAGAATTGCCCCAGAGTTGATAAGAGTTGGTTGTAATGGATTTTGTAAGAGTTGTTTGCACGAAGGCTATAATAACGCTTACAACAAGGCCTAATAATAGTTTTTCCAATTTCAAGGAGTGGATTTATTGGAAGGAGAAACCGCATTCTGCTTCAAATCATTGATTTAATTCATCCCACCTCCTATTTTGAAGAACATTTTATATTTGTTAAACTTAAGGTTACTTAGCAAATTAAGTAACTTGAGGATACTTAGCAAATATATAAAATATTCCCCAAAATAATATATTACAAAGTACATTGTTGAATTCTAAATTGTGATCCAGAACTTTTAGACTCTCCATACTAGTGAATTAGTTACAGCTTGTAACAAAACGGACAACTACAACTTTTGCAATTAGTTATATCCTTTAGTTATTATTGACTGATTAAAAAAGGCCAGTAAGCTTACCAAAATGCAACAAAGTTTTGTAACGGAAGTGTAACTTAGGTGGAGTATTAAAGAACAATAAGATCAAGATAATGCCACATGTGAGATAGGCCAAAAGACCATGACGTGACTGCCATAATCCAATTGACATTTTTTCTGTAATTTCTAGAACTGAGTGAAATCAGAAGTACAATAAATTGAAAGAATAAAACGAAATCAACATAACCAAAAATGTTCTTACATTTTCTTCTAATTTGTATGAAACAATTTTACAAACAAATGTTACCGTTTCTCTTTGGCTAAATTAATAGGTACACTACATTAGTGCTTAAAAAGTAATGTAACTAATTGAATATAATGTCAAAGAAATTTAATTACCAAATTTAATCTATAACATAATTACATAACATCAGGTAATCTCAACTCTTCTGAAAAGAACAAGTTATTTGCCTCGATTCAAAATTATGAAATTCTAAGTAAAGAAAAAGCCAAGTGCGTGTAGATATCGCCTAGTGTTCCATACTCAAAGTTGATTGAGAAAAAAAAACATGCAAGTGTCCAAAATAAATTAAAACTTGAACAGAAAAGAGGGCTATTTGATGAAAGTATTCTTCCAGGAGTTTTATTGAAGAAAGGCTTCTAAAGCATCATTTCATTGTAGGCTGGTCGATCATTCCCTACAATTGCGTGCCGAACTTCACAGCACGCACATGTGATTAGTTCCGCGCACTTAATGTTAGTCAATTTTGGACGGCAAAGAAAATTCCAATATGAAGCGCATTTGATAAGCGTGTAAAGACAGTTTTATCCCCTCTTCTTTAAGGTAGCCTAATTTATTTCTTAACTTCTGCTAAATGAAGTTTCGGGACCTTCTGTCAAAAGCTAAAAAAAGATAATCTTTGCTACCCTGGTAAAGTAAGTTTAAGAAAAAAATACCAGTTTTACATACAGGAGACTTGTTTTTTTGAAAACAGGAAAAACAGGACGTGTGTAACAAACACTTAAATTCAGAATTTTTAGAACATTTTGGTCTTTATGTTGTAAAACATTTTTTATTTTTTTATTTATTAACATAAGTTGAGATAATACTTGTTTAATCTAATTTAATAATATTATTAAACATCTGAAATAAGATTACATTGTAGTTTCAATACGGTACTTTCAGTACGATTAAAAATTATTTTGAAGAAAGCATTTAAGGAAAGCTTAAAGAAATGTGGAAATATTTTGATCCAAGTATTTCGGGATATAAGAAACTGGTTAACAGAATCGAGATACTTGCAGCCCCATTGAGTTAGTATTGAGTATGAAAACATGTTCATTAAATGTTCTGATTACGGATGTATACCCACGGGTACTTACTCACAGGAGAACAGACGTATTTATTTGCATACTAGTGAAAGAACACATTTTGTAATAAATTCTATCAAATGAATAAAAATGTATCGTAAAATCGACCGATTTAAGAAAAACATATCTAATAATGAATTTTCATTTCAACAGAACAAAATTATAACAGAGGTAAAAGGAAAACGCATCACAGTTATTAAAATGCTGCTGAAAGTCGAATAAAGCATATACGTGGAATAAAATGTATTGCGTGGGCATCCAGAGAGGCCTTTCAGACGAAATCGTGCGCGAGACCTTTTTACCTCGGAGAACCCAAAGCACGAAAGATCCGTTACCATTGCGTGCCTGGCATTATGAAAGATCAGGGCCCGGCCGCAATCCATCATCCCGTGTTGAATCGAGATCCCCCTTTGGGTTTGTTACGTTTACAACGAAAACCTCTCACGAAATGTTAGCTGATCACCAAGAAAAGAAAGACAGAAAATGAATGAAAGGAGAAACACGGACGAGCTGTTGATTTCAATCGCGACCCTCAAACAGAGACATCTGATGGAGAACCCCTTTTCTACTGAAAATGAAAAATACCGCTCTTGTTCGTACATGAGCGATTCCACTCTTTCGTACACGCGAATTCACACGGAAAGACGTGTTGTGCAACTGCTGGGCTTGTTATGCTGAATACAGCAATGGCACGCGAGCAACAAGTTTCTTGGAAAAGAACAAATCTGCTTCAATCCAGATTGGGCTGTTCGAGAAGGCGTCAACACAATTTCACTGAGAGATGGTAATGCGGGGGTAAATTTTGAATGGGTGGTCGTTTTTGCTAAAAGTACCTCGAGGAAGTTTTTGGCGCAAGAGCTACACAAAGACATCGTTAGATCATTATCTAGACGACTGAGAGTAGTTTGTGTGTTGGGATAGGGGCAGCTTTTGTATTTGTCTGTTGGAGATAACTCGGAAAACACCCACCAGACAGACACGACATGAGAATGTTCCAATCGCCACCGTATCTCAAGAGCGCCGCCAGAAAATTTTGCCCTGGAGGGGGCAAGTACTATCCGGAATTCCGGTGATTTTATAATTATGCCGACTCAAATTTTCAATATAATCATCAATTTAATTTAAATAATTATTGTTAATAAAATGATTTCAATGATTAATTAAATAATTAATTTTAATAATGAAATAATTTTAATATTGAATGTAATTTATTATTTAAACATTTGTTTAATAAATTAATTTCAATATAATAAAAGTTATTATTATTAATTAATTTTAATTGATAAATTGTTTTAATAGTTAATTTAATACATCAAATTTTCTATATCTACTCCTTATACCTTGTTTGAGAGAGGCCATTTGATAGCTGTTGGGTTAGCGCTTATGATCTCGCATACTAAAGGTGCCGGGTTCGAATCCTGGGTTAATCATGGATGTTCGTTGTGATTTGTAATCCAAGTTAAGATGTAGATCCCGGCCTGATTAGCAGTCATTGTGCATAAAGATGGGTCGTTGAGCATACAAGCCAACCAACTCGTTTGAGAGAAATTGGCTTCCATAAACCATTAAGGATTAGTTGCTAAACTAAAACAAAGAAATCTGAATTGCATATTAATGAATGCCCAGGTGTGTTACTAGTATGTGTATCAGAAAATGACATAAAAAATTATAATATACATTCAACCTTAAAAGTTATAAAATAAAGTAAAAAGTCGTAATACGATAATATGTAAATCTTAGCGCATCTATTTTCTAAACAAAACATATTCAATAAAATTAAATTAATGTGATTTTCCTAAGTTAAATTATTGAATTTGCTCATTTGTCATTTTCCTTCGGTTGATGCTGATGTCATCACTACAGGAGTTACCATCCATATTTCGAGAAAATGACCCCCCCCCCCCCTTGAGTTTTTTTTGTATATCCAAACAAGATGCTAAATTGCCCACAATTTGGCGGGCAATTATAAATGATGGATTTTTGACCCATCGATGTCTGCACTAGACTTTAACAAAAACTCAAGGAAAAAGTATAAAACAACAACTTTAGAACCTATTTTTCACAGACACTGGACACTGACCGACCCAGTAATTGCATCGGGTACATCTACGGCCAGTACGCCCCTGAACAAAATTAACCGTAGCCAAAAAGTTATACAAAAATTCGAATTTTATCACTTGCCAACTATTACCAATACTGCTAAATCCTAATTATACTGCAGACTAGGAATTAACTCGAATTAAAAAAGAAAGTATCGCAGAATCACGTAGCCTATTCAGTCCAGTCCCAATACAAATGCTGTCAAAAGTGTCGACTGGTAAGTTTGTTTTGGTCCTTTTAGCCCACATCTCTATAACTTCTATCGAGGTTTCATCTATTTGTCGCCTTGTTCAAAACCCTTGACCACCCCATGTAAAACACCCTCAAGCAATATGATTTGGAGACTGATTGTGAAAAAGAAAAAAAGACCCCCTTGCTCATTTTGGAGCCGTTCGTGGAATGTTTAATTAGTAAAACCTCTGCTTTTAAAATTCAAACTTGTGACGCAATCAGTTTATGACCACCCCTGGGCCCTGGCCAGGGGCGTACTGGCCATAGGGTTGTCCGGTGCAATCACCGGGCGGTCAGTGTCTGCAAAAAATGGGCCAGTCCGATACGAAGTTTTATTTTTAAAATATTTTTTTCAATATGTAGTTGCTTTCCTTTACGTTTTTTTAAAAGCCCAATGAAAGTGCAATGAGATGCATTGAAATCCCAATCCTCTCCCCCCTCCCAGGTGAAACCTTCTCCTTTTTAATTATTTCATAGATTACTTATTACTTACTTGAAATATTTATTATCTGTTCGGATGTCATTTTCTAATAAACTTACTAGTTGAATTCCTGGACATTCTTTGTTTTACAATTCTTTTTTTTTTCTTCTTTTTTTTTTGAAACAAAATATCAATGGCTTATGGAAACTAAATTCAATCAAAGAGATATAAATACTAGAGACAATTTTTTTTTATTTAATTAAACTAATTATTATAATCAATTTTTAAAATTTATAACAAAATAATGAATTATCGAAATCAATCATTATATACGAATATTTAATTAATAAAATTGGTTAATTATTAAAACTATTTAATTATTGGAATTATGTTATTAAAATTTTAATAATGATATCGAAACTTTTGGCCAGCAGAAACCTAAAATCACAGGGCCGATTTTATGACCCAGTACGCTCCTGGCCCTGCTAAAGATTTTGGTGATGGGGGTAGTAGCAGGACAAAGATAATATCTAACATCACTTTGTCCCCTGTGGCAAACGTATCTTTTGGGGGATTGTCCATCACTGTCTGAGTATTCAATTTATATTGGCGACCTCTATACTATGTAAAAACAACACTATTCTTCAATATAAATGTAAAAATAGCTCTATTTACTATATATGTAAAAATAACACTATTCTCTCACGGGATCTCATAGATCATGTCTACTACAACATTTTTTTTTCAAATGCCTGCTACTCTCTGATGAAACGTGGAAACGCAATATTACACTTTAATAAGTTGTATTTTCCATAATGTGCAACATAAAAAATTTTATATAACAAGTGTTTCATGTAAATTTTTTTAACAATTTCTTTTTTAAAAAAATGTGTTTTTGTTAGAATGCGTTGTTTTAAATTTTGAAGTGCAACAAATGAAATTCTGTCTGTTGAAAAATCATTTTGAGAAATCGCAAATCATTTAAATATTCTGAAGAAGTTTTAATCGTTATTAAAAAAATAAAGTTAGAGATATCAAAAGGCGTTGTTAAACATGTTATGTATTTTACCGATATTGAACACGTTGGTAGATGTTGAAAAGAAAAGTATGCTTAAGCCACGGAAATTTGTTGAACAATTTTGTGGCTTACTCAGTCTCAAGTCTTTGCGAAAATTTTGAAAAAGTTGAAAAGTCCATAAATTTTTTTAATTGATGCATTAAGTTGAAATTAGATTTTGAAGGTTTTTTTTTTTTTTTTTTAATTAGAAAATTTTCCAATGATTTGAAAAATCCAAAACATTTAAAATTTTATTAAAATATTCTTTCTCCCAAATACTTTAAGGTGTATATATAACCCTATAAATCACGAAAATCGATCAGAATATTAAATTTTTTTTTATTATTATTTCAAAATATTCCTTGATTCTTAAGCTTTCAAACGATACCAACCGGGTGAAAATATTCTTAATATTTTTTAAGTTACGTTAGGCATTACTGCTAAAAAATTTAGTTTCGGATTCGAAACCTGATGTAAGCAACAGTATATTTTCAAGAACTTAACTTTAAATAATACGTTTTATGAATTTAATAATTATATACATGATTTACTTATTTTTTCTGAATGGCAACACTGTTAAACTGTAACTGTATTCAGTTGGCGTATTTTTGTTTCCTTTTGTAAGTTTCACGTACGTTTTATTTTTCTGATTATACTGCAATATTTTAACGATTTAATTTGATTTAAAATGGGCTCAAAATCAAGAAATCGAAGTACTATAAAAAAAAAGTATCATAATTGTTAACGTTCAAGTATTTCTATTGATGTAGAAACTATTCCTGAACCAAATTCTGTTTCAAAGAAAAAATTGAATAACTTTGCTGATACTCCAACTAACAGTGACTCACAAGGAACGAGCTATACAGTGGAATTGGAGTGCCTGAATGTCTTATTTTCATTATTAAACCGTCCAAATTGTGCAGAAAAGTCATTGTTTGTAAAAAGGGATGTTTACAAGAAAATGGGTTGCTGTGGTGAGTTATACGTTGCTTGCTACAACTGGGATTTTATAAGTGTGCCATGCACAACTTTAGAAAAACACGGGCAGTTTTATGCTGTGAACAGGCGAGTAGTGTATGCCATGAGACAGGTTGGATGTGGCCACCGAGAATCTAATCATTTCATGACTGTGATGAACTTGCCTTCTCCACCTTCTCAAGTAGCATATAATAACCATACCAAGGCGTTACTAAATGTTGTTCGACCACTTGCAGATGAATGCATGAGAATGGCTGCACATCGTGTTCATCAAGTTAATGGAAGTACAGAATGCGGTGTTTCTGTAGATAAAACATGACGCAGAAGTATACTCCTCGCTAAATGGAGTAGTTAATGCTATTTCCATCGATACTGGTGAAGTGCTAGACATCGAGGTTATGACAAATGACTGCATTGGCTGCCTTAAGTGGAGAAAAAAGCAAAACAACTGTACAGTGTCAATCGTGGATAGCGAGCCACAAAGTGCTCCATGAACTATAATGGCTCATCCCTCAACATGGAACCAGTCGGTGCAAAACAAATTTTTCTTCGTTCGTTGAAAGCTAAAAGTCTAGAATATGTAGACTTTATGATAACGGAGGTAGCAAGAGCTACTCTGTGTGTGAGCGAACTGAAACCCTACCCAGAGAAAGTTATAAAAAAGAATGTATCGGCCACTACCAGAAGCGACTTGGAACTGCCTCGAGGAAACTCAAAAAGACGGTACGAGGAATCGGAGGAAAAGGAAAGTTGATTGATATCAAAATAAATACCATGCAAAACTATTTTGAAATCTGTCTCCGGAACAACACTGAATCGGTGCAGAAAATGTCAACAGCTATTTAGAGTACCTTTTACCATCTTAGTGCAAAAGACAGCCATCCACAGGCCACGAAGTGCCCAATGTGTAGCTACAGTTGGTGTTACTACCAGCGGGCAAAAGCTCAGGGTAAAGAGAAAGAATACAAGCATAAGAGATGATTGCATCGTTGCATTATATTAAGCCAATATATACACGATTGACAACCAAACAAATGTTGGAAAAATGTCTTCCTGGGAAAACTCAGAACAGCAATGAGAGTTTTCACTCTCTAGTTTGAAAACACAGCCCAAAAACAAAATTTGAAGGTCTCGATGTATGAAAATTAAACTAAAATTTGTCTAATAATTTTAAGAAATCTGTCCATCTAAAATATCGAACATAAATTTTTCGAAATGATTTTAATACTTTTTCGAAGTGAGAAAGAATATCCTCCTCTATAATGCTTGAATTTTTTATTAAAATTGATACGAACCCTGCAGATATTTTGCACCTACAGGGTGTTCAGAAACCATCGCACTTCCTATATATTTTCATAATTATCAGCAAAAATTGAAAATATTTGCAATTGGAAGTAGGGTTCAAAAATCAATATTTATTGAGATATTCAGAATCAAATTTAATCAATTTTAACCAATTAAATCCTTTCAATAAATTTCTGGAAACTCTTTATTCTCCTGTTTTTCTTTGGAGGTTACCAGAAATTATATTTAAGTGGGCCTGGTAGACGAGACAGCAAGAAAAATTAGAGTTTGAAGTGAACTTTCTTTCCTTTTTATCATCTTTTGGCTAATAGTTGATTTGAAAATATTTACAACAGATAATGCTTGCATTGGATGTGAGCATATGTACATTTGGAAACCCTAACTTTTCATGAGAAACCGCATTACATTCTGGCTGGAAGTGGCGATATAACCACCAATGACACTAACAGTCCATAACTTAACTGCTGTCTTTTGCTCCACCACCAATAGAACCAGATTCCTAGTTTAAAAAAAATATACCATTCGGCAAAAATGCAATGAGATATAAAAATATAGGAATTATGTTAAATGAAGGAGTTTTAGGTATTAGGAGAGGATTTGCAGTATGAGATAGTATGCGGAAAAAATTCAATACTCTCTATTTTCAACACTCTCTATTTTTTGATCGGATTCATTTGATTTATATTGCTTTATTTGTGTCGATATTCTAGAATAGAAAATCCCAACAAAAACATCTCAGTAAAAAAGCGCCAAGTTCTTCATGCAATGATTATTACCGTGAAAAGTATTGAGATCTAAAGTAGAGCCAAGTTTAATGTTGTAAATTACGGGCAATGAAAATTAGTACAAATTTATTCTCAAAGTCAAAATTCCCCAGCATAGGCCTAAATATCTATCTGCAAAAATATTTGTGACGCTTGACCATTATGTATTCTGGTTCATTGATGCGTAATGACCAAGTCACACAAGCATTTTTGTAGATAGATACGTAGGCCTAAGCAAAGGAATTTTGACTTCAAGAAGAAAATTTTACTAATTTTCAGAGCCCGTAATTTACAACAACTTTAAACTTGGCTCTACTATAGATCTCAATACTTTTCACGGCCGTAATCCTTGCATGAAGAACTTGGCACCTTTTTACAGATATTTTTTTGTTGGGATTCATTTCTTTTTTTAAGTTACTAATTTAAAATTTATTATTTATTTGCACAACAATAACTAGTTTTAAAATGTTAAGTGTTCAAAATTTTTAAATTTAACTAGGTGTTGTTAGGATTCCAGTTATGTCGAAATGCATTTTGTGTAAGGTCCCTCTTTCCCCGATCGCTCCAGGAATGTGTTCACTGTTCAATGCAAAAGGAAGAGCGCGACTCGATTCTCTGCTTGACGTACAGAACGTAGGACAAAGGGTAGCAATTTTAAAAGTTCGTCTTCGTTTTCGATACTTATTTGCTTAGGGTTCGGACAAAGTTTTAGATTATAAAAATAAGTTTCTTTACAAGGACCTTCCAATTAAAAAAGTTCAGCGGTCGGCAATTCACCTAATTTGCCTCTCTGTTGGACTTCTTTTACCTTTTTCAGAAAGACGAATAATTGAGACCTATCACATTTTACATGCTCCATCTCAATTAGTAAACTTCTGTGACTTTATATCTAATTAGCGAAAGGGGATTTTTTTTTGTCATATAGTGCTATAAGCAAGGTTATCGAATTCATTTTAGAGAGTTTTTGTCTCAATTTGGTTCTTGTAAGGATAGCGTCAAAATAAGTGGAAAATTGAAGAAAACATAAGCTTTCAAAATGATTATAATTGTGCCAGTTGTATGCATATCAAATAAATATTCTTATCATATTTTAGAATTTGCAATTAAATCCTAACGAATTGGCTGAGAAGTCTAACAGAAAAATTCGTAATAGGAGACTGGCATAAATATAATAGGGTGGTCCTTATTTTTCAACTTTCAGATTTCTTTTTTCCTCACCCTCCAATTTTTTTCCCTTTGGTAATAAAATATTATTATGAGCAATTTTTAGAAAATTAAGAGATTAAGCTGTGCCGTAAAGAACTTGAAGTTCGCATACCATAGCTGCATTTTACTGTATAGCGCAGGGTGTTCCTTACTTTCCAACTTACAAATTTTGTATTCTTACCCAAATTTTTACCTTTGAATATATTTTTTTTAATTATTTTATTTTAATTAAAAGTGATTAACAGCAACTATCGACGTGTAGAGGATCACTGCAAGCAGTATCCATGTTGTAAAATAAGAAACATTACAAAAAAAAGAAGAAAAAAAATACCTCTAAAATTCTGGTATTCTTGTTGTTTAAATGCTAGATTCTCTTTTTTTTTATGTTAAATTGCATCAATATTTTGCAACTTTTTTTTAATTCAGAAAATAAAACTTTTGGAATATTTTCGTTTATTTTTTGTCAATTCTGTGTTTATTTTTACATCTTTCAAAATCCATTTAGCAGGGTTAATATTAATTTATCATAATAAAACTTGGTACAGTACCAAAATATGTCAAAAGAAAAAAAAATGTGGGAGTGTGAAATTGAATCCGATTTTTTTTTTTTTTTTTTTTTTTGCAAAAAGTTTTAAATTTAGTAATTTTTTAACAACTTCAGGTTAGTTGCGACATGGGTTAATATTATATTATTGAAATGAAATTTGGCACACTGTCAAAATTGGTCAAAATAGGCCAAAACGAAAAGAGTGAGGGGGTGAGAGTTAAAATCGGATGAAATTTCATTTTTGACCCCTTACAAGGACTACCCTAATATATAGTTATAATTAGCCAATTAAAAGACACAATACTCAGTTATCCTACAAATCATTACGTACTTTCATTCAAAATAAGATCTCAACGAAAGATTTCAAACCTCGAATAGAAATAATATTTCAAACAATTAATAATTTGCTTTAAAAATTGAAGTTATATATTTTCGATTAATTTGTATTAATGAAGTTTAATTTCACCAACAATGGAAGATCACATTTTCCTTAATAGCACAATTTAATAAGTTAAATTCTTAATTGATAAACTTCGTAAAACTAAGACGCTTTCTTTAAGCGTGTACGTATTAAACAGTATTTCTAACTTCAAATACTCTGTTTATTGATGGACAACCCAAATACGGTAACAGACGATGACTCTTTGTTGTTTTTAAGACAACTGTATTTTAATGTTTCATAAAAAGCAGTTTTGTTTCGTCTTAGAATTCGATTTGTATGACAGGCAATTAAAAGAATCTCTTACAATATGTGTTCAGAACAAGTATGTCAGTAAAAAGTGTATGCTTTCTCTCAAATGATATTCATCAAAATTTTCTTACAAAAATAGATCAGTAGACAGATAGTATTGCGTCGATTGTCAGAGTTTTTCGGATTTTCTCCATATTGATACGTAAATGCGCGAAATTTTCCTCTTCAAAGACCAGAGCTGAAAACAGTCAATATGTCAAAAAGAGGAAAATATATGCAGCTCTATTTTGAACTACAAAAATAGCTCAATAATATAATAATTTACTAATGTGTGTACAGAAGAGTGGTGGAGTTAGAATTTTTTTTTTTTGAGGGGGGGGGGGGGGGCTACAGGCAAGTTTAGTCTGATAAAGGCCTGTAAAGTCTACAAAAAACACTAAAATTGTAGAATAAGCAGAACTTTTCAGAGGAAAAAAAGCGGCATTCCACCTATAAGTGTAAGATTTTGACCCCTGAACCACCTCCTGACATTCTACGGTTCACGATGCTTTGGCGCAGCAATGCCCTAGTGTGGCTTTTGCGCTTGATAACGTCTAAATTTACTATTGGATTCTACATAGATGCCTTAAAAGGGAGTAAATATACTTAACCGATGCAACTTTTAATTTTTATTTTCCAATTTCAATTTTGTCAACGATTTAATTCTATCAATACACAATTTCAAAATCATTATATGGTAAAGAGTACTTTAAAATAATGTTAAAAGAAATCAACTTATGAGGCCCTTCAAAAGGAGGATTTTTTTCCGCAAGGATTACTAAATATATATCAAAATCAATAAATTTATTTTGTTTTTCTCTGGAAAAAGTAATTTGACTTCATAAATATATTTTACTAGAAGGATTAAAAATAAAAATAACGAAAGTTTGTTTTAAAGTTTATTTTTTCCATAAGTACAGCAACACAATCCAATGCTTGAATTTTCAATTTTTAGTATTCTATAAATAATAAGCTATAATGTAAATTTTTTTTAATGTATTTTGTTGAAGAATTTGTGTATATAAGGGGCTTGAAAAAAAAATGAGCAGAGGAGGGACAAGGATGCTAATAATCACCACGAATGATTTTGATTTTTTGCAGCTCTAAACTATTGACCACAAAAGTTAGCCTTATTATTTGGATATAAATAATATAAGCCAAAAACAAAGTTTTTAATATAAATCGTATACATGCACTGTCAATTTTTATTTGCAATTGCAACTTCTTGAGCTCGGATAGAGCCCATTCAGAACTATTTACTAACTTCTTTTTTTCCCCCAAAACTTAACTGAATATATTGTCATCTACAACGGTCTACGAAAGCTGATAAGTTTGACGTAATGTAATAAAAACACATATTATATATTTTGATTAAAAAATGTTGCAACAATAAAGAGTTTCAACAATGATCGGTTAAAATTATTACACTTATAGCGTTGCTACGAAACGCAAAGTTGAATTGACTGGACTTAACTCCATAATGAATTTATGCATTAGTGCTCAATTATCTTTTATTCATTTTCAACAAAATAATTTTGGCAACAGGAAAGAGTTTCAACAAATGATCGGTTAAATGGGATTTATTAGTATTCCGAAGCATGCGTGATTGTAAAAGCAGCGATCTTTTATTGAGAGTGACAGCCCCAAAATTTGTTAGATTCGATGCCGATGACAATGCTTTCTATCTACCAAGTTTCAGTACGATTGGATTACGGCAAGTGGGTTAATTAAGCCTCCGCAGTTTTGCCTGCCATCGACATACCCAGGAACACACAAACACAAAATCGACGTTAATATAAAAAATTTAAAAAACATCTCTATCAGCAAAATATACGGCAACTTTTCACAGTTTATTCCTTAACTAGGGGTGGAGAACATCGCACAATTTTAAATTACACTATATAGTATTGATCATTGCATTAAAATATGATGCGGGGTGCTATTTACCATTTTCATATTTTTTATTTATTTAAATAAAAATTGACTGTTTGGCAATATTTTTGGTAATAATTTTTACAAGGGCAAAAAAAAAAAAATATAAAAAAACTCACCAAATTGGCGAAGATATTCGATGGACATTACATTTTCCTTTCTTGGGCAGGAAACAGATAAAAATCAGTCGTTGATGGGTGATGCTCAAGGGCAGAGAATTCTGTGTTAAAGGCATTCATTTTTCAACTGTTTACGCTTTTATCGCATTTCTACAAGAATTTCGGTTATGGGGAAATTTAAAACACCTTAAGAGGTATTAGCAGAGAGATTTTAATCATAATCGTTCGAGCTGATTTTTAGCAATTGCTGGAAAACAGGATTTTTTCATGATTTTTCTTTAGTTCAACCTTATGCGCAAGTGCGATTTTGACGAAAACCTAAATGGTAGGTCCTATGGCCACCCACAACCCGTACACCAAATTCGAAAATCGTAGGTCAATTTGCTAGGGAGACAGAAATTTTTTTCTATGCCACTTTTTTTAAATCAGGGAGTTCCAAAATGTGAAGAAATGCAAAAAAATCGATTTTTTGACCGAATGCTATACTTTCATTACCTTATGTAAACATATAGTAATTGAAAGTAAAAATTAATGGGAATTTATGCATTCACATCCAAATATCTTTTATTTATTTCTTATTTAAATAATTTTGTTATTTACTTATTAAAGCAATTTTCGCAACGATTGGTTAAATGCTGTTTGAACCCGATTGGATGACGGCAAGTTGGTTATTAGCATTCCATAAAAATGACCTTTTAGTGACAGTGACAGCCATCAAAATGTGATAGATTCGATGTCGATGACAATGCATTCTATCTGCCTGGTTTAAGTTCGATTGGATGACGAAAAAGTTGTTAACTAGGCCTCCGCAGATTTGCCCGCTATCGACCTACACAGCCAACCACTCACACACAAATTCGAAGTTAATATAAATAAAAGGATTTAAAAATGGATCCATTTTCACTTAATATCAAAGCCAGTTTCGTATTTTGCCGTATTTCGAATAATTTCACTGGATTATGAGTAGTTCTGATAATTTAAAACTTAAATTCGCTGAATACAGATTAGATACAGGGGTGTAGTGGAGCGGGAACGGTGATCCTTTACCTTTTTAGAAGGAGGAATGGCGTTCCCTTACCTAAAATTTTTATTCTAATTATTATTATTATTATTATTATTATTTTTTTTATTTTTTTTTTTTTGCATTTTTTTTTTCTTTACGTGACATTTAACAGACAGTCAAGTAAGAAATAGAAAAGTGTTTTCGTGAGAACTATGCTTTCGTTTTCGATCCACAACTTCAGAGTTGAGCAGGCAAGTTCAAATATTTGCAAAACGCTTGAAAGAGGCGCGGCAACCCTCACGTGGCCATTCCATCAACAATCCGTCCCAACACCCTGATTAACGATCGTCGATGCTGAGATATTCGACACACGGATCTGACACCGTCTTCATCAGAGAAGTAATATTTATTGCCATCTTGGCTCACTCTCAAAAGATGCAAATAACACGTCGCCAAAGAAGTTGAATCGTTTGCACCCTTTTTCATTGAAAATTAAAGAGCGCTAGGTCACCAAATAAAAAAGACCTCATTATTTTGCAAGAAATGTCATACTTGGCAATCTGATTTAGTTCAACTCACTCAAGGTCCCTTTTTTTTTTTAGTTGTTTCGGTCCTTTTTGTCCAGGCAGACCAGTGAATTCATGATCTACTAACATTTCTTTACATTCTATTAAATATTCAGAATGATGTTTGATGGGGGACCTAAACTTGAAATCCCCTCTCTGACTAGGAGAGATAAAACATCGATTTGACTTCACGATGTAATTTGGAATTTGCAAGTTTTGGTAAAATCATTTGATAGTTGAGAGGTTTGTCTTTTCAAAGTTTTTTTTTTTTTTTTTTTTTTTTTTTTTTAAAGGGTCGGGGACAGAAAAGAGGATTATTAAAAAGTTTCATATCGAACAAAATGAAGTTCATTAGGATTGCAAATTTGTTCAGAAAAAAATTGCGACTGTTATGTTATTTTTAATTAAACCTAATTAGCATATTATAAACGAAGCCTCCTCGTTTGAAACTTAAGGGAAACTTTGAAGACTGCCTGCTGATAGGGCACGCGAACTGCTCGCTTGCAGCTGGTAAGAACAGGAAACGAATTTTCGATAAACTGAGCAGGTTGAATTATACCCGTAGAGCGTAGCCGAGTTTTATGGGGAAGTGTCAATTTAATTTAAGGTTAGAGCTATTTCGAAGCGAAACGAAAAGGGTTAAAATATGAATCACACGAAGTACGAAATGGGGGGTGCGCCATTAATGGATTAAATAAGATAAGAGTTATTTCAAAACTTTATTTTTATAAAAAATCTTTTATAGCAATTAGATAAGAATAGTTGTTTGCTACGTTCAAGAGTGTAATTTATACTTTAACCTCAGAGGAAAACTGCAAACTATAAAAATGCATTATCTTATTTTCCACTTATAAAACCATAGAAACACTTCAGCATCGTAGTGATTTGGTAATAAATTTAAACCATTGAAAGTTTTATTTAAAAGATTCATTAGAAATAAACAAAAACCACGACGGCAGTAGGAGCTTTGAAATCTTTTATTGTCTTTGTATTTTTTTTTTCCGCTTCTTTTCTGTGATGCTAATAACAATATATCTGGTAACAAAATAAATCTATAAATTCATTATTAAAACAAAAGTAAAAAATAAATGGAAGTGGACATTTCACTCCAATTTGTATGTAGAACAAAATCTTCAAAATGCAATCCAAATCATAAATTCTTAATGACACTTATAAAAGTCATTTGTTTTCCTTTTTTATACCACTCATTAGAAAACAAACTTTTTATAGGGTAATTAAAACCTTTGACAACAAGTTTACATTTAGAAATGATGCAAGAATTAGCCACAAAGATTTGCATTGTTCAGTTAAACAAACTCGTTCATTAATTGTTCTTAAGAACTTCAACAGTTCGTACGTGAATTGGATAGTACAGTAGGAAAGAAAAGAAGTTAGCATTTAGTTTAATCTGTGAGAATGAAGAATATTTTTATTGTCATGTTTACGTGTCATTTTATTTTTATGTTTCATGTTTGAAAATTTACATAAATAGGCCAAAATTTTTTATGAACAGTAGAATATATTTAAAAAAAAAAAGGTGTGTGAACTAAAAGGCAATTTCCTTTAAAAACCGAAGAATTTTTTTTTTTGTGTGAAATGAAAAATTAGTGTTTATTAACCTTAAAATATTTGATGTGGATAGATAAGCAAACTAAACAATTATTTTGAATATTAGTGAGCAAATCAAATTGTAGATGCATTTTATAAATAGCAAAATCTTTATTTTTGAAATGATCCGTTATCTATTTAAGCAGAATTAGTTATTCCCTTTGTTGAAGAAAACTGTTTTAGTACAATAATACTTTATTTCTATGATGCTAAATATTTTTTTAATTCCATCCTCATTAATATTTTGTAATTTCTTACTTATTACTATTCAATAGAAGAAGACTTTTCAAAAGCTCAAAAAATATTATTTATAACTTATACAGCGTGACCACCATAAATGAAGACCACCGATTATTTTTAAAACATAAGTTTAGAATCGATGTTTCGGAATTGCGTTTAACAATCTGAAACACGTCTTTTACGATAAAATTTTACACAACCAGTAAAATTGTCAATTTATGACAATAGTGTAATGCGCGGTTAATAATTTGTCAAATTTTGCTCTTTTCCCATTTATTTATATTTTCTATGCTTGGTTTTACTACTATGTATTTACTTATATATAAGTTATTAAATTTTTTCCCCCAAATACTAGAAAAATTATGAAATCGTATATTTCTTCAAAGTTTAGAGCCGATGTGTACCGTACATTTTTTTTTTTTAATTATCTACCGTAGAGGCAAGTTTTTTCCGCACTATAGTGTTTAAAAAAGAGATTTTTTCCTCCCACCGTACTCCATAAGCTTGCCGTAAATACCCTTAAAAGCACCATATGACAATAAATGTCCATTAATAGGATCTATCCACATACGCCAATTTCTTTGTTTCTATCTAAGGTAAAGGAGATATAGAACTTTCTTTTGTACATGCATCTTATATTTGTATTTTAAAATAATTCGAAAAAAAGCCAAACTAAATACTTTTAAACAATGCTATGCACGTACTGCGTTCACTGTGTAAAAAAAATAATTAGACTATTAAAAGTTGCGAGCCAATCGCCCGCAACTATGTGTTCTTAGGAAAAGGTGTGCGATCAGGACCCGCATCCGCTCCGTGTGAAAGAGCCTTGAAATATATTCTGTAAAATAAAGTAATTTCATGTACGTGTAATTTCATTTATATATTTGTAATAATATTAATCATTATTATTGAAGTTTGTGAAATTTAATATTTTGTGTGTAATGGATATATGATTAAGTTCTCGGAACGTAAATCAGGATGTACTTTTCATACTTTTCAGTTTTTTTTTTTTTTTTTTTTTTTTTTTTTAATATAAATATTGTAAGATAAAAACGAAATATAAATTCAAACTCAAAAACTACAATCCTCAAAAATGAATTTTTCCATTATCTACATTGAAGTTATAATGAGAAATTTTTAATTAAATTGAATATATTTTAGTTGAAATATTTATCTAACATTAGTTTCTTAGGGCCTTACAAAGTTGTATATTTTTTTCTACAGAAGTACGTTTGATATAACTTAGGAAAATATGCAACCTGTGGCAAATTTTTTACAATTCTTAGCTCTAATCAAAACTATTTCCTGGAGATGTTACCTTTCGAAATAGACATAACGGATTATGCCAAATTGAAATTTTATGACCTCCAAAAATATAAAAATTATCTAAACTTTTATTTAATAATCACTTAAGATTTTTTTTTTAACTGTAGTTGATTTCCAGTTAATTTAAGATGTACCGTAATTTAAGTTGGAAGTAATTTCATCTGTATTAATTATGATTATTGATGTACTTCTTAGGATAATCCAACAATTTCTTCAGCTGTAGTCCTCATACGTCATAGGTAAGCTCTTACTCTTTTATAAATACGACATATTTTATATTATGTGAAATTTGATAAAAGTTTAAAATTATATCTTTTCATTAGTAAAGAATTAAAAAAAAAAAAAAACATTTCAATAGATGTGCAATTACTTTTATCATGTTCTTGTATTGATATTCAAAAAATTAGAATTATTGTTCACCATTAATTATGTAAAAGTTTCGATATTTATTGTTTGTAAATCAAATTTTAACTTTTTATTTAATGGTTCTTTTATACGAAATACCCTACCATGAAATGGTGTTAGAATTTAAAGTGAGGGCAGTATTTAAAAAAAAATAAAACATATTCAAGATTTTTGACAGTTTAGATCAATCGATCCGCACATAACCCATACAACTATTTTATGCAATTATTTTTCCTTATGATTCCATAATCTTAAAATACATAAATTCCAATTAATGAAGTCGACAATATCCCGACATTCAATACAATGCTATTTTCTGTTTGATTCACTTTTTCAAGTTCAATTTTATTTACTCGAACAGTTTGTTGCTATCTTCTATTTGATCAAACTAGCAGTCGAGGCCAAAAACATCTGCGCGAAACTTCCAAAAACTTAAGCAGATGTTTGGATGTAAGGGGGACTGAAAACATAACAAGTATTCTTTTTTTCCTCCCTCCACCAATGACAACATCCCAATCCGTGCATGCCTCCACCCCATTCCCGGGACGCAGTTCGAGAGGAGATATTTTCCTTTAACTTGGCGGAAAAGACTATTTATAGTACAGTTGAGGGATATCTCCCTCCCAAGGTATTTGTAGATGCGCGCAATTGTGTTGGGATCAAACTAAATGGGAAGGATTTGTAAGCCAAATTATAGATGATATTGATAATGCAAGAGAATCAGTTATTTTTGAGGCAATTTATATTCGGTAGGGAAACTTGAAAATTCCGGAAGGCTTCAAATAATACGATATTTGCTTATAAGAAAAAAAATTGAATACTTGTGATTTCAAGTCTCAAAGTGAAATTAGTGTGGAACACTTTATCCAAAGTCCTTTATGTAAATTAAAACTGTAAATATTTTTAAATGATTATAGAATAATGTCAACTGATCTCAATATATTTTCTATCAAAACTTCAATAATCTTAAATAAAGAAATTAAATTAAAAACGCGGTGTTTAGTGTTCGAAGCATTCAATTTTCAAAATTTCTTAAACGTATTAGAAAATGCTAATTTTCGAAACAATATTCTCAACCATTTTCTATCGTAAAATGTCACTCTCAAAAGATGCTTAAAGAACTGTAAGATGAGTCGAAAGAGCATTTCTTTTCGGAGCGTGAAAAGAAGTTCTCAAAACACCTGTAAGAGGCGAAATTAGCGATGCAGCGGGCATTAAGAGGCGCAACCCCTCCAACTTCCCGAAAAGAAGGCGAAAATAATAAAAGAAGCCTCCCGAAGCTAAACTTGTCACTGAATCCCGCTTGGGCCGCTCCGAGTGGCTTGAGCTGAACTCCGCCTCACGCGCCACTCCATTGGTCGAGCGCCCTGCGTCACGTGCTTCATTTAACTCCTATATTTCTGTCAACCTCGGTCGCGATGATTTACCGTCCGTTTATTTTCTGATTTATCTCCCGGCCAGACAGCTCATTTCATAGCGACCTTTTTGCCACCCCTTTTTCGAGCAAAAAGGCCACTTCGAGGGCTGATTATGAATTCGAATGTCGTGTACGCCTCCGTGTGCCGAAACGGAGGAGACGCGACGGCCTACGCGGCCAACCCGCCGGCGCAACAGCCGCTCTACAACGGCGGGACAGCGGCGACGACCGGCGATACCATACCCTCCTATTACCACCATCAGCAAACTCCAGACCGCTTAATGCAACCGGCAGGACCTTCCTATCTCCCTACTACACTCATGACTCCTTACTCGAACGCCCCTGAACTTCGAACGCCGCCACTGCATCCAGAAACGGCTAACGGTCACCCAACCCCACATCAGATCATCAGTGACAGTAACGGTCTCAGTTACACGAATCTCGACCAGTCCCATTTCCACCAACAACAGCATCACCAGAGAATGGGACATCCCGCCAACCCAACTTACCACCATCATCACCACCATTCACCGTACAGTGCCGTGGCCGACGTACCACCACGGAACTTAGCGTATGTCCACTCGTACCGGAACGTGGACTACTCTTATGAAATTGGTGCTCATCAAACGCCGGACCACCCACAAGGGGTCCCTATAGGACCCGAAGGAGCAAGGGTGGTCACCGGGTTCGGTGTATCACCTTCCACGTATCCGTACCTGGATTCGCTCAATCTGTCGAGAAGAAACGGGTACGGCGGCTATGAAAACTACGACCCGGCGTTGCGAGAAAGTTGTCAAATGAATGGGGGGTACCAGTACGGATCCCCAGTACATAGGACTCGTATGACAACTGCGCAGCCTACACCTATGCCCACTTATAAATGGATGCAAGTCAAACGGAGTGTACCGAAACCGGGTAAGTCATTTTTATTTTGAAATTGTGTTTAAGTGCTTTTCAGGAGTGATGCAAATAATCCTGGATAGGATGTAATGATTGTTTATTATTGTTGCTATGAGTCTATTATTAAAAGGATGATTCGTGACTATGGAAGTTCCAAACTCTTGTCTAAGGTAAACTGTTAAGATGAGTTGTTATACTTTTGGAAATTAGCAACAACAAAAAAAAAAAACTGTTGTAAATTTGAAAAAAAAAACTGTAAAGGCAATTCAGAATAAATCTAGTATTCAAAAAAATCTCCCCATTTAAACTGAAATTATGACTTCTGAAATATTTGTTTTAATTTTGAAAACAGCAATTTTAATTGTTACTTCCTTATGATTATTATTAAACTATAGGAAACTTTGCAGATATAAGCCATATTTGCAAAAAAAATAAATCCTAAATTTATATTCATATAAAAATTTAAACTAATCCCCAACCAGAAAGATTCTTGTAAATATTTTATGTATTCGAAACTAGTTATGCATCCGCCGTACTCGTCTAGTTATGTATCCTGATATGGTAAGTTGTATAAAAAAGAGGTTCTCAGTAAATCATAAGTAAATAAGTGCTATGAATACGAAATTTACTTCGACTCATTACCTATTACGTTTTTAATTGGGTGATTTTACTATGTAACTTGCTTCACATCTATATATTCGGTGCTATAAACAATTTGTATTTTTTCATTCTTTTATAAGTCAAAACGTGATATCATATTTAAGAATATTATTATAGGAAAAACGCTTGTTATGTTTAATAACAGATATATCGAATGAAAACTTTATTTTGGGGATTAATACAATTTTTTATAATAGTGACATTTAACTTTTCGTAACTTTCGTGTTGAATATTGCGTGTCTTATTCAATTTTATAATTTGTACAAACAATACATATTAAATTAAAGAACTCATAAGAATAATGGATGCAAGATTTGTAAAAAATATAAACCTTTCTAAAAAGTTTGAAATTCTTGTTCCTGTGAATATGCAAATTTAACTACTTAAATAATCCCTCAATGATACAAATATGAATACTGAATTGAAACCAAACTGTTTTTAGAAAAGTCAAGTTTGTACAAGTTACATAAAACCGGCAGAAAATAAATAATATTTTCATAAACTTTTTGTCTCTAAAAACCGATGTTTTATATGCTGTAAAATTAACAGGACATTTATACGATAATTTAGCTTCTTGTAGATACATGTGATATAAAGCAACTATATAGAAGAATTCCAGATGCGTTATTAAATCTTATTTATTCAATATAATAATAGAAATACTTTTCGGTTCTTTGTTAACAAAGCCAGTGTTGTAGCTTAATTGTCCAAAACTTTTAAAATCATTAGAGATTTTTCATTTATTTTTTATATAATAATTTAGATAGCATCAATCCTTCCGCATATTTCCTTGCACTTAAAAATATTCCATCAATTCGAAACTAGGGGGCTATAATAAATTAGAAGAAAACATTTTCCCAGTCATAGAATTTTCACACAAAAAAGTTATGAACTTTATA
This sequence comes from Linyphia triangularis, assembly GCA_963978545.1. Taxonomy (NCBI): domain Eukaryota; kingdom Metazoa; phylum Arthropoda; class Arachnida; order Araneae; family Linyphiidae; genus Linyphia; species Linyphia triangularis. Next base: position 17,169,579 of record OZ021721.1, read on the forward strand.
AAATTTGAATTTCTAAGAAAATAGACAGCATTCAGAGCAGATTTAAAGAAAAGGACCAAATTTAAGATTTCTTAAAACATTCTTAACTGTAGTTAAAAAGATCTCGAGAAAAAAATTTGAATATCCTTTAAGGATCGTTTTAATTTTTAGTATTATTTCACATAAGTTTAACTTTTATAATTTCTTTCTAAAAAAAAAATATATCGTAAGCATCAAAACATTAATTTTTTTATTCAATCACGAATAGAGCTCAAATACTTTGAAAAGAACTATTTTGTAAGCAAAATTGCATATAATTAGTAAAAAAAATTAGTAATTAGTTATATCTCATTATGGAGTACTTTGATCAACTTATTTTGAAAAATCAGTATACAAAAGGTCTTGCAATTCATAAGAAGTATGATAGTGCAAATCAGTGACCAATTTTTGATTTTAGAATACCACATATTACTTTCCTTATATTTAGCAAAGTGATCAACTCGAAAAGTAACTGAAATACTTTTTAAATCAAAAAACCTTTTCTAGCTTTTTTTCCCCCATTGTAAAAAATATTTAAGTTTTCTATTGTAAAATGTGATAAAAGAAATTAATGATTTACACCAGTTATATATCCCACAAGTGCTTAATATTTCATGTCGATATGTCGTTCAACATTTTTTTTATCTTAAATTTCTGAGAATTTTATAAAAATTGTTTTTGAAACAGTTTGTAAATGTTTTTCATAAGTAAAACATTCCCCACAAAAGTAGTTTGGACGTGAGTAGTAGTTCTTTGTTTTCACAATATAGAAATACTTCATAAAGTTTAAAGAAGTTCAAGTAAAATAGATCTATGAAATTGAAACAACAAAACTTTTTCCTTCGGGAAAAATCACAAATCGATCAATAATTTGGTTTAGATGGAGATTTCGAAATTCAACTGTTGCTTCGTAGTTAAACGCATTTGCTTCCTTATTCAATAATTTCATTAACTCTCAATTGTACCTTGATTTTAAAATTATTTCATTGTTAGTCATTACATTAATGAATTGCATATTCTTAAAAAGTGCAACTGATAATAAGAACGTTCTTTTTTATCATATCAATCAAGTCATTTCATTCGAATATGATTGGCAAGCTCATGGTGAAATCTTGTGAAATTCACGGAAAAAAAAATCATAATTTTTATTTATTGGTATTTTGAATAACATTGTTTTAAATGCCTAAATTACCTAAAATAGTTATACGTTTAAAAGTACAACCTTATTAAGCAATACGATTTTTAATGGATACTATCAGATAGGGCTGAATTTGAAATTTAAGAAAATATCCAATCAACTCAAGTTTTTTATCAACTTATTATTAAATTTGATGAAAGCTTATTCTTATAATCTTTTAATTGATGACTGCTGCAATGACGAACTGTGAAAACTATTAAAATTATAAATTGTTTAAAGAAAAAGTATTTTAATGTTTCTTTTATGAGAAAAGAAAAGTTGAAAATATGAACAACAGTATTTGTTAGTCATTTGTTTATTTATTTTCATTTATTTAAGTTGAATAAATTAATGGAATTAATAAGTTGGTGTGTTAAGAAAACTATAAACAACATTATTATAATCTCGAAAAACTATCGATTAATTACATTTTGAAAATATACAAACTGCATATAAATCGAAAGAAAAAATTCGTGGGGCAAAAATGCAATATTACCGTTATGTCCGTAAATAGTAAAATAATACCTCTATATTGTAACTCATTAAGTGATGATTTAACTCATTTTTTTTATTGTTTTAAAGTTGACATCCTCAAACATTTTTTGCTGAGTCCATTGTCAAATAATACTCTACATTTTACAATTTAAGTCCTTGATTCACATTCAGTATTACAGAATAGGTGTGTGGCAACATTTGTCAGTTCTCGAATCCCACCCTTACCTCCCTTCCCAAACAATCTTAGGTTTTATGACCCCGTCCTCAAATGGCTTTGATTGCCTTCTAAAAATAGCAACAGGCGAGGGATGAAAAGCAGTTCCTAGAATGAATCAAGATGCCAAAAGTTACTATGTTTCATTCTCTATTTCGAAGAACTCAATGTGATGCCGCAAAGTTAATTACCATTAGATCATTTTCATTCAACTTGATATATATTCTAGTTAAATTTTACACTTTTAAATGGAGATGAAAATTTTGAATACATTAATCAATGGCGTAGGTTTTAAATTTCTTGTTATATAGTTGCAATTTAAAACTTAGAATAACTTGATTGTCAAGAAAAATTATATTTGAAGGTTTTGGGACTTATCGATTGCACTGTATAAGATCATAAAGATATTTACTCATACTTATTTTCATCGAACCTGATGTATATTCTATTTAACGTTACTAATAAAAGAAATGCGACAATATGACAATTGGATATTTATTTAGTTTAGCATATATGATTTTTTTTTTTTTGGAAATTGATTTTGTCAAAAATAGTTCAATTGCTTTTTGTACTTTAAAACTTGTACCAAAACATTCTAAGCACCAGGGACTTGCTAAAATTTAGTTTGATTATAGTTTTATTCGCTGGATATTAACCATTCATTAGAGTTATTTCAAACTGTTTTTTAAAGATTATATGAATTCATTTGTGAAATTTCAACAAATAAGGTTGTTTCGTGAATTTCAAATTACTTTTGCGTTTTTATTTCCTTTTAAGTGATACTTTAATGCTAGTTTCTTTCCTATATAATTTTCGAATTATTTTTTATTGTATCACAATACGATGCAATTTATTTGTTCTTATAATTTAATATTATACGTACTCTATATCTAAGTTATTCATATTATATATAACATTTATCTAAGCCCGTAGCCAAGATTTTTTTCGCGGGGGGTTGGAGGGTTATGGTCGAAGATTTGATTAAATACATACAACAAGTTACACAGAAAAAAAAGAAGGGAAGTGGTAAAACAAGATTTCACACAAGGGGTGGAGGTTATCCTGTCGGCCCCCCCTGTTTACGGACCTACATTTATCAATTAGCTGACTAAACTAAAATATCTACGATCATTATTGCTTATGTTATCTAAAAAATATGTATATTTCAGAATATAAACATGTTTTGACAAACTAATAAAATGCACAAGGTTAATATATATATATATATATATATATATATATATATATATATATATATATATATATAAAATTTTAACAATGTTTTTAAGTTAATAATTTTAAATTTGATATTACTGAAATTGTTATTTTCACATTTTATCTAATGATGTATGATTCTGATAATCAATATGAATAATCAAAGCATTTATATTACTAAAAGAAAATTTATTACATAAGAAGAAGAATCTGAATTAGTCATCAAATAATGGAAGTCTAAGTACTAGATTATAGACTATTTAATAGATTTAATAAAATTGACGTAAAAGGCAGCATGTTATTGGTTTGCATTCAAATTAAATTGGAAAATTGGAGTATGATACAAATGCACTTTATGTCAAATTTGAGTGCATTAGTATGACAAAACAAGTGTGAATATTACACCTTGACGTTAAACTTAATCAATTGATTCTTCCAATCAACAGCAACTTCCGGAATTATAAAAAAAGTTAATAAACTTTAAAACCTTATTAAAGTATAAAAAACAAAACGTCTAGAACAAAATATTTAATTTCCAATTCCATTGTACATTCGCTACAGAAGTTAAAAGTCGTATATTTTATTTATTTCATAAATAACCATTCATATTTAGAAAAACATGAATATACTAAGGTTAAAAGTATGTTTTATCTAAAACACATTTAAGAATAAAAGTAATTTTTGATATTTCATTTTATGTAAAAACATTTATTTCGACACAATTTATCAGTCAGTCACTAATAGGGAGATTGAAGTTGATAAGGTTTTTTTTTTTTTGGGTTTCCCGAAACGAATGTATTTCAAAAACGTCTGTTCGAATGAATATTCTATTCTCCTTAATTAGGTAATTTTTTTTACCAAGAGTGCTTTTAATTTGAATAATTACTAGACCCTTAATTGCAAAATCGATTACGACTTTTAAAGATCGGGTGTAGAAATCTAAGAATAAGAAAACAAATGGGAAATCTTTGCCTTTCAGAAAATTGCAATGCATTCATATGATAAAAAATCAAATTTTAAAGAGTCGGGGAAGCGCTTTCTTGTTAAGTATTGTGTTTTCTAACCGCTAAATTTGCGTGGCTAAAATGTTGATTGATTGTTCCAGACCCCGTATCATCAACAAGCAGGCGATGGGAGCGGGGAGCTGATTTCACAAAATCCCATGCCGGTTAACTTATGCAATTACTTTTCGAATTATGCCTGCGCTCTAACTTTGCCGGGATGTTATTAGATCGAATATTAACTTACATTTAAGACGCCTTTCGGATTGCATTTAAAAAGTGAAGTTACTAGTTTGATTTGAAAAGTGATTGTATATTGAATGAAAATACAAAAGATTTCAGGGTGGTGATTTGTCTTGTTGGAAAGAATTTAACTCAATTGTTTTTCTATTACTATTAAATTATATGTTTTGTGGCTGTCTCATTCTAATCAAGATAACATAATTAGGAAATTCATTGTTTTTATCTGTATCTTTGACGTAAATGTAAAGTAATTTTTCCATTTAAACATAATATTTGATATTTTAGTTGATTTATGATGACAGTATTTTATTTAATACTATCAATTATTTCATGTTTGATCGGGGAGAGAATGTTCCTAAAGAAAGTGGGGAATTAATGAAAGTACTAGTAATGTAAGACGAAACTGTCGAACATTGCGTCTCATTTTAATTGGTCTCATTTTGTCGTGAAAAAATGTAAAAAAAGTTTTGAATTTGCTTCGAAACTCCCATCAAGGAGAAGTTGCAGATCATTTAAAATAACAAGTCTAGTTTAATTTTAATATTCATTATCGTACTCTGATTATTGAGTCAAAAAATATTTTACCTTTCATATTTCTAATACCTGGCAAACCCAATGTTATACAGGTAAAGTGCTATTTTTGAATTTACTTTCAATCCTAAAGTTTCAACCTAGTTCTTCCATTCATTGGATTTCAATTTATTGGTAATATTGCAAAAGTAATTGAAAGAATATTTGGAATATTCAAAATTCATCCGTGGTACTATCCTCTTCGTGTGAGGTACATTAGCGGTGATAAAGAATTCCATTTTTGAATTAATCTTTTTTCATATTTTAAGCTAGTTTTTCTTTTGAGTATTATGGCTTTGAAAACATGCATTTGATACATGAAAAGAATAGTATTTAAAAACCGCATTTGCAAATGACACACATTTATGCTTTTCAATTCATGAGATACATACATTTTAAGTGTACATCAAAAACTGAAAAATTAATAAGACAAAATAAAACTTCGATATTCAAGTATTATTGAAAATTAACGTAAATACAGATTTACAAATATAAGTTTACCAAGATTTGGATTTAATTTGTGTCATCTGTTACCGATTTCCATAATTAGAAACTGTTCAGACTTTGTGTCGAAATCATACAAAATCTGCAATTTTTTAAAATATAATTACATTGATATTAGATTAAATAAATGAAAGAATACTGAATATTAAATAATCAAGTGAAATTTTCCCTCTACAATTTAAATTCAAGAATTTCTATATTACTAGCAATGTCTTGGTTTTAATTAATCTTTAAATTTTTAATTTTTACCGATGAAAAAAATACTGAAATTTTCTGAAGCACAAATAATGTTTTTTAGCTAAAAAAGTATTTAAGTTTCGTATTATAAATTTATTCAAAAAGTATATTATAAATTTTTTTTAGCCTTTTTATAACTAGTGTCTTGTTAAAAATTAGAGGAATTTCAGTTTTTCTCCAACTCTTTTCAAAGAAGCAGTATAGATATATGAAATTAACGTAAAAAATACATCTTTATGAAACTTAATGATAATTAAACAGAAACTCAACATGAAATATATAGTGCACAGAGGTGGGTATATATAAAAAGGAGTACTATTTACACAGTTGTATAATTACTGTGTATATTATGAATTCGAGATGACCTATAGTAGGAAATATGTTCTTCTCTCATCAGCGTTTAATTTGCATTGTATTCCCGTTCTTAACGTGAGATTCTTCACGAGCTCTAGAGGCTAAATGCATCATTTTACCTTTGAAGCTGTTTTAAAATGATGGAAAGTGTCCAATACATTGAATCTTTCCACAATACGTTTCCACGAAGTGTCCCAAAAAGAGTTGATTAAATTTGGATTCGAGGAGTTGTTTGGCTTTAGGAATAATGTTCACATTCCTTATTCGTTTATAAAAAGGAAAATTGCGATAAAATATTCCCCAAGTTTCAATAAATACGCTTCAGAAACCAATATTTCATTATTATAGACTTACATGGAGCTAAGTAAAGTATTTACAGTAGATTATAGTTTAATTACCTTTTACGCTCTTTTCAACACATTTTCACATTTCATTTGAAGATCAAAAGTCTTCTACTACCAAATCGTTTTCCTTGATTGATATTTACAATACAATATCATCCTCCCACCTTTCTGCGGATCATCTAACGTCCAGTATAATTCATAAGACTAAATCCTTTCAGTTAAGAGTATCTGGCGGTAGAAGAATTGTGGTCTTGGTATGCAATAAGTAGAATTACCTATATACACCGACCTATGTGCAATATGATGAGTTTGTATCCTTAGTCCATGCAAATCTATAATGATGAAACATTGATTTCTAAATCGCGTGTCTTGACATTTATAGCATATTGTGACTGATGTTTTACTTATAACATTATGTTACACATAGGTGTTTTTTATGTGAAATTCGTGTATATATACTGCTCTAAAAAAGTTATTAAAGAAAAACATTTTGGAACTAGTTTTTCGAAAAATTACTCTTGTTAGATTAATCAATGTATAGTTATATAAAAGTGTCCAAGTGGTGTATTTTTATAATTTTGCTATTTATTAAAAAATTTTAATTTGTTTTAAAATACTTTATACACATTTAAGAGATAATTATGTAAAAATGCTAAGCAATTAAACATTTCTAATTCCTTCATTGAAATGAAAATGTGGAGTCTGCAAGACATTCGTATTCGAAACTGGTTTAGGATCGTTTAAATATTTAAATGATTTCAAACAAAGTGAGAAAAAATCCTTTCTTATTTCTAAAGTTTTAAAATTTGGATGCTCTATAAAAGACTCAATTCTTAATTAGACTATTATGGTATATGTATTAAAATGATGTCGGAGTTTAAAGAATTTTGTCACAGTAAGTAGGATTTAATGATTTTTCATACCCCACAACGTATAACGGTATTCAAATTAAGCGAACCAAAAGATTATATTCAACAAGTTAAATATTTGAAGAAAATTTATTTTAATTGTTTTTAAAGTTTCAGTGCACAAAATGAATCGGAAAGAGTTAGTAATGCGAGAGAAATTTAATATTTGACTACACAAACTCGCAAGGATTTAATTAGTTATGATAATGTAAATTTTTTTAACTTCATTTTCATAGATTTAAAAAATTGCGAATGTTTTTAGAAAATATTTGGTATTAAAAAAAGTCTAAGATCAATAACTTCACGTTATGATCGTGGGGTAAAGGTAAGTTTAATTAAAGTAAAATATTTCAGTAGATCAAATTCCTTTTACATTAATCCTTTCATATGTTGATAGTTCCTACCAGCATTGTTTGTATAAAAATTTATGAAGTTGTATATGAAATTACCTCGGGACATACTTTTGTTTTACACTGTTTAAAAAAAAATACTCTATTGAAAACTCTGATTGATGCCTACTATGTCATTCAAATTAGAACTACATATTTTGAATTTACAGTAAGACGTTTGACGTTTTTATCAAAGTATTGACGTTCTTATCAAAGTATAAAAAAAATATTCCCCATTCAATGAATTAACAATAAAAACAGCATTTTCGCTACAGTTTATGAATATAAGATGTTATTTTCCATAATATTTTGAATACAAATTTTCTTACAATATCGTACTCGTATCACCGAAATTTAGGCTATAAGTTTGTGTTGCGGAACGTAGCAATTACTTCATACTTTTTCAACAAAAGCTATTTAGGTTCACTTGTTAAATATCATTAAACAGGGAATTATTTATTTGACTGTCATATTTTGTGTAACTTTAAAGATTTCTTTTTTAAGAGAGTGAACCTAGGACATCAATCCAGTCTTTGACTCTTGTTACAATTTAAGGTGAGTGAGTTCAAAATTTTCTTGTCACAAAAAAATTCTTTTATTATAAAATCTTTGTATTGAAAATGGACCCTTGTGTGTGGTAAGTCAGTGCATTAGAAGTATATGGAAAATGTTTTAGAGACAAAAATAAAAAGGTAGTATGCAAAATAATCAGGAATAGCGTAAAAAAAACATCTTTCATTAAAATACATTTATCTTTTTAAGATCACTTTCAAAAACTAATATATAAAACTTTTTTTCATCAAAAATCAAATGTATTGATTTTGATTGATATTCAAAATCTCTCTTTTTGCTTTACGCTTTGGCATTTAAACTCATCTTGCTCCTATTTTTATTTAAATATTTTTTTTTTAATATTGCCATTAAAGTGCTTTTAAGGCATCGATTTACTTCGAGAGTAACTTTCTATCGCTTAGTGTAATAAGTTAAAAAAACTTAACTAATACTTAGCAAAAGAAAAATATTTGCTATCTTAATGAATTGAATTTAAAGCTTTGATAAAATTCAAAATGCTTTTATAATATATTGTATAGCCTTTCTTATTAATTTACCAATTGATTGGCAAATCTAGGTTTTTATGCATTAATACATACCTTTGAAGTTAATACTGCTTTAGAAAAACATTAGGAAAAAAAAAGTAACTGTAACTGAATTGCAAAGGCGAGCGGTGTTTTTTAGGAAAAATTGAATAAAATCCTTTTAGTTATGTGTTCTAAATATTTGTTGCAAACTTAAAACATATAGCATCGAATAGTTTACAACTATTAATGGGGAATAAGAAATATGTATGATTATCTTTATAAATGATTGTAACATTTTAAGATTTGTTTACATTCTGATACCATTTCATGCCAATCCAATGATATAATTAAAAGTATACATTGGTTTGCATTAAAACATTTGTTAAAAATAACCTTGAATGTTTTATTTAAATTGTTTACTCTCATATCTACGGTTTTGTTGAATACTTGACACATTTTGAGCTGAATAAAGCATAACCATTTGAATTTTTCCTCAATTCACTATATTTAATTGAATAAAGCATAACCATTTGAATTTTTTCACTATACTCTATACTTTACCCTCTACATTTAAGAAGATTTTATTTCTTGTATAGGAAATTAGGTTCTAGAAATGCAATAAATTATTCTGAATGTTTTAATGTATCTCATCAAATTAAAAATATTTATTAATAATAATATAATTTTAATGAACATTTAATGCATTTATAAAGTTCCACATTTTTCTACTTTAGATAAATGTACCTTAAAAATAGTAAATAAATATTTTTAAACACAAAATTAAAAACAAAAAGTATCTAGAGATAATTGTATATTTTACTATTAAAAAGATTTGTAAAGATATATTTCTTTCAGATTATCAAAGTATGAGGTTACCAATGCTTCTTGATCATTTATTGAAGTGTGGTATCTTCTTTTAATAAAAATAGTATATATGTCAACCTGTAATTACCCATATTAGATAATTGTTAAAATAATTTATACTTAATGATTTTCAAATAATGATAGTATGTATTATTATTTATCATATCATTTTTCTCGATGTGATAAGTGGTGAGAAGTGAAATAAAATTATGTGAAAATGTATTTCAAATATTTTGTTAAATAACAAACAATACAACATTATACAACCGAATTTAGACCATTTTAAATTATACACTCAAATTATTTTTTTATTAAAAATCTCAATTATTTTTTAAACTCATACTTAACATTTTATAAATAAAAAGAAGAAAAAGATTGAAACAAAAAATTTTAGCTAGTATTTTTTTTTTTTTTTTTTTTTTTTTTTTGAAACAATAAATTATTAATAATAGCTGTCCTTGTTTTAAATTAAATATTAGTTGAAAATAATAATATCAAGTTGAAAATAATTTAAATATATGCAAGAAGATATCACTTGGATTTATGTGACCAATAATCTTTTCTTTAACGACACACCAAATTTCTTAAATAGTAGTTCTAGTGACGCTTAAACAAAGTTCTATTTGCTATCATTCAAATTTAGATTGTGATTCAATATTTTTAATTCGTGTGTCATTTTCGCAGGCCAAATATGCATCCATTGAAAGAGACGGCGGCCATAGACTCGTATTTGTGCATCAGGCAACTTAACATTAAGTAAGATTATTTAATTTTCATTCCTTATCAATTACATATCCTTAAAATACTAAAAGAATAAAAACGATACTTTAAAAAATATACATTTTTTCGTATCTTTCAAATGGTTATGCTTTAAGAGTACTATTTTTAAATTCATACAATTGTTAACAAATCGATATATTATTAATGTTCAATAATTTGATTGCCAATCCAATTGTCCCAATTAAATAAGAATTCTTAATCATATCTATAAAAATGGTTGTGTTTTATTTAGTGTATTTGAATTACTTTAACTATTAAAAGATATCGAAGAATTAATACTCAATCCAGCAATTAATTTGTAACATATGTTTCAACCATTTAAGTTAGTGTACTTGGTTTAAACTCAAATTTTCATCTTTGAAGTCGGAAGTTCATGATGTATCAAAAATATAAAAGAAGTCAACTGCCTAATGAGTATATTTATGCAATTGTATTACAATACTAACCCAATTTTATTCCATAATTAGATTTTTTTTTTGATATCTTAGCAATTCGTATCATATAGAAGTACGAATACAAGCATAAAATATACGCAGTTTATTGTAGTTAAAATCTCGATACAATATGAGAAAAAATTTACTATCTAGCCATACAATAATGCAGTCGTTTCATGAGAATTTTCTAATTTATCCAATACAATGAAGTTGGAATTTTTATATTTTATTAAGGTCTTAATCATGTTGCTGCTTATAAACTGAATTGAAAAGAAAAAAAAACTTTATAATACACTTAAAGTATCATCGTAAATGGATTATCGCTGGTTATTGAATATTATACTATACAGGGTGATTAAAATGCAACTGTACCTGTTGCGTATACCGAGAACATTCGGTAAATATAGTTAGTTTTTGGGGGGTAGTTATCCTAAGGAAGAGTTCAAATTTAATGAAAAGTCTTGCTTTAATCAGACACATGCTGTCCAAAGGTTGAGAATAAAGTTTTAAACAAAAAAGACGCTATTTATATAATTGTAGTCCACCAAATTTCCCTCTGGTGGTAAAAATATATTCTTTATAAAACCTTTTCACCTCAGTATTATGAGTTTACTTTTTTTTTTTATTTCCACCTGAAATACTTAGTTTAATTATAACAACCTGTATATACAGGGTGATTTTTAATATCCTTTTAAGCCCTTTTAATTTGAAATGGCGTCATGTATAGCCAGGGAAGAAATGTATACTAATAGTAAATTGACTAGGCAAAATGTTTTGAGACATCTTAAGGCACCACTAGCTGTGATTTATGGAATTATAAAAAATGACTAAAAAACTAAAGGAGATAGACAAAAAAAAAAGTCCAATAAGAAAAATGCTTACAATAATATGACAAAACCACAGAAATTTTTTTTCATAAAGTTATTTGTAAAATTGGTGGAGATATTTAGGGTTGAAATTCTGTACTATTCGTGACTTGAAAAAGGGATCGTCCTACATGGAAAAATGTTCCCCGGTGTTATCATACAGCTGTATATATGATATACTTTATGAAACTTTTTCCTGTGGTTTTGTCATTATTGTGAACACTTTTCATATCGGCTTCTTTGCCTATATCCTTTAGTTTTTTTGTATCTTTATTGTTATTTTGTATTTTTTGTATCATAAATCGCCCTAGGGGCGCTGTAAGTATCTAAAAATATTAGCATAGTCACTTTACTATAGACATACGTTACTTCTCGCCATTTCAAATAAAAAGGCCAAAAAGGATATTAAGAATCACTCTGTATAAATTACATAAAATACATCAATGCTTTTTTGTATTACTCTTGATATAGTGTGTATTTAAAATCCCCCAAAATATTAACTTCCTGGTATCAGTCATCCACTGGAATGACCAGCGCCATTCATAATATAATCGTATCAAAAACAGTCCAACATTAGTCAGAATACAAAGGGATCTGTACAGTTGAAAAAGAAACATACATTGAACAGATGATTTTCAAAATTCGGAGAAACAGAAATTCATTTATATGCGTCAGGTTTATGTTGCGATTTAATGTAAGAACTTATTATCGAGTAATTTTGTTCTGTTCAGGCAGAAGTGAAGTAACAGACGCATATGTTTTGGATTGTGTTCCTATTGCGCATTCAATAAGAAGGAGAACAATTTTTTTATGCAGAGAAATTAAAAAACAAAAGTTAAATAGTGACAATAACTCTCACTATCCAATCTGAAATGAATTTCCCGTAGAATTTTGGAGACATTCGGTTGTAATTTTGATTAAATCTTCTGTTATCCTATTAATCTTAACCGTTTTGAACTTATATATTACACACATGTAGCATTTCTAGTTTAACCTATTGCAATTTGATGATCAACATAATATGTAAATATGGTCCGAAATGGAAACTAATTTTTAAAAAAAACCTTTCATTTGACATCTCTCACGTATGTGTAGTACTTGTAGATTTACTTAATGTTGAATTCTGACAGATGGTCAAAGTCTTTCTATAAGTCGCTCACTGCATTAGTGCAGTGATAAATTAAGATTAATATTGATAAAAACGATACAAATGTAATTCGAGGAACAATACTTTGTGCTCAACTTTAAAAAAATTCTAATACATGATACTCTTTTCAAATTACAGGTAGGATTTTTTAATTATTAAACTTAAATTTACTGTAATTTAGCATTGAAAATATTTAGTTTTATTTCAAGCAGTAAATTTATTTGTATCTTCTAATTTGATTATACAACTAATAAATACAGCTGAATTGCGCATTGTTTAATGTTTAATTGTGCAGTACCAACTCTGAATTTCTATCCTTTTCATAGATATTTAACAAACAATTTTATAATTGAGTTTTAATCTGAACGAAGAGAATTTAATAATTGGTAATTTAAAAACTGATAAGTTAGAAATGATGATATAAATGATACAAGAGAAAAATAAGAACATGCATTCAAATTAAGAGAACCAATCAGACAGAAATATACTTTCAAAACTTTAAGTAAAGCATTTTTACTAATTAGAAAAAAATAGTATAATAGATTCCGAACGTTATATATATATATATATATATATATATATATATATATATATATATATATATATATATATATATATATATATATATATATATATATATATATATTGTGTGTGTGTGTATGTCACAGTGACGCAGCTCAAAATTCTTCATTTTGAGTAAGAGTAATCTCAGACTGCATGTACATGAAGCTGGTTTAATAGCACAGTTTACAAGTTGAAACTGACGTATTTTGTAATTCCACGTAGTAAGTGATTCTGTACAAAAATGTACAATGTTTTTAGAATGCGACACTTGGTTGAAAGGGTACGAAATATTCAGATAAATTTCAATTGAGAAGCTGTTTTGGGATTTTCTAAACTATCTTCTCCAATAGTATTAAAATTTCCATGTAAAAACTTTCATATAATCAGGACCGCATTTTTGTAGTTACAGTGCCTATTTCTCATGAAACTTCACTTTATTCAATAAAAATTCATCGATTCTCTCTAATTTCGAATCATTGCATCTTGTTCCAAATATAAACAGTATAACTTTGGCCATCACTATTCTTTCGTATAAATAATTTTATTCCATTTTTCATTCCAGGATTCTTAAGAGTCCAAATTTATTTATTCCTGATAAGAATACCAGTTCAAATTTATTTAATTGTAATGAGAAGACAGTCTAGTTATAGTCTTAATCAGTTGACCGTCTACTGTATTTCAAAACGGTCATTTTCTACAGTAATTTTAACTAGAAACTGATTTCATATACTTTTTTTTTATTTAATTTAGATTTAAAATTCAATCGCAATCGTATACTTATAGGAATTGCAGTAATAACTCAATTTCAAAAATATTTACTATTTTTATTTGGGAAAAAGTAAAATACTGTATGGGTAAATCAATTATAAAACGAGCGATTTTACCGGAATATACACATTGTACTTTTTAATGTGATCAAAACCATAATTTAGCCTAAGTTGTATAAATACCTATTCTTATAACTCGATGTTAACCTGTTATTGCAGATAAGTAGATTAGTTTAGTTGATAACGTATTCCATTCTTAAAAATATAGAGAAAAGATTTAACATTCAGGTGTTTTCCCATCCACTTCAAGACACTATTTAAAAGCAAGGTGTTAGATTTTGATAAATACCCACCTTCTCTTTCAATTTTTTTCTCCGTCAAATCGTTTTATTATCGGATTACTGGAGGCTTTCGTACGGGGGGGGGGGGGATGTTCCTGCTCCTTTGATTGATTTAGGTACCCCGAGATTTCGATGCTCCCTACAAGCTCACATACGTTTTCATTGTGAATACATCCCAATGTAAAATAATGTTTCAATTTGGTTGTAGTTCGAATCTTCATTTTTCATTTGATATTCGAAGAAAAATGTAACAACATTTGTAATACTTTGTAATATTCCGGAAAAGCAATTGTTCAGATTCCCTTTAGCTTGGCGGAGTCTTTATCAATTCTTTTACTTTCCGATGGATATTCATATAAATGCAGTTGCATGAGTATTATAAATAAATATTAACCATCTGCTATATTTTAAGCGGTTTAAAATATGGAATACTAAAACATAAATGACGCGTTGGAAAATTGCAGACGCTCAGTTTGAATATTTTTTTGATAAATTCTTGACATTTAAATGTCCTAATGATCAAAAATGATTTAGTGTATTTTATTTTAATGTATTTTACTACCATGAACATTAAAAAAATAACATTTATCTTAAGAAAAATATTAAAATAAATTAACTATCGATTCGAGACTAGTTGATGCTAAAAAACTACTTAATACCAAATTTAACTTAACAGATATATTATTTTCCTTACTTTCACGAAATTTGTGTATATTAGTCATTTATATGATTATCTTTTAGCTAAATTTTGAAATACATTTTTCAAATACAATCATGATATTTCCATTATTTTTAACAAATTGTAGATAAAAAAAAATTACTCATCTCTAAAACAGGAAAAATCAATCCTTTCAATGATTTCGGATTATACACCAATATGTTTATATTTCATTTTAAAACCTTAATGGAGTATTATGATGACAGTATACTTATTTCATCTTACTTTAAATCTCTTAGAAAGCATTGCAATTTCCTCTAACAAGTTCAAAATTTGAAAATGAAGCATTGAAATTCGATCGTTAACTTCCGAAAAAAAATTTAAACCAACTACTTCTTATAACCACTGTACACAAGTTTAAATTAGTTATTTTGTGATAATAAATTTAAATGGTTTGTGTATTAATGCAAGTTAGAAATTTCAAAATATAATTAGGTTGAATAACATTTACACCCTCATTTCATGTATATGTAAAAAACAATCTTCCAAAACTATTTTGCCTCCTACTAATTTATAAAAATTAAATTTATAACCTACTTTTATAATTTTAATTATTTTTACTTAATTGGGGAGTCATCAGTTTAAAGAATTGAATATTATTCAATAAAAGAATATATGTGAAAAGAAAAAACGTGTTCCTGTGATATTTTTCATGTATTAATGGTATTCTTTTTACGATGCAAAGAATTCAAACTGTAACTACACTAATAAAAAATAAAGAAAACATTAGTAATAGATAAGAGAAAAAAAATAGTCTTTAGTTTATCTCTTAGACATATATATACTGTTATTGTAACAGACAAAAGAGAAACGGTGGAGCAGTTGTGCTCTTTTCACTTTTTAGTATATTTAGGAAGTATATTTAAAAATATAAAACTACTTTTTCGGAATTGTTTATTTTTAATTTAAATTTATCAATCGTTATTAATTGATATTTAAATGATTGCGACTCAATCTTTTACCAGTAATTTCATCTTTCGGCAAAAATGCAACAAGTCAACGTTAAATGTATTGAACTCGCGAATAAATGCTCGAATCCTACGAATGCCCATGGTAACCCTAGATCCTAAAATTCAAAGAGAAAATGACTTGGAGAATAAAAATCAGATACTTGTGGCGTAAAGTAATTGTTTGACTGGACTCCAGTAGACAGAATTATCAAAGGTCTATTTTTAAAAATAATTTTCAAAACAATTCCAGATGAATAAATTGAAAGGATAGAAATTATCTGTGCTTGAAAACATCACATAAATAGTTAACCTTCTAGTTAACATGCAAATGCATCGAATAATGATACTTTCTTCACACACATCAAACTACGAAGAAAATGATAGAATTTCTAAGTGGTAAAACCTCAAATTCTGTTCATCGAGTGCAAGAAAACGCAATAAATGACCTCCAGTGTGTCAGAACAGGTTTTGCAGCTCTCTTCACCGAAAGCCTAATCGAATGTCACAAAATGTCAAACACGTTAAAAAACAAACAGAGGAAAAAGCAGGAAACAATAAAAGTACTACAACTGTTAGTGTTCAAGCTTCATTTAAATAACAAAAGTGATTTTATTTATGGAAAACGTATGTGGTATGATCCTTTAGATTAATCCAAACCTTTTGGTAATGTTAGAAAGATGGACATTGGAGTTAGGTAAGAAAATAAATTTAAAATAAATTTCAATAACCCAAAAATTACAAACATTTACTTTGTATGTTGCATGTATTTGCACAATTACACGCTTTTACTTAATATTACTTAGTAGGATTATCAATTTATGATTTGAAAAAGAAACTATACTTGTTACCCTATTAAAAATTAAAATATAATCTCATTGAAAAGTGTATATTTGTTTTAAAACAAGATAAAATTAGTATCATGGGAAATCCATGAAACTCAATGAAACACTGGATTCAAAATGTTCATTTTCTATTAGGAAAAAAACAGAGGTTACAAAAACTAATTAAAACTTGTCAAGAAAATTGTTTGAATAGTTTTTGTAAAAACAAATAAGTTTTTAATAATAGCCAAATGTATCTAGATGTACCGTACCAAATAAAGATAAATTTCTCTTATAAAAGCTGTATTAAAATAAATATACGACAGTTTTTTGCTTAGTAACACTATACGGAAATAAGGAAAGAAACTTTATTCAATTGTTTTTTGTTAATGTGAAAATTATTTGCACATTTTATATATATATATATATATATATATATATATATATATATATATATATATATATATATATATATATATATATATATAAAATTGAAATGTAATTATTAATTATAACACATGCCAACAAAAATAAATGTGTTTTTGGTGCCCAATATTTTAGAACTGATTTTAGCAATATTTGGGGTACTGAATCTAAATATGAAATCAGTTTTTTTCTATCAGCTCTACTTTTTTAGATCAGTGCATTTTAAACATGCAGTTCTGCATGAAATACGCAATTCTAACGTCATTTTATGAAGTCCTAAATCACATATACAAGGGTTGGCTATTATTTCTGTTTAATATATATTACTGGAATCAATCGAAACAACCGTAGCAAGTGGACTTATCCTAATTGAGTCTCTGCAAGACGTCCGATCCTTCATTCAGAGGAAGTGCCGATACCAACGTTTCACCAGCTACCAAAGCTCTGTAAAGACGAGTATTATCCCTCTGATCACCCTTCTGATATTAATGAAGGTGATAATGATTATGATATAGGATATCTTCAATTTCTTAACATTTTAAACGGGATGAATTAAATGACCTCACCCGAGATCTCGAAATTTCAAAATGAAGCTTCTGAATTACTGGCTTCCAGGTTGAAAGAGAAAAAAAAATAATGGAACAATGAACCAAAATTAGTTTTTATGGTACTAGAGAAAATAATCTATTTGTTAGTCTTCTCTTCTCAAGAAGACAACCTTGTAGTTTGTCACGAAATTAGAGAACTCCTAGAAAAAATGGGTCTTCCTGAATATTTACCAGATAATTGGCACCTATTTATTAACAGCTCAAAGCGAAGTTTGAAATGTGCCATTAATTTTACAAAATAGGAACAAATGTAGTTCAATACTAATTGCTCACTCAACAAAATTTAATGAAAAATATAACACCATAGCTTTGGTATTGGAGAAGATAAAGTATCATGAACATCAATGGGTGATTTGTGTGGACTTCAAAATGCTGTACAAGGAGGCAGTTTACCAAAGTGGCTACACAAAATATCCTTGCTTCTTGTGCTTCTGGGATAGCAGAGATGGAACACACCACTAGGTAAACAAAGAGATACCAAACAGAGAAAACATGGACGTTGGGGAAAAGAAAGTCATAAACGATCCCTTAGTTGAACAAGAAAAAAATCATCTTTCCTTCACTACGTATTAAGCTAGGCCTTCTGAAGCAGTTTGAAAAGACTCTTGATACGAACGAATCAGACTTTGGATATATCGGGGGGGTAGGGGGATGTCTCAGTTGAGTACCGAAAAAATTAAAGCAGGAATATTTCAAGGCCCATAATTAAGACAACTCATCCTGCCTTCGTAAATTCGATGAAAGAGACTGAGTGAAAAGCCTAAACTTCAATTGTTGCAGTTGTCTGAAATTTTCTGGGCAAAAGCAAAACTGAAATTATGTTAACTGGTAAAAAAGATGCTTAACAGTTTTAAATCCCTTGGTTGTAACATGAGTATTAAGGTTGTTGAGGTTGGTCGAGTTAAGGTTACAGTCAATAAAACCATTTTCCTGAAAATTTTGAAGACATCAGTGAGGAACAAGATGAAAGATTTCACCAGCATATTAAAACTAAGAAGGACCACTACCAAAGAAGATGAGATACGCACATCATGGCTGATTACTGCTGGAGCTCAAAGGACTGTTCCAAAAACCATTCAAGAATGTCACGGAAAAGAAACTTCTAAAGTATTCAGAGACTAATAGTTAAGAGGGAAAAGTCAAAGTCATCGATGAAACTATCTTTGTATATAATAAAAATATTTCTATAATATAATAATAAAAATTTCAGTGTTTAGTTTTTTATTTGATCCATTGATTAAACTTAAATAGTGTAATGTCTATCTGGACAACTCTCTGCTGTGCACACAAGACATTTTTGCTCTTTCTTTTTAACTCTGAAACAAATTAGAATTCCAAAATTATGATGAATCTAGCAGTTATGTTTTTATCTTATATAACTCTAGTTGGTGACAAAGTTATATTGAAAAATATTTATTTTAACTAGGTCAAATATACATTTAAAAGTCACCAATGTACGGGACACGGACGTGTCCCGTGCGTAGGTGGAAAAAAATGCATATTTAACTTAAGTTATTATTTTTCCTTATCACTTGTCACCATGTAATATTGTATCAAATAAAAATATAACTATCGTATTTATCTTAATTTTATAATTCTTATCTGTTTACGAGTAGAAAAAAGAACCAAATGTCCCGTGCGTCAGCCAGAGAATTGCCCATTTAATTAAAATATTATATCTTAGAAATTCGAGCTCTTAAGCAAAAAATGCCATATTTGAATTCAGGGTATCAAATTCATATGAAATCGGCTCCAAATACCCCGCACCAAAACCACTTTTGGCTTGTGTAATTAATCGGATTAATTTACCTTACCTTCATTCATCAATTATTCACGTTAGTAATTTAGTTATTTGTATACAGAGGTTATTTTACTGCAATATATTGTTAACTTATAGTATCAATCAGGTTATCAATGACATGAGAATTAAACTTTATATATTACTTGTATGCTATTCTCTTTGTACTAAATATATTGAATGCATATATTGCTAGGATATATTTTAACTATTTTTTAAGAACATTTATCTATATATTAGAAGTCGGCGATACATCGATACGACGATATTTAAAAAAAAATATCGATAAATGTCACCGATTTATCGATATTTTCAAACAATTTTAGTTTTTTGATGATCATTTTGTAGCTCTGTGTTTTTTTTTTTTTTTCTTTTTTTTCTCGATTTTCTTTATTACCTTTTCAAAAACTTCAGCACTAAAGTTTGAACTTGGCCGGGAGGCAGTTAAAAGTGGCACCCCAAACAAAAAGTAAAGTCTTGGGTATGGTGACTTCACCCAGCAACAAAATGAGCCAACCAAAGTACCGACAGTAATGTATGGTTATTGTTTCAAAATATATAAAACTCCAAGGAATACTACGAACAGGGGGATTCATTTGAAGATAAAACATAATGTAATGAAAACTAAGATCATATGTTAGTATTAAGCTATTGTGTTTGGTTTTGTATTGCATTCAGCTCTTTTTTAAATTTTTTTTCGAAAATAAATTCAAACCTGATCAAGGGATGAATGGCTTAATTTTCTTTGTTATAGTTTTTCATAAAATTACTATGCATTTTGTAAGAAGTAGGAAGTCGTACTGCTCTCCCGAAAATTTCTAAATCCGCCTCTGCAGTGGACTAGCCTAGGTTCAAGTTATGATTATTATGCAGTTCATATTACATACTTTCCAAAAATGTGAATTTAATCTGAATAAAAATAAGCAGACTTCCTTTAAAAATACATAAGATGAACAGCAGACTAGTACATGGAGCAGACATTGCACCACTGTAGCCATGCCTCGAATTTTTCCAAAATAAAGTATTATTTTACAAACATTTAACATTTTGCCATGCACTTCATAATCATGTTGTATATATTTTGTATGTAATATTTACAAGTAATAACTCAGCTATAGTAAAAGTCATGTTTCAAATAGAATGACTCCAATACATTTTTTTATATTTATATACTCGTCTCTCTGCTAATTTTTCAATTAACATTGTAAAAATATATTGCTAAGTATTCAACGTTGTTATTAAAAGTTATTGAGAAAACTCTAAATTTTTGTTAAAATCACTGCAACAATTAAACGAAAATATAACTTTTTTTTGTAATAGATCTACTTCATTTGGAACTAGAGGTGTGGACCATCGCACAACTTTCAATTACACTATACTATTGGTCATTGCATTAAAATTTGATATTACCGATATTTACCGTTTTCATGTTTTCACTCAGTTAAATAAAAATGGCCAATTTGACGATATTTTTTACGTAGTTTTTACATGACGAAAAACACTGCCAAAATGGCGAAATTGGCGATGCTATTCGATAGACCTTACATTGTCCTTTCTTGTGCATAAAACAGAAAAAAATCTATCGTTGATGGGATGCTCAAGGAAAAAGAACTCTATGTTAAAGGCCCTCATTTTTCAACTTTTCACGCTTTTACGCATTTCTACGGGAAATTTAGGAGGTGGGAACGATTAGAATACCTTAAGAGGCATTAGCACAGTGATTTTAATTAGAATCGTAAGATCCGTTTTTTAGTAATTGCTGAAAAACAATTTTTTTTTATCATTTCAATTTTGTGCGCATGCGCGATTTTGACGAAAACCTTAATAACCATGGCCACCACTAATCCTCACACCAAATGTAACCATCGTAGGTCAATTTTTTCTAGAGTTATGCTGACCAATTACACACAACCGACATTTTTCTGGACCACTCTTTTGATATCAGGATGTTCCAAAACGTAAAAGAATGGAAAAAAAAAATAGGATTCCCCCCCCCCCCTTTTTTTTTTTTGGACTGAATAGTGTACTTTCATTACTCTATGTAAACATATGAATAATTGAAAGTAAAAAGTAGCCACCTTACAAAAAGCAGTCAGGAAAAGTAGAAATGTTAGGAGTTTCTGGCACAACTGAAAATCAAATAAAACTATGTGTGAGGAACATAGCAAAACTTTCAATTACCATATAATACTGATTTGGATTTGTATCATCTGCAGTACTCATATTTTTATCTTTTATTTAGTAAAAATGGGCAGTTTGGCGAAAAATTTTGCGATAATTCATGTATGGAATTTTTTTTTTTTTAAAAATGTAAAAAAAAAAAAACTCCGCCTAAAAGATGATTTTGGCGATATACTTATCGATAATTCTTATATTATCACTTTTTGTAAGTGAAACTGAAGAAGAAACGATCGTTGATGAGGTGTGAACTTTGTGTTAGAGGCATTTGCTTTTCAACTTTTTACGCCGTTAAAGCATTTTTACGGGAATTTCGGCGGTGGGGATGTTTAGAACAGCTTAGGAAGTATTACCACGGTGATTTTGAATAAAATAGTTTGAGCCGTTTTTTTAACAATTACTGAAAAACAGGATTTAGTCGATGGCAGCAACAGTATGCGCATGCGCGATTTTGACGAAAACTTTAATGGTAGGTCCTTATGTCATCCCTAACCCTCACTCCAAATTTGAACATCGTAGGTTCATTTGTACGGGAGTTATGCTAACCACACATACACACAGGCAAACATTTTTTTCTAGATCACTTTTTTGATATCAGGATGTTCCAAAACGCGGAGAAATGCAACAAAAAAAAAATTTTTTTTTTTTTTTGGACTTATGTATCGATATTTTATAGATAATTTTTCCATGCGACGATACACTATATTTTTTTATCGATTTTTCCAACCTCTACTACATATGCAAAGAAATTTTTGAAAATAATGTTAGTTTCAGATAGTTACGTAGAACAATATTTACAAATCAAGGATTACTTTACTGCCTATTTTATCCAGCTATTACTTAACTTGATAATTTCGTACTAAAAATGTAACAATCGTACTGCGTTTTGTCTATGAGCATGTAACAGTTTAGAAACAAAGCTTTTCAAACAAATTAAATGAAACTTACATAATTGCACGCCCTCACAGATTCATCTACAACTAATTCATTAACTTCAACCTACAAACACTTGTCCTTACTCAAGCAATCGCCAGGGTAAAACAAATTTGATGCATGAAATTAGAAAGTTTGAGTTCCTTTTAAACTTTATATATTATAACCTTTTCACTAGTTTACACTAATGAATGGTATAATAATTATTACCTTTCAGTTTATCAGAAAATTCTTCATTGAAGAATATAAATTGAAAACCCGCCATACGCATAAACAGTTAAAGTGGATTCATTCTTAAAGAAAACTTATAAATATAACTGAACGCTTTCCGTTTTCTTTTAGAGAATTTTATTTCTTCTCCATACAACATCTAGCTAATAAACAAACTGAAACATCTCGAAAACTAAAGAATATCTTTCAAAATAACGAAGTTTTTAGAAAGGAGCTTCGAAGGTCAGATGAAAAACAAACCACTGAGGTAGATTGCATAAACAATGAACAAAATTAGGATTATTGAAAAAAGTCTTATATGCAATCAGTACTTGGCAGGCTAGAATTTACAATTAGATTTCATAAGTAAAATGGTCTGCCATAAAAAGTTAACATTTTGTGTACAACCTCTAGTTGTTTGGGAGTTATTTATGTAGCGCTTGTTACGCTCAAGATGAGTAAGATACGGTCGATGGATGTTCTTGCGGTTAAAATCATATCGTGGCTCTCAACACAAAGAATCGTAAGCAACAACAACGCTAACTTCCCATGCGCCTCTGTGCTGATAAAAATACCATGAAACAATATTGCTGTGTGTTTCAGCTATGTTTGTGTTGGGGTGTTTTGTATTAGGAAATTTTTATTTTCTTTGTTAACGTAAAACGGGATGAATCGGAACACTTTCCAACATTCAAAGTAAAAATCGAGTGTAATTAGATAGTTTACAAACATATTTTTTACTTTTAAACTTGCATCTTACCTTTTTCTTTGAGGATCAACCCAAAAAATGTTGAAAAAACATGGCTTGCATTTATTTTGATATTTTTCATGGTGTTCTGATTTATCCCCCAGAAAAGGGTAAATCGGAACAATCGTTACAATTTGTTTGTTCTTATTTAAACATTTTTAGGGGAGAAAAGAACAACTAATAACGTATTGGGGAAAATAGAAACACAAGTTGATCATAAAAAAACCTTTAATATGACAGACAAAAAAAAATTTTTGTTAAAACAAATCATGTGTTTGAAAATGTGCCAACTCTTCTCCTAACCTAATACAAAACAAGATTATCCCAATCGTCTTTAAAACTAATATTTTTTAATCTACTTGATGTTTACGTGACGTAAATTTACTGAAACTTCCTTAAAATATCTTAAGAAAGGAGAAAAGCATCCTCATCTGCTTCAGAAAATATCTTCATTCCAGGGCCTTTTTGTAAAACAGGCCTACGTAATCATAATCTTGTGGGTGTAAATCTTTGCTCACATAGCGTCTGCATATGAATTACGTTTTTTCCCATACCTCAAAGATCTTCGGGAACGCTGAAAGTGTGTGTGTGTGTGTGTGTGTGTGTGTGTGTGTGTGTGTGTGTGTGTGTGTGTGTGTGTGTGTGTGTGTGTGTGAGGTACGTACGTACATGCATGTTAGTACTTGCAGGAAAAATTGTGGAGAGATTAAAATTCATTGGATTGTATGCATGCTGTTTCAAAAATATTTAACGAATGAACAGTGTTGCCGACCTCACAAAACATATGTTCTAAGATTCCAAACAGCCAGTTATAATTAATAAAATGGCTTAATTTATATAAATGGGTAATTTCTTTTTGATGTAATGAAGTTTCATTCCGATTCACCCCTTTGATCCTATTTACCCTGTTTTACAATACTTCCAAAACAATTTGACTCTAACTTCGAGACTGGACGCTTTAAATTTGCTATCAGAATAACTATTCTGGTTAAATTACTTGATATATTGATCATCTCAACTTTGCCAAGAAAAAAATTAAGTTCACTCAAAAATAAAAAATAAAAAAAATAAAATATGCATCTACTCGTTTTAACTAGAGTACAAAAACCTGCTATGGCATTCTAAGAAAATTACTGTTAGCTTTACATATAAATTTCTTCAGGAATCCTTGCTGTACTTAGTTTGGCAGACGCATTTTTTTATACATATTCTAACTTTCGCTTTACGTATAAAAAATTACATTTGCTATTATTTTGAGGAAGAATCGAGTGATCTTCAATGTTATAGTTATTAAGACGATAGTCTAAGTGAGCCGAAGTTGTGTAGTTCAAAACAAATCACACTACTTGATGTAAGTGCATTTCCGTTTTAAAGCGAAAAAGATGTTCTAACTCAAAGTTGAAACACCTGCTTTCAGAGCTTTGATAGGCACGCCTTTTACTTGGAAAAAAATTAGCTTATTTCCAATTACACTGCAGTTACTTTTGTTTGTTTTAATGGTTTAACTTGTATAACAAAGTCACTCTTTTACATTAAGAAAAGAATATCAAAAATCTGTTCAAATTCATTAACCATGCTAAAGTACTTAATTTCCAGGAGATCAAGGACACTCTCTTCATTAAAACAAACAAAAGGTACACCTTATAATCAAGCTGAGAAAAATTAAAAGAAAAAGAATTGCCAAAATTTATCAAACGGTTTCAGCTCTAAGCCTGGTTAAAGTTTTGGACATAGAGGAAGCAGAACAAAATTTCGGTGACTTCAGCAATTTTTAAAGTAATATTTCGTCCTGTTCATTGTTAATAATTATGTTATTTTTCATCTATTCATATGGAACAAGACGATAGTAAAAAAAAAAGGTTATAGCTAAAATAGTAGCTAAACTGTGAGGGATCGATCAACACAAAACAGGCAGGTTCTGCCTCTGCTGCTGAACAGTGGTAGATGGCAAATCTAATTACCAAAGCTTTAGAATTACAAAAGCTTTATGAATATCAAGGAATCTATAAATGATAAATATATAATCCGATGCAAGTTGAGCACATACTCGTAGCCAGTTGAATATCTTAATCCAACCGTCTCCTTTATAATATAAGCAATGGTTTGAAATCCACGTAAAATTCCAGATGACAATTGAGCTTATATATAACAATCAATTTTCGATTAGTGGTATTCATACTTGAATGGTTAACAATTAACTATCGTGATAAATAGAAGATAAAAGTCTCGTTTTTCTCTGAGTCGTGTTAAAAGAGTGTTTTTCTTGGGTAAGTTTCGTAATAAATATTCAGAAAGTTCGTAACGATCCATTTTTTTTTTTTTTAAATTTTTTTTTTTTTAATCTTGATGAACGGTTACAAGGAAATGGCAGAGACTTCTTTTCCTATGCTTTGGTTTGACTGATTTTCAGATTTTTTTCTATTCCACTTATTCATTTATAGCATTAAAAAAAATAGTTTTTTTTTTTTTTACTAAATACATGAGTTGATTAAAATCATTTATAGCATTAAAAAAATAGTTTTTTACTAAATAATGAGTTGATTAAAATCATTTAAGGAAAGTTTCTCAGCACTTTGTATTAATTCCTTTCCTTTTTTATATTTTAATATGATATTGTTTTCAAGAGATTTTTAAGAAATTAACTAAATTAGAATGAAGCAAAAAAGAGAATAGAAAACTTGTAATATTGAATAAAAAAAATGAAAAGTTTCGTAATATTATACATTTTGGTAGATAACATTAGCTATAAAATGTATTTTTTACCGCCATTTAGAAATAGATTAAACTTGTGCTATACTAAAGTCATTAAAAATCCATCTTTTGAAAATTATCTACCAGTTTATTAAAAATAAAATCAGTTTATATTTGAATTATTTAAAATCAAATATTCTAGAAAATATCATTTACTAGGAACAAAATTAAGCCAAGTTTAACGAAGTGTTCATTTATTGCGATTAAAGCATCAAAACACATCGTAAAAGCAACGAAAGAAAAAATTGTTTGCGATTGAGAATCATTCGAAATATTTTAATAGAAGATAAAGAGTTAGTTTATTTCCTACAATATCAGCATATTCAGAAGTATAACGAGATATTTCCCCAAAAAACTGAATTTTAACATCAGATGGACTACTTGTTAAATAATTCAGTACTTTCGAAAAATAGCAATTCTTACATGACATTGATA
This sequence comes from Linyphia triangularis, assembly GCA_963978545.1. Lineage (NCBI taxonomy): Eukaryota > Metazoa > Arthropoda > Arachnida > Araneae > Linyphiidae > Linyphia > Linyphia triangularis. The sequence goes on from OZ021721.1 coordinate 17,196,666, forward strand.
AGTGTAAAGTTTTTCATTCTAAAGTGAAAGGCATTTAAAATCTATTATATTCTTTTCATTCCATGTACCTTTTCTATCGCCATATTGAACTTTCTTACGGAACACGCGTATTTTAAAAAATTGGCAAAATCTTCTATTGCTCGAGCATCTATTTTATATCTCGTCAATAATGTAATAATTTGAACTAAAGAAAATCATCCATGTTATCTTTAAAAATCCCGTAGTTAATTGCAATAGTGACATTTAATTCTCTTGTATTTTTATATAGGTTCGAATGCATCTTTTAGTTTTTCTGACGTCATTAGTAAAAAGTCCCTAAATCCCAAAAAAGTTTGCTTATTTTGGTACTGTCTAATTAACCCTTAGAAAATAATATTTCTACCTCAATGAATGACTCATGTTCTTAGGTCATACAAACCTATACGACAGTAAAAAAAATTGTAATTTCAAACCCAAAAGCGTCAAAATATGCAATTTAATTTTTTTGTCTATAGAATTTTTTTAACTTATGACTGCAGTATACTGGTATTTACAAATTAATGTCAATAATTTATTTATGATAACAAATGAAGGAGATTGTAACGTGTCTATATGTAGCTTTATAGAAGTAACTTCCAACACTCGTAAAACTCGGGAATTTTTAACACAATATTATACAGAGTGACCATCGTAAAAGAGGCCACAGATAACTTTAAAAACATAAGTTTGGAATCGATAATTCGGAATTAAGTTTAGCATTCTGAAACGCGGGACTTTTTTTACGCTGGCCAACCTGTATTCTAATTTTACTTTTTACAGCCAAAATGTTTGAATAGATATATTTTTAATTAATTTTTTGAGTCTATTGAAGAAAAACTATCTGAAAAACTAAAACCATGATCTTTCTTTCGTTTTTTGGGGGAGGGGGTATCTTAACGATGCTAAGGTGTTTTTCGGAGGGTGGGAGTAAAGGGGACTACTAACCCAACTACCTTGTCAAAGTTATTTTTTTGATATTTGATGGAGGGGAGCTCAGCAATGAACCTTTTACCAAGCGTTGTGAGCCGGTTTCGTGAACTGTCCAAAGCTAGAATCTGTACATTGATTGACAGTTCTCCGCATCGCGGGCAACTATAACAATTTCAAGCTGCTAATTGTTAAAGTGTCTACGTTTTTCTTAAAACGTTTCTCTTGTCTACATTTCTCTTAAAAAATCAGTAAGATATTTTGGCATTGCTTGTAAATTTTATTCACTTGCAATTCAGTATACATTTGAATACGTCATTTGGTTTATTCTAATGCAAATGAATAAATCTATGCAATATGCACACACATTGAAATATTTTTAAAATCTAATTGAATAGCAAAAAAGGAGATAAACTGTTGTCAGAACTTTCATACTTAACATAATTTCTGTATTATCAAAATATTTTAGGTACACGTCGCGCAAGAAATATTATGTAATCGGGTGAACTATGTGCTAGAATGTATCTGTATTTTCTTTGGTTTTGATCTTTCATCCCATCTATTAGTTAAAACCTTTGTATTTCAATAAAATACCAATCGGTAATACCACCCTATTTAGCTTTTGAAGAACGCCGATCAAAATTGAGACAATAGACTATAAATTCTTTTCTACCTTCTACAACTTGCTGCGAAAGAATACATTTCCAGGATAATACTTTACTATATGTCTTTAAGGAGAGACAAGAATCATGGACAACCAAAACAGTCTTATTTTAATTCAACTTGAAAAGTGCCCAAAATTATTTAATACGTAATATTTTTGATTAATTTCCATAGTCAATAATAACATAATCGACATAGTCAATAATAACATAATCGACATAGTCAATAATAACATAATCGACATAGTCACTAATAACATAACCGACATAGTCAATAATAACATAATCGACATAGTCAATAATTGCATATTTGTTATGAATTCCAATTTTTATTTTACATATACTTTATGTAATAAGTCTATGTTTGAGACTTAGGATTTTGAAATTATTAAATGGCAACTTTTGGTTAGTTACACTTTTTCAAATTCTATTGAATATTTTAATCTAAATTTGTCCATGATAATGAAAACACAAAAGATCTATCTAGTTCTGCTAAAATATTTCTTAATTTAGGAAAAATATTTTATGTGATATTTTATGTTGTGAAAAAGGACAATTTTTGTTTTTTCAAGATGAATTATTTTTTTAATATAATTTTTAAGGTATATTAGGTAAAAAAAAAAAAAGGTTAACTTTTTGAAATAGAGAGTTTATTTGCATTTGAAAAAAAAATTATGTAAATTTATTGCATATTTATTCTGAAAAGTGTATCTAACCAAAGATAGCCATATAATAATTTTAAAATTCAAAGTCCAAATGCAGGCTTATTACATAAAATATATAAAAAATAAAATAAAATTATCAGAGTAATAATCATAGAAAATATGTTATTATTGACTATGTCAAAAAATAATTTAAAAATATCGCATTTTAAACAATTTAAAGCACTTTGAAGTTGAATGAAAATATGACTTAATTTGGTTGTCCATGACTCTTGTCTCCCCTTAAATTTTTATGACAAAAATGTAGTTCCTCTAAATTAATAAGAATTGTGTTGTTCCATTTCCTTTATCGAATTATAATTGTTTCCCTCAATGCCTACAATATCATATCTGGATGTAAATATGCCATGATCATTACGTTGTCCCAACTTTTCGACATTAATTTTACTTTATGGTAGCATATTTTCCATTAATTATTGGCTTGAAAGGTTCCTTTTCTTTTTCATAATTCGGTTGTTTTTTGCATTTTTTCAGATTTCATAGCTCACGTTTACAAACTTTATCTAAATATTTTAATAATGTTTAACAAACTGTATCTTTATTAACTTTTCACTTTTAGTTTATAATATCAATGAACACAATGAATATTTTTAAATACTCGTATAAAAATATTTGGCTTCCCTTGCCACTAATGGCATGACAAAAAACGCAAGTTTTCTAATTTTACATATTGTCAATTTCTTGTCAAATGGGCAAATTTTAGCAAAATGTGAAAGTTGTTTCCAAAGCACAATTATTTACTCTTTCTAATCATACAAAAAGTTGGATGACCAAAAGTGATTTTTGTAAACTTTTTCAGTATTATATGTTTCAGTAGAAATTCGTGTGAAAAACTGAAGGTGCCTTAAAAAAAAAAAAAAAAAAAAAAAAAATTACAAATATATTGAACTCTTCTAAAATTATGTCCCCTTAGTTCTTATCCCTTAGTACATAAATTCATGTTTAAAACATACTTGAACTAGCATTAGAGTTTTTTCTCGCCTCGCCAATCCCTCTCCAATAAAGGTCAAGTTCATGCCCGCTCAGCACAGTAAAAAAAGAAAATTTATTCACCGGCAGATGTGAGACAAAATGCTCCGGATACATGTAAACACACCCAAGTAGTTGAAATCCGAAAAAGAACTAAGTATTCCCCCCCTTCCCCGGCCATTTTATTCGTGATTCTGACCCGCGACAGTATGGCTAATTAAATCTTGTTGAAAGTCCTCCAACAAAAGACGTTAATACATAAAATTAATAATATATTACCATTTAATTTCAGAATGATTATAATACGTCTTGTAACCTACATAATACGTGTTATTTTATTTTTAAATTATACCAAAATTGTTGTAATTGACTATTTTAAATACTCTACTTTATAAATCCAACTCTTAAAATGTTAACTAAAGTAATTTTTTTTAACAAATCAAAAAGTTTGAAAGAGAAGTAATTAAATTATACTAATTTACTTATACTGCTGAACATACTTAATGTGCAATTTTAATTCTTTTGAGAAACACATTATCAAACTGACTTCAATATATTTCTTTATCTCATCTGTCATTTACCTCATGTTAATATATAAACGCACATTTGTAGCATTTTTTAAAACTGTAATTATAATTATCATTAATAGATTTTGCAAAATTTCCCCAAAAAGATTGACCTTCAAATAGCACAAAAGTAAAAATATTTATTTAATCAAAATGACTTACACACGAAAAAAAAATCGAATAAAGTAATTTTACATCAAACGAACAATGTTTTACATCAAAGCGTCAATTTGATTTAAACTCACTTGCTCCAAGGAATTCTAGTGTTAAAATATCAAGCAGTTCTACGTAATCAAATTCATGTTTGAAAATAACAGCTGCCATTAAGTTGTGATTCTAATCAAATTCAGTGTTCAAATTGGACTGGCATTCAATCCCCAAATGAGGCCGATTTCAGTTCGCAACAAAGAAAAAATGGAATCGCCCTTGAGGCCGAAATTTGATCCCAAATGCTTCTGTCGGCCTCTTAGTATGCCAATGTCAAGTGGAAGAATCCCTTCCAACCTCGGAAATGAGATTCTATCTTATGGGTCCATCCTTAGGCGAAACTCACAAGAAGTGTTTAGTTACTAAAAGCCGGCCAATTCTCAAAGCTATCACTTTTCCCCGAAGCATCTCGAAAAAGGACACACTTCAAAATAACCACACCCAAAGACTCCTTCACCCAACTCTTCATCATTAGTTTATTAATGGAAATACTGAAATAATTACTTCGCTTGATTTTTATGCATAATTTAAAACAAATGCCTTTTAAAAAGAAAAAAATATCACATTTAATGCAAGTGAACTTTTAAATTATTCTATCTTTAAGTTTTATAAAAAGGAATTTCAATTTTATAAAAGTATACTTTATAAAACATTACAAAACTTGATTTGGATTCCCATGGAAATATTTTTTGCAAATATAATTAAATTAAACCTAGTTTCAATTGAGAAACAGAAAAATTTATATCCGAAACAAATTTATACTTGTTAAATAAATATTCCTTATAAAATAACAAAATAAAAAAAAATTCATGTAGAACGGTTATTTTGAAATAAAAGTTTCCTATTGAACAATAAAACGGACTTTCATATTTATATCTTTTACGTTAGACATTTTTTTTTAAATTTTCTAAGTCGAAGCCCTTAATGACTTCCTCTCCAAAAAAAAAAAGTCTTAAGTTTTCCTGCAAATTAGACGGCAAACCATTTAACAAAGGTATAATTATTCTGTCAGAGGTGTTATGCATTTCAAAGAGATAGGTTCTAGAATTAAAAGCTCAAAATGGAAAACTTTAAAGATTCGCAAGAAAAATATCTTCCATACGGGTCACAAAAACAATTATTTTAAATGAGGTTTACAGAAAAAATTGCTTAAAAAATTATTTTTATAAAAAAGGTATACGAGAAATATTGCAACCCCACGAGATATGCTCCATTTAATATACACTTAAAATCGAAGAGTTGTACGGAAAACCTTTTATGTCACAAAACATACATTTTTGAATTATTTGAGGCTTTATTAAATCCTTTATATTGATTCGATTTTGTGTGTGAGAGGGAGTGTATATTTGTGCCAGTCAGACAATTCTGCGGAGGCCTAATGAACCCACTTGCCGTCATCTAATCGGGCTGAAACTTGGCAGATAAATTCGATGACAATGCATTCTACCAAGTTTTGGGAGCTGTCACTATAAGGTCCCTTTTACACACGTTTCTATAATCATTTTGGAATACTAAGAAATACCATTTTTTCCGATCGTAGTTGAAACTCTTTTCTATTGCCAAAATTATTTTAATCAGAATTAATAAAAGATATTTGGAAGTGAATGCATAAGTTCATTTTTAAATAAATTTTGAAACGTAGTTTGCCGTATATTTTGCTGATAGAGATGTTTTTAAAATTAGGTGCACACACCAAAGCACATGCTGACTACAGAATCGGCGTTATGTCAATGAATTTAAAAATTGGCACTGCATATAAAGGATTTATATTAAAAACTTTTGTTTTCATGGGTTATATTATTTTAACTAAATAAGATAGCAGTATGAAATCAGTTTACAAAATAGACTATTACTACTTACAGGACAAATATATTTCCTCTTGAAAACATAAAGTTTTAACTAAAGTTTTTACACAAAAAAATTGAGGTATTTTCTCTACTATGAAAGAGAAGTGTTAAACAGTGAATTTGATTCTGTAGTTCGACAAATGAATATTTTCTGACTTACCGATTGATGTATAAAGAGGAGGTTAAAAGAATGGAGGGGGGGGGGGGGGAGGCTTCTAAGGGATTCATTTCATGATGTGTCCTTTGACCTCGCTACGCCTCTAGATGGGGATGCGGGAGTTATCACTAGACCATCAATCTTGCCCCGACATTTTTTGGGAATGGATTGGTTAAGCTGCGTCTATGTAAAGATAGAAGCATACACAGGGTTCCACCACCCCTCGTCAGAGTATATTTAGAAAATAGGGCTTTCACAAAATGTACCTTCTTTGAAAAGTTGCTTTGGAAAACATGTTTCCTGATTAAAAATCGATATTTCTTAAAATTTACATTATTCTTATTTAGTGCATAGCAATATTGTAACGAGCTGAAGTAAAACAAATCATTGCTTGAATACTATTTTTTTTTTTTTTTTTTATGAACAATTATAATTGAAGAAGCTTTATAGTTCGGAGTATGTAAAGACGTAATTAATCCACTCATCGCTGCGTGTTCATTTGCCACAACATCTGTTATGCTGGTCTTTCAATATCCTATCTAGATAGTGACAAATACTTTTTTTTTATATTAAAGCTATAAAGGTCAGAATAACAGAGTAATATAAGTGTTACCCGCAGCGAAAACTAAAATTCTGACTAAATTCTCATAACTACAAAATATATAATTTCATTAAGTTAATTAATATTTATAATTTTTTTTTAGTACTATTGCACTTATCATTAACAAAGAAAAACATTTATCAATCAGAGAGTACTAAATTTTCTTTATTTTGAATACGACTTTCTGCTCAACTCTCTGTAAAACAATTCAAACGTGTATCGGCATAATGACAGAATTTTTTTTAAATTCACAATGGCAATTTAAGCTCAAAGAATTTCCTAAAAACTATTTTCTCATATATCTTAGTCTATAATTTTAATTGTTAAACTTTATTAGAATTGTTACAATTTACTGAGGTAAAAACACTAAAAGTAAGTTTTGTTTGTAATGGGCATTTCATTCGTAAAATATTGTATATGTAGCAATTCCAACTTCGTAGTTCTTCATTTCTCATTGGTGACTCATTATGTCCGATAACTTTTTCGTAAGCAACGATTTCACTTAACAGTATTCAGAATTTGTAATCTCAGTTGTTACGAATTGGCAACAGGTAAATTATTAATTTATTTTTGAGTTGTAGTGTTGAAAAACATCTAAATAATTTAATGAAACTTAATATAATATCATCACTGAGAACTTTCTGTTAATGTGATTTATGCAAGTCTTGCAAAAATAATTAAAACAGGTTCATTCAATTAGAATGCTTTTCAAATAGGAATATGTGGTGGCTGGTTTATCAACTTAATTTTTAAACAAAAACATTTATTATACTTTGATCCAAAAAGAACTACAATGTAAAAAAGTTTGTTCTGTGTTTAATAAAGGCATTTTGGGCTGCTTGGTAATAAATCACAGAACAAGGTTTTAGTTAACAAAATAAGTGGTATATCACGTGTTAAGTTTGAAATTAAATATCGAATAACAATACGAATTTTTAGATGATTCATCGCAAATTTACAAAATGATTTTAAACATAAACGCCATCATCGCCTAATCAATTTTTCAAACTCTAACACTGCTTGAATGAAAATGCAATTGAGCATTTAAATTTCTAAAAAAATTATCATTTGTTGGAGTATTTTAAAATGAACTTCTATAATTAATATTAAAAATGGAAATAATACTAATAAACTCATATGACCTTATCAAGTCAAGAGCACAACGTTGCTCATGCTCTGGATTAATTTTCTGATTTACTGGCCAGATATAAATTTTTCTTAACAGAATCTAAGTGATGTTTAATAAGGGATTGAAGACAGGACTATAAAGGATAATAAGGCAAATGTTCAGAGTCGAATGATGCATCCAGTGGGCGCTCACTCAAAGAGTTGCCACCGAACCGTTTCATCAGAGCTCTATTATGGTTGATTGTTTTCAGATTATCTGGCGCCGTTAGCAACACGAGGGCTGTAATGCGCCGAAGCATTCGTCATTAGACAAGCCAACATACATTTACAAACACCCACGGGACTCTAACCCACAGAGCTCTATTATGAAATTCAATTACAGAAAGGTTATTGAAGAAAAGCTTGTTTTGGCGAGGAATTTCAATTTGATAACGTTGCGTACTCAATTGGGGTAGAGAAACTGATTGTTTAAAAGCAAGAAAATCCCTTATGAATTTATTGAATGCAATTCAAATTATACTCTGGACCAAAAAAGACATTTCTTAAATAGTGTGCCAATTTGGGTCCCGAATTTTTTGTTTCTGAACCAGTTTGGGTTTACCAGAATAACAAGACAGGTGCGTAACCAGGGGGAGTGATATGGGAATATATTCCCACTCGAATTTTTTTCTTTTTGCAATAAGAATGTAAAAATCAAAAGAATTTTGTGGTAAATTTATCTTAAATATTTTTTTTTTTATTTCTAAACACGTAGAAAAAAAATAATTTCTTCCTTGATTACAAAATACACGAGGCTTGATTGTTATTATTTGTTGTTGACTTATAATTTTATATCACCTCCCGAAAAAAAATCTCTGGCTATGCCCCTGTATCAAGACGTGTAAATAGATCAAGTTTTAAAAATAGTTGATAGTGATGCAATTAAGAAAGTAATAATAAAAAAAAATTAAAAAATCAGTTCCTTTTCAAAAACCATAAAATTTTTAATTTACAACTGCAATGTAGATAGTTTTAGCTTCGCAATAAATCTACAAATTTAAAGCGTAATCTCATTAATACGTATTGTTAACTTAATGTCATCATATTTTAATCATATTTAAATGACCATTTTACGAGAATACTTATTAAAAAGAACTTGGATAATCTGAGTAAGCACCATACTTTTACCCGGTCATCCATGTGTTAATACGACTGCAAAAAAAAAAACCTGTCTGCATGACGAAAGAGTGCATTAGTACATATCGCACACCCGCACCGGTGCAAACAAATAACTATTACTGGACACAATCAGTAGACCACAAAAGTGCATCCGGTAGGTAAACGAATTCTCCTCTTTTAATTATTGTCGTTAGGATAGTGACGCAGCGTGATGTATCACCTCCATTAATCCGTCCTTCAAAATGAATCCGGAAATTTGAAAAAACTCATTTCGGGAGACTTTCTTCCATATCTCCAGACATGTTGTCAGAGCTATACACAAATCACGCCAATCATTTATTACTCCTTAAACCGGAGTCCCCAACTTAGTGAAATTCGCTTCTGAACTTGGGTTCCCAGAATCGATCAAGATTTAGACAGACGCTGTTCTGCGGCCAAGTTTCACAAGATCCCGCTTTAGAGACCTCAAGGACTGTTTGAAATGGGCTTGCTTGCGGTATAACATTTAATTAGATTTACAAGGGGGAAATTTGCCTTGATGTTACTTGTAACACTATAATATTTGTTACTTGTAACACTATGCTATTCTGAAGGCAAGTTGAAAATTCAGTTGGCACTAACTCCTTTTTTTTCTATCTTTCAAAGTTATGGCAATACCATATGCGTATGATCAGAAATAATCTATTGATTGTTCATATAACCTACTACGAATGTTTTATTTGTTCAAAAAGAATATTTTTAATGAGTGGATTTTGTTGATATCGACACCATAGTTTTAAATTAAATAATTAGAAAGCAAGGAAGCAAATGGATCAATTTAAATTTTTTTTTTTTTTTTTTTTTTTAAATATGACATGTTATACCACTAATTAAATTTAAGATTTGTTCAATCGAAACTCACTCTATATTAGTTGTAAACTTGTTTTTTAATCAAAATAATTTTAAGACCAGCCGTAATAGCGTAAAAATCCTGTTGGTTTAAATTAGACTATTATTTTTGGAAAAGAAGGTAAACTTTTCTCTTTTATATTAATAGTAAATAATACAATTAGTGTATTTTATGCTGTTAAATTTGATTTGTTTCTGTTCAAAATTCAATCCTTGTAATTCAGACTTTATTTCAATCATGAGCTATTGAAAGATATTTGAAGAATATACAAGTGCCATTGCTTCGTAGCAATCGCCAACTATTTGTTTAAGATAGAGAACTAAAAACTATGTTACTTCTATTAATAATCAATCTAAGTTATTTATTAAAGGATATCCAGCAGTCAGAGATATCACTAGTGGGTTAGAATATAAAACGATTTGCATAATTCCTCGTGTTGAGACAAAGAATGATGCAATAAATTCTAATATTTCATTATACTGTTTACCAAACGATTTAACTTCCATTATTCATTGTTATTAATTGATTATAAATTATTGTAGTTTAAAGCATTTTACAATACAACTTTTTTATTTACATATAGAATATTTTAAAATTTATCATTCACATAAATTGTAATGTTCTTTAAATTTGGAAAAGCTACTTTTACTTTTTACTAAGGCTTATCATCTAATGCATATTTCAATTTGGAACAGACAAAAAAAAATGGTCACCTTCTTATGTTTATGAATATCGCGTTACGTGTGTGAACTGTGTGATTATTTAGATTGAATGTATAAAATCGAAATATTTCAAATCTGGAATAACTGTATGTTTTGTTGATAATAAGGCATGTTTTAATATTAAATTTAGTTATTTTCAACAAAGTTTTTTGTTTTGCTTATATTTTAGCCAAGGATTTAACAAGAATTTCAACGGTGCTGAAGTCTACCGTCGGATTTTTTAATTTAAAAAAAAATCTTTCCCAAAAGCAGCAATTGATTCTCTTTTGAAAAGGAGTTTTAAGCTACCAATTGTAAATTCAAAATTTCAAATTAGAATAATAAAGCTCACGTATTCAGTTACACGTATTCAGTATCTTAAACAAAGTTGAGTTTTTACTTTGAAGCCCATAAAACAATATTCATTGGACGCACCCTTTCAAACCATGTTAAAATTACTTCCTTATACAAAACTACTAGATGTGTTCATCTCCAAAAATACAGTATTAATGACTGGATGATTTATCTAATAAATTAGACTACATATTAGTTCCTTGTGAAGCAGATATTTCCCTTGAGTGGAGGACGTCAAGTGTTAATGAAGTGAGTGTGATCCGTGACGAAACACCGATCCCTGATAAGTTTGCAACTACAGGACAAATCCTAGAAAAGAAAGCGAATGAAGAAAGTGGAGGGACAAACAGGGAGGGTTATTAATCATCATGATAACTTGAAATGAAATAGACCGACAGCCACTGACATATTGTGAACCGTAATAATTAATCACGCTGTTTGATCGAAGGGACCATTTGCATGTTGAGTTTCAGATACCACAATTCCGCTTCTGTTGCTTACCAAACATATTGCAAAACTAAAATCATTCAAAATATAATCAGTCAATATCTATCATTACCTAATTTCTATTTTTCTCGATGAATATGAATTCATCTGAAATTCAATAAATATGTAAAAAGATGCGAAGCAAAAATATATTTTATATTAATAACATGTATATAAATACATGTACTCTAGGCCTTAATCTCAAGGGTATTATTTTAATTGGCCAGGAATGTGGTCCGGTGTCCGTTCCCACTTAATGTTTGGGCATGCGCAGGAAAGTCATTGTGTAGGCATGCGCCTACTTGTATAAACAGAGATGTATGTTGATGTTGTTCAGTTGTATTGATGCCTCGATGTCTTATAAAACTAAAAAGAAAAAAATTGGAATGGGCTTGGGCTTAAGGCCCAGGGTAAACTGTTACATTGGCCAAAAACTGATTATTTTTTATTATATATTTACATCTATCATGTTATTAATATTACTATCGTATTATTATATCATATGATTCTTTGGTTATTTTATTTTTATTGCGCAAAAGCAACACTAAGCCATGCTACTCCAATATATATCATATGATAAAAATCTTAAGATTATCGTTAAAAATAAAGTTATTTAGTATGGAATTTACACTGATTTACTGCTTATTGTACAATTTTGGCTAAAGTACGCGTGTGTGTTTAAAATATACTTTACAATATATACTTTGTTTAAACTTTATTGATAAGGGATTTTTGAAAATGAAATACAAAATATGAAATGTTCCATTGAAAATATTTTTCTGAACAGAAGTAAGTAACCGAGTTTTAAAGAAATATATCCGAATAAAATGAAACACACATTCATAATAAATATAATCGAATGAGGTTTGAACTAAAATTTTAAATTAGTGAAAAGAACTTTCGATAAATATTTGAAATCGGTATTTGGAAAGATCTTTAGATGCTACATTTTACGGTTTCGGTTTTAATTTTTACCGCAAAATGACTACTTCCTTGAAAAGAAAAGACATGCACCATGCACCTTGTAAAATGTGTTGATTGACCTTTCCGATGTAAGAGGTTATCTTCACTTGTTGACTTCCAAAAAGTTCATTGATGTTATGATTTGGTAATTTTACATATTTGGGTATATGTATGGAATGGGTAAAGTTTTAATACATCGTTGAATTTGTTAAGTCTTCGAATGTTCAATGCTATACGAGATATTTTAAAATAAGATTTACGGTTTGTGCATGAACCACAACAGTTCTGAAACACACTATTATGGATATGGCCACTAACAAGTGTAGTTCTTACGGAGCATCACAAATCATTTTAACGTGCCACGATTACGAATTTCGAAAAGTTTTGGCACTTTTATTGGGAATTCATTTGATGGTTTGAAATGTTTTGACCATCAACGGCTTTTGTTTTAGTATTTATTGATTTTTCGCTATCATTTAATTTTCAATCAATTCATTTCAAAGAAAAATATAATCTTGTCCATAAAAATTAACGCAATTGAGTGTTTACGTTAGACTTTTGTATTAAGTGGGAAGCAAAAAAGATTTATCTAAATAAATGGGAAAGAGGGTAAGTTATCTTCACTAGTCATATTACTGTAAAAAATAAGTGTTTTGCAAAAATTCAAATTTGAAGGTGAAAATCTAAAGTTAAAAAAAAACATTCATTTCAAAACTTGAAAACCAAGTTGTTGCCTTTAACTTTTTAATTTCAACTTTATCCTTTACAATTTTAATTTGAAATAAGATTGGACGTATTATCCTCTTACAAACTATTTCTGACGAGGTACATTTCTTTCAATTATAAATATCATCTGCAATAACTATAAACAACTAGAATTTAAGTATATTTAAACAACAAAAGTATACTTGCATTGTTACAAATGATAATAGAGGCCTTTTTTGTTAAGATCATTGCTTCAAAGATAGCATCAGAGATATTTATTATAACATGCGGTGCACATTCAAATGTTACTTTTGACATATCTGAATTAAAAAGTAAGTTTTCCTTAGAAATGTTAAAGGGTTCATATCTTGTTCTTTTTTAACGGTAAATTTGATTTTTTAATAGAGGGTCTGAGAATCTAATCGATTTAGCCAATTTTTAAAAAATATGTAAACAATGTATTAAACTATGGATTTTATTGTCCTTCGACAAAAAAAACAAGAATAAGAAAACCCAAGAATAATGGAGTCTATCAGGCGCGTAGGCAGGGGGTGGGATATGGGGATATATCCCCTCCCGGAATTTTTCTGTTTGCTACTAGAGCACCCAAATCCAAGGATTTTTTGTTTGTTTAATATGATAAATTTATTTTAAATAAAAAACATAGGTAAAAAAAAGCACCTGTTATCTTGATAACTAAATGCGGCGTTTATAACAAAAAGAACTGTTACGATTTCTTGACTTAGAATATCATATCTCCTCCCGAAAAAAATCTCTGGCTACGCCCTTGCTGAGGGGAAGTCCTAGGGAGGATGCCAAAAGGAGCTCCCAAGGAGAAACATCTCAAGGAGTTCACTGGGAAGCCTATCCTAGGGAGTGCATCCCTGGGAGGAGCATCTTAATTCGTTCCCTGGGAAGTTCATCCCTGAGAGGAACATCGTGTCACGTTCCATGAGACGAACCCTAGGATTTAATATTTTTTTTTTTTTTTTTTTTTTTTTTTTGTAGCATTTTAAGTGATATCTGAAGACCAGTATCTCAGTGGTAGCGCATTGCGCTTTCACGCCACAGGTCCGTGGTTCGATCCCCGGACTGGACAAGGTTGACTCAGCCTTTCATCCCTTAAGTGGGTCGATTAAATGAGTACCAACTTGGGAACTAAACACTGAGATTTCGCGTGACCGGAACATTGCTATATGGCAACCCGTTACCCACGTTCAAATTAGTTGGTTTGGGCACGGCAGGCCAAGGCTCCCCACGGGGCTGTTGCTCTACTGAGTTTAGTTTAGCTTAAATGGTATCTCAAGTGGGACTCTACTTTCATAAAGTATTTTAAAAATCGACGCTAAATTATCATGAACACTGTAGTTGCATCCAAATTTCTTAATTGCGTTTATAAATTGCGTATTTAAAGCAAGGAAAATCAATAATCTGGATGGTAGCAATTGATTTAAATACAAAACTCGACGATTTAGAACAGCGGCGATACATGCATCTTGATAACTAAATGCGGCGTTTATAACAAAAAGAACTGTTATGATTTGTTGACTTAAAATGTCATATCCCCTCCCGAAAGAAATCTCTGACTACGCCCGTGGAGTCTATTCCTTTTCCGGAGGCAAGGTTTACTGAATGATCAAAAACAGAAATTCTGTATTGTATAATTTTTGTTTTTAGTTTGCCTAATCCTATACAGAGAAAATTATTTTTATTCTATACAAAAAAAAACGCGTTTTTTTTTTTAAGAAATAGACAATTTTTTTTATTTTCAAACAGTCTACAGAAAAAAGTGGTCACTTTTAATAAGGCAATTGACCTTTAATTGTTGATAACGTGGCTTTTCGATCTTATTATCTTTTTTCATGTGTTTGTGTTCTAATTAAAAATGTTAAAAAAAAAGTTATTTTCTTTAGAACAGTCAGAGGACACATTTTCTTGCGACCCATAAATCACCATTCATTAATTTAACATCAGTTAACAATTATGTGAATACACATAATGTGAGGAATAAGGAAATTTGAATCTCCTTGAAAGTGAAAAAGAAGCTCATTTGCAAAAAAAAAAAAAAAAAAAAAAAAAACTATCGTCTACAATAAGGAATCACTCGTAATACATGCAGATTAAAGTTTGCAAAATTTGCTACAATTACTTAAACACTAATAAATATACTATGGACGACACTTTTCTTTAACTGTCCATATTACCAAACAGCATGCTTACTTATTTTTTATTTAGTAAAGAAAAGGCTTACCAACTCGTATATAACATGGAATAAAATCATGGTGGCCATTAATTGAATCCTTCCTCAGAGCAAGGATGAGGGCCACATTAACCACATATAGCGTTATTTTCTCTCAACGTAATTGTTGGTAATCCAATGTGATTCCTCTCTTCATCCCACTCCTACTCTCCGTGTTGATGACTTCAGCCCATTATCTGAGTACTGAATCCTGTTTTTACCGTCCACCTTTGTTCGACTGTAAGAACTGTCCGAAACACTCATGAAAGAAACTATCCTTCAAAGTATAACGTAAAGTATCAATCAAAAACTTCTGAAACTAATAGTTATTGTATTAATTTGACTTCGAGTCCTGCCGTAAATCGTTGACTGTTTTTGTAGGTTGTATATTTCCGAAGACATGGTACGGAACTCTAATTGTGGTGAACCACTGGCCCCACTGATAGAACAATTAGCAAATGTGCGTACTCTAATACACGAACTTCTGATAACACAAAGGTTTCTTCAAAACGTCATACTGGGGAAAGCATTTCAGCAGGAGTGATTTCCCCAAAACCTTCAATTTCTTCTGTGTCCGAAATTTTCTTAATCTTCAATCGGCGATTCGTGGCTGAGGTAAAACACTTGTAAAAGAAAATAGTTTCCCAATAGTACTTTATCCCCCTTAATACCGTCATCATAGCAAAAACATTATGTAAATGCAGAAAAAAAATAGCTGTTATTTGTACAACCAACATTTTATACGACTCAGATTGGCATATTCCTAAAGTTACGTCCAGCGACCTCAATCGTGAAAATGTGCACTAATTGTCTTTATTTGCCAAACAAATTAACCTTTCATGTGAACTTTTCGCCATTACATTGAAATATACCAATTCTTCAATTTTTATGAATTTTTCAACTACTTACTTATGGGATGCTCTGTGTTATAATCTTTTCAATTAATTATATGGTATGCACTGTTGTATTTAATACATTTCAATATTCTCTACAAAATGAGGTCTTGGCTTATATTTAAAGATACAAAAGTTTTTTTTTTTTTTTTTTATAAGCAGGATAACAGTAGTGGATAATTTATGTTATAAGAATTTGAATACCGTTATTTATGATGTATGTTATCTAGTTTTCTTTCCCAAGCATTTTGTAAAGAGCATATAAGTGTAGCATAGCAACCAAAAATTATCAGTCTACAGTTACTCAATAAGTGCAAATCATGTCCCTAAAAATAGTACACAATAAAAAAAATATTTTAAATTGCAATTAAAATATACGCATTAAGATTTTGAAATGCAATAGTCACATAGTAGTACACACTCCAATGAAAAGTTACTAAGATGAAAAAAAGAAAAAAATAACCCCTGAAAACAAAGTTTTTGCTATACATACTTAATACGCATTGCCAACTTTTACATGTAATTGCAACTTATTAAAATGATTTTGAGCTCAGATAGAGTTTCGTAGTGTTTGACCACTACTAAGAAAATATCCATTCCGGGTAACTGCGTTTTTCCCCCTCCAAAACTTGATCAAATGCAATATCATGGACAACACGTCCGTCTGCCGAATTTCAGCTTGATTGGATAATGGGGATTGATTGCCCCTCCGAAGAAACCGATAAACAAAATCGAAATTAATATAATGGATTTAATAAATTGTGTTTTATATTGTTTTCATGCCTTAGAAACTCGTATGCTATGTTGCCTGTAAAGTACTTAAATGTTTCTATGAAAACCTTTTGACTTTTTTAAAAATACTTTTTAAAACAAAACAATATGAAAACAGAGTATTAAAATTACGAAAAGAGAAAAGCGTAACTTTGAATTTGAAAAACTCAAGTTATTTACTGAAATGTAAGGTACTTATTCAAAAAGTAAGTTTGAGAAACCATTTAATTAAAAAAAAAAAAACGTATGTTTTTACAGGTGAATAATAACGAAGTGTTTAGATTTCTTTTAAAAATTTCTAGATTTTTCTGAAAACCAGATAAACTGCGAAAATACAATAGCAACTTTACCTAAAAAGAATACTGATCCACTTTATTTTATTAATGAACTTTGGCCAACCTAATAGCTGTGGGATTATCACTCTGGCCTCACATGCCTAAGGTGCCGTCCTAGGTTAGGCATAGATGTTCATTGTGGTTCGGAATCCACGTAAAGCTGTAGGTCCCGGCCTTTGTTTTAAGCGACTATAATATTTTCCGCAACAAGTGATTGCCCTTTTAATAATAAAAAAAAAAAAAACTTCTATTAAACGGAATAAATGCTCCCTCCCTAAGTAAAGATGTAAACAAAAAAATTCTCAAGTGTAAGAAAACCCTCTTTACTGACAATAGTTTCTTTATTTAAAAAAATTTAAATTATTAAATGTACCATTTCTTATAAATAAACATGGGGAAATATTCCCTTGGTCATAGCTGTAAATACAAAAGAGGAATGAAAATCGTGTATAAATATGCAAAATTAAATTATTTCAACTTTTTGTAACCAGTGATTGAAAAAAGTATGAAAATATTTAACTTTCCACTGATTTTTCCCACATCAGTTTGTTTAAACTTGAAGTATACTTGTTTATTAATATAATTAAAAAAAAAAGTATTATTGCTACGAATGGTATTTGATGGAGTAAAATAATCACTACCTTTAAGTCTTGGTCCTGAAAGGGTTGGACAAAACAAGAAAATGATGTATTATTTAATGAATTTGAAATGTTTCTTAAATAATAAAAATTTATTCGAGTAATCGAACTACACAAATTAAAGTACGTTATAACAATGACAGCGCGTTACTGTTTTATTACTTTGAAAATAAATCAAAATGAATTACGAAAGTATTGTTTTTGTTCCCCCATCCTCTACATATTAACGCCAAGCAATCTATCTGACAAGCAACTGCTGACATTTTTATGTGGATACTTCTTTTCGCATTGTTGCAACAATATCCGTTGTACGTCTTTGTATAACACTTGGTGCAGCTGTATTCTATGTAAAGTGGACGCAGCTTTATCTATAAAAAAAAGCCAACAAGAAAAACTGTCTGTTATCAACGATACGTGATCCATTAAGCAAATTTAAAATCGCAACGGAAATGCACCCTAAGTTTGGCAAACAATGCTTCGTTAGGTTCGAAATCGAGAATTGAATTGCAAATAGCCTTGTAACATTGGAGTGAAGATACGATAAGGAGCCTGTTGCTTCAATGGAGTTCGCCACAAATCACTCGGAGTGTCGCAGTGACAGGTGGTCCATTTGGTCTTCCTCAAGGCAATTAATGACTGCTTTATCGGGACGGCGGAGGTTATATCTCACAGTAATGGCAAAGCATCCTTTACTTTTATCGTGTTAAAACACGACTCCTCGCGTGTGGGCTATTTTTTCTCCAAAACTAAGTTCATTTTATTCTTGTATAATAGATAATAGTTTAGTTTTAAAGTAACATGAGAAATTGGCATTTCAATCAGTAAAAAATTAAAATTCAAAAAGAGAAAAATATTATTGTCCCTTCGACTATACTAAGTCTAATAGTGAAATTACTGCAGTATAGACGACATTTGCTGAGGTTGTTTCATGCTAATAGTGAACAAACATGCTTTATTTTATCTTGTATTATAAACATTGCATGTTTGTAGGCAACTTTTAACAAGCTAAGTAATGTACATGCAAAACCAAAATAAGGTGATTCACATGTAAGTATCGTTACAAAATTTGGCCATACAAACAAAATTTGTTTTATGTTTAATTGTTTTTACCCTACATTTGTCTGGTTAATATTTAATAGTCAAGTAACTAAGTATGAAATTAAAACTTTATTATAAAGCTTACAAGTAATATCAAACTAATGCTTGATTATATGCATTTCTATGCAAATATTATATTTGTTAAATTCTTATCTAAAATCGTAAGTAGTAATTTATAAAACTCTAATCTAATACATTTCTCTTGTTATGCATTTGATGAATAAGGGATTTTAATTTTATGAAACTGATACTAAGAAAACTCTAAGATTCAAATGTAATAAACATCTCCTTGATTAATTGTTGATATCAATTATAATTTAATCGTTTCTTACGACCAAAGATTGATTATTGTCATATCAAAGAATGTGTTCGTTCAATGTATTATACTCTGTTTCAATAAACCGACATCACATCATTGATAATGAACTTTCTCATCAACTTTGAAGACTAATTATCCAACTGAATAAGCAATCAATTGAATCTATTCGTTCTTTCCAATCAGATTATTTCTTGCTACCTCGCTAAAGGAATGTGTTCTACTATTCTTCAATCAACCAATCATTGATCCTGAACTTTCTAATCAATTTTGAAGGCCAGCCATTCAACTGTTTAGGTAATCAATTACAATTTCATCTCTTTCTGAACAGATTGTTTCTTGATACGCCTCTTTAAAGGATGTATTCTTCAGATCAATTCATGATTGATGTCAAATGAAAACGATTCTCCACTCCATGGGTGGTAGTCAACATTAGCACCACAGTTAATCAAAGATGGATTATATGAAAGCTTTAATGATTTTAAGAGACTTCTTTCGATCTTGGATTCATATTCGAGATTTTTCAGATGGAACTCAATAGGTCAGTGAGTAATTATTCTGTGATTTACCGTTTAAAAAATTAACCAATAAAGACAGTCTTTACAACAAATACTTTTTATGCATTGCCATGTTTTATATAAGGTAAGTGACCCAAATATGGACATTACTGTAAAAATGTTTATTTCATAATTTTGAATGTAGATGACAGTATATACCAGTCAAGCAATGTTAATGAGGCGAAGTGAAGGAATCTTCCGTTTTTTGCAATTCAATGCGACGCGACGTAGCAAAGCAACGATGTGATATTGCATGCGGCAAAAATTATTCATATAAAGTTTATTAATAAGCGTGTCTTTTTATTTAATGTGATCCTGCCTTGATCATTAATCCCTTTTGAGATAATTAAGGTGAGTTCTTTATCTTTCAAATAGCCTTGAAGTGAATTTTGAAATTTTGTCCATGACAGTCTATTTTCATTAAGATTCATAATTTTGAAGGGTTGCACACTGCACATATTTGGTGCAATTATTCCAAATATAGGTTCTCAACATGGGCACTGTTTATTATTGCAACAATCTTTTTTCTTAACTCGATTCTCATTTTTTCCCCCTGTTACCCCTTGTAAGGAGGCCAATTTTCAGATTTTTATCTGCAGAAAAAAAATAGAATAGTTAAAATGCTTAGGGGTGCACATATTTGAGTCGCTTACCTTACAATTGTAATTGGTTGAAGTGATTTTGAACTCGGATCGAGTTTTCATAGTGTACTACTAAAAACATTTTCATTGTGTATCACTACTAAAAACAATGATTCCGTGCAATTGAGAAATTATTTTTGACTCCCCCTCCAAACTTGATAAAATGTATTATCATCGACAACGAGTCTATCCCCCAAGTTCCAGCTTGATTGGATGACGGCCAGTGGGCTAAATTACCCTCCCTAGATTCTGGCAGCCACACAAAACTTTACTTAAATAAATTGAAGTTAATATAAAAGATTTCAAAACTAGACGAGATAACAGTCGAATACCGTACAGATAGTTGATTAAAATCTCTGAATAGATCAAAATAAAGGTGGAAGGAAAAGTAATTTAATGTCAATGATAAATGCGATAATGTAATTAATACTATTTCTAAATAGTTATAATTTTCCCTATACAAGTGAATTCCTTAGAAATTATTAAAGTAAAAATGGGTGGGGGACAATTGAAGATAAAACGTAGCATATGAGTTTCCAATATTTTTTTGATTATTTAATTACAAACATTTCAAATGTAAAATATTATAAGTATTCGAATTGTAAGACTTATCATCAAGTAGAAATTTATCCATTATGTACGATTATTTGAACTTCTAATAAAATGCAGTGAAACATTTTAAAGCTATACATACTCAAACTTTAAACGAATTCTTATTAAATTATTTATTGTGGATCCGCCTATGAACATTTATTCGTGACAACATTTATTCAACCCAACTCACCCAATAAACAAATTGATTTTCAGTTACAATAATTACAAAGATATAGAGTGAACGTCAAAATCTAATTTTTTTTTTTTTTTTTTTTTTTTTTTTTTTTTTTAAGTTTTGATGCCAAGTTTTTTTTGCATACAATTGCTACAACTTTTTAAATTTTTGATAGTAAAAACTTATATAAAATGCATATTAAACTGATTCCCAGAAACCACCTTCCCTATACAAAAAGAAAAATTTCTTATTTAATAACTAATTCTAAAGCATGCTGAAACTCATTCTAGTAAAAGTAAACTCTTTTGAAGTAGATAAAAACGACCCTTGATAGTACTAGAACAAGTGATACAGGCCTGTCAATTGAGATTCACGAGTTCAACCACCTATTCCTGACTAACATTTACTACTTTTGAATAATCTTCCGATTACGAAACATATTTTCGAATCAGTACTTGTAGCGTCTCCAAAAGCATACTATTATTTTACACCTTAAAAGCTGCGAAACGCTATAATTGCCCTAATCCCAAATGAAACGAACGTACACTTTTTCTTTTTTGCCCTTGATAATACTAGAACAAGTGATACCTGTCAATTGAGATCATACACGAGTTTAACCATCCATCCCTGACTAACATTTACTACTTTTAAATAATCTTCCGATTACAAAATATATTTTGGAATCTCTAAAGCATACTACTCTTTTACACCTTAAATGCCGTGAAACGCTTTAAATGCAGATCCCAAATGAAACGATTGTTCACTTTTTCCCTTTGGCACTTGATAGTACTAGAACAAGCGATACACGCCTGTCATTTGAGGTTATACACGAGTTTAACCACCCATTCCTGACTGCCATTTACTAGTACTTTTGAATATTCTTCCGATTACGAAACATTTTCAATCTCAAGCACCAAAGCATACTATTCTTTTACACCTTAAACGCTGTGAAACGCTATGAATGCACTAATCCCAAATGAAACGATCGTACACTTTTTCCCACATAAATCATTCGATTAACGCTCGCTCGGGTTGTAGACAAGACACCATTAATAAGTAGGAATGGCTGCCCATCGAAAGTCCATTAAAAAACACTTTCCACCCATTTGGCTGCTCTTTAATAATGACGCCACGCGAGGAATATATTTTTCCAATAAAACTTCCGCGGATTTTTTTTTCTTACCATTCCCTTCTCTTTTTTTTTGCGTCTTACCTTTGCTCTATTGTGAGGTTGAGCTTTTGTTTGACTCGGTGGCGGCTGACATGTCTTCTTCAAAGAGGAGATGGATGGTATGACGGAGATTCTTCAGCTGTTAACTCGGGGAGAAATGTATACAATTTGCAATTCTGCATGTTAATTTATCACTAAGCTGTTGATTTTATTTTTATCTAGAGAGTGGAGGAGAATGTTTTAGTCTCGAAGGACGTCTCATGTCAACGTTTTACGTTGGATTTTATTCAAATGCTTTCCAAATCATATGTGAGGGTTTAATATAAAAGTTGAATTTTAATTGTATAAACCCATTAATGACGGTTGGTAAAAAAAATTTCAATCGAAATTTTAAGTTGGTTTTGCTACTAAATTGCGATTGTGGTTCCATTTAGTGTTTTTTAAAGGTTGGTTGTTTTCAGATTATCTGGCGCCGTCAGCAACACGAGGGCTATAATGCGCCGAAAATTCGTCATTAGACAAGCCAACATACATTTACAAATACCCATGCCTAACACGGGACTCGAACCCGCAACCTCACGTTCTAGAAGCTAGCACGCTAACCACTATACCGTATGGTCGGCAGTGTTTTTTAAAAATCATAAAAATAATTTTCCAAAAAAAATCTGAAATTCAAAATATATTTTAAATGATTTAAATAAACAAGATATAGGATAAAAAAAAATCATTGTTTTTAACTATTTCAAAGTCGTCTTTAATAGGTTAAGTTGAAAAAAATTTAGCTTTGGCGCGTTGAATGTCACTAACTTCTTATTATTTATTATGACCATTACTAATTATTATAACAATGTTACTGCCGACCAAACGGTATAGTGGTTAGCGTGCTAACTTCTGGACCGCGAGGTTACGTGTTCGAGTCCCGTGTAGGCATGGGTGTTTGTAAATGTATGCTGGCTTGTCAAATGATGAATGTTTCGGCGCATTATAGCCCTCGTGTTGCTGACGGCGCCAGATAATCTGAATACAACCAAATATTATAACAATGTTACTAATTTACATAAAATCTTAAAAGTGATGGCTATAGTAAAAATAGTCATATCTAAATATTAACGTTGTAATGCAGAGTGTAAAATATATATATATATATATATATATATATATATATATATATATATATATATATATACTTTTATTAAAAGTAGAACACGTCATGGAATACATATTACAAATTTTCAACGTTTTACTCAGTTAACTCATAAAATGCATCTTAACAAAATTATCATTTAACTTAATTCTATCCTAATAAATTATTGTATTATTTAATCATCCTTAACTGTAATATTTGTTAACTTCAAATATTTCTTTATAATTAATATGATAGGAGATATGAAAAAGAAATGTAAAAATAAAATCCGATCTTATATTTTTTTAAATTTTAAAAAATACATTTAAGATTAAAAAATCCACGCCCTGTATTAAGGAAAGTATGCTATAAATCTATATTCAAAGTCACATATTGGATAGAGAGTTTTAGAAAAAGACGTATTTCTAATTGGACGTTTTGAGAACACGGCATTTGAAATATACATATTGAATTCCCTGAAAATTGTTACGGTAAATGTCTTAAGTACTTCTAATAAACGTTTATAAAAAGCATGTGATACATCACTACTTTTTTATTTTATTAAAAAAAAAACTTAAATTAGATTCCAAAAAAATCTGCAGATTTCTAGTAAATAACAAAAAAGTTAAATGGAATTTTGATTTCTTATTATTAAAATCAGATAATAATAGTTTACTTCTACTTAAAACTTAAGACGTGGATACGGATAGTTTTACGATTATTTTCAATGGAAGTTAGTTGGTTTATTTAAACATTATTTTCCGCAAAATCTAGGATAAGGCTGCATCGAACCATATTTAAAAGTGTAGGATATCAGAAAAAATTGTATTCCTTGTAAGTTTTAAGCCACAAAATGGCATGTCGAAGAGGGTAAAAACTCTTCCCAACAATTTTAACAAGGCAATGTGTTTCAATCAACATCAAATTAAATTGAGAAAAGTAGAATAACTTTATTTGAAACATGAATATGAATCAGAAGTTATTTAAAAAAATAAGGAAATATTTAATATCTTTAAAGTAATCATTCTTTTATACTTTTTTTTATGAACGTTTAACGTCAAACCAATGTAATCTTTGTGAAATTTAGTAGTATTTGTTAAGTAAAACTAACCCTCGAGAGAAGCACTGGGTATGGGATACCCAGGGGTGGATTAAAAGTGTTTCTCCCTCATAAATGGTTACGTTGAGAAGGTGACTTTGAGTGGGGGAAAAATTCTACTATCCCTACTGCAGATCCTCCACCATAGTCATTTTGAGATGCGAATTCTAACTGAAATATAGGTGACAGTAGTCACCCTATGGGTATAGGCCACCCAGTGCTGTGTAACGTCAGTATTTTGTCAGTTTACCTGAATAAACTTTTTGCACAAATAATGGGGGTTTTTTTTAATGTTTTTTTTTTTTTTTTTCTTTTCTTTGTATTTATATTATCAGAAAATAAACTAGAAAAATATACAAATTGTGGATATTGTCCCAGTTCATTAGACCGAAAAACATGTATCAGTGTTTAAGATGTGATTATCCTATGTGTAAAGAACATGCAGCTAAAATTTATGTAGAATGTAGCATTCAATTATATTCTTAATATTTTGTAGCATTAATACATTTATAATGTAAGTTATGTAATGTAGTTTCAGTGTTTGTATTAATAAAAAATAATGACTTCATGTGGTTAACTAAGCATTATCATTTTAAAAACACTGAACTTTATCTAACTAAATAAATGTATTTTTTAAATTAAAGCTAAATGATCTAATAAGTATCTAAAAGTACATTAAGTCCCCTTTTAAATGCCGTTGGGAAAAAGTTTTTATCTATTAATTCCGCCTAGATATGATAGTTTGAATAAAACACCTTATTTTAAGAATTTTTTTTAAATTTCTGCTAATTTTTTTATGGTATTAAGAATACTATTATTTTTATAAACATTCTATGGATTATTCTTTTTCTACACTGTCTGAGGTTTAAATTTAAAAAAAATTCTAAATCTGATAATTTAATCGAAAGATATTATTAATCAAAGACATACGGGTATGGCATACCCATGTGCTTCTGAACTTGAACACCGCTATAGTGCTTCTCTTGAGGGTTAAGATTTGTGAAATGATAAACACACTTCATTTCTATATACATTTTTAATATGACACTTGGGAAATGAAAAACACACTTCATTTCTATATACATTTTTGATATGACGTAATAAGTAATATTTTTGGACTGTATAAAATCTGAAATTAAAAATTTTAGAGTTCATACTATTTCCGAAATTACTAATATATTTTTTGGCTTTAACACTTTTTCTCTCAAAAGAGGTTGCAGGGTTCATTAGTTTTACAATGAAATATTTTTATAGTATACGAAGAATTACATAAAACTTGAAAACATTTTTTTTCAAATTCATCCATGATATGAATATTACTTCAGAAACATTAACTATCCAATCCAGTTTCCAGACGCTTATTTTTAGCAGAAAAAATAAATATTCAATCTTTATCAATTTTCTATAGCTACTTGCTGTGAAAATAGTTTTTATACTTTTTGAAATATGTTTCATCTGCGGGGACTACAAATTAGATGGTTAAGAATATGTAGAAAAGACAGCAACGAGACTTAATGTGGAGTAATTCTTTTAAAATGTCTCCAGGAAAGAGTATCTCACTTGAATTTCAAACTAATCTTAGTAGTCCAGACGTTGCTACTAGGTTTCGATGTAGTATAGGCTCTCTACAAATTGATAATTGTAATAGACACTGTTCATCGGGATTCTACAATCAGACCAACAATTTTTCTTCGTTAGTACAAGCAATCAATTGCCTTAAAAATCGCTTAAAACTGTATATTTTAACCCAGAAAAAATAAATAACGCATTGCATATAAATTACATGATCTTTTTAATACTGCAATATTCTTTTATTATAAGTGTAGTGTATTTTAGCTTTTTTTAATTACATATTTGGTAAAATTAAACTTTTTTTTTTCTTTCAAATTCTAAATGTTCCAGGTGCATTTAAGTTGGCCACTTAAAATTATTTATCATACTCAAATTACTTATAGTACAGGAAAAATACGATATTTGAAAAACAAAATTCGTTCATTCTTGAAACTTCGGCTATAACATCTTTTTGGCAGTAGAATACAAGATCCGATGAGTCCCCAAAATTTAAAGGGGTGAAGCACTGTTTTTGAGGGGGGGGGGGGGGGTAAATTGTATCCAAAGTTAAAGTTTTCGATATTGGTCGAGTAAGGTATCGTTTTTTATGCAATTTTTGTGCTGAATTGAATTAAATAACTTTCAGATAGATCGGAACACTAATTTTTAAGATATAATGGGTTTTATGGGTACAATATTCGAAAATCCACATTGAAACACCGACATTAATTTCATTGTACAAAAAGGCTTTAATTTACCAATTATTATTAATTTTTATCATCTTACATAACCTATCAACATCAGAGTCAGTTTATGAGTTTATTTCATTATGGATGCAAAACTGTCCAATATTATCATTGTCAAAGTCGTCCATTTTAGAATTACTGCTGGTCATTCCTTTACAGTTTTTGCAGAAAGCAGAACAACGCACACCACTTTTAACGCAACCGCACTGTTGGGTTGAACAATATACTTTACATGTACAAGAAATCAGTTTGTGTATTGCATCAGTGGCAGGTTATAAGGTTGTTTATTCAGGGTGTAGTTCACTCTCCCTATGAATCTAATCCCCATCTTCTGGAAGTAGTTGATAGCTGAGCCATTTCTGTATTTGGCAGTACACTCGATATGAGTACTGAGCTCCTCTTGCGGAAGTGGATGTTAAGGATTCCCATCTAGCTGTCTTCTTCTGAAGTGATCTCTGGAAAAACTGAGGCGAAATTGGTCATGGTTACGATCATTTACTCCATACGAAAAAATTAAAAAAGCTCTCCAGCATCTTTCCCGGTAGGCATTCAATTTGGAGAATATTTTGATGCAGTCCATTAATATGCTATTAGTTTGAAACAACTACAAAACTTTTTTTCTCTTTTCTATGGATTGCACTTGTTATATCGCATCCACCGATGCCACATCCATGGGCAAGAAGAATGTAGTTTTCAACATTTGGATGTTGCGACTGTAAGTTTTTTGAGTGATAAATTTGTATCCTGACACGTCTTATTTTCGGATTCAATAGCAATTTAAGTTTCTCCTTTGAGGCAAGTGCAATCATTATGATTAAAATGTACACTGGGTGCCTTGGGCTGACGATAGTAGGCTGAAGTTCGGCAGATTTCTCTAAGGCTGTTCGAAGAATAAGAATATCTGCATAATCAACATCCTGTTTCACATCAATGTTGTTGCTTTGAAGAACAAGTGTGAGCATCTTGATTAACTGTTTTTAATTCTGTGAATTTGATAAAAAACAGTAACATCAGTGTCATTGGAGCACTGTTGATTACTTTTTCATTTATTCGGATCAATTGATTTACTGTAGCAAGAGGTCACACATTATCGCTTCTTTGATTTTTACGTCTCCAAATTTTTTCCTAACGAATTGTAAAATAATCTTCTGACCAATACCTTTTGACATGTGACAGTTAATCAAGTCTATACTAGTGATAACTATCCCAAGAGATACTACAACTGTAGCTGAATCAGAAAAAGGATTATTTAATTTCGATCGTTTCTGTATTTTTGTAATATAATTGTTGCCTCTCTTCACACAAGTTTCCCAAACATCTACATGTTGTAAAAAAATGTGGTGTCTAAAAAATCTTCAAGTGCTCAAGTAATGTGTGACATTGCCGGTTTCCTTAAAACATGTGAGCTCAAGACATCCTCAGTGAACCCTCTTTGAACAATAATTCCCACAACTTTGATCAATTTGTTAATCAAGAGTTCAATGACCATATCAGGAGAAATATCACTGAAAAATGTGTTGGTTCTCCCGATAGTGAAATATCCCTTTGTAAACTTATGATAATCAGACTAAAGCATATGTTTTTGCAACTGAGTAGATATTTGCTGCAAATAAATAAGACATGCTTTTGAATAGTAAATGCATTTGTTTGCAATAAAATATGGAACCATATGTTTGACAGTCATCAAATGCGTCTCCCAAGCACCAGCCCTTTCTGCTAGTATGAATTTTCTTACCAGTGATGCCATTTCAAGGTACTGGATCCACAACTTAACTGGGGAACTTCTCTGCTTGATACATTCCAAGACTTCCCACACTTTTCTTGTTAGATTTATAATGTTAGAATCTAATGAAATTGTTCAGGCAATTGTAAAGGCAAGTCAAAAGTTACAAAAATAATTTTCAAACCAGGAAGTTGTTCAGCATCAATTGTCATCACTAAAGTTGTATATACAGTTTCAAGATCTGAAGGAGGTGTCGTAATAAAAGGTAAAGTGATAATGCTAGATTTATCACTGTATTGATTTCCTATCATTGTTTCAGAAAACCACTACCAACAAGAAATATTTCAATATTTCCCCCATTTGTGATTATGTATAAGGGGAAGGAGTGTAATAATTTACTTTGATTAGGAAAAGCTTATTTAAGACGATAAATGAGAGCTCGTGGACATAAGATAGCATTTAAAAGGCAATTTGTTTGACGAGAACAATTCCCTTATTTTCAGACATTGTTGATACTGTTTGTGTAGTAATTCGAGCATTTTGGAATCCAAAATTGAATGAGCAGGTGTCGTACATTGCATGCCATAATTGATCAGAAAAGTTTCCTTTAAAAAACTACCAATCGAGAAACATGCTTTAGTTTTTACTCAATAAAAATTTCTTCACTGCATTTTGCTTAATCAATTTAATGATTTTCAAATATTTGACCCACAAAACATATTTCAGCTTAAAAAGAAGAGTTCCAATTTATCTGAAGGTTATTTCATTCGATTCAGCACAAAAAATGCTTAAAAAAATGATACCTTACTCGACCAATATTGAAAAGTTTGATATTGGGTGGATTTACCCCCCCCCCCCCCTCAAAAACAGTGTTCCACCCCTTTAAATTTTGGGGACTCATCGGATCTTGTATTCTACTACCAAAAAGATGTTATAACCAAAGTTTCAAGAATGAACGAATTTTGTTTTTCAACTGTCCATTTTTGGGCTATTTTTCCTGTACTATTATTGCATTGAAAGTAGGTAAGTATTGAAGTTGAATAGTATTTATAGTAAAATTTTAAACGAAAAATTTTACACAAATCACAACATGCATCCAGTTTTTAAAGCGATATAGTTGCACCAGCAATTTAAAACATGCCAACTTTTGTAAAAGTTTATTTCACGTAGTTAAATAATCAATAAAAATTACGCATATATTTATCATACGCTCAAAACATTTTTAAAATGAATACTTTCTAATAAATTTAAAAAAAAATCAAGTATCAATTTGTTACTATAAAAAAAATCTATGTAAATGTGAAAAAAAATCAGAGTACTGTCTTGAATGTTGAAAAAAAAAAACTTTTCGAAAGTTCAGTGCACTCTTCCAACTACGTTCGTAATTTGACAGCAAAGAATGCGCTGAAACTGGACCAGATAAATCAAACCACTATATACTTACATGACCCTTAATAATAATTAAATACATTTCTATTTTCCTATGGCTTTTTTTAAGCTTCTATAATTATCCAATGAAGCTTGTTATATTTTTTTTTATTAGTTTTGTGAATAATGATGCATTCTCAATGCGTGGTAAAGATATGATTTTTTCAATTGTTAGTTTCATAACTTTCTGAAAATTCATTTTACATGTTTAATTTTCATTAGTGTTCAGAAAACGACTCTTTGTTTATGGTTAAGGAAATGGGCAAAACAAGAATTTTATCTGCTTTATTTATTACACCATTGGTAAAATTGGAAAGGATGGTTACTACATAGTTTTATTTTATTGCATCACTTGATATATATTTATTCAAAATCAATGTTTGTTATCAATAAATTCTCTAATTATCTTACGTTGCAAATCAAATGATTCAAAAACTATTTCTAATATCGCTCAACAATTTATTTCAACTAAGAGACCCGTGCATAGCATTATAATTGCTTGTAGGAATTACTTTTTTTAAAGTTGATCATTTTTTTTTTATACTTGATTTGGAAAGCACAGCTCTTGTAGCTGGTCGGTCTGGTGATAAATCGTAAATCCATCATATATGGCACTTTTTTAACATTTAAGTTCAATTTCTCAACAAATAATAAAGAGCAGAGAACTGCATCTTTAAAAATTATATTTATTATTGTTTAAAGTATGACGTTTTAAGTACGAAGCATAAAGTACCAAAAGAAAAACTTTTAACTTCAAACAAATAACGCGTAAGTAAACTATTCATCAGTTACCAGAGGTACTTTAAATTGGTTGATCTTTTTTAGTTTTTTTAATAAAGGGATCAACACACAAAAAAAAACAGTGTCTATACCTTGGGACAACCTTACTTGAGCCTTCAGTATATATGCTGTAGAATGGACCCTTCCGCATATTGTTCCGGACAAATCGGTGTTTTATGGTAATATTGATAACACATAGTTTTGTACTAAACTTAAACAGATGTTGATAACAAAGAGAAAATATTCACTCTTAAGTTTAAATTTTAATATTTTACTTTTCTAACCACAGATACTGTTAGTTTTAAAGAATCTGCCTCCACATGGGTCTAATATATAAATTAATTAACGCTGTAAAAGTATGTATAGAAAAAGTTGATATTTGTGACAGTTAAGAAAACTATTATTTTGTCCACCTGATGTTTGTGGCGTAAGCGTTCTGGCCTTGTATGCCAAAGGTGCCGGTTTCGAATTCTGAGTCGGAATGGATGCTCGTTGGGGTTTGGAATCCATGTTAAGCTATATGTCCCGGTCTAATTAGCCGTCATTGAGCAATAAATAGGTCGTTGAGCGTACAAACCAACCAACTAAGAAAGCTATTACTTTGAATTAATAGAAGTCCCTTTTAAAATAGTCTGTAACATTTCATGAAAATTAAATATTTTAAAGATAGTTAACTTCTAAAAGTAAGAACGTACAAGGTCATCACCGATTGAAATGTCTAACATAAAACGAATGGCAAGTGTGGGATCATCAGGATCGTCTGTTCTCGGGTGAATCAATGCACTCGAAAATAGCATTAAATAGTACATTTAACTTATTTTTAATTGTTTCTTTAGTACGTTTTGTTTTCTTTTGTATCCATTACAATGCAAAGTAGCTAAAACAATACAAAGTAGCGTAAAACAATGCAAATTAGCGTATCAACAATTAAACTTACTTATTTGTATTTGTCTAATTAAAATGTCTAACATAAAATGAATGACAAAATGGGGGATCGTCTACTAACGATCGCCTAGTCTTGGTTGTCTTCATGCACTCAAATGTAGCATTAAATAGTACATTTAACTTATTTTTAATTGTTTCTGTTGCGCGTTGCATCCATGCCAATGCAACGTAGCGTATCAACAATTGTACTTATTTGCATTTTAACTATTACAGTTTTAATTTAAAGATTAATTTATCATGGTTTGTATTCATGAATGGCTTCCTTAATAAGTCACATTAATGTTCTCATATTTAAAAAAAAAATATGCAATAAAGTTTTAATTTAATAAGAACAATTTGTAATCTGTTATTCTTGTATTGATATCCTACAACGTATTATATATCTTTTAAAAGTTTACAACTAGTATCATTAATTCAATTTCATCAAATATACCTTTGAAATATTTTTGAACGCGTTGGTTAATTATAATATATATATATTTGTATTTGTATATATATATATATATATATATATATATATATATATATATATATATATTTATTTGTACACAAGACTTACGTTATAGTGTATCAAATATGATTACTTCTGCTGAGAGTGGTATGAACTTAAATTAGTAACTAATTATTCATTAGTCACGCATTTTTCTTAAAACTAAGCGTTGTGAAAGAATATTGTTCATGAATCTTATTATAGAGAATTTTTTTTGGAAAGGTATTTTTCTTAACGCTAGGGACGCCGTAACAACATTAAAAAGTACTTTAAACTAATGGAGTAACTCACTAGCTTTAAAATGATACCATTATCTCGATCCACTCCATCTAGAAATTATTTAAAGCAAAGAAACTAAAATCTCTTTTTGGACTATTTTGCGATATTTAGATGTGTATATACTTTAATCAACATAAAAGGTAATAAACGGATAAGCTTTTCCATACATTTGAATTTTTTTTCTCTATGTGTTAATAAATAAATGCGTTTATAATTGGACATTGTTGTCGCAATAACAAATCATCGTTTAGTGTTAAATCAATGTTATTTTAAACGTGATATTGAATGCCATAAAGAAATGTGTTCGAACGCGAAATATCACTTATTTTATTTAGATAATCAGTTTTATAGTGGAAATGATAAACTGTTTCTCGGACAGTATTAAGGCCATAAAAATGAAACAAAAACTCACCATTTTCATTCCAAAATAAATAATAATACAATATCTCGTAACATTCATCTAGATGTTAAGAAAATTTGGTGCGATCACTATAGTTATAATCCTGAAACTTGATTTATTGAACCACATTGCGATGATATTAAAGCGTTTAGAAGATTATCGCGAATGTGTGAGATAATTAGCCCGTAGTCAAGGGATATAGCGCAGCATCTATTGGTCATGGCATATTTATTTATTCTTAAATCAAAGCTGTAGAATTGTATTGGGTGCTATTATTGGTAAACTTAGAATCACATTGCATAGCGACTGAATGAGTGTGTTGTAATGCATCAGTCTCGGAAAATATTATCGTACAATCTTCTAGTTAGTTATTCAATTGTTTCTAAATCAAGTTATTCAACAATTGGACAATTCATCTAAAATTTTATCTATAAATTACATTAGAAAATTTATTCATTATTAGTTAAATTTATTATATGAGGTGTTCTCGAACGCATATTTGCCCATGGGTATAGGTAAAATACAACTCTATGATATTCAAGAATTGTATTTAGCTTATACATATTCCTTTATTCGACAGTTGTGGTGTATACACATGCAGTTATCAAATTATCAGTATTATTGAACATTAAATGTTTGCATTTTAATGAGAATTGGTTGGCGTATAATGAATTGAATGATAAAATTTCAAATCGATAATTTCTTAATTGTTTACGACACATTTTCTCGAGATTACACCTATTAGAATTTTTTAAACATAATCATGAGAAGTAGTTTCTGATAGTTACATGTTACAAATTCTCAATTATATTATTCGTAAATTTAGTATCTCGGTACACAACGACTACATTTATTTTCAAAATTATGCTCATTGATTTGGTTATAGAAAATAAAATATATACTTTAAATCTAAGATACAGAATTTTATTGACAAAATTTTTTTAAATTCTATAAAGTCAGTTTTTGTAACCAAGGATAATTTTTTTTTTAACTATAACGCATTTGAATTTTTTTTTTCGAGATATATGTGTGGTTATTCTCTCTCTCTATATAAATATTTATCAAAAAGAAAAATTTAAGACAAGCTTTAGATCAGACAGAAAACACTACATCCTATATACCAATTTTTAATCGTAAGAAAATAAATCTAAACCAATTGTTATACACCATTTCTGGACTGTCGTGACGATCCATTTCTACAAAATTGATAAATAAAGGGAATTACTGTATGGCAGAAACTTAATAAGAAGATGTCCTAGTAAGCTAAGCTCTTCTCTCTATGTTATAATTTTCTAGTCCAGTTAATTTAGAAACTACTTTGAATAAAATATTAAAATTTAGCGAGTAGGTACGAAAAGGATCCCTCATTGAAATGACATAAATTGTTTTCATTTAATGTTTATCTATTATAAATGAAAATTCTATTACAAGTGGTACCACTGCATAGGTATTAATGTAAGGATTTCGAATATAAAATATATTAGACGCTATTTTCAAGCTTTTATTTTTTGTCATTTCCTTGAGTGATCCTTTTCGTACCTACTCGCCAAATTTCAAAGTTTTATACAAAGTAGTTTCTAAATTAACTAGGCTAGAAGATTGTTACATAGGAAGGATATAGGGAATTATCCTTACTAGGACTTTCTCTTAATGGTTAAAAAAACAAGTTCAATGGAATATTCTATGATGAATGTACGGATGCAATTTATCACCAAATCGACCAGGTACACGAGTCCTTTCCAAACAAAGTTTCATTATCTCTCAGAAATGAAATACAATATCTTACTTTGACGACTTCTCAGAAAAGTCATTCCTCTAAGTAATGCTCAGGTTGTATTCATTTCCACTACTTTTTATAAAATAGAGAAGAATCCAAATTTAACAACAAAAAGGTTAAGGAAACGAACAAATTGAGAAGAAGATAGGCTTATTTGACAGCCAAATTACATGGATCTCAAAGTCATTCTTCAGAGTTAGGATAAATAAAATGATCAAGAAAAGTACTTAATGAATGTTGCTTAGAAGAAATGCTATAAAAAGTTAAGTCTACAAATCTAAAATGGAGAAACAACTTAGGCGGAAATCTTGTATTGGAACAGCCAGCTGTCATAATAGCTTATTCTAAGATCAAATATCAGTTTCGAATTGCATAATTAGTAGGCAAACATATGCGTGAAAACAATAGAGATAAAAACTACACCCTATTTAGTAATATTGCTATAATTGAAACACTCTAGAAACGAGTGAAGAAGAAAGGAAATACCGAAAGTAAGGACAGTAAAAGCAATAAAATTTGACAAGAGTCAAAACCGACCCGTAGGACATCATTCACTTTTGTGCTAATTAAAAGAAAACTTTTATCTAAAACTTCCTTGTCAATGAAAATGAAACTGTATTAATTGTTCAAAGCATCAAATTGTGGTGACTTGAACAAAGAACGGCATACGAAATATTGCTCAATGAAGCAGAGATAAAAAGCAACTAAAAAGAGCAACCCGAGAGGCCCAGAAAGACGAAACCTTTGAAAGAAACTTGAAGCTCTCGAACTTGTCTAATTTTTTCAAACATTTAGTCCTTTATTGTACACAAATAATAGGCTTATCAAACATGGTAGAGCCTCCTTTATTTCACATAAGCATGCAATCAAAAGAATAACTAAAATTATTTAATAATTAAAATAATATTATGAAAAAATATTAGATGGAATAACAGATACAGCCTGTTGCTATATTAGTCTATTTTTTACTTAATTATAAAGGATTTACATAATATTTCTATTAATTATTGGTGCTTAAATCTATTTAAACGATAAAAAAAATTAAAAAATGCGATACTGATTTCTAAATGCGTTAGACAGTATAAAATCATTTTACAGAAACAATTTATCTTTCTGAATTAAGCGCAGAATTTAATGAACGTCTTTATGCAAACAGTAGGTAAACACAATGCTGTTTCTAGTAGCAATAGCATTTTGTTTACTTGCTAGTTTCTATAATAAGAAAACACAATGCTATGTTTTGCTACAGAAGATAAGCACAATGCTATTGCTATTCCTTAACTACTATTTGCATAAAACTATCCAACTATACAAAAATTATCGACAAAAGCATTTTAAAGTAATAATTAATTTTTCACTCCTTGAAACCATCATTAGTATATCTGTATAAAAAAAATTATCATTTTGAATATTTTATTTTTTCCACTTTTTGTATATAAAATGGCTTTTAAAATATTCTTAGGTGAATAGTTTGTGGATAAGATTTCTTAGCTTGAAGTAAACATAAATCCAGTTGTCCTAGTGCTAACTGTATATTCATTTTTACCAGTTACTGGATATTCCTAAACAAGTATGTAACTGTACGAAATCATCTTTTTAATACTCCAATGTCTAGAAAAAAAATTTCGTTTAAATCGACAGATTAAGGTGTTTTTTTTTTATGCGTTTTACTTGATTACTCTTCCCCATAAGGAAATTAGCAACTAAAAACATTATCTTTAAAAACATTGAGAAAATTATTTATGCAATGCAAATATAACTGTATTAACAAATCTATAACCAGTAGTTCTTAAAAAGTTGCTGAACAAAAGTTGCACCCATCCAGGTCGACTAATGTTCAATGTCTTAATGTTCATCGACTAATGTTCAATCGCAGGTAGGACTAAGAAAAAATGATATTGGATACTCCATTTAGAACAGGGTTCGGCAGATTTTTCTGCACGAAGAGCCATACATTCAATAATTAAAATCACAAAAAAATTTAAGAGTCTCAAAATGAATATAAGAAATTCCAATATGAGTTTTTTACTACAAACATTATTACTGTATAAAATTTGTGTGGTATAAAAGCAGGTATAGGTAACGCATATTCTCAACAAAAAAATTAGTCAGATCGGTGTCCTTTTATCACATTCGAAAGTTTCTCTGTCCGGCAAATAAGAAGTCGTTTATAATTTTAAGCTTAACTGAACATTTTCATCGGACTTTTACTTCTTAACTTATTTTTTATGCGAATCATTTTGGAAAATATCTGTTCGCATGAATATATGGAGCCATATAGTGTAAGAATGCTAAACGTAAGGTTCTTCGTTGTGTCAAATGTTGGGGAAAAACTGCTCCACAACATATCAAATATAATAATTTCAATTTGTGGTCATTCTTTTACTGCTTCTGACATTTGTCGAGAAATCAAATCGGACTTCTATATTATATTTCGAGCTCTTCTAAACTAGTAGTCATAGCTTCAAATTTGTTCTTCCACAGTTTCTTATTTTTTAGATCTACTAATTGCATCTGAAGCGACGCACGGTCTGTGTTAAATGGTGCCAAATTAAGTTCATCTTCATTAGTGTCGAGTGGATGTAATGTGAAAACCAATGTAGCTTTATTTGCTTTGAATTCTTGAATGCTACTGTCAAAGGAGCTCTTTATTTTTTCAATATTTGTTTGAAATATATCTTTTCAATACAAGTATTATCATGGCCACGATACTCTTTTATTTGTTTGAAGTGCACTGATTCATTTTCCTCGATGTCTTCGACAAATAATTGCAGTTTACAGGTAAAACTCGAAACTTCTTTAATCAGTGTATGCGCGTAGTAAAACTATAATACCATTTAAAAGTGAAGTGATGTCAAGATTTTTGTAGCTGTGCATCTTCTAATTTATCAAGATTGAGACCCCTTTCCTGAAGAATTAATTTGATTGGTTCCAAACAATAAGCAAATAGTTGTAGAACATTACCCCTAGAAAGTCGCTGCACTTTGTTCTGTGGAAGTAAATATAAGTAGGCAAAATCCAACTCGTTCAATAGTTCTTTAAATTATCGATAATACAAATTTTTTTTCAATATAGTGTTTATAACATTAATTATTCTGTTCATCACTTTTACCATATCTAGGGCCTATCTATAAAGAAACTTGGAACTAGGAAATTTCTTATAATGTTTACGTGAGAGGCAAATCTAGTTTTCAATTCCTCTATATACACATAAATAAATGCATCAATGGTTATGGTAACTACTTGTAATTATGTTACTTCAAGGTGTGGAGTATATGTTACGTGCTATATGTCTGCAATTTTTAGGTTAGTTTATGTTATTACTGTCATGTATGCCTTATGCAGCGTTTCCCAAACTGTGAGTAGCAATCCACTCGTAGGTCGCGAGTCAATTTTTAGTGGATTGAGTCAAGATTTCGAAAATACCACAGATATGAGAATTTCTTCTTCCCAACATACAAAACTGGTTAAGAAAACAGTGGCAAAATACAAGATCCCAACAAAAAATCAAGTAAACTCTCCCAATAGAAAAATTAACCTAAGATTATTAGAGAGGACACGTGGAAACAAAAAGTTGAACCACTGACCACTGAGGATAAAAGTGTATTTACCATTGCAAACACATTCAGAAAAAAAATCTATCAAAAGACCAATACTTGGAGAAAGAGATCTAGCATACACAAATATATACACAAGGATGAAGCTTTCTCCGACTCCCTAGATTGTTGAAAAAACTCGGATACTTCAGAGCATTCTCAAACTTCTAATAGCTTAAGTACCGAAATCTCAAAATATTTGAATGCTTTGAAAACAAATTTTTAATTATTACTCGAACTGAAGAGATGAAAAACTTCCACACACAAAAAAAAATTTAGTTCGCATTCATTCCAGAAAAGGCCGTAGCCAGAAATAATTTTCATTAGGAGATATGAAATCAAATTTTGTGATAATATGAAACTTAATTGTTAAATTCATTCTCGCTCATTAACGGTATAGTGGTTAGCGTGCTAGCCTCTAGACCGCGAGGTTGCGGGTTCGAGTCCCGTGTTAGACATGGGTGTTTGTAAATGTATGTTGGCTTGTCAAATGACGAATGTTTCGGCGCATTATAGCCCTCGTGTTGCTGACAGCGCCAGATAATCTGAAAACAACCAACCATTCTCGCAACCATTATTACTTAAAAAAATTAGGTTTGCAGGTATAGTCAGTTAGGGTTGCATTGGAAATCAATAAGGAACACTTTCAAAGGCAACAATAATTCTAACTTTAAAAGAGAAAATCCCTTTCCAACAGACAGAGTGATAATCTAGAGGAGACAAACTGTCATAATCGTTAATGTGTTTAATCATTTTCAAAAATAAGGGAAGGGCCTCTGCGTCTTGGGATCGATTTGGTTGCAAAACATAGGTCCATAAGAGAAATCGCGTGCGGCCTTGGAATCTCGGTCTGCCGACACCTGATCTAAAACGTCATTTGATTTATAGGAATAGAATAGTGGTACATCAAATAATTTTTACTTCACCCAAAATTAAATTCCAGTGCCCACCCCTTATAAGCTAAAGCTGTCGAAAGTAATGATCTTCGTTAACACCAGCGACATAGTTCCCCGAAGTCTTTTGTATTACAAGAAAAAAAATGCCAATAAATCCACCGAGTCTTCTCTCAGGAAGTTTTCTCCGAAAACAAGACAACTTTAATCGTTCAACCCCATTTTAAGATATCCATTCCTCCACCGCAAATCTTTTTTTGAGCAGTGTTGATCGGCGGGATTGTTAACGCCGGAGTGTTTCAAACGGTTCGGTGGCTTTTGGAAGATCTCCCTTGGCCGGAGAAAAACAATTGGTCGGAACGTATGTTAATCCCATTAATTCGCCGGCTGGGGAGAGTATGGGGTCGTACAAAAGGGGCCCCCACAAAAATAGGAAGGAGAGGGAGTGAAGTCTTCTCGGATAATGGATGATGGATGAGGAACAGGACCGTGATCAATAGCGTCAGGAATTGTTCCCATCCTTGCCCATACACGCAGCTTTTTCGCGAAATATCGTCTCGCCGTTTTCACGCTTACCCGGGTTATATGGGCTCCATTTTTTCCCCTCCAGAGAAGGCCGTAGATTGTTTTGAGGGTAAAACGTTCACAGCAGCATTTGCCCATGAAAAAGATTTGCCTGAATTGAAAATTTGTTTCGTTGCGGTTTGATTTTGATCGGTGCCGTCTCCTCTTTTTTTTTTTTTTTTTTTTTGCTGTTATTGCTCGAAGCTTGTTTGACACTCCTTGGAGACTATCCCCGCTTTTCTTTCTTTTTTATTTCAGTTTGAGCGTCTTCGGTATTAAAAAAAATTCTGTCATACATCTTGGGCTACTAGTTGGGAGATGATTTATTTTGTATAGGGATGGGGGGGGGAGGTACTTATCGAACATATTTGAGGGAGGGAGTCTTGCGTCACCGTGAATGTAACGTATGATGGAAGAGTTTGGTCAGCCACAAAATGTTGCGGTTCATATAGAAGAATAGCTGTTTTTAGGACATTGACTACCAATATACACCAGGTTGTTAATGGAAAAGAAATTATCATTGTAAAATGACTCAGTTTAGAAGATAAAGAAATGTTTTGAAGAAAGTCTTGAATGCTTATATATTACAGAAATAAGACCTGAAATAAAAAAAAAATTCATATTCACTCATTTTTAGTAACTTAAACTGCTGCACAACTTGAGTTAGTACTTTGTGATTAAAGATGCGTTTCGTATATTGCGCAAGTGTAGATGACTCTTTGAGTTGAGAGAAGCAAAGTTTTATTTCATATGATTTTCCAACAAGAATTTAGATTTTCTTGTTCAACGTTCTTCAGTATATGAGAAGCTATTTAAAAACAAAAAAAATTAGAGATATTTGTCGCATACACTTAACCTAATGGGGAAATTTCTTTTGAAATATTGTTTAATGTTGCCTCGCTAATAATGCTTTCGGAGAAATATTTGCAGGTTAAATATGTTCTTCAAAATAGAATATCGAAAAGTTTTTCTAAATTGGATGTGTGTCATTTTGAACGTAAACTTCTTGTATATTCTAAAAAAAGTGACATGTCTTTCAATAATTTATCATGGTCACGGAAGAAAATGTAGTTAAATATATTGTTGTTCACATGCACACAATATTGAAACTCTTCATAAGGACGCATTTTATGTTTATCATTGTTAAATTTATGTTTGTGACCCAATTTTTAATGTTATTTTGTAAATGCTTTATGTATCCATTATTTTGTATTTTTAAGTTAAATTTTAAACTCTTTGTGATATTATACACTTTTACTAAATTCATAATTTGTTTAATTAAATAAAAAAAGTAATTCTGAAATATAAAAGGTCCTAGTAATTATATACTCATAAAATATTTCCATTCTTATAATTGCAATATAAAGAGATTAGTAAACTTTCAGAAATGGATAATAGATAGTGTGTAAGTTGAAAAATGTTAACAAAGACTTAATATTCTGTCTTTATTTTACGAAATTTCCAACCATCAACAATCACTATCCATTGAATATTTATTCTCAAATTTTCTTACAAGCTTAGAAATTAACAAGACACATTTTAAATTATCATTTGTGTAGTAACCACTTGTTTGTCTTGTTCATAGGTGAAGGACCCGTTAACTTATTAATAATAGCTGATAAGTTATGCTCCTTTATTCTTATCAAAGCTTCCAAGGTAGCAATTAAATGTAGCTGTATAGAACTCGCGTTGTATCACTACATTTTTATTATTAAAAAAGCAATCCAAAAAGGTGAAGTGATAAATCTCCACGAATATGTATTTGTCAATATATTCTTCCTCAATTAGGGAAAACCACCCATAAGCCAATAAAACCACCCATAAGCCGCAAAACCATAAATTTAGTGGAGCCTGCAGACATATTGCAGGTGATGATCATTTGTAACAATCACTTGTTCCTCCTACTAGTCTTACTCGAAAGGCATGAAATCATAAGTCATGGCTCCTGACTGAAGAAATGTGGGGGGTAGTAAATCAGCAGTTGGGAGAATCAGGTATGGTTCAACAGTTTGGAGTGAATAGAAGTATAGGACTAAATTAAGAGAACGCAGGGGACGTATTGGCCATAGGGTGGTCCGGTGCAATAGCCGTGCCGGTCAGTGTCTGTGTCTGCGGTCTAAGAAATAGACCGGGGCGGTAGCACGTTAGATAATAAACGTATTAGGAAAATTCTCTGGCTGTCACACGGGATGTTTTGTCTCTTCTTTCTACTCGTAAACATGTAAGAATTGTAAAATAATGCTAAATCTTGTAGTTATGTTTTGATTTACATAATATTAGTTGTTGGAAATATTATGTGAAAAGATAATTATTTTAATTGGGTCAAATATGCATTTGTAACATCTGACGCACGGCGTCGGTGGCTTATAAATATATAATTGACCTAGTTAACATAATTATTTTTCCACATAACTATTCAGTGACTAATATTATATAAAACAAAAACATAACTAGCTTCGTCATAATTTTATAATTCAAAGAAGTAGTAAGTCTAAGAGTAAAAAAAAAGAGCCAAAACGTCACGTGCGTCAACCACAGAATTGTTCACTAAATTACTATATACCTGGACATTCTTTATATTGCAATTTAGATTTTTTTTTATTTTGGTTTTTACAACAAACTATCAATAGTTTATAGAAACCAAATTCACTCAAAAGAGGTATAGCCAGTACAGGCAGAAAATTGATTTAATTAGACTATTAAGACAATTTAATTATTAAAATGAACTAAGAAATAAAACCATATACTTATTGAAATTATTATTAAATATAAATACTTAAATAATAAAACATTAATAATTAAAAAAACTTTTATAACTAAATTTATTTAATTATTAGTTTTTTAAATATGACAATTAATAATTTAATTCATTATTTGAACTATTTTATTATTAATAATATTTAGTAAAATTTGATTAATGATTATATTGAAAATTTGAGTCAACATAAATCTAAAGCTAATGGGCAAATTTTATATCCCAGCACGACCCCTGAGAGAAGGTGACTTTTTCTGTTAGATGAAAATAACCATTCAATCAAAATGTGACCATGTTGTTATAGTTAAGCTGTGAGCTGTAAAAACGCATAAATTAAAACCTTTAAATAGAATCGTTGTTGCGCATGCTTTTAAGCTCAAAACTTTCGGGGGGAAAAAACTCTAATAAATAGTCTAATTATATACAGGGTATTCACAAATTAGTTGGGCAATGGAGTTCAAATAGATCTGTGTAACTCTTAATAACTAGGCATTATAAACAAATTTTTTTTGCAAATAGAATGACATGGAGAAGATAAATTAATTGGGGAAAAAGAATGGTTTATAAGGCCTAGTTATTAAGAGTTATTCAGATGTATTTGAACTCCATTGTCCAACTAATTTGTGGACACCCTGTATAATGTGAACAGATGTCCCGATTTTGGCGGGACAGTCCCGCCTTTTCACCTTGCTGTCCCGCTGACAGAATGTCTCACCAAATTGTCCAGCTTTCTCATTAGAGTCCCTCCGCAGTCCTTCTAAATAAAACAAAAATGTCTTCAGAACTTCTTTAATTAAGAAAGTGGACAACTGATGAAGTTTCTGGAGATGGAAAAATCTGGTCACATTAATTATATACTTTTTAGTACATTTCTAAAATATGCATTAATTTACTCAGTAAATATTACTGCAATAAGAAATTTGATAAGATATGGCATTCGTCTTTGGACAAATTCTATTTAATTCTCCGCCAAAGAAAATTGAGGATTGTTTTCTAGCAGAGCAATATTTAAATAAGTATTCGCTGGCATTTGACAAATTGTTTATTTTAAGGATTTCAGTCTTTAAAAATCCTTCATCGAGTAATGTCCCCAAATTTAGTTAATTGATTTGATCACAACCCAGAATCAAGGTAAAGAAAAACAAGGATTTTTAGTTGAGAATTTGTTTCTGCACACACATATCAGAAATGCAATTTTTTCCATTTTATACAAATTTATCATAATTAAAGAATCCCTCTCTTATTTCAAATATTCAAAAATAAATTGAATTGCTTTCAATTACTATTCGGTAGCCTATTAAATGTCAAATAACTCTTTTGAAAATCTAGATCATAAATAACAAGCCAGTAAATTACAGGTGAACAACATTGAAAAAGATCATTTGTAAAATTCACCGCCTACCTGTCTTACTCAAAAAGCCCCCTGGTTTATTGATGTATCTTTTGGTCTACCATAAGACCGTCAAGGGGTTGTTCGGTTTTCCCTTTCTACTTCCGAATATCGTAAATCAAATTACCAAGTGCACGCTCAAGTATATGAAGTATTTACTATAAGAGACTAAGCAATGAAATAAGGAATAAAAAATATTTATAATAAATATATTAATCGAATAGTCTGGAAGAATTATAGGTTTTGTGTGTGTGTGTGTGTGTGTGTGTGTGTGTGTGTGTGTGTGTGTGTGTGTGTGTGTGTGTGTGTGTGTGTGTGTGTGTGTGTGTGTGTGTGTGTGTGTGTGTGTGTGTGTGTACAATATTGAGAATTATTTTTAGCAGTCCTAGATTATTACTTTCACTTTGTTAAAGGTCAGTTGAGATAATTGAAGAGGAATCAAGTTAACTATTTTCATTTTCAGGTCTACTGTTTGGGCAGTTGAATTGTTTATTATTGCACCAGAAAATATGTGCACTAATAATCTATACAACTGCTCAACAGCAGCAATAACAATCAATTCAACTCGCACAAGAAAATGTGGTTACACTTTCTGGT
The DNA here is from genome assembly GCA_963978545.1 of Linyphia triangularis. Lineage (NCBI taxonomy): Eukaryota > Metazoa > Arthropoda > Arachnida > Araneae > Linyphiidae > Linyphia > Linyphia triangularis. Next base: position 17,241,290 of record OZ021721.1, read on the forward strand.
GCAAGTATTATTACTACGGATTATCTTTAGATCAAAATCTGGACAGTTTAGAGTTGTCCGTGTGTCAAGAAGAGAAAGTCGAAGTCTTTAAGTGGAAACTGCCCGCATTTGCATGACCCGTAAAAAGCAGGGAGATCGCAAATCTCCAGGCGACGTTCTTCCCTGAGATCTCCCGCATACTAGATGAGCATTTTGCCTCTGTGCTGCTAGACCAGCCCGAATTTAGCTATCGAAATTTGAGTGATGTATGAGGGACTCTTCCCTTTAAAATGCAATATTGAATAAATAATTTAATATGTAATAAAGCAAAACTTAACGGCCGGGAAAGAAACAAACATATTTACAAGATTAAGTACTTATAAATTTATTTAAATAAAAATACATAAATTTACGCTATACTATTTGACTTAGGGGCTTCTCTGTGGCATTACATTGAATCGTCTATAGGTTTGCATTATATTGAATACTGAGGTTCTCTAACTTTCAAGGGTTGGGACCCACCATTTTAGAAAATTGATTAACTACGTTCTACTTTTTCTACTACACCACCTTCCCATAATTAAACAAATATTTTAAATTACTTTCAACAATATTTTTTGATTAACCACACAAAAAATTAATTTAAATTCTAATTAAAAAACTAAATTTATATAATTTTCTAACTATATTCAAATAAATAAAAATTACTAAATATATGTCAAGTTTCTAAAAGTAATTTACTCTCATGAGCATGTACAATCTTATGACAGTTTTTAAATTGCTTTTTAGTTTAAACATTAAAAAAAAACGGAGGGAAAATTTAATATGTAACTATTATGTCTCTCAAAATGATCTCTACCATCCGTTTTGAGAAACATTCTTACACTTTTGCTGATATTCAAGAAACGGTATGTAGTTAAGTATGTGTTTAATTGGTTAAAAAAATTATTTATATTTTTCAACTATTTTGGTATGTATGTAATGCCAACATTTTCCTATTTCGAAAAGGAACACTAGCTATTCTTTTGCATTCAAAAAATTAACGTAGGATATTTGAAGTTTATATTCGATCACTTTCCTAAAAATACTTGATTGAATGAATTAAAAAGTTATTTCTAAACATGTTATAAAGCTTTAAATAATAAAACGTTGCAGTTAAAGATTTTTGAAAAATATATTGTAGAATTATTTTTTAGGAATTAACTATCTCAAGCACTTCAATAAGGAATCTTAAGTATGTGACATCTTTTTAAGTTTTAATCTAGATTAGAAGTTGGAAATTGAAAGCTGGATTTATTTGTAAGGGCGTATTCAGAAAATTTGAGGTATTTCGATTTCAGAAATTATACGGTATAAATAAATATCTTACGGATTACATTTTATAATAAAAAAAAACTTACAAGAATGTTTCAAATGCAATCAGTAATTATTTTAAAAGACAAAATTAAATCATGATACTAAATCATTTATTAATAAATTCATATATTTAATCTTTTTAAGGAAAATAAGTTTCAAAAAATTTAATTGTATAAGTATTTCTGCCCCTTTTAATGCTGTTGGTGATTAAAAATTCTATTTGAAAAAAATTTCATACTTGACAAAATTTACACGTTAATTTAAAATAGTTTTAAAAACATAAAGGTTAAAAATGTAATCCTTAATCTTATACCATGAACAGGAGCGTACTGGGACAAAAAATCGGCCCGGTGATTTTAGATTTATGCCGACCTAAATTTTCATTATTAATAAAAAAAAATTCATTCCAATAATTAAGTAATTAATTTTAATAATTAATGTATTTTTATTTACTAACTAATTTTTATATTTAAATTGTATTAATAATTATTTTAATTATATGAAATGTTCTTTGCCTCCACGATTTAGAGTTCCCTTGAATGAACTTGGCATCCAAAAACCAAATGATTGTTTGCTTCAAAAACTAAAACGAATAAATATAAATAGCAAAATAAAGAACGTCCAGGTATATAGCTATAGTGTTTATTAGAAAATTACATCCGAAACGATAATATATATTTTAATAATATATATTTTAATAATATATATTTTAATAATATATATTTTAATAATATATATTTTAATAACATATATTTTTAAATTAAAACATTTATTATTAAGTTGTAATATATATATAAAACAAAGAGTCAGTATGTGGCTCTATACTTCTGGTTAATCGAAAGTGACTTCCAATGAGCTTTGATCTTTGAAATTTTAAACATAAGTAGTATCGCCCTTTTAATTGTGCTTTTGTTAAATAGAACTCTAAAATTTTAATGAATTTTTTATTTAATTAAAAGTTTAAAACGTTTTTACAAAGTGACTTCTAATCTGTGTAGAACAACGAAATTTTCCCACATAAGTATTTATTGCTTTCTAATTGTACTTTTAACAAACAGAATGATAAATAAAAAAAAATTGTTTTTGATTTCTCAATGTTTTTCCCTACAAAGTGACTTCCATTAAGGGGGTATTCTGGTTTAGAAGCCCGAATTTTAGGTATTTTTTCGGATGCGATAAAAAAAAAAATATTTTTACTATACATTTTTATAAGCTTTTTATTGGTATTTTAAGAATACAAAACATTAATAATATAAGAAAAAAAAATTAAATTTCAAAAAACTGCAGGTCGGCGAAGTGGGGACTGATGGGAAAAATGGCTTGTCCTGGTGTGCAGGATATAAATCCTTCCCATGACCTGAAATGGAAATCCATGAATAATTCGTAAAGAGGAAGGGTGTAGTTATCGCACTACGAAACGTTTTTGAAAAAGAATTTTTTTTTTCACAAAATGGCGGTGGTTTGAAAAAAAAGTTTCGTATTTTCCCTGTTTTTTTGTCGTTCGGAATTTTTTAAAAATACATTTTTTTTTTTAAACTCTTCTTAGTGCGATACTATAATGTATAAGGAAGCTCTGTGTAAAATTTCAAGTGAATCGGTTGAGTAGAATTAAAGATATCATGCACACCGTTTCCAGAAAAGTAGTTACGAGAAAAACGAGTTTAAAGTTTGAGGACTAATCGCGCGCAGTCGGAGTCGTTTACTGACGTTTTATACTCACTTGTTATTAATCAGCTATCCCTGCTCAGTACAAAGTACCTTCTTCGACTTCAAATGTCATGTTTAGTGAAGCTCTTTCAGATGATTTAGCAGTTCTAGCTTCCTTGGAAGCCTCAGTAGCTCGTACCTCGTACCTCGTTTGCTCGCGCGACCCGGCTGCGAAACGGTTTTGTCGGCGCGTCACAAAATGAGCTGTAACTCCGAAAATAATTCGAATTTCGAAAAATCCTTTTAGGGACATTTTCTTGACATATACTATGAAAATATGCACACAAAAAAAAATCGATTTTTTTTCGAATTTCTAAACCAGAATACCCCCTTAAGCGTATAATTCTGAAATTTCAAACATACGTAGTTCTTTCTAATTTTGTTTTTCACAATCATTCTCATAGGGGTGAAAAGGTTTGTATTAAAGAGGACATGTTTTTTTTTCTCGACGAAAGGGGAGGGGGGGGGGGAGGGATACTCTAACAATAAGGATTTACGTAGAAATTCACCTTTAAGAGAGAAACGAGCTTACGCTTGAGCAACAATTAACTTTTCAGCGAGCAAAAGAGCCAATGTATGCGCAGTATTGAACTTTTCAGCGGGCGAAGCGAGTCTATGCTTGGTTAGCAATGAACCTTTCAGAGAGTGAAGTGAGGCTGTGCCTTTGCCTAGCAATACAAATTTTATCGACAAAAGTGAGCTTGAGTTCGTGTAGCAATGAACTTTTCAGTGATAGTAGCTAGTCTGGTTCGCTAAGCGTTGAAAGCTGAGAACTATACACAATGACTGATCTCCGCAACACGGGGCCATGCAGATGGATTTGAATTCATTGGTATTTAAAAAAAAAAAAACTTTAGGAAGGCAACTATTTATATTAAAATAAAAATTTAAGAACTAAAAAATTAACTTCTGGACTGGCCCATTTTTCACTGACAGTGACCGGCCCAGTGATTGCACCGGACAACCCTATGGCCAGCACGCCCCTGACCATGAATAACAGGCTTCTCGACAATTTCAGCTAATTACAAGTGTTAGATATAAGAAGAAAAAAATGGCTCGAATATTTAAAACTATAAACAGAGAGGACAAAAGAGACAGAGAAAAATTTAACAAACAACTGACTCATTTTTATCGTTATCAATTCCTTCTGAGATTAAAAAAAGAAAAAAAAATCTCAATACAATTTCACTTCACAAAAGCAATACTTTAAATATAGTAATAGTAACTTTGCAAGGGAGGGTGTTTTTATATTCTAAGATCATCTATAAAAAAATTTAAATGCTTATTTTATATAAACAAATTAGTGAATAAATAAAACCTATATAAACAAATTAGTGAACTATTTATAACCACCTATTCCCACAACCACTTTTGTAAATGTAACATACAAAATTAAATGAAAAAATCAGCACATATTTTCCAAATAATTCATGGCCCACCTGTCGGCAGTGGGGTTACCGCTCTGGCATCGCATGCCAAAGGTGTTGGGTTTGAATCCTGGGTTAGGCATGGATGTTCGTTGTGGTTCGAAATCATTGTGCATAAAAATAGGTCATTGAGCTTGTAAACCAGCCAACCAACCTTATAATTCATGTAAAATATTGCCTAGTAGCAAAAAGGAAAATAGGGTCACAGTCCCAATTAACCCCTCTCTAAATCAACTGGTTTATACCTAACACTGCAGTTACAGTCACGTGCATGCAATTACGTTAATACGCAACGTAATTTAAGAGAGAAACATCTTGGGGGGAAAATGCAGTACAAGAGCTTGATAATGAAAAAACCAGTTGTCATCTTCTATTTCAATACGACTCGTTAGTAAGGTACTCATTCCTTAACAAGATTACTCAGCTGAAAGCTCACAAATCAACCGGATTCTAATGCCGAAATGTACCCGAGAATAAAAAGAACCGGAGTTTTCATTGAACACTCAAAGGAATGTTGGTACTGAATGTCTTTCAACCACATCCCATTAATGCTGTGTTTTACATTTCGGGTTTTATTATTGTGTTTTTCGTATAATTTGACCTTTTTGAAGTATCCCCGAACAATGAGTTTATAGGGAATAGCTGGGGCCCAAAACTTAATTTCATTCACGTTCAAACACGTTAACCAAATTTTTAAAATTTCGGAGATGATTCCATAAATTATCGTGAGAGTACGGGAAATAAAAATAATGAAGCCTATTTATACTTGAAGTACATCAAAATGATTAGAATAAAAATAAATTTCACAGAATTGTTCAAAATTTTACTTCATGGCTTTAACTTTTCATAAAACGTTATGTCTTTTAATATTTGAAGATATTCATGATGGCTCAAACACTTAAATGCATAAATAAAGTGTATGAAATTGCATTCCCGATTAAATTGGTTGAGCAGTGCTCAAATTAGGATCATCCTCCTTCAGGGAAAGAGAGATGACAGGTGATAAAATATCACAACAGAGACTTTCCTTTTCTTTCCAAATTGGAATACAGCTGTAGATTTCAAGGTATGATCTTAGTGGAAGGAAAATGGATTAACCCTATTTAATCCACATCTAAATATCATGTTGGGGCATCGTTTGTTTTGATACGAAGTTAATCCAGAGCACTTTTTCAGTTGTATTTTAATTATTTAAAAATTATAAACTACCTTCATGCCCAGTATAATCATTAGTGGATGAAAAAGAGATTACCCCTATTAAATCCACATCTAATTACCATGTTGGAGTATCGTTTGTTTTGACACGAAGTTAATCGAGACCATTTTTTCCGGTTGTATTTCACTATTCAAAAACTATAAACTACCTTCATTCGCAGTATGATTCTAAGTGGGTGGAAAAGGGATTATCACTATTTAATCCTCACCTAAATACCATGTTGGAGTATCATTTGCTTTGACACAAAATTAATCGAGGGCATTTTTTTCGGTTGTGATTTAATTATTTAAAAACTTAACTACCTACATGCACAGTAATAAATTGCCTAAATCCAGAACTGAATTAAAACATTTTATTTTTGGTGTGTCAAATGGATACATGCGATACCATTAAATAAAGTATCAACTTTTTTTCATATATAAGATGCATGAGATCTAACTACAAATATTTTTCCAATTTAATCCGCTTCTGTAGCTTGGAAGGTTATTGAGAACTATAGAAAATATTTCGGTAACCTTACTTCTAAAGAATTATAAGGACAACGATTTTTCTCATTAAATTAAAATAAAACTCTGTTCACGGCCCAATTGGAAACTGAATATTTTAAAAGCTCTATAGATCTCAAAACTTATTTGTATTATATTTTCGCTCAAACCAAAGGTCCTGTGATTGATAGACTTGAATATTCGTTGTTTTCCGGAACCTGTTTTAATTTACTCGATCATGCGAACAAATTTTGAGTATATAAAAAAAAATTCAGTATAGGATAATTCTATTTTTCATTCTACTTAATATTTCTGTTACTATATAATGTTTTTAATCAATTTAACTTATATAATTCTTCTTTAATGAGCATAAGATGACCATAAACAACTTTTCTATAATTCCTTGGGTTGGCTGTGAAGTTCTGCAGTTCTATGATAACAAGAATGAAGGTAATAGCTATATTTAAAATTGTTTTTTGGGAAAAAAGCAAGCTAGACAAAATATTGTATTTTAATTTATATAAATTTCTTAACTTTTTTCTAACAAGTTAGTTTTGAGATTACAATTCAATAAAAATAATCATATCCAGTTAAGAAGAAGGATTTTAATTCAAGGATATTGATTATTGAAAAGTTGGATGTAAAAGAATTTTTAATTGCCAGAGGAAACCTTTTCCTTAACCTAATAATATAGCTGCGAAAATAGAAGGAAGTAACGTAATGTTATGTATATGTTCACTTTTAGATTAAAAAGTCAACGCATGAAATTGTAAAGCATATCCGAATTTTTTTTTAAATATTGTCGATTCATCTATTGAATTTAAAATACGATTGTAAAACTCGTGTGTCATAATTATTGGAAAAAAAGAAACACGAATCTACAATTTTATTGATTTAGGAATTGGCTATGTGGGGAAGAATAAGTAATAGTAATTCCCTTAGCAAGCTCAATTCTAAACAGTACAAAGAATTGGAAATGTTAAAATGTCTTAAATATTGAAAATGCGATATTTATTCTTAGCATGGCAGAGCGCTTAACATTGAGTACTTTGGAATTTCCAAGCAATTTTCAATATGCAAATCAACAAAAACCATATACAAGTATTGCTTTACTAGAAATTAAATATATTTAATCTTCAATTGATATATTTATTATGACTCCAACATTTTAACATTTGCCACACCATTCCTTTAATGCATAGTGTAAACCCAATTTTAATCACTTATGTCTGAATCGACAAAAGTACAATGAGATAAATAGTTTCCAAATAAATAAATTCCTCATTTCAATTGAAATTTGTGCTTAAAAGTTATGGATTAAAATCGTATCCTTCAGAAATAATTTGACAGTAACAAGTGAAACAGTTGCGTTAAAAGCGTGTTAATATTGAAGAGCGTTAAATAACTGCATAGTTTTAATTGAAATGGGAATTAAGAATTGGCTATATAAGAAAGAATTTGTAATAGTAAATTTCTTAACAAGCGCAATTCAAAACAGTACAAAGAATTGTAAATGCTAAAATGTCTTAAGTATTGAAAATGAGAAAAGAGAGAGAGAGAGAAAGAGAATTTGCAGAATACAATATAGAAACACCAAAATTGTAGATTACATAATGAACCAAGATAATTTTACAAAATAAACATAATTATGCCACATAAAATTTACAATACGAAGAAGTTACAGGATCATACATTATAATACAATTCAATATACAAACATTGACACAGAGTTTGACAATCATACTGAAAAAATACACTGCATGATGCAAGCTGACAAAGTTTATAGAATCCAACATTACCCAAGTATAAATATCTTTTTTTCCGCTAAGTAACTAAATATAGTACACTTAATAACCCAAATTAAATACATACATATTTTGCAGCACAAAACCTTACTTACCTATCCAGTGTAATCCAATAATTGCCCGTTGATGATCCTCAAGTGCATATCTAACTGTTTCTTAAAACTCTTTACACTCACGGAATTTACAGCATTTATAAGCAAATCATTCCAATCATTGAATGTAAAAATAGTGTTTTCGCCCTTCCCAATTGAGATTGGGACAATTTGTACCCATTTCCTCATGTCCTATTATCAGTGACAAATTCTAAATTCCCCCTGTGCAATAAATTTAAACAACTTAATCAAATCCTCCTTTGCCTTTCTTTCCTGCAGTTTATACATATTTTTCAATCTATCCTAATATGCCCATGCCCGAAGTATCCAGAATAATTTTTGTTGCTCTGATTTTGAATTATTTTTTGTACCTCTGATTTGAATTATTTTTGTTAATATAAATATGGATCTTACTTGTTTTAAGCCCACATTACACTGCGACTCCAAGCACACTTCTTTATTAAGCTCAAGCTGGCCATAGACAAAATTTATTTTATATGTATTCTTTGGGTTGGCTGTGAAGTTCTTCACTTCTATGATAACTAGATTTCAGGTAATATTTATATTTAAACTTGTTTTTGGGAAGAAAAGCTAGCTTGACAAAATGTTATATTTTTATTCTACGAGATAATTGTTTACTAATTTGAAAAGTTAAAGAACATGACTTCAATGACGTCAAAGTGCTAATTATAAAACTAATATATCTTTGGGTGAAAAAACTACATTAACTTCTATCAGTACTTTAACGTTTTGTACACCTCCCAAAATTAAACTCTCAATTAAATCGCCTTTAAAAAAAAAAAAGAGAGGGAAAAACAGCGCTCTTATTCAAAGTTGCGCGTCAAATCGGTTAACGCCTGTAAGTATGTAATTTAAATCATTCTGCGGCAATATTCGTGGACGGGAAACGTTACACCTTTACTTTACCGGTTTGAGAACCCGCCCTCACTTTCATATAATTGATTACCCAATCACTTTTTACCTGCTTGCCTTTTAGCTCATTACCGGTAGAACCACCGCCTTGTATCTTATACCATTAAAAAAAATATTAATATCCTGCTGGGAGCCTCAGTCTAGGTGGTAAAAATAAAACAGACAAGCTTCGAGAGAAGGGACGTTTTGTGAATATTGAGACAGCCAAAAGTCACTTAAAGTTATTATTCTGCATTTATATCTGCATTGTGGACACGTAAAGCGAGTTGATTGGATAACTGCATTTTTATTTTTAACCATTTTGTAGATTTCATCGAACCTTTCTTCTTTTGAAGGTTAATCTCCAACACTGCTTTTGATAATGTATCGATTGTTTTCCTGAGGTTGAGGGAAATAATACATTTTTGGAAAGAAGTTAAAATGTGTTATAGTGTTGATGAAATTAGTGGTATACCACTCTGCTTCATCTAAAATGTTTAAAAAATGTAAAGTATTTCTAGTAACTTTTATTTAAAAATGTACAATTTAGAAAATTCATACAATTTCCAAAAGATTCACAAACCCTCATTTTTTCTATGACTTTATGCCATTTTTAATGAAAGCGAATTTGATTTACTAAACTTATGTTTAAAAAATAAGATTTATATCTATAGTTTTGAATAAAAGAAGCTCATTTTATAAATTAAAAAAAAAATTGTCAAATAAAAATAGCCCTTTAAATAGTCATAAAATATTTAAGTTTATGATCATAATGATTTACTTATCTAAATGAAGAATGCTTTTTTTGTATTTTTTGTTACTACATCACGTCGGAAAGTAATATAATCACAAAAAGAATAAAACGGAGAATAAAGAAATATCAATAATCAACATTTGAAGATATTCAGTTTTCATTCCTCCAACAATCTAATATTGCCTTTTCTAAATTTCAAACTGTTTTTAACTGAATTTTTGTGCTGGTTCTTAAATTTCTCACTGTACATAACCTGTCTTTATTTCGTTTGCTAAGAGAGACGTCTCGTTTCAGCTCCAAAGCCAGACTTCAATGGCTTCAACTCCTCCACCCCGAATGGCAACGACCCAAACGGTGGCACCGGCAGAACAAACTTCACGACCAAACAGCTCACAGAATTGGAAAAGGAATTCCACTACAACAAATACCTGACTCGGGCGAGACGAATCGAAATCGCAACAGCACTTCACCTCAACGAAACACAGGTGAAGATCTGGTTCCAAAACAGGAGAATGAAACAGAAAAAGAGGATGAAAGAAGGACTCATACCAACAGACCCTTCAAATTCTGGTGGCGAGACTGGTTCATCTCCACCTGTTTGTGCCATCAGTTCTGTTGCACCTGTAAGCTCGCCTACCAGTGGAGCAGGTGGTCAACTTACTCCAACAGAGACTAATAAAGCAGGAACTGGTGACTTAGTACAACTGCTAGATCGAGTCAATCTAGTGCGCAAATCATGAATGCTTTGAAAGCAATTCATCCTTATAATTGAACACAAAGATTTCAAAGTTTTCAATCAATGGACTTGAATTATTTAAATAGTGGTATACACCACTGAGATGCTTCAGCTATTTGAGATGCTCGAGCAACCAATTTTTATGAAAACTGCAAAATGTAGTATTTGAACCCATGAAATAATTTATAACTTGAAAGAAGCTGTATATTTAATGCAAATCTATTTCAGTCATTCAACGCTTTATATGAACCTATAGGGATAAGTTCTCGCATAGGCACAAAAAGTAGGTTTTTCTTCTGTGTAATTTTCCAAGAGACATAAAAATTATCTTGTTTTTAAAAACACCATTCACTCTTTAGATATTCCCTTCCCAATGCACTCCTTATGTTTCAATAAATCCAAAGTTATTTTTTAAACTGCCAAACGTTCAGAAAATCAAAATTCAATTATTTTAATCACAATTTAAAAAATAGTGGACCATTTAAACGTGTATTTTTTGGTATAGAAATAATTCAATTCCTAAATGTACTAAATAAATATATTTAAATAAAACTATTATAGAATCATCCAGGATTAAAACTTTTACGAGAAAAACTATTAGAAAAACAACAACAACTATAAGAAAAATCTACATTGTTTTATGTTTTCAATTTCTTTTTTCGATTCATAATGCAAATATACCATTACAAAAACTCTTAAATATGAAATCTATCAAAATTATAAATATTCCCAAGTCACGCCAATAAAAACTACTAAAAATAATAAATAAGATTTGAAGAAAATAGTTTCTTAACACTATATTGCCCAAGGAAGTAATTTTGACTGCTTTTTAATTTCAATTAGAAAAACAATAATGTATATAATGACACAAATTCTTAGAATTTTGTGACTTTTTGCACAACATATAAATGCGTTTATTAATAATTGTAGTTACCTCCCCTCCTTCATTTCCGGTATATATATATATGTGTTATACAAATTTCTTTACATATTAGTTATTTTTTCACAATGCAGTCATTTTGACAGCTTTTGGGCAATATAGGTCTATACTAAGTTTCAGTCTTTCTAGTGTTAATTCCCTTTGGAAAAATTAATTCATAAATTGAAAGAGATAATATCTAATTGAAAAAGCTTTTAAATTTTTAAACAATCACAAACTATTTTGTAGAACAATACATGGGCGTACTGGCCATAGGGTTATCTGGTGCAATCACCGTCAGTCTCTGTAAGAAATCCGGTCTCTGTCCGGTATTAAATTAGATAATAAACTTAATAGTTAAATACATGGACATCCCTTATTTTATAATTTAGCTTTAGTTTTTGCAACAAACTATCATTGATATATGGAAAAAAGTTCACTCAAAAGAAGTATAAATACTAGAGAACGAAAAGTTTTATGTAATTAAATTAATTATTAAAATTAATAAATAAAATATTTAATTATTGAAATTTTTCATTAGTAACTATAAATATTTAAATAATAAACTATATTGATTATCAAGCAAAATAAAAATTGTTGATAATACTATTATTATTTACAATAATATATTATTAATTATTAAAATTTGTATAATGATTATATTAAAAATTTGGGCCTGCATAAATCTGAAATTTCCGAGCCAATTTTAGCCGACCAAACGGTATAGTGGTTAGCGTGCTAGCCTCTAGACCACGAGGTTGCGGGTTCGAGTCCCGTGTTAAGCATGGGTGTTTGTAAATGTATGTTGGCTTGTCTAATGACGAAAGTTTCGACGCATTATAGCCCTTGTGTTGCTGACGGTGCCAGATAATCAGAAAACAACCAACCGAGCCGATTTTATGTCCCAGTACGCCCCTGGAACAATGTCATTGCAATCATTGTTCGTGATTGGATTGAAAAAATAATACACTGCCAAGGCGCTCTTAAAAACACTGAAAACCAAAGTGGTAGAATTTAAATTGTCCAGGGAAACTCTAAAAGTAGTGTTAATGAGTTAATACATTTAGTGACAAATGATAGAAAATATTTTTAAAAACTATTTATTTGCAAAAAGAAATTCTTGGCAGCAGTACTTTGACAATAATACTTGTAGAAAATAAGTTGAAAACTGTTTCTTACAATCATTTAAGTATAACAATCACTACTATACTGTTCAACAATTTTTATAACTTTTAAGTAGTTCCTATTTAATGATAAAAAGCATGCAATTAATTAAAATATTTAAATATGAAAATACTCAAATGCATCTTAATATATTTCAAAAGTAGTTCAATATTTTCCTCTAGAGGTGCACAGAACAAATATTAATAATCAGCGTTCAAGAATTAAAAAATGACACTTTAAATCTACTAATTAAGTTATTTTGATCAGAAATGAAATAGGACTTTATAAAATTGGACTAGTTTTTTCTGGGTATTTTTATAATATAAAATATAAGCAAAAGGATATTCATGCAGACGTCAATACATATCTATTTTCTTCAAATGTGTAAGGTAACAATATTCACTACACAAATTTTAAAAACTGAAAAACATTTTATCTGCAACTTTTTTTTTTTTTTTTTTAATGTGAAAAATACTACATTAATATTTCCCCATCAATTTTTACTGCAAGCTAAAAAAATTGAAATCCTGTATTTAATAAAAGAATTCAATGAAAAGCAAGATTTTAGATACAAACTGATATTTTAATATGTTGATATCTCCATTTAAAAATTATTTTTAACAGAAAATTAAATGTGTATCTAAAATACTTCAAATTAATATGACTGCATCGTAAAAACTTCCAAATTCAATACATTTCCTTTGCTTTCATTTAAATGTGAAAATTTTCAATTGTTATTCAGTTCCTTGGAATATACCTGACTAAGATCTCTTAAACAAAATTTGCATTGAAATCAGTAATCTTTGAAGTTTTCAAAATACATAACGATTTAACAGGTTCTTTAAAATTTATAATGCTTTGTTGGAGTTGCTAAGAGTATAAGCACAAAATATTTTCAAATCAAATTTATTTTATTTATACTTGTTTTCTTTCGATATCCAAGAATATAATGCCTTATCAATGAAATAAATAAAAAGTAATTTACAGATTTTTCCCTTTAAACAGAAGAATTTACTAAGTTATAAGTTGAAACGTGTGTTTAAATTATGATGAGGTGCTTTTCCTTTATGTAACTAAAGTGATTGAACAAGTGTTCATTTAATGAATCCGAATTATGTAAATAGTTTTTGTTAACACTTTGTAAATACTTTTTTACTATTTTATCTGACATTTTAAAGTGGCTGATTCGATTACTATGTGAAAAGTTTGTAATGAAAATGCTTTAAGCTTATTAATCGATATTATAGTTTAATGGCTTAAAATGCTTAAAAATGTTCCAAATTAAAATGGTTTAAATCGTTGAAAATTTTAACAGTACAATTAGCAACCATAATACACAAGGTGTCATGTCGGTCACTTTAAAATTATATATAAATTATTGAATTAGTCACTAAAATTATTCACTTCACCAAATGAATGTTCAACTGTATTCTTTGTGTGCTTATTACTGTTGTGTAGATATTTAATTAATGCGTGGATAATTGTTTCAATTTTTATGTTATAATGCTGACAAAAATAAAAAATAAAAACTTTTAAATAAACAAATTTTCAAATTCAAAATTGAGCATCACTTTCGCATTCAATGGATAGTAATTTATCCCTATTTGTTTGCAGAGTCCAACCTTAATATAAAAAATAAAAAATATCTAACTAATGAAAACTTTGTAATAAGGAATTACAATAAAAGTAATTATGTACAAGGACATTATACATGGTTAAATGACCATGAAACTCAATCTCTTATGAACTTTGTGCAGTATGAATGCAAAAGCTATTCCTGTATTTTTAATATAAGTAAATCATTTCGAGTTTGATAAGAGTTTTAACTTTACCGTGTAGTTCACCGAAGTACATGAAGCATTCATTAAAAGTTAAAGACATTTTTTTTAATAAAATAAAAATAATTAGTTAAAATAATACAAAAATTTACTTATTAAATAAATCTAAACGATTAACACTTTTTTAAACTTTGTAAACACATTTTGTAAAAATACAAAGGTCACTCAATTGATAATAACGTTATAAAAACTGTTATCTATTGTACTAGTTACACAAAATCAAATAATCCTATTCTCAATTAATTATGTTATCACCCCTTTAGTTCTTTTGATATCACAAAATTCAAACTACATTCAAAAGTTTTATCATGAAAAAAAAATTAATTGACAATGTTTAAATATGATGTTTTAACACGAAAATTTATTTAAGATGACAAAGATAAAAAAAAAGTAAAATTAGTAAGTTTATCAATTTATGTAACATGAGTGATTCATTGTGTATATATTTTTATGAAAATAGCAGATATGGTCTTGGATATTTTTCCATAGCCTTCCTTTCAGCATGTATCTAATGTTGCTTTAAGAACTTGTTTGCATGCAATTTCTGTAAACTCCCATATGTAACAATCCATATGCAAAATAATTTCTCTTGAATCCCTCCATTCTCAATATGAAGCCTTATGCTATAGATTATTGAACCGATATTTTCATGAAATAAAAACCAGTTGTTTTGTTAATCTTTTATTTTAATCTCATAACACATACATAGCTAATAAACATTTTAAATTTCTTTAAAGGAATCAGACATATTTTAAATTAAAATGTTTTGAAAACAACGATATTAACTATAGCTAAAAATATATGTTGATAAAACTGTCATTCATATTCAAATTAAAAAAGAAAAAAAAGCATTTTAAGATTTAAAATACCAATGGCATTTAAATTTAAAAATAGATTTCAATAGTAAAACTATTTACAGTTAAAAAATAGTTTTTTTTTTTTTTTAATAAAACTCGTATTAAAATTAAAAGTTATTTCAATCATCAACCCTTTTTGAATTTAACAACACATTTCAATAGTGAAAATACCATCCATAAATTTAAAATAATATTTTGTGCTATTTACATTTTACTGTCAAATTCAAAGACACTTTTCATTCCAGAATTAAGATGTAAATGCACAAAATCATTAACAAAACTCTTGCCAAAATAGTCACGAAACTAAAAATGTATTTGTTACTCCTTTTATATTTGTTTTAAGTCATAAATTATAAATAGATTTGAATTTGAAAAGAAAATAACCTAGAACCTTTCGTACAAAACAATCACAGATACGAATTACAATCTCTTCTGAATCTTGAAAAGTTTATATTTTATTATGTGTTTTTGCGCATTCAAATTTTAAGTTGTCGAAAAAAAATTTCCCTTCAATTATGTATATCTAGAAGAAACAAAATTGTCGAAAACTAATTAAAAAAAAATATGAATATAAAAATGGCTAGTGATATATTAAACTATTTTTAATTATTGATAGAGCTTGATCCTATCCTGTTTAAAAAAAAAAAAAACTTATTTATATTTACTTTAATTTAAAAAAAAAAAACTAAACTGTACATCGCACATCTGTATTTTAGAAACTGATATAAAACAATGACTTAAACATTAATATGACTAAAGAATTCAAAACGTTAAGAGTTAGTTTAATTTTATAACAAAGTTTTTTAAAAAATCAGTTTTTATGTATAAAAATATTACTCAAAGGCCTTTTAAGCCCTAAAACAAAAACCGACTTCAATTAAGATGTCAAATTTCAAGTTAGTCTTCAGTACCCTTATACAAGTCTGGAAACCTCAATACTATATGTCTCACAATATATCTTTAAGTGAAAAGCGGATTTCAATTTTCCCAAGTACAGCAATTCAACGTGGAGACACCATGTATTAAATCCATATACTTTACTTTCAGTAACTATACTTAATTCGAATGTAGGTATCCAAGTACATATTAAAAATCCTTTTCACAATTTTCTCAATAAAATCTCAAACTCGTTAAAAAATTAGTATTTTATTTGAGTAATTATTACCATCAAATTACAAAACTAGTCAATTTTTTCACATTAACACGAAATTCAAACATCCAATAAAGGATAGTACACAAAATCTCATCATTTGCAACTTAAGACGAATGCAAAAATATGATTTACTAATATTTCTGCAACTAAAAAAAATGCTATTTCGCATATATTGATAAACAAATGTGCGTCTTCAGTATACATATTTAGCTCTATCAAATTTCACAACTATTTGCAAAAACACTGAGTAACAAGTTTATAGTAAGTTTATAAGAGTTCAAAGTAATACATTTTCACACAACTGTAATTTATAATAGCCTTTCATCTAAAATTTTCCTCACGCGCTCTCTAATGCAATGTAATGTGTTATCTTTTTTGATTCCGGTGTCTGAAGTGTACGGATGTTCACTTCCCGTTATTTATCTTGCAACGTTATCAAAGGTACGATAAATATGTGCCTCGTTTTAATGATTAACTTCAAACAGTTTGTTGACGGTAATTGAAAGTGTTACTATATAACATGTATATACTGTGAAAAGGTTTTTTTCAGATAGCGATTGCACAGATTTGATCATATCCAGGAAAATCGGCTGAGGAAGTATGTTACATTACTAGTCGCATTAAGTCTTTTGACATGCTATGTTAAACGATTGAGCATTACTTTCAAATATTAATGCATATTTTTTACATTCCTCAGACCAAATTATCTATTTTAAAATTCTGACAAGGTAAGTAGAAGAATACCAATTGCTTAGCTAAATAAAAACACAAATGAAAAAACATAAAAGGGCCATTCTACGGAAAATCAGGAATTTGTGCAACTGTCATTTTTTACAAAATGTATATACCAATTAAAAAAAAAAAATACTTTTTTTTAAGTATAAAAAACCTTAACATGACTGATATAATTGCAGTTTCAAATTGTAATAAAATATTTTAATTATAGCTCAAATTTTACTCTTAAACAGTGAAATGTCACATCCGTAGGATGTCTTACTATTTTGACTTTTTACGTGGTAATATTTTATAAATTAAACACACTTAAAATCTTTATATTGCATTTTTTTTTTAAGAAAACGTTTTAAAACACATTTCTAACAATTATAACCTAAGTTTGAGTTTTATGTTAGCTTTATTTCAAGTTTTATGCTTGCAACGAGGGCAATAGGTCACATCAGTGGACAACCAGAAATGTGTCATTATCCTCGCAGTTGTCAGTAATATACTGTTTTGATAAAGAAATCAGATATTAGGCAGATGTTTTATTCATATATGAAGATCAAGCAAAAAACTAAGTTATTTATGTATAATTTTATCATGTTATTGGACTTGACAGAGAAAATGTTGAGATGAGATGTTACATCAGTGAAACTCCATAGAATTTAAATTATCAATTAAATTTATAAAATAATGCTTGGAATCTGTAATAAATGCCATAGCTTTTTTTTTTCTAATATCATGAAATAAAATCTAAAGGAGAATTTACCACATGCAAAAACTATCATTTTTTCCCACCGATGAACGACTAGAACTCGAGAATATTCGACTATATTAGTACCTATTTTTCATGTACTCTAGTAACTATTTCAGTTTTCTCACAATCACCTATTCCCACGCTTTCTTAGTTGTCTACGAGTGAAAGAGAATGGTACATTATTTTTGTTGGTATGTATATTACGAAACTTATGAACAGCCTAATTTTAATGTAAAAGCATCTGAAAACTAAAATCACCAAGTATAATAGATACTTTTTGTTTAATTTTTGATTTTTATATTTGATTTAAAATGCTATGAAGTTGGAATTTAGGAAATTTGAACTTTGAAAGAAATATAATTCTATGTAAATGTTTCAAAACTGGATTTTCCCCCAATTTTTTTTTTTTTTTTTTTTTTTTTTTTTACAGTAACTGGTGTTCAACCAACTTTCTTGATTATTACTATATTTTATTGAAGTCAATGAAAAAGTGAATGAGACAACTTTCCTCCCTTCAAAATATTTTTTTACAACTATTTTTTTGAGAATTCAAAACCTTAGATTTGTAATATTAGAACTAAAAAAAAAAAAAAAAAAGTCTGCATCATGTGACTCCCCACACTATTATATTTTTTTCTATTTTGGTTATTTTCTAGAAGTAAACATAGTCAAAGTATTGTCTCCTCAAATCTTACGAAAATACAAAATATACACCAAATTTATTACATTTTGTCCTTTGTTAATTTGAATAATATTTAACCCATTACAAAATAAAAGCAACATTACTTTTACAACTTTTTATTTTAAATTTAACTTCATTAAATAATTCTCTGTAGCTTCTTATACCTCACATATCCCATTCGTGAATACTACTTTATACTATTTATAAAAATAAAAAATCATATTTTTTATCTCAACCACTATAATAGCATTTTTACTCATGATTATATCTCCCTTTATGGTAAGTATCAAGATTTATGAAGAGTATATTTTTTAAAAATTCTGATCAAATTCCTGATTTTCCATATAAAGATCAAAAACACAATCAGAGTGAAAAAAAAAATTCAAATCATCAACTAGATGGACGTCTAGAATTCGAGAATATTCGACTATGAGAGTATCCATTTTTCATCTACTCTTGCAACTATTTTAGTTATTTCGCAATCACCTATTCCCACGCTTTCTTAGAACTACTTAAGACTAAGAATTTAAATAGTAATTGATGAATGAAATACGTGATCGCTTTTGAATGAATAACCTTCATAAAATTTAAAAATATGTTTCTCACGACTAAAGATTATTGTATGTATCTAGGACAATTGTCATTCAAAATAGACTATGCCTTTAAAATCATTTGACTACAAAAATTACTTTTTCAACTTTCTAACTTCTTTTACTTAATGAGCATCATGGTGCATAATTTCAGCGAGAACAGTTTGAAAATAATTCTTGAATGTGATTACAGACAAAAACAGTAAAACAATTGCATATTTAACCTTCGTATAAATCCCAACAGCCATGAGACTGTTCTCGACTGAAACCTTGAGTACTTATGGAATGAAAACATTATTTTTAAGTGTTCAGGCTCTACAATTCAATTTAAATATTCAATAAAATAAACGGAAAAACTAATCGCTAATTGCTGGAAGATCACAGCCCCATAATTTTGAAAATGTTAACCTGACTTAAAAAATAATTTACAGAATTTACAGAATTTGTAGATAGTAAAAAGAAGATATTTTTGGGTTTATGAACAATTTGAAGATGCTTTCAGTTGATTGTAAAAGTGTTCTGCTATAAATGTGTTGATAAGGAACATTGTTTAAATTTATTATCAAATTATATGTACAACAGAAATGGAATGAAGATGAAAATTCGTAATTCATGCAATTTCCCCTCCTATTTTAAATGAGAAAAAATTACCATTTTTGCAGTAAATTCGATTTCTAATATTCTCTACTATTTTGAGGAAGAATAAACACAGTGTCTCAAAAAAGATTAAAATGATCACCGATATTACAAATGAGTTATTAAAATTAATGTTTTTTTACAATGCAGGAAATTTTACGAGTCACCTGTTGATGATTTGATACACTTTCACATATTTTAACATTATTAAATGAAAGGAAAATTAAATACTTATTATTAAAATAATATTTTTACATTGATAAATATACATTTCTTTTTGTGTATTAAGGTACAGTTAGAATTATCACAGGGTTGTTATAAAGGGAGCTTTCAACAGAGATTACTTTCACAAGAGTTATCGGTTAACTATCATTGCTGTTAAAACACAAATTATATTCCCAAAAAAACAATCGCACATAATAGTGACATTTTATTGATTCAAATGTTAATAGCATATTTTTAATTTGTATTAATTTAGGTAAAAAACAGTGATTCGCGCCTCATTAACACATTAAAATGTATGATTTTTTTATTTTATTTTTTCACAGAAAAAATATATTTGATTTCTGGATAGCCATCTAGTAAGGGGGAAATATAAAATAATTCTAACCATTATCGTTTGTATAATTCAACTATTTTTAATTGTTATCAATTGGCAACACCATTAATAAACTTTACAATAAGCATATATAGATTATAGTAGGGATAAAGGACATACAATATATTAATTTTTTTTAATCGGGTATTTGACTGCATTAAGTTTTATATTAAAATTAGCTGCGTGGCCCCGCATTGCGTAAACCCGTCATTGCGTATTGGTCCCAGCTTCTGTCGCTTTGCTCTCTAAAAGGTTCATTGCTACGCAAACACGGGCTCGCTTCGCTCACTGCAAATTCATTGACATGTATGCACAAGCTTTTTAACATTCTGTTTACAAAAGTCCAATTAGAATGCTAAAACTAATTATGTTGAAAATTTCTGAGCACTACGCCTATTAGAAGTTGCTTTCTATAGAGGGACAGACACACATACTATTTTACTATTACAGATAGGTGTACCACACAAAAAATTTATTATTAAAAAACTCCACACAAATTTTTAGTACTTAAATTTATTTTAAACAATAAAAAAAAGTTAATGCACCCACAACAACATTACTTTTTCGTACATTATTCACGATGATCTTGAATGGTAAGGAAAGAAACAAGGTCTTAATATAATATAAAACTTTATAAACACTTTATAAAAACTTTATAAACACTTTATAAAAACTTTATAAACACTTTATAAAAACTTTATAATCACTTTATATGCATAAATTGTAGTATGAAAGCACTTACACCTGAGAAATTTTTTATTAAATTGAAACAAAATATTTTGTTCTTTGATCAAGTTTATTGCTCCAGAGTATATATTTACATTATTATTATTATTAGACATTTTCAATTTTGAAGGTAGACTACACTATGATCTCTCATACCAAAACATTTCCAACACATACATAAGATACTTTTTAAATGTAATAAAAGAAATTTTTCAACTCACTAGAGATATTCCAACCACAGAATTCCAAATCTGGAACTATTTATTGAGTTTACAACACTACATAAAACACAAATTACTAGATACTTCTCGATATCCATCGAGTTTATTTTCAGTGGTGGTTAACATATTTTTTAGCACTATGCAGGATTCTTTGCTCAGCAATATGTTCATAAAGACCAGGAGAGAATAATACGAAAAAATTCAAGCGAAATTTCTAGTGTTAAAACAATTTTTTCCAGAGAATTCAGTCAAAGAAGGATTAAGTTGCAGTGTTCCAAGGTAGAGTTCTCTTTTGTTTATGTTTATGCATTGGATTTTGATTTCAAGTGGAGGGTTTTTCTAATACATCCAAGTTAACACTGGTGTCCAAACTATTTTCACAAAAGCCTCTATGTGTTTTCAAATCACACTTACTTTCAGATTCATCAGTGTCCGAGTTGTTGAAGAGAATATCGGGGTCAATCATTGTGTCATCATCACAATGAGGAATTTTCACGTTTTTTTTTTTTTTTTGTTGTTGTTGTTTTATTTTTAAATAAAAGTAGAGAAAATATCATGAAAAACAATACCATTCTTTCAAAAATTTGAGCTCGGATAGATAGTTAACACAAATATTTAATTTTTCACTTTGAGATTTGGCGGAAAAAAGCTACTTTTGCGTGTGACATCAATGCGCAGATGATGAACCAGTCTAAAACCTGTTTGAGACGAGTGTGGTGCCTCTTTGGATTTTCGACTTTATCTATGCGTAACTACGTCACGGTTTTTTAATGAGTTTTTGGTCCCTTGACTTTTGCTTTGATTTCTGCTAATTTTTATTAATTGAAAAGATAAAGATAAAAAATAATTGCACTTCTCAAATATATTCGTTGGATAACACTAGAAAATACAAAAAATATTAATTTTCCTCACTTGTGCAAGTTCCTCATTATCAGAAAAGCAGTGAAAAGTGCACTCCTGTTTTTGACATTCAATAATTTTTATTCCAATCTTTATCTTAAGAGTATACATTTAACAAGTCTCCCTTCTTATACAAACATTTTAATGATAAAAAACAGTGATAAAAATGATGTTCAAGAAACGTCTAAAAATTCACCACCCCATAATGTTTAGAAACAAGGCAAAAATGTTACTCTAGTTCATGATTTCGCTAAATGGAAATTTATATGAAATCTGATGAACTAAAATATTATTAAAAAGAGGTCGACAAACAATCGAAAAATAATCTTTCAATAAAAATATTTTTTGTCAAATATTCACATTTAATTAACAGTTTTTGGACTTGATTAACCTAAGTCTAAATATGACGAGCACAAAAGTATCACTTTGATTCACAATAAAGCTTTCATACAGTCGATTGGTTCTTGTTTTTCTCTACTAAAACAGTTTATTGAACTAAATTGAATGCAAATCACTTGGAATTTCCCAACGGCTATAAAATTTGGAGATGGACAAAAATCTTGTTGCCATTTGACCATTGCAGGGTTAAAAAAATTCTTCAAGAAGATAAAATTAATATTTGTACAGATTTTTAATAATCAAGACAGAAACTTAACGCAACAAGTTATACATATTACAAACCTAGTAGTAGTTTGTTCAGTCATAAAAATTATTTTATTAACAAGACCGTTTTTAAGTGGGAGTATATTTATACAAAATTTTAAATTTCTTGATACTGAGAAACGTTATATTCATCAGTGAGGAAATTCTAAAAGGTATTACCAGATTACACCCGAAGGAATTCTTACGCATTTCTAACCGGAAGGAAAATTCTTCAGTGTATAAAGATTTTTAATCTGGCGGCCTTCCTTTGGACAGTGACAAGCAGTCGGAAGAAAAGTCGCTTTTTGCTGACCCCAGAACATGGATGGCGGTCCCTCATTCATTCCGCCAATTGGTCCCCATCTTTTGTCAAAATCATGACACGAAATGACAGAACCAGGCTAACGCATTAAAAGAAATTATTTTCAGTGCCAAAAACCAGCTCCTGTGATAGACTGTTGGAAGAAAAAGTTGGCGACACAAAGCCAACGAAGCGTGGATTAAATAGGTGCAGCAGAAAAGAATGGGTCGGAAAACGACATATTTAGAGGGATCTAACATGTTTTACATAAAAATAAATAATTTTAGGCAAGAATACAGCCTAATATTATCTATTTTTGGATTGTTTTTGTTTTGATTTGTTTACTTAATTTTCTTCAGTTAACTTTTATATTACCGCATGCGCTTTTAATATACTTGTATAATAAAATAAAAATATTTTGATTGACATTGAATTACTTGAAGAATTTTTAATCTACATCTTAATGAACAAAAAATTCAAATTAAAAAATTTACAAATAATTTTCAGAGAATAAACATTTATTTTTTTTAATGATCAAATCTATGGCTGACTGTACTTTAAATTTGATTTTGCCGAGTCTTAGATCCCAGCTGGTTTATCTACTACCTATGTAAAGCAATATAGCATAGGTTTATGTACAAACCATATGATTGAATTTTTAACTTTTTTATTTTGATGCAAAAAGTAAGATTATATTTTACTAATATTTCCTTTTTATTCGTATATTTTATATAGGAACCCCGCAATGTTCTTCCTCCAAGTAAAAGCTGCAGAACCTGCTAATGTATATTATGTTGATCAAGTTTGGGCCAATTTCTAACCCCTCACAACTCATCTTCTATAGCTAGAACACTGATTTATTTTGACATCATGCTGTCCTAGGTGAGTAAGCGAAAAATAACATATTTGTTAAAATTGAATAAGAAAACATAGAGTTATGACAAAAACTTTAACCTAGAAGACCTAGAACCAAATGGGTTAGATGAATTTTTGCCATTTTTTTTCTCAGCTCAATTAAGGAATCGACTTTTTTAATGTTTTATTGAGAATAAGTACCTCTTTCACCAAAAAATGGTATCTGAAGTTGATAAACACAGGGTAATGAGTTGCAAAGAGGTACGGGTGTTTCCGATTATCCTTCTTTAACTCCAATATAAAGGTACATTTGTATTTTTTTGTTTTTTAACTATTGAAGTAATGCACTTGTAAATATTTAGAACTGCGTATATTCTCGAGTAAATTGCTAGCTTACAAAAGCTCTGAAAATACGTATTTCCACTTTGAGTTCTATAAACTAAATGTATCAAATTAAAATGATATTTTAAGTGCGTCAACGTGCCTGGTTGATTTTGAATCACGTATTTTTCAATTACTAGCCTGTCATCTGTAATGGTCAAACCAGCAAAGATCTCATACGTCTTATCCAAAATTAGAGTAAATGTTATTTTTAGAAATTACAGAGAAAGACATTTTGCAGACGTATTTTTTTTTCCATATACAATTATATGTAAAGCTTGCATTCCTGGAGTATTGCATATGTAAAGCAAGTACTTATTTTTCTTAGTATGTCATTGCATGTGTTTGCATTCAAGGAAAAGCTAGTAGATGCATAGATTAATTCTTGAATAAATATTTTTTTTTTCTCGGTATGGGGTGAAGAGGAGTTCACGTAAATGAACCGGAACTAAGATTTTGATTATGTTTGCATATTTCTCTAAAATATTGCATCATGGTATCTATAGTACACTCAACACAGAGATTCTGCCTTTTTGTGCCAAGAAGGTCGATATAATTATTCCAGTTGAAATATTCATCTACCATATCTTACTTATCTGTAGTGTAACAAGTGTTACAAAAAAAAATGATGTATCCTTAAAAAGCAACTAGACGTTGTATAAAAATCATCAAGTGATCTGTAAGACAAGGTTATGAAGACAAATGTTTGCCGTCGAGCGTTCATTTCTTTGGGGTTCTTTGCGAATAGCGAACTAATGGGGACTACCGAAATAATATTATTTTAAAACCTCTTAACAGTCAGGCACTGGTAGCTTAAGGGGGCTCTTCCCAATAGTCTCAATTTAGGTTATTATATAAAAAGTACAGATGATTATCAAAATAATGGAAACACCCTAGATTATACGAAATCCTTTACTAATAGGGCTTATGACCGCCTTTGGCAAGTAACACAGCTTGGATTACATGCCAAATAATTTAAACTAGTCTACCTAGTTTTGAATTTGATTACCTACAACTTCTAAACCATTTCAAATAAATGTCTTAAATTTGTTCACGAAGTATTCTTGCAGATTTAAACATCAAATTGTTGTAAGAAAATATTTTTTAATTAATAAATCATGACGTGATTGGAAATATTGCTAACAAAATTTTCTAACAAATTAAAATACATATGCTCAAATCGTTTGAAGTATTTAAATAAGAACCTATGAATATTTTTAATCAATCAATAGTTTATAGTTCAATTGTGGAATTTAACGCATTCAAGAACATTTCTTCCTCTTAAAGCACTTTACAGTTATCTTAAATGTAATTTCCTTACTCTTTATAAAATGCTAATAGATAAGAGTAAATATGGTCCTCTTCTATTAAACTTTGATTAGTATCTATGTACATAAAGAAATGGTTTTTATAGAAAGCTACAGTTTTATTCCGATGTTGATCTTAAACAAGTGGGAGGTAACTGAAAATTTTAATGTTCTCTCCCTTTTTATCAACTCTTAAAACCCACTGACGGTCATGGGAATGGGCGAAATTCCCCAGTTGTTTTCCCTGCAATAATTTTTAAATTATATTTCTAATTCAAATGCATATTTTTTTTAAATTATTTTTTATTTATTTTGTTTTAGATAGGTTATAGACTACCATCCTAATAAAAATATCTAAAATATATCTTATTTCAAATTTTATTTATAAACTTAAAAATGTTGTGTATTGCTAGAAAAACTGGGGATCCTAAGACGTATATATACGTGCATGACCGTCAATGGGTTAAGAGGTATGAGTTTTATTCCGACCTGGAAGAAATTTTACACACTTGATTTTCGAAACACGATAAAGATTCCTGGCCACTTGAAAAAACTCTTTCATTTCCCTTTTCTACCCCTTAAGAATCATAATAACAACTTGAGATCTGCTCAACCAATTCTAGCTGGGTTTTTTTCCTATTGGTTTCTTGACTAATCCAGATTATCGTCAACACAATTTCATTCCAATGTTGTGTAGTTAAGATAGCAAAATCGAGGACAAGGGGTGAAAGGGGTAGTATCCTATTTTGAGATCTACTAAACCAATTTGTACTGTGAATTTTCTATGGATATCTTAACTAATACAGACACAATTTCATTCTGGTGCTTTGTTGTTAAGATGACGTTTTCAAGGAGAAGGGGTTAAAGGCGCATGTTCAAAGTTTCCAATTAACTTAACCAATATTAACCGAGTTATGTCGGTCCGTTTAAGATAAGGAAACTCCAGGCACTTCATCTAGTACCCAATAAAGATATCGGATTTTCATAAATAATTACTAATGACGTTTCATGAGGTAGTTAATATATACTTAGAAATACCATTATTCATCAATAATTCACGATCTCGATATTCCTAATTTTATAAATAAAACTTGCTTTCAATTAGCAACTTCTCACAATTCGCTACAGAAAAATAGAACTATAGCCGACTCTTGCCCTTTGTTTAATACTTGATATATAAATTTAAAACAACCGAGTTAGATATACGAAAGGTATCTGTTTCATTAATGATTATGTTTCATCGACGGTTGTCAATACATTTAAAGTTTAATTCTAACACTGAAATGTTAGAAATATAACTTTCTTTCAATTCTCAACTTCTCACAATTCTCTACAGAACAATATAACTATAGCCGACTTTTGCTCTTTGTTTAGTACTTGACATATAAATTTGAAACAACCTAGCTTAATCTACGAAAGGTGCCTGTTTCATTAATAATTATGTTTCATCTACGGTTCTCTAAGACAGATACATTTAAAGTTTAATTCTAACTCTGAAATGTTCGAAAAAGTTTTCTTAAATGACCAACTTCTCAGTATCCATCAAATGACATTGTAAACTAACAGTCAAATTTGCTTCGAAGTTAATTTTTCAAATTCATATTTAAAATAGCCATACGAGTTTGATAATCGAAGCACGGTGCCCGTTTTATGAATGGTCCCTTGAGGCATTGAAAAAAAAGTCATGCGAGGAGGAAAAAATTAAGGGTAGGAGACAGAATAGAATGATCCAGACATAAGGGGGGGCAGGGGGGGCTCTAGTTGACGGCTCATGTGGATGATTAATGTGCTACTGTAGCACAGTTGCAGCACACGGAAGCCTACTATGATGTATGGCTATTCCTTTCAGTCGAGCCAAGCAGACATAAACACTGCAATGCTTTAAGGGGATGAACAATGTACGAGGTCTAAGGGATAGATTTCTTTTTATGGATATTATTTTTTGATAAGTTTTATTTGGATATTTTTAGGCGTTGTTAGACTATAAACTAGGTTCGGTCATTGCTTTTATTAAACCTACTGAATAAATATGTGCAACAAGTTGATGGGTACTAGTCGCATGGAGTGTGTTTGGTAGTGAATTATATTTAATGTATACATTAGAATCAATTAATTGGAAAAGTATTTTTATAAAGTGAATGCGTAAGATAGATAGTCATCAAAAAAATCTTTGAAATGTTTTTTTTTATGTTTATTTAGTTATTATTTACTTTTGGTGTTAGTGAAGCATATTATAGAGTTTAACTTGTTTTAGAGCTTCTGAATAAATTTGAGCAACCAAGTTATTGAAGGCAAATGGAATGTGGCTCTAATTGAAAGGGTTGCAATTTTCATACATGATATTGAAAATACACAGGCACAAGTTAATTACTCATAAAAAATGATAAAATTGATATTAGTGTCAATAAAAAACTAACTTAAAATAGTTCTCTCAAATTATAACGGTAACTTTAAAGCCATTAACTATCGACACTGAACCTTTATTACTTTTTTTGTACTACCATTTAAAATCTATCAACATTTTAAAATTTTACTTATTATTTAGAAACATAATGGCTCATAAAGTATCCCATGTTAAGTGGAATTAAATTTTTCTCATTCGATTTATAAAAAATTTAATTTTACAGGGTTTCTAAATTTTTCTAGCGCTACCAAGAAAAATCCCATTTTCAAAGATTGTTATAAGTGATATGCTTTGATATGAACATTTTTGAGTTGAAATCCACTAAAAACAATAATCCTCTAAAAACCTTTCGCAACCATAATTTTTTTAAGAAAATAAAATGCCCATTTATGAAGTAGAAGCAAAATTGAGGTTTGGGGATTTTAATGTTTGACATTTTTAATATACTACTTGGTTTTTAATTTAAACGTGTAATTTTTTGCCAGCAACAACTGAAAGTTTGTACCAGAAACATGCAAATCCATAAACAGAAAAGTAGCAGAAAGGAGAATAGTAAATTATTAAAATTATATAAAAAAAAAATACAGTTAAACGTTTTCTCGAGTTATTTCTTTGCAACAAATATGTTCGATGTTACAAATATTAAAAAAAAAAAAAAGATTCTCGCCTAGCTGAAAAAAAGCAAAGAAAATACGACACATCCTCCCCAAACCGCAATGTAAGTAAATTACATGGGAAAGCAACCGATTTTCGATATGTAAAATAGTGAAGCCCGACCACGCTTCAAACACGAATAAAGAAAATGGCCCCATAAAAAGATCATCTTCAAGATGTTAGCATCACCGAAAAAGAAGGCAAGATCAGGGACTCAATCTATCAGGAAGCAAGTGCGGCGTAAAGTCGATCCTGAAAGGGAATCGTCGGTGAACAGTATGTCGGGAAGAAAGGGAAGTTTAAAAGGCAAGTCTCTCCAGGATTGGTGTTGGAGATTCGACGGGATATCTGACTCAATCCAGGTTGACATGTGGGGGAAATCAATGAAAGTGCTGGAGCTAGAAGCAGAGAGATGGTAAAAAATGTGACGAAAATTGATATAACAGGGTAAATTCTTCTGGGAGTGTGTAGGATTCAACGTGAGCAGATTTTTTATTGCTCAACAAGCGTTTTCTCCCAATGCGGGAAGTGTTTATCAAGGAATTCTTTTTTAGGTGTGATCAGAAATGACTACGCTCTATCATTCATGATGAAATTATAATGGATAAAAGGAGTTTTTTGATTTACTGCTATAAGCAGACTCCAAAATGTTAACTTTGAAAACAACAAGATGGAAATCTCAATTTTATCTAGGACGATGATAAAAATTAAAAGATAGTTCAAAAGTGAAATGTGTCCAACTTAAAGTTGGTGCTTGAAAAATCTTTAGAAATATATTAAAAACTAGCCATGGAAAATCACATTTTGAATTTCATAAGGCAAAAGAGGAAATATGAAATATAATTTTATAATAATAAATTTGTAATTTAAAGCAATCAGACAAAAGAATATTCAAAGTCCGTTATAAATTAAAACATAATTATTATATATGTGTGTGTGTGTGTGTGTGTGTGTGTGTGTGTGTGTGTGTGTGTGTGTGTGTGTGTGTGTGTGTGTGTGTGTGTGTGTGTGTGTGTGTGTGTGTGTGTGTGTGTGTGTGTGTGTGCGTGCGTGCGTGAACGCGCTCTTCATGTACCAATATTTAAACCAATTTACTCAGAAAATGGTTTGTTGTTTTCTTTCCCAAGATTTTGTGCTATCGTAAAGTAAAGAAAACAAATTGTTTAAAATTCAAAAAGTCATAGATGTCACTATAATCTTTTGAAAGAAGAAAATTGGGTATTCTCCTTAAAATAATTCATAAAATAATTTACCGATGTTTAATTTTAGATAAAACATGCACATCAACCACAAAAAAATTAATAAGGGCATATTTTATGGCCGTCTGTAGTCGCCTCTTCATATGCCAACGTTGATACTATTTACTCAGAAAATGGTTCGTTGTTTTCTTTCGCAAGGTGTTTTTTAATTGTAAAGTAATGAAAACAAATTGTTTAACACTCAACTCCACAGAGTAATAAATAAATGGCATTGAACTTGGAGTGATCAAATAAAATATCCTTATTAGTCATTCATTCATCTTATACACATTTCAAAATAAAAAACATTCTTTTAAATAATTGCAAATATGTTCCTGAAGCCATTTAACAATTTAAAACACGCCGATAAACACATAACGATAAATGGTATTCATAATAGCACCATTTTTTTTTTTTTTAATAATTTTTTTCGTGGGAAAATGAATAATCTCAACGTAAAATTGCAATAAAATTAACCAATTCCAATGAAATTAAATTCATGTTAGGAACCAAATGTTAATAAGTGAAAAAAGTTTATTTACTTTAATTTCTCCAAACCGTTACCATAACTCAACAAGCCAGTGTCGATGGTAGAAATATTTACAGAGCATACACGCTTACTAAAAGAAGAAGAAAATAGATTACTTTTTTTGAGCAATTATATTTTGCTTAAAATTCTTTCTTATAGCACTTTCAGAGAATGGCCCATATCTAGAAACATGTGGACCTTCTATGAAAAATATATTCTGACAAGCTTGAATTCGATCTAATTATCAAAATTTATTCTTGATACCTCAGCAATCTACATAAAAGTAAAAAAATTATAATAATAAAATGGAGATTGAAGCGAGACTAGTGGTTAAGTGGTATGGGCTGTGCCTTGGGGGTTGGCCTCTTGTATGTGTTTCAACGTAGTTAATAATACAGTCGACTGTACTCAGACTGTAATTGCTTAGATACACGAAGGAGCCGACAAATTGCATGCGATGGAATGAAATTTCCAAGAAGCTAGTCGACCAAGGAATTTTTTCTCCTCGTAAAAACTCGTTTGTTGTGCGGCCGACTGATTAAGCAATTTCGTTTCACCGAACACAGTGGTTTAGGTTAAACACGTGTAATGGAGGACGGATACTTTGGGGTTAACTTGCGAATTCTAGCGTCTTGTGGAATAGTTTATTACAATTATGAAGTGAATATGGGATATCTTCAGGCCAATGGTCAAATATGGTGTTTTCGTAGATACAAGTAGGATACACCATGGAGATGTTAGTTTAACTGTTTTAATATAAATGCAGTCAAACCCCGTTAACGTGAAATCGTTTACAACGAAATCCCGTTTAATGTGAAATATAAATAGTTTCCCGACGATGAAGCTTAAACTTATGTTGATTTATTCGTTTAACACGAAATCGCATGACATGAAATCCCGCTAAGACAAAAAAAAATGTGCTCTTCAAACCACTTTTTATGGTCTTCATGTGAGACGAAATTTAAAGGTGTTACGAATTCATTCTTGAAACAGGTAAAATGTGATCATATTTCAAGATAATCGTTGTGAAATTAGCTGATTTCGACGCGAATTTAGATGGCATCACTCCATACATTGGTCTTGTATCTAACTGTAGTTTAGAAACTAACTCAATCGCATTTACTTGTTAAATCTTGTTAACATGAGAGAAACGGCAATCTTTATCGTTAGAAATGAAATTGATGATAAATTCTTAAAACAAAAACAAAAAATGTGGCCGAATATAGAATTGCCGATAGCACTCTATCAACAATTTTAAAAAAAAATCGAGAAAAGATTGATGCGGCTTATTCTGTAAATCAATATGAACCTGCAAGGAAAAGGATACGGATTAGCAAAATAGAAGACGAGAATTAAAAACAGCAGTATTGAATACTAGCAGTTTAAATCTAAACTAATTAGATGAAAAAGTTATTATGGCGTTACCGGTTAACACAAAATTCGGTTACGTCGGTCCCTTCGAATTCATGTTAACGGGGTATGACTACTGCAAGATTTGAAACTTGGTAGTTGACGATACATAACTTATTCGGCCCTTCAAAATTGTTGCACAAAATTACTGTATTTGAGTATAAAATCAAATGGTTACTGTAAATGGAGTACAAAAGAATTAATAAGATGAAAATTAAGAAAATTCTCTACTTTGAATGCATGAAAAATAACACGCTATTCTTATTAATTTTTTTTTAAGAATACTGTTATGTTTATTGATATAAATATTCGTAAATTATAAAAAAAAAAGGAAGAAATTATTGATTTTAACCATTTTTTAGTGTGAAAATTCCAGGTAAACAGGAGTCCTCAAAAAGTAGGTAGGTGTGCGGATGTTGAAAAAATCTCAGAAACTACAAAACTGATCCTTATGAAATTTTAACCACATATTCTGTACACTTATCGCTATATCCCGTACCAGAATTTAATTTTTTTTTGGCAAAAAACTTGCAAAAAATACATGTTTTTTGTTTTGTTTTGTTATTTTGCATATAAATTAATATTAGAGGTACGGGATATAGTCACAGTCACACTAAATCTAAAACCATTAATTTTTTTGTTTCAAATGAGCCGTTGTTCAGATTTTTTCAACAGCGCACACCTACCTACTTTTTGAGGACTCCTGTTTACCTGGCATTCACACTAAAAAAAGTGGTAAAAATCAATATTTTTTTTTTTTTTTTTTTTTTTTTTTTGTAATTCACGAATGTTTTTGTTAAGCCTAACAAGTTTTATATCAATAAATATAACAGTATTCTAAAAAAATTTTAATAAAAATAGCCTTTTTTCATGCATCTAAAGTAAACAGAGCCCTTTAAAGGAAAATATCTAATCAATGAGATCATACTTCGTTAGCACGTGATCTATAGCACTCATTACATGTTTCTATAAATAAAAATCAATGGAAATTGCAAAAATGATAAAAAAAATTAGTAATTTAAATGTATTTAATGAAGTGTAGTAATATTGATTCATGGGTAATTTATTTTAAAATTGATCGAATTAGATTTAGTTGATCGATTTAGAACGATTTTGAAATAAGTAGGTGGTATCTAATTAATCGGAGGCAATCAGAAATCGAGGCAAGCAAAAATTTCGACTGTAAATCTGAAATATTGGTTTGAAAATTATGATTGAAAATTGCATGATTAGACAAATCGATAGCCACCTACTACTTTCTCTTTTATTAAATTTCAAATAGTACAAAATTTAAATAGTTCAGGATGAAAATGCAAAAGAAACTAAATCAAGTGTAATCAACGCTGCAATATTCCCTCAAAATCATTCCACTTCACACATTCTTATCCTTACTCCTATACCCATGAGAGAAAAGTTCCAATTTCTGTTTACTTACTGAACACAATGAGTAAATGGAAAAGAAGCTTTATGGATAATACGCATTTCAGCTGAAGGACATAGAAATAATCAAAACAAATATTTTATTTATGCTAATTTGAAATTCAAGGGAAAAAGCAATTTGAATGTGTTTTATGTATTGCAACCTTCTAGATTCAAGGACTGCAAAGGAATGTACGCAAAACAACCCCTTATTAATTCCCAAAAAGAAAATCTGCCTCCATTCATTTCAAAAACTTAAACGACCTTTGTCACCTCCCCCTCCGACCTTGGGAAGAATATTCATCTTCTTCTTGCGTCAATAAAATCTCAAAAAGAAATGTATTTTAAAGTTCACTTTTAAACGCGCAACGACTACACATATCTTTAATAGGTATAGAAATCGCATAGTCTCGTTCGGCTTCGAAATATAAATGTTGTATTTATTCAAGTTATTCTGCTTGTCTTTATCCACGAAATGGTTTTGATGTGGAATTATTTTGACACACTTGGGAACAAAATTGTTTGAAGCTTGAAGAAAAAAATATATACGTGGTTATAATTGTTATAAAGTTAGTTAATCTAAACACAAAAAAAGAAACCTTTCTATTAATTTGGGTTTTATTTTAACCAAATATGTGTCGTAATATTTTTTCAAATTCTTTTAGTTTGTTATTTTTTTGATGGTTTTAATTATTCTAAGTAATATGTTTTCTTAGATAAATGAGTTCGGTATGTGAGGAATTCCACGAAAATAAAGAAGTGCCTATCAAATCTTAAAATGATATAAACACTATTTTTAATTTTACTATATGAAAATCAAAAGTTAAAATTATAAACATGTGAAAATTTCAATTTGCTTTTATGTTGTTTTAAGTATAGCTTTTTACAAACGGTTACCATTTTCGAAAAAAAAAGTCATTTATGTTCAAATTAAATACAGATTCAAGTAAAAACAAATGTTTATTTCCTGGTTTACATAAAATATAGAAATAAATTATAAATACTATAATTTTTTTTATGTACACATTGATTAAATCCTAATTTTGCGAAACAACCTCCTCGGTTGAAACAACCCGTTACACCCCCAGTTTGAAAACAACCTCCTCGTAAACAGCAAAATTTTAAATTACAACAACAAAAAATCCCGAATAAAATACAATTTAAATATAATTTTTAATTTAAATCAAGAAAACTAATTTCATTAATATTATTTTTAAAATAAATCACTTCAAAGGATTTCATTCATAACATGCAAGAAATTGTCAACAAATGTTTAAAAACTTGTTTTGATCTTACCATTGGTTGTAAAAGCAATTCAGAGTTTCAAGGAAAATGCTTTCCATGAGGAAACTACCCACATTTAAGGAGGTATTCTGGTTTAGAAATTCGAAAAAATCGATTATTTTTTGTGTGCATATTTTCATAGTATAACTCCTCAAGAAAATGTCCCTAAAAGGATTTTTCGAAATTCGAATTATTTTCGGAGTTACAGCTCATTTTGTGACGCGCCGACAAAACCGTTTCGCAGCCGGGTCGCGCGAGCAAACGAGGTCCGAGGTACGAGCTACTGGAGGCTTCCAAGGAAGCTAGAACTGCTAAATCATCTGAAAGAGCTTCACTAAACATGACATTTGAAGTCGAAGAAGGTACTTTGTACGGAGCAGGGATAGCTGATTAATAACAAGTGAGTATAAAACGTCAGTAAACGACTCCGATTGCGCGCGATTAGTCCTCAAACTTTAAACTCGTTTTTCTCGTAACTACTTTTCTGGAAACGGTGTGCATGATATCTTTAATTCTACTCAACCGATTCACTTGAAATTTTACACAAAGCTTCTTTATACATTATAGTATCGCACTACGAAGAGTTTAAAAAAAAAAAATTGTATTTTTAAAAAATTCCGAACTACAAAAAAACAGGGAAAATACGAAACTTTTTTTTCAAACCACCGCCATTTTGTGAAAAAAAAATTTCTTTTTCAAAAACGTTTCGTAGTGCGATAACTACACCCTTCCTCTTTACGAATTATTCATGGATTTCCATTTCAAGTCATGGGAAGGATTTATATCCTGCACACCAGGACAAGCCATTTTTCCATCAGTCCCCACTTCGCCAACCTGCAGTTTTTTAAAATTTAATTTTTTTTCTTATATTATTAATGTTTTGTATTCTTAAAATATCAATAAAAAGCTTATAAAAAAATGTATAGTAAAAATAATTTTTTTATTGCGTCCGAAAAAATACCTAAAATTCGGGCTTCTAAACCAGAATACCCCCTTAAGTCTTAAATGCTAGAAAATCTGGAAAATATCCACCAGACACCTAACGAAATATCGTCTATTGCAATCGTATCTACCAGTTTCTTAAAGATACTTGAATGGATACCTGATTTGGCAAGTGCTTATTTTATCACCGAATCTCGAATGAGGATTGTTGTTTGGCAAGGAAATTTGCCTCAAAATTATATAACATAGAATCCATTACAACAGAATTTTGTTCAACAACTTTGTGATTTCGGTATTAATTATAGGTTGTTGTTGGTTTTTTTTCCTTCTTCTTCTTTACCTGTTGCCATCCAGCCACTGGGTGTGTTCTGAAAAGAAAAATGAAGGGCAATTGCAGAATGCGTTAAAAATGAAAATTATTAATAAAAAAATTGGAGATTAAATAAAAAATGAAAATTACGAACAAAATATTGAAATTTATAGTTTGTTTAGAGTTTAATGGCCAATAACAAGCTTTCATTTGACACCTCGAATCCATGATTTATTATGGAACCCATCTTCATAAATATACTCCTTGGGAAGTACAAAACATTAAATTGGTAGAATTCGGCAGCTAAATCATGATGGGTAAATTAACTTTTGTTTTTTAGTGCTCCCCTTATTTGGATTTGAAACTTGGTCTTTATGGCATATAAAGAAACTACATGAGTAAATTTATTAATAAAATCTCACAGAATTAACTCTATTGTTTCATTGAAAAAGATAGCTCAATTTTGAAGAGAACGAGCAAAAATATGGTGATTTTTCTAAAAAAAAAAAAAAAAAATAGGAATTGGTTTATGGTTTTAAGGAAGTAAATATTTAAAATTAGTTATTATTATTATTTTTTAATTTATAGCACAGATTTATTTTGGCATTATCTATATCTTAGTCTACCTAGTACATGTTAAAAGAGCTAACAAAACCAGAAAGCGTTATTTTAATGGTTTTGTTCGATTCGGTGTTTATAACGTGGTCAGTCAAACTGTGTAAAGATATCGAGGATGTAAAATGTGTACTTCGAGAAAATTGTTGTTCAAAACGAGTTCAATCTCATCTATTTCAATTGTACCATTTTTATTTTCCATCTATCGTATTTTTTTATCCATGTAGAAAGTATTGTCATTAAATTGTATTCTTTTGCATATATTGAACAACCACATCACGTTGATCCCAAAACTGTAAAATTCTCGATGGTGTATATTTGTCCGTCATATTTCTCTTGTCTGTTTCCGTATGATGATCCAGAAACCAAACCATATTCAAACATGTACTACAGTTTAGCGATATTTAACACGTTGAGCGTTGCGTCAGCCATCGGTGGTTGATTTTTTTTTATTACAAATCGTATCATTAACACGTTGAGTGCCGCGCCAGCCATCGGTGGCTCACAGTACGCTGCTGTTTTTTCCACACTTATAATTTGACATAGTGCCTTTCCTATACTTTTTAAATTGCTGGAAGTCTTAGTTTTTGAAGTACTATTGATATTTCAATTGATAAAAATATTGTTAAATATACTATGTCCAAAATTCCTTTGTGAAAAATTGCCTAACTAAGAATTTTAAGTCCGAGGTCCGGCAACACTGAGCAAAATTGTGGAATTCTAAGTGTAAATATCTTCTACTGCGATAAGAAAAAATGGCCCTAATATATTTACTCAATTGTATCGAGTAAACTTCAATCTGTTAGTAGCAATGCACTGGTATTGCGGTATAGCAATGTTAAGCGCACTACTGCGTTTGGCCTGGGATAAGGGATTTCCTTAAGAATTCGCGTGGCTCTCAAAGTGTTAATGGCTGAAACCTTCCATTGTTAACCCTTTTAATACTAGTGTTTCTTTTCAAAAAAAATAAGTAGATTAGTAATTTAATTGGTCAAATAGTAGAAATACCAATATTCCGTCGAAATAGAAGCTAAAAATAACTGGGAGGGGGGGGGGGGACATTTAAGGGGTTGGAACACATGTGTCCCACTGTTGTTTTTAAATGGGACTATATGTGCCAGTGGTGATTTGGAACTATGAGCGGGACACATATGACCCTATGAGGCCGAAAGGGTTGATGATATACGATAAAAAAAAACTTGCTATTTTGATTTTTTCAAATCCTTCATAACTCAACTGATGGCACTGTGATGGCCTCGCATGACAGAAGTGCTGCATTTGAATCCTGGGTTAGGCATGGATGTTCGTTGTGACTCGAAATCCACCCTAAGCTTTAGGTCCCGACCTTATTAGCCTTTATTGTGCATAAAAATAGGTAGTTGATTATACAAACCTATCAACCAAATCCTTTATATTGACTTCGATTTTGTTTGTGGCGGGCAAAATCTTCGTAGGGCTAAACAACCCTTTTTGGCAATCAATTTGGCAAATAGACTCATTGACGATAAGATAACAATTAATTTTAGCAAGGGGTTTTTTATGGAGGAGGGAGGGAGTAGGAATCAATTGCATGGAATGATTAGTTGAAATTGCAGATAAATGAAATCAATGCATATAAAAACTTTTTTTTAGCTTCAACACCATTATTTGTGAGATTTAGAGAGATAAGCTTATATATAGCTATGTCCCTGTCATGTGCCTTATACAGTATAAAGAATGAGTCCTAAAAAAGTTCTTTGTGTACGATTCTTTATATGGAGAGCATGGTAAAAAAAAAATTCTTGGAGGGCCGTTTAAAAAGTAAATTGAATTTTTACTTTGAAAATTTCAATACTAACTCATGTTTTTTGCCTTTTCATTCGGTCTTGAATACTTCGTTTGCTATAAATATATAATTTCAGTTCATTATGTTGGAAAACAGGCCTAATATGAGTAAAAGGCAAATTTCAAATTGTGAAACATAATTTTAAGTCTTCCCCTCCCTCCCTGAATGCCAGCGAATGGAGGCGTGTTTCAGGACGCTACAGATATTAGTCTAAAATTATTGGGAAACTACTTAGGTTTATTGTGTCATGTTTAACAAGATGCTAATACAAAATTGGTCGTTAAGTAATGTACCACGATTCTGGTTGTGTATCTCTCATACAATTCTCATACATCAGAATGGTTGGATCGCCATACGTAAAATTGCTTTTGAATTGTTGATAAAAAAAGGAACTGGGCATCACATAATCCACAAAACTTTGTTATGGCAAAGTTTGTGACAGTGGGTGCCTAAGCATCTGTCAGAGAATCAGATTATAGCGAGAGTCCCAGGTAGCACAGCAGTATTAGCCAAATTCGGGAACAGGGGTTCTGGAAGATGAGACAATTCTAAGGGAAACTCGAGCATCTTATCAAAATACATGATTTTTTTTAAAATAAACATGTCAAAAACATCACAAAATATATTTTTTATCCCTTTGTCATTACTTATAAAAACTATTTCAGTTTTAAAACTGTGCATCAACAATTAAAAACTTCAAGTATACTCCTTATCCAGCATTGGACGAGATTGCCTAAGATCCGTAGCAAAAGCCGATTTACAACAATCGTAATCGGGATTGAACAATGTCGAGCGATATCCTCCTGAAACCCCGCGTACATTTAAATCCACATCGGATTTTGTGCGCATAATTTTTCTTTGCATGAAGTAACCGAATTCAGTCTTACAGCTGATGATAGCTCCACCGATTGTGACGAAGTAGAGCTTGTAAAGAAATGGCAAAAAACTGTTCATCTGCCAGTAGAGGAGTCACGAAAAGTTGTCTGCGAAGCACATGCCAACAATGGGACCTTTTCCTCACGTTGTCGGATGTCTGGATATTCAGCGTGAAATTTTTTTTTGCACTAACTGTAAAGTATTTTTATGTATCACGTCTTCACGAAATTGTTTTGCAGCCTTTCATGATTAAATTCATTTTTTTCACATCTGAACAATTATATTTCAGAATTTTTGCATGCTTAAGGCGATAGTTATTTTTTGTCCCATCATTATAGTTGAAACCCAATAACTTCAAAAGTACGTTACATAGAGCCAAAAGAATAATATACATAAAAATTAGCTTTAAATCATGTTTCAAACAGTTGTGGGTCTCAGGAGGATATTGGCCAGCGTTGTTGTGTTACTGGGGATGGGTGTTAGCCTGACTCATCTGTTAAGATACAAGGAACGGATTGTGTTGCTAAGATTGTGGCATGTGATGAAACTTGGTATCACCACTTCGAGCCTGTCTCCAAACAGATTAGTATATAGTGGTGGAATCCCGGCTCCTTTCGTCTAAAAAAAATCCTACTCCAAGCCCGGATTCTTTTTCAAAGAAGAAAGACCTCTACTCAATGACTGGCTATTACGGAGAATGAGATAGTGCTTCTCCAGAACAACGCAAGGCCACATGTGGCCAAACAGACCCTCTAGCTTCTTAAAATTTCGATAGGAGGTCCTGCAACATCCTCCTTACAGCAGGTGCATATCCAGGGGGAGGGATATGGGGATATATCCCCTTCCGAAAATTTTCAGTTTGCTATCAGAACGCAAAAAGCAAGCAATTATTTATTTAAAATATTAAATTTATTTAAAATATTTTTAAATTTCTAAACATACGTAGGAAAAGTAGTTATAACTAAATATATTTGCCATTAATAACAAAAACTATTGTTCTAATTTGTTGAGTTATAATTTCATATCCCCTCCAGAAAAAAAATTCTGGCTACACCCCTACCTTGCATCCCGATATCCCCCCATGTCACTCCTATATTCAGCCCTTAAAAAAATCTCTGTAAGGTCAGAGATTCACCCGTGACAAGGAACTGTAGGACACCGTGGAAAACTGGATCCATCAGCAACCCATGAGTTTCTACACTGAAGCCCTCCACTCTTCCTAAGCGCTGGGAACAGTGTTTCAATGTCAATGTCGATTATTTATAGTTGTACTTTTCCACATCAACTTTAATTATAATATTATTAAAATTTCTGCGCATATAACTGGAGTCTCCTTTTCATTTGGGCACTCTTTATATTAGAACAATTTTGCTACTTTTTCGTCATTTTAAATTAATTGCATGTAACAACCTATATCGCTTTACAGAGGTCATCATATTAAAAATAAATTTTCTAAGCAATTTGTATAAAACTTTTGACAAAATGAATTAAAAAATTACAAAGGAATAAAAAATATCAACTTTTTATAAGGGTTTTTTAACTTGCTGTATCATCAGGACATAAAATTGCATTTAGCAGTTTTAAAAGCAACATTTTTGTGTAAACGGTTGATTTGTATTTTAATGTGATTTAACTTCAAATGGAGACGAATTTTAGAAAGTTTGAATTTAAGTACATCATCCTACCTCTTCTCCTCACATACGCTTTCTTTCAAGCTATAGATCGTTGCTTTAAGCAACATAAAATATATGAAAATATGCATACGGCAACACAGCCGAAGGCTGTCGCAGAAAAAAAAAAGGGATAAGTTTAAGTTTAAAAAAAATCAAAAGTCAAAGTATGTTTATTAAAGCAACACGAAAATAGTAACACAGAAGTAGGTTAAAAAAATAATAGCTATATGCTTTTTTAAAAAAAATATTTTGCCTTCGCTAGGGCTTTTAAAATGCTGCAGAAATGCAAAGGTTTATTATGTATTAAGAATTTTTTTCTTTTTACTTTATGATTTGAATGCGATTCTATTTCAATAAAACTCAAATTTTTCTCCGAAAATGTGTAGTTTTTAAGTGTTTGAACGAAAATCTATTGCTGTGATTTTTTTTTATTGCAAAGGGAAAAAAAACCTCTTAAATCACGAATCGAAATATTGTTTCAATATTTTGTTGAATAAGCAATCTATACATTTATAATTACTATTTACATTTTATATTTGAGTGAATACCTCTAGTAAACTTACTTCATGAACCTTAAGTAAAAATCGACGATTAGTTTATTTAAAGATTGGATGATCGTAAAATTGGCTTTCACTCACTCCATCAAAGACACAATTTTTGGCCCACCATTTGAATCCAGGTCAATTCTCTCGAGAGTTATGCTAACCCCGTACACACAGATACATTTTTTTCTAGACCATTTCTTAAAGTAGGGATATTCCAAAACGTAGGGGAAAAAATAATAATTTTAGACCTAAAACAATACTTTTAATACCCTATATTAACATACTGGTAGTTGAAAGTAAACTAGGGGTGTGGAACATCGCACAACTTTAAATTACTCTATAATACTGGTCACTACATTTAAATTACTTTACTTTTAAGCATAACTTTGTTACCATTTTCATATTTCCTTCATTTGAAAAAATGCCCTGTTTTGCGATAGTTTTTACGTGAGCAAAAAAAAAAAAAAAAAATCGGGTGAATTTGGCGATATATTTTTCGATAATTCTTACATCATTCTTTCTTGTAAGTGAAACAGAGGAGAGGAGAAAAACAGTCGTTGACCAGAGATGCTCAAAGGAAGAGAACTCTGTGTTAAAGACACTCGTTTTTCCTACTTTTTACACATTTATAGCATTTTTACGGGAATTTCGGAGATGGGGATGTTCAGAACACTTTAAGAGGCATTATCAGTGATTATAGTCAAAACCCTCACAGCCGTTTTTTAGCAATTGCTGAAAAAAAGATTTTTTCACGTTTTTTCGTGTTTTCCCCATGCGGAATACTAACGAAAACCTTAATGACAGTCCCATGGCCACTACTAACCTGTAGACCAAATGTGAACATCGTAGGTCAATTCATTTGGGAGTTTTGCTGACCACGTAGTTACACACAGACACGTTTTCCAAACCAATTTTTTTAAATCAGGATGTTCCAAATCGTGGAGAAATGCAAAAGAAAATCGCATTTTTTTTACCGAAGACAATACTTTCATTACCCTATATTAACATATGGGTAACTGAAAGTAAAAAATATACCCGGTTTACGTTTTTTACAAAATCGTGAACAGTACAAGAGAGGTATCAATGCCATGCAATCTGCATGCTTTTATTGCTAGGAAGCAAGGGGAAAAAACCCACTGCAAAGCAAACAATTTTAATGTTCTCCAACACACCTAATACCGTGAGTGGATTTTTGCGATTCTCTTTGCAGTCCCTAACACTAAAGGGTCTTTGTTTGCTCCCGTAATCCATTTGCTCAATCGATGGAAGAGGGAGATTAAGATAATATTTGCGCTTTGGTGACGCTCGTCCAAACTCCTTTAAGTGCAGCCAAAACATCGGGTTTTTTTGGAGATAATTTCGGAGAAGTAGCAATTATGTAAATGAAGTGGATTTTGATATGTGTTTCAATTTGATACCATCAAGGATTCGTTAAAGACGATGAACAGTATTATAAATTATATTCAAATATGTTGTCATACTTTTTCAAAGAATCATGTGTCTGTAAAATCTGTTTAAAAGCCGTTAACAACTTGTATAGTGTTGTTCACTCTTTTAACATTTTAAGGAAACGTTGAGAGAAAAACGTTTGGAGGGGGCACACAGACATATTTAAACGATACTTTTATTCTTTTTTATTTCATCAATTAGCACAAAATATAAATTCAGTGATAAATTTGTTTACTTACAGTACAGTAAGTACATTAATAAAGACAATATTTGAATGAAAACGAGTACTTCCGCTGATAAAAAAAATTATGGTATGATGGTCGTTGGTATGATTTAGAAGTTAACTTCATATTTAAATATAGCATTAGACTCAAAAATATAATTTTATGTTAACAAATATGCCGTTGTTTGTGAGCCATACACACTCATAAAAGTATAGAAAGCTAATATTTTACACAGATCAGCATCATCTTATTTTAAATTGCTGCTTTATTTAAAAATAAGTTTCAAATAATTTTGAACAATTATTTTCAACAATAATTTTCCTGCCTCCTCAAACTGGTGAGTTACAAAAACTTTTTTGTGATACAAATAATTAAAAAATTCAAAAACGTATATTTGACATTGC
Organism: Linyphia triangularis; assembly: GCA_963978545.1. NCBI lineage: Eukaryota > Metazoa > Arthropoda > Arachnida > Araneae > Linyphiidae > Linyphia > Linyphia triangularis. Next base: position 17,284,804 of record OZ021721.1, read on the forward strand.
GCGTAAAAAAATGCAATTAATTTTTTTTTTTCCTTCTTTTTTTTAAATAAGGAACCATGCATTTATAAAGTTTTTATTAATTTACATAACAAATAAAAAAAAGTTATCTAATGCACTACGCCTTCTTTAAATGTTCGTTTAGCACCTGACACATGCAGTAGCAATGTAACGTAATTAAAATGAAGAAATTCAACTTGATGGATGCGAAAATACGTTCTACAGGATACTGTAAAGATAATTACATGGTAGAATAATCACTAAAAATCTCCGGCTCATCATTTACAGCGTTGTAATTATTTTGATTTTGGCCTTGTGATAAAATCCTGCTCTCATTTTCAAAATGAGGATACTTTACTTTAATCAAGGAATTTAACGTTTTAATAGGGATATATTTCTAATTCAAAGTGTGAGAGACAAACCACCTCAATGTGATTTTTTAAAAAAATAATCTAGCATACTCAATTAGACATTTGACAACATCCAAAAAATTTCCTTTAATGATGTAGACTTACAATCACTTTTTTTTTTTTTTTTTTTTTTTTTTTACTTTCGATTTTCCATATGTTAATGATGTATGAAATGAAATTTCCATATGTAATGAAAGTATTGTTTTCGGTCAAACTAAAATTGCAATTTTTTTTTCTTCTGTTTTTTGCATTTCTCCGCGTTTTGGAACATCCTGACTTCAAAAAAGTGGTCTAGAAAAGTTGTCTATCCGTGTGACTGTGGTCAGCATAACTCCCGAACGAATTGACCAACGGTGTTCAAATTGGGTGCGCATGTTAGTGGCTGTCATTAAGGTTTTCGTCCGTATTAAGCATGCGCAAAATATGAAAAAATCATGTTTTTCAGCATTTGCTAAAAAATGGCTCGAACAATTTTGATCAAAATCGCTGTGGTAATGCCTCTTAAGTTATTCTAAACATCCACACCTCCGAAATTCCAGTAAAAATGCCATAAAGGTATAAAAATACTTTTAGGTATAAAAAGTTGAAAAAACGAGTGTCTTTAACACAGAATTATCTTCCCTTGTTTTAATTGGTTTTTATATTTTTCAAAATAATATTTCTACAAATCTAATGCATGTGTCACGTTATTAAAAGATAAAAAACCATCCATATATGGACCTCTCAAGGCGTGTAGGGTTAAACCAATGCACATTGGAGCAGAAGCACGAAAAAGCTGCCCAAAATGGGGGAAAAGGGTTATTTTTCATATTTTAACTACTTATGTTTCTACATATGTATCTACGTTCTTTTCGCACGTTACTACGTTTGTTTACAAATATCTGGAGCATTTTTTCTCACCCCCCCCCCCCCCTCCGATAAATATTTCGTTTAAGTAAGAAGATAAGTATAAAATGGATCTTCACTAGCAAATTTGATTTATTTTTTCTGGATATAAGGCATTTTAACTTATTACGGCAGAAATTTAGAGTGAGATGTTAAAAATCCTTACAAGAAAATGTGCAGATATAACAGAAATTTTAGGAACATTAGCCAAGGATTAATTTCAAAGATATTGATGATTAATTTCTGTCGTGTTTTTTTTTTTTTTTTAAACTGTTAACTTTCTGCACCAAATATTTTTGGTATAGATAAACACATCATGCACATGCGTTTTAAACTCGTTTTTAATTATTTCAACCGCACCTATTAAAAATTTAGGCTTATTGTTTTAATATACTAAACTTGTAAGTTTGGCTATATTCCTGGTGCTCAACTAGGAATAATTAATTCATGAACTGAAAGGGGTTCATGGAAACTGTATTAATTCTTATCAGAATGTTTAGAAAGAAGAGCACCTAATTCATGAAAAGTTACATATTTTTTAACTATTTTCCCATTTTTCCTATAGTACCTTGAAAGATCTCCTGGAAAGTATATCCACTTTACTCAGATTTTTATCAAACGATGTTCTGGTGCCGTATAGCTTTTACTCTAGTCCTTGTATAGCTTTTACTCTAGAGAATCTCTAAAACGACCAACAAAGCTCGATAATGCTCTGAAGAGAAAAGTCTCCAATTGATTTTTAGGAACTTGAATTTATCTATACAATAAATTGGTTTTTAAAAGAATTATTAACTATATTAAGCCTAATTATAAGTTATTAAGAATTGTTAAGCTTGATTAAATTTTTTTTAATTATTTTATCAAATCATGTGTATTTCAATCAGTTAAAATTTAGAAAAATTCTGTGAATAGATTTTGCATTGATAATATAAGTAATTTCAGCCACAAAAAAAAATGATTTTTTAAAAATTTATTTATTATTATTATTATTTTGAAAATATGGTGAACCCACCTCTAAAAATTATTAATGCATGTTAATAAGAAAGTTTTGGTTAAATAATTGCATTTTTGAATTTAGGCCAGGTTTTCACCTCTTCTTCCCATTGTGCAGTTATATGCAACAAAATTTTCGGAACTTTTGTAAAAGAGCACCGGCAATGAAACCCATAAACAAATAAAATATGAAAAACAAGGCTATGATTTTGAAATAAACAAATTGATAATAATAAAACTTCCATTCCTGTAATTTTTTTAAAAAATGACCTCATTATTTTTTTTTTATTTTTTTTTAAATTTTTTTTTAAATTTCAGCTAACACATTCAAATCGGAACAATCTACGTATTATAATCATAGTAAATGTATGATGAAAAAGTATACATTTGAAATTAACAATACAATGAGATTTCCACAACAGAGAAAAAATCTTCACTGCACAGAAAGCAAGCAAAATATTTAACATTCCGCCTTCCAATGTCACACACTGTTGACAAGACGAAGATTGACTCAATTGAAAAGACCACCCATGTCGTGTTGGATACCAATGTGTGAACCTGCCGCGTCTTTTCAATGTTGTTTGTATACAGAAGTAAAGAGTTCTTCCCTGGAGAGGTCCACAACGAACTTGTGGATTTTAATCCCTAATCACTCTGGTTTACCTGTCAAGTCCATTCCTATTAAGATCCTGTGGATAAGCTCAGATGTCTTCTGACCTCTTTCGGATTAGGAGGTATCCAGCAGATGACGGATTCTGCATTTTCTTCCGGGGTTGTTGCGCCTATCCAAAATATGAAGATTTTAATTATCCATTGAAAAATACCCTCTCGTCCACAAGTTTTCAGATTATTTAAAACCATATGCAATGGATTTGAGTTATATTTCTAATAACTACCTTTTATTTCATAGAACGAAGTCATGACATCATTTCAGTTCCAACCATCAAAATGCTGGATGATAAAAGCGACTTAGACACAGAAATATGATTTTCAAAAATGGAATGTCCAACAAACAAAAATGTAAAAGTTGCAGTTTGTACATAAATTTTACCTCTGAAATCCATCTTTGAAACGTGAAATGAATAGTGTTTCTCTTGACACATTTCAGTTTAGGAACAGTTATTACTTTTGCGAATTTTTTAAGATTGAGCTGAGTCAAACTTAACCATAAATTTTGCAAAAAAGTGTATTTTCCCCATTTGCAACAATAAATTATCATAAATAAATTCCAATTAATTCAGTCAACAATATAGGGTGCATCATAGTTTGTTTAGTTTTACAAGTTCAATAAGTTTGATAAAAAAAATACTTTTAGCATGTGGCTCTAGCAGAGAAGGTATTGGGACATAGTTGTGTAGTGGTACCAGTATACTGCGGTACGACGTATCGCTAATTTTTTTTTTTTTGACTAATTAATAATTGCTCATAAATAGTGAGAACATAAATGCGTAAATCAAGAATATTTACCTATTTTTATGGTAAATTATGTAAATATATTTTGAATTTGTATTTTATAATTAAAAAATCCCAGCTACAGTTGGGGTTACCACCACGATTGGGAAGCTTGCGTACCGGTAAAATATTTTTAGCACTACAACTCAGTTGAGACAGCGGAGGCAGCAACCCCAAAGGCGGCATTCGTTTCTTACAAATAGTTTATGTTAAAAAGTATGTTTCCTAATATTCTCCCTTTCCAAGTGATCATGAATCACAGCCAACTTATTCAATTTGAAGGGCGCATTCCAATTTGTCAAAGAGTGCCATCCCAGAAGCCACTTTCTGGCGTTAAATGGATCGCATTTACACCCGCTAAAAGATAATAATAAACAGCTAATAGTGGGCCATCACGACTGACATCAGTGACCCTCAATCATTAATAATCCCAACCGAATCTCCTACCAGGGTCGACAAGTAGGTCCAATACTCGATTTGACGAACAACATTTATCATTTGCCGGCTCACAGGGTGATCAATTTGATGTTTGGACTCCGCAGGGAGGGCATTTCTTTGCAGGCGTTTTCCCCCACCCAAGATTGCATTGCCTTTTTTTCACCATGGTTCTAAAATAATCTGTGAAATAAAGAGTAAATAATTGGATAGGTGCGCGAGGATTTATTTTTTAGCCGGTGGCTAGAAGAAAATTGCTTTGAATGTAACTTTTCATGAAATGGAATCCAATCACTTAAGTTTTATTGCGCTAAAGATCGTTTCATTACTAACCAATTTAAATTTCATCTTTATTTTCGGGTGATTTATATTATCAAAGTTCCTTTGAAATAAATATTCATCAATTTTTGTTTGTCCATTCGAGACAAAAAATCGAACAACGGGAGAACAAATTGAACCATTTTAGTTAACCTTAAAACCTTTTTGCTTCTTTGCTGTGGAGACAAAGTACCCCTGTTGTTCACATATGTTATTTACTACAATTTTATTACTTGATGACTGTGGACGCATGTAAAAAGCGAGTACCTGGATTACCAATACAATTTTTTTAATTGCAGTTCCTTGCTAAACATTACAATAAAAAATTATCTTAGCAGTGAAACAATGACTCAGTATACCTCCACCACTTAATTTAAATTAAAAATATTTTAAACCAATTTAATCGAGGAATCCTCCTCCACTTAAACTCATTTTCAGTTATGAGACTACTCATGATGTATATGTTACCGGCAAAGTGTGAAATCCGGCATTCTTTAGAATGTCTAGGCACTCTATAGAATGCCTAAAAACTGCCAGGTAATATATGAAACGATTCATATTTCGCATATTTCCTAAGCATTCTATTGAACGCCAAACGAGAAACCGGCAAAGTATGAAATGCATCTCCGATTCGTTTCGAATATCATGTGGCAAGGCACGTGACTTTTAATGCGATCCTATAAATAAATTTTACCCCTTCTCTAATATTTATATTTTTTATCAGTTGCTAAAAACTCTAAAATGTAAGATGTGCTTCGCACCCTAAAAGGAAGAAATACAACCAATTTTTTGGCCTTAAGGTCAATTGAACCTAAAAAAAATACCCCTATCAATTTCAGACAGTTATTTGTGGCATCTCTCCACCAAAGTAACTTTTTAAATAGTTTGTTCTAGTAAAACTATAAAAAGTAAGGTGTGCGCATTTTAAAAATCATATTTCAAAAGTTTTGGCCACCAAAATATAGTTCTGGTTTTTATTAATATATAGTTTCAAGCTCAACCTCCCAAACGCTATAAATAAAAGTAATGTTTTCATACTTTGTCTAAATAGCATTTGTCATTCTATGGAATTCCTAAGTATTATATACCAATGCTTAGGGAAATTATATAATAATTCTTATATTTCATACATTGCCAAATGGTTACAGGCATTCTATAGAATACATGCATTTCACTTAAAGGCATGATAAATATAAATAATGCCAGTATTTTAAAACTTAGTAATACCCTATGTATTAAATTCAATTGTGGAGCATTTTAAATTATAAATAATTGCTGAATGACATATTAAAAAACACTTTAGGATTTGCTTTTTTTTTTATTGAAAACTTTATTTTTGTATAAAATAAAAAATTTTAACATTTGTATCTCCAAGTTAAAATATAATTTGTATCTCTAAAACATGGTGCAAAAATAGTTCATTGTTTTCAATTTTATTGTCCAAAACACTAACTAGGGTTATGTGTTTGATTTTCATGCTTTTTGTAGAACCCTGTTATTTTAACATTAGCTTTTACAAAAACATGTCAATGTTAAATTAGAAAAGGCATTTTTATTAAATTCAAAAGGTAGTAAATTGAGACATAACTGACCAGTAAATCTTATTTTTTATATGCTTGAAATATAGAACTCACAAGATTTTTATAATTTTCATTTCTACTTGCGTCGGGTGTAGCAACATTGCAAAATAATTTACTGGTAAAATTTAGAGAGTATCATATGCTACTATATTTTATCTCAAAGATATTTTAGTTTCAATCAAACCAAATCAAGTAATGCTTCAGTCTTCAAGGGCGATATCAACGATTGTTACAAAATCCTCAATTATGAAAAAAAGAAAATTACTAATTTTGCTTGGAATATAATGAGAAATAACCTCGAATTGTAAACAATATCACGTGGTATAGCTTCGACCAATGATAGCTCTCCTTAATTTTTTTTTTTTTTTTTTTTTTTTTCATTTGCAATCCGAAGATAACACGCGAATTAGGAAATCCGTAGTTAAGATGCGACCGTGAATGGGGTTCTAGTATAACCGCCGATTATCCTCAATTATCGGACTTCGTATTCCATCTACGGTTTATTCCTCGACTGTGATTATGGCCGTTAGAAACTCTTCAATGCCTGTCTATCAGCTCGAAAAATGGATACGAGGGAAAGGATTTGAATGAATTTAGTCATACCATACCGTTGTTTGCTGCTAAGAAAAAGTATTATCCCTGTGATGTTTATGATATGAAAGAAAAGTCCAAAATCACACTTAAATCACTATAGGATGGTACCGTTAAATTTATCGTAAAGGTGTAAAATAATGCTTTAATTCGGAAGATAATAACAAAATTTAATATAACTGTCCATGGCCATTCATGACTTACAACTAACACAATATTAAACGCAAGTGTTAAATAACATGCATTAATAAAATTAAACATTCAAATAAAAATATATAATAAAAGTATATTTGACTTTTAGTTCATTATCAAGTCTAGATAAGATATATTGATATGAGATAATTTTTACCGAGAACTGTAATTAAACGTAGAAACGTAAATTCAATGTATAGAAAAATGTTACTTCTAAATGTCGAGAATTGTAGACGATTGTAATTATTGTCATTCCATGTTACCTGTATATGAAAAGATAAGTAGTAATTACTTCATGTTTGTTACAAAGCCATCCTCTCAAATTTCTAGCGTATAATTGCTATAAGTAATATGCTCTAGTCACTGGCCACGTATGGGCTATAATTTCCTCTCAGAATATCATTACAAGTATCTACCTCGTTGGAAAGCAGCGACGATCGTGTCTTCTCACAATTATTTACTTATTATTTTTTAAATTGCTTTTATTTCTTCTCGATAACTACTCGCCAGCGAACTAGAAGGAGGAATTATCATAATAACCCGCTATAATTCCAACCATTATACCCAACTGGAAACAATAATAACCGAGGGATGAATAAGATGCAGATACAAAAACCAGGTGAGCCCTAAGATATCATATCAATTATTTCGGAGACACCATGCAATTGGGATTTAAACAAAGAAAGAAAATAATTCCCCAAGAACCTCACATGAAAGCACATCGCTCATTCCAGTCTTTTTACACCAATGATAATGATAGGAGTGTGGAGGGTTGCTATGTAGACGAATAAAATAGAAGCTTGTAAACACTCCTAGAGCGTTGAGGCGCGCAGTTACAAGGGTAGGTATAGAAGTGATCCTTCATGTTGTGACGTCTGTTCCCCCCCCCCCCCCCCATCTGAAGTGACCCCCCCCCCCTCCCCCCACACACACCTCAACCTTTTTTTGGGTTCATGCTAGGAAGCATGGGTTACCGCTTGATATAAGATTTCTCTCGCCAATATTAAATAAATGCTTCGCCAAAAAGAATTAAAGTCGCTAAGAGTTCTAAAGAAAAAATTTGCAGGAATGTTCTCCATCTTATATTTGAAATAAAAACATAAAAGAAATCCTGCACAAACAGGCATTTAAAGATGATGTGAATTCGATTCCAAATGCTCGATTCGGGATTAAGCTGCTGTGACCTTAAACCAAATGAATGCAGTACCGTATTGAAAGGTCAAAATTTTGATATTCCACATAGTGCAAGTCTATACTGTTGACTTCTGTTCAACAGAAGGGGGAAAAAATGGTAAGTATTCTCTAGATGAATACAGTTAATAGTACAGACTAATTCATAAGTCGTTGTAAAAGACTATTTCCAAATTGAAAGATCCTTTCCACCCACACAGACAGAGCACTCAACACTCATATAAACCTAGTTCAGTTGTGGCTTGGTAATAAAGTATTATCTCAACAGCTTGGGTTGGATAGGATAGGATGGCAGTTTCTTGCTATCCATTAAAATGGCATAGGCAGCAACCCATGAATACATTCTGAATTTGGTGTACATGTGGATACATTGTTCTACATAACAATGCAGCTGCGAGAATAGCGAAATATCATGTCCACAACTGTGCTACTTTTTTTCTTGTATAGTCTCAAGTGATTTATCTTAAATGTATTCCTTATTTCGTTACTTTTTCTTTATCACTTAAACTGTTTATTACTTACTATATGAATTATTCACTACTACATACCTATTTTATTTATTTCTGTCACTTTCTTCTATTATATGCTAGTTGTTCATTAACTTTGTTCCCTCATTTTTGATTCCTTTCAATGATAAAACGTTACTCTAAATAATACATTTATTTTCCTTTATAAAAAGAACTAACACTTTTTCTATTGTGGTTATGTTATCATGATTTTGTTTTCATTCGATCCAGATTCAAAAATGACTAATAAAATACATGCGTCACTTGCTTATTGCTTAGATTGCATCAAAATAAATTTTCAGTTTGCCTAATTTTCTCTTAACCACCTTTTCACCCTCGAAATTTTTAAAGAACCTTTTGGTTCTTCAATCTCATGAAAAATAAAAAAAAGTTGTATCAAGTTTTCTTTGCCAGTATATTTAAATGCTATAGACCTATAAACTATTGGGGTAAAAGTAAAATTGATAATTTCTGTTTATGTTTTGACATATTTTCTCCTATGGTAAATTTAAATACATGGCGGGGGTAGATTTTATGTCAGTGGCTATTCACTTGTACATCGTGAACTATTGTACAAAACACAAAAAAAGATTAAGAGGGGAGGTTCTTATAATAGAACTTCCCTCTTGTTGCATAACAAGTCTTTTTGAATGCGTAACATGACAAATTGGAGAGTACTAAAATAACTAAGTCGCAGCAGCAAGTATTAATGAAATTTTTCACTTTTATACTCGGTTTCAAATGCATTACGATTTAGTTCTTTGAGATCTTTCAGGATCAGTGAGGCCAAACGGCATCAGCCAAATTTCTAACTTTTAATTTTTTTTTATTAGAAACATCAATTATGACTTAAAAACTGTATTGAAAAAAATGCCGATTCATAGCACTAGAAAACATGATGTTCTTGAAGTTAGCAGTTATTAGTTATAATCACTGGTAAACTCACCTGAATTGGAATAGCTACGGAGCAAAAAAGGTTAAATTGAATATCCCTGTATATCACAAATATTGTAAAAATTTTCATGCATTTAAAATGAACATGCTAAAACTACATTATTCTGGGTTTTTTTTTTTTTTTTTTAATATAATTTCTATTTTGCCTTGTTTCAGAAGTTATTGTATGAACCCATCACTGAACTACATACTAAGTGCAATATATTTATCTACATAAAATCTTAAGAAATTAACATGTTCATAAGTTTTATTTGCTCCACTTAGGGAATTTATAGCTTATACCATTTTAAATAACCGTCATTGGTGTAACTGTAATCAGTTATATAACTTTTCTTAAAACTGATGAAGCTTCAAATACCTTCTGTACGTGGAAAGACTATGTATTCATAAACATTTAATGACACCTTTATCTTCCATCATAGATTGCAACTTAAACAAAGTATTCCTAAATAATACATTCTGATAGGTTGATAGTTTATATTCAGATGAAGCAAGTAGACTTAAAACACGAAACTGCATTTTTTGCTATTGCTCAAATTTTGATTTGTAGTATTTTTACACAAATATGAACTATACTGAATCACTTGACACAGGTAAAAAACCTACCATTATAAAATAATTTTTTCTGTTCTTTTAAGGGGCATAAAAATCATACCTGGATAGAAAACATCAAGAATGCTAATCTCATTTAAAACAGTGATTAAACTGTGGGTGCTTTTTTAGCAAATTGCTCAAGAACTTTCTTAAAAGCTAAAATAAGAAAGTGTGGTTTAGCTCTTTTACTAAAACCTTTTGACACAAAATGTGCAAAATCCCCATTTTTGTTTTCTCAAGTTTAGTCATCAACCTTAAAGAACAAGTAAACTGAAGGCTGAAAGAATTTTTCCAGTTGATATTTAGTATAAAATAGCATTATGTTTTAAAGTTAATAATGATTTTATAATAAAAAGTGCTTTGATAAATTAAACATCACGATTGGTGGAAGTCGTAATCGTTTTAGCATTTTGCTAAAATAAAAATTGTGATTTTAACTTATTTGCTAAAGAAATTTATATTCCAACTTAAATACTGTTTGAAGACTTTACCTCCTACACGTATTGTGATATAGTGGTTAGCGTGCTAGCTTCTAGACCGCGAGGTTGCGGGTTCGAGTCCCGTGTAAGGCATGGATGTTTGTAAATGTATATTGGCTTGTCTAATGACGAATGTTTCGGAGCATTATAGCCCTCGTGTTGCTGACGGTGCCAGATAATCTGAAAACAACCAACCTACATGTATTGACCTGAATTAATAAATTTCAATTGAACTGCAATATGAAATGCGGCTTGCATAAAATGTTATTCATTTATTAGGTAAAGCTGCATGGTAAAGGGAATAAATAAATATTGCTAATATTGAACTGTGTCAAACGCCTGAACTTGAAGGAAGAAGCTTTTCTTGTTATTTTCCAGTGCAGAATGGGTAAGTCTAGAATCGAATTCAGTTTATGTATTTACGATTGATCTCTAGCTACAACTTCTGGATAGTGCATACTTGGTTATTGATGTGAAACCGAAGAAGGCTTAACGATCAGCCATTACGATCTATATTAGCAGCTTCCCCTTAAACTAGTTAGAATGTGTTTGTAACCATGCCAACCTATTACATAGCAGAGATGGGGAGAGTTGGCTCGATCTGCTGGCAGAGCAGAAATCGCTTATCCGAAAGTTGTAGTTTGAGATAGGTGCTATTTACTGTAGCCTCTATTCTCTGAACATTTGAACCACTGTAAGAGTTAGTGTATTTCTTTTCTTTACACAGAACTTATTTCAAATATGCCTTAATATTAAACACGAAAAATATGTGTTTGTATCTAAAATATTTTCATAAAATAGTTTTCTTGTAACTTATTTATCGTAATTTCCATACGTTCCTAAATGTTTTTAAGAAATCACCTGCCTGTTAGTTTTGGCCTGTTTTAACTGGAAAGCCAATATCTGTTCTAAAGAATATATCTTCATGAAATTTGGAATATGTGCTATTTAAACCAGAAAAAGAAAAAAAAATCAAATATTCACCAACAACTGGTAACTTTAAAGTCTGATATGGAAATTAGTTTTATTTAACCATTTCGTTGTAAATTAACGAAAACAATCTAAATGTTTCATGCAATAGTTGTCCCCACATATCACACAATTTAAACTTTTCTTTACTTTCCTTATTAAAAATTATTTTTATATTTTTGAAATATTCCTTCCATGATCTCATTCTAACTATTAATTTCTAAAGACTGTTCAAACATCGTCAGTATAGTTACAACCACACTATGGATACATCATATAAAGTTTTAAAAATAATATTTTAAAACAATTATGGTAGTCAATGATAACGCTAAAAAATCTAGACACACGCTGTTGAAGTTAAACCAATATTGGTAAATCCTTTATTGATTAACTTGTATGTGTGTAATCGAATATTTCACAAAATTGTATCAGATAACTTTTCATAACATAACAGTTTCATCGTATTTATAAGATAATTATTTTTGCATTTGATTAATTGTTTTATAAATCGCAAGAAGCTGATTTGTCATTGGAAGCTGATTTGGGGGGGGGGGGGGCTCACGCATATTTATAACTTTCAAGGCAGTAGTATTAAATAAAGTTTATGTTTAATATTGAAAACGAATTACAAAAAAAATATGAATATTATCTTTAATTTTTTTTTAATTTGGTTTGCTGAACTGGTCAGTGATACAAAATGTGTCAAACTTATTTGCATTCTACGAACGCGAGATTTTGTCATTATTTGAATTCCACAAATTTCATTACATGCATTTTGTGAACGCAATCTTCGTACTCAACATGCCACTTTTGATAAGAATCTATTACTGTAAATCCAGTACCCATCAAATATGTAAGCAGTTTTTCATTGTTTATAAGTTTTTAATGCTTTACGTTAACCTTTTGATCTGTGGAAAAATTTAATCCGTAAGTGGTGTGAGCGCTCCATGTGTAAGTATCGAAACTTATCCCGTTTCGTCAATGGTTCATCGAACTTCCTCGATCAACCATTTTCAAATAAAAAACTTTTTGAAAAAACTTTATCCCGATAATTATAGCGTATTATAGTTAATAGACATGCATGTTTTTATTACTGAGTAACGTAAATTGTATTGTATTTTCTTTGGCGCTACATGAAGGCTAGACTGCACCATATCATAGTTACCAACTATAGATTTCAAAGAAAGATTGCCTTCAGTTTTTCAAAATGAAACTGCTCCGTATAGCACCTCGAATGGCAAAAGCTTCAGAAAATTCTCGAGTAGATAGCCCGATAAGCGACACTAGAGTATCTGTCACTTTATATTTATTCGGTTTTGATCGGATACTGAAGGGGACCGAAACGCGGAGAATCTTTCTCTAGATGACTCACACGTTAAGTTTCAAATCTACTTCTGGACATTGTGTTTAGTTTTAAAAGGTAAAAGATGAAAAAAGATTTCAAAATATTAAGTAACGTCTTTTTTCAATCGGATGGTAGAAGCGTCCATACCCAGGGCCTGATTTCCCCGTAAGCACTGGGTTCGCAAAATTTTCTGGGACCCATATTTCCTAGAAAAATAAATATTTTTTTATTTCAAATATTTTTTTTACAAATAAAATAAATATTTTTTTATATACTACAATGGTTTTCTTTCAGTCGTCTTAAACTATAAATTTGCCAGCATTTCACCAACTCAATTTAACTTACCCTAATTATCTGGGGTTTTCTTACAATCCGAATATCGAGTCGAACTCGTTCTTGAATCCTTTTGGTGGGCTTGTTCTTTTCTCAAACTCACGCTTCTAAGATATGTTTATTTAAAAGAAAAAGTAAATGATAGTATTTGTCTGGATCTCAAAAGAGAGAGAAAAAAAACCTCCAAGGAGAAATTGAAAACAACCAGCTTCAAGAAGCTTTGAATAAATTTTTTATAATAAATTGTTAGGAATTTATTGTTATTCCTAAAAACTATTTGTTAAATAATTGTTAGAAATTACGACTAAATCTTCAATAATATTTGTTTAGTAAATTTCTGATTTTCTGTTTATCTGATAGTTTCAATTAATGCATGTGTAAGAAAATAAAAAATATATATTTGCTTGACTTTCTACATAATTGCATTAATCGAACTTAATTTTATTTTTACTGTGATCAACGTTGGTTTTATATGGGAGGCAACCAAAACTATGTTGTGCTTTAGGCCCCCATTATGTAAGTCGGGACTTTTCCGTACATTTCAATAAATATTTGCATTCCTTGGTACAATTTTCAGGCACAATCGAACCCCCTGATTCATTCCATTAATCGGAAGTAAGCGATAAACTAGCCAAACCTAGGAGCCTATATTGAGGCACTTGTATAAGAACTTGGGAGGTATAGTCCAGGGTGGATGAAATAAGGCTCGAGCCTGTGGTTAGCGCTAGGATGCTGGGAAGAAATCGTGAGAATTAGACTGCCGAAAAATGATGGATCGAGGCTCTTAAAGAGGACCAGAGGTTCACAACCAATCCTTCTTGAGAAAAGTATGCGCCCGTTAGAGAAGTGTGTAGGCCCCGACACTTCAAGGCCGGATACGGCGGTTCGCCAGTAATCCGTGTAATTTGTGAGCAAAACAGCAGTCCAAAAAGCAGCCACCCCCTCCCCGCGAATCACTATAAGAGTAGAATTTAAAAACAATTCCTTAACATACGCCTGCATGCCGCTTGTATGCTGGATGTTTCCAACACTTGAAACATCTTGTGTCTGAAAGTTATTTAACTGCAAATTTGACATTGTATTTGTGAAGTCTATTAGTTTATGTAAATGAATTTATCCTAATGTATAACTAAACGAAATATCAGTTTAGTTATACATTAGGAACCTGCTGAATTTAAGAACTGCTGAATAATTGTCCTTATCTTTTTAAAAGCAATCCAAAAAGCAACATTTTTCAAATTCACCCCTTTCCCGCGAATCGCTAAAAGAGTAGAATTAAAAACAATTCCTTACATATGCCTACATGCCGCTTTTATACTCGTCGTTTCCTACATTCGAAACATCTTGTTTCTGAAAGTTATTTAACTGTACATTTTACATGTAGGCACAATTATATTTGCGAAGTCTATTAGTTTATGTAAATGAATTTTGATGTCGGGATTGAAAAATATCAGTTTAGTTGTACATTAGGAATCTGCTGAATTTAAAAACTATTTTTTCAAGAAAAGATCACAATACTTTTTTTTTAATTTAGATAGTGTTAATGTAACTTTATAAGCATATCTTACACTTTCTAAAGTACAAGATTTTGTTGATTATTTAGAAAAATTAAATATATATATAAAGCAACCTGTAATTTAAAACATTAGTTATTAGAATTAAGTACTTAGAGATGTGTCTGAATTAATTGAGGTATAATATTCTATGGGGAAAAAAATAAACCGATTAAAAATTACAGTTATTTATTAATTGTGCAGCAAAAAATTTCCTTTCGATTAACCACTCTTTATTGTAAAACAATGGTATTATTGCAATCAAGGCCACCGTACAAACCATTCTAACCTATTTTAATTACCTTACTATTTTTCTTAAAGTATTACTAGTAGTTTTCATTACATTATTTCATTCATGTTCATAGTAAATCTCTATTAAAAACTAGAAAGAAATGCTATATTTTTAAGTATTCTAAGAAACGGGGAATTTTGTATTAATACGAAAACTACCATGTGGATCAAATGACCCTTTTTAAATTCTAGACAGCTACCATAATCTATATTCTAAATGAAGTTCAATACATTAGCTCGTCAATTTCGATCTTTTTCTTTAAAACCATCTAAAACTTCACACCATTACCATACGATTTTTATTAGAAAACAGCCTTTTAAAGAGTCGTTTGACCAGAGTGTTCGGTTAAATGTTATAAGTGTGATCTGTCAATTGTAAATTGTGAAAAATGCTCGAGTTGAATTTACAAAATTAAAAAAAAAACCTGCGGTAACTAATCTAAGTATTAAATGGGACAATTAAAAATGTTAGAAGATTCTATCAAAATGTTTCTTAAACACGCAAATTGGCAAATTAGGACGTAATTGAAATCAAGACAATTGTCTTCTTAAAGATAAGCACAAGCCCGTCATAACTCATTACTAGTTTTGAGGTTGCATATTTTAGTTCATTAAAAGCCCACCTGATGGCTGTGTGGTTGGAGCTCTGGCCTCGTATCCCAAAGGCACCGGGATCGACATGGATGTTCATTGTGGTTTGGAATTCTCGTTAAGTCCAGTGGCGGCCCATGGTCGAAAATGTTAGTGCTGCCGGAAACATGCGCCTCCCCCCCCCCTCCCTTTCTCTCCCAACCACACACACTTTCCACAATCATGTACAATCACACTTGAACTTTTTTTTTTTAATTATCATTTTAAAAATCAGATTTTTTTACGCTGAAAAGTACATGATTAGTAATGAGGTTTACATTAAAAAAAATTTCAGTTTTATTCAAAATTTAATTAACTAATTAACATTCAACTCGTCATAATTGGCATATTTTTGAAAAGTCATTACTGGAGTTTTATGGGGCCAAGAAAAGAAATTATGTTTGGAAAATATTCGTAATATCATTCATATCTAGTTTCTAGAATATAAAGCTTTTTAATAGAATTTTTCGTAACATTAAAAGTAGAAAAAATTGCAATTTTTTAAAAAACTTTTGCATTTAAAAATCTAGCAAAATTCATTTTTCTAACATGCGTCAACATCAATTCGACTGAGGTTCAAAACATCCAATAGTTAATGCAGAAATTAATTCTCTAACATTTTTCAGAAAGATTGTATTAAACTTCAGTTATCACTGTTTAAATGAAGTTTCACGTGCCAAAAACACGATTTTTAGATAATGAGTTTAAAATATTCAAATTTATTTTCAGAACAAAATAGTACTCCAAATTAATAAAATAACTCTCTAGCCTTCAGACGATATCATTATCTTGTAAAAAATCCATTGGGAGATTATTTTAAAGCAGAAAAACTATAAACACATCTGACCTATATTTTTGCAGTATTTCAAGTGTGTACATATTTACCTTAATGAACGCAAATTCTTTAATACTCAAATCGAAGTTTCCTTTCAAGGTGTACAAAATAATAACATTTAGAACATAAAATTTTAAAATAAGAACAATTAATCAAATCATTCTGCATAGTTTGGATTTAAAAAAAAACGCATATCTCTCGCTTTGGCCTCTGAATGTAAAATCTTGTGTACTTAAAAACAATACTGCTTTGATGAGTAATTGCAATGAAGCGTCTATTCAGAGAGCTACCTTTTTGTTTAATCCACTATATCCTGCACTATTCCAAACGCTCTTTTACATTCTGACAATCAAACATGGCTAATAAAACAATTTTTGTAAATAAACACGGAAAAAGTTTATACCTTGCTTTTACTTATATGTAGGGTTGGAACAAGGTGCCTGAAGCCCTCCATGTTTCAAAATGATATTCGATTTGGAGGGATCTTTAGAAACCGTTCACTCTTTTACTTTCACCCACACATATTTTCAAGCAGAGCCAATCAGCTCATCAAATTCTCAAGGGCAGCCGAAGTTGAAAAATTCCTTATCTGGTTGCCTCGCAACACATTACTTGGAGGGAAGGCTCTATTGCGTTCCATTGGTTATCATGACAACTCATATAATGTCGCAGCCGAAACGCGTTTCAGGAACACACGGCTGCTGTTCGGAGGAAGATCACCTAAATTGGAATCGGTTTTTTTTTCTACCATGAATTGAGTATTGAGGCAAGATTTTCATTTTAGAAAATTGTAAAATATCTGATTTTAGTTTTGAACTGATAAATTTAGTTGCAGCCCGTCTGTTCTGTCTGTAGTGCACGAGCCGACATAATTAGCCGTCATTGTGCATAAAAAAAGGTCACTGAAAGTACAAACTAACCAAACAATCCAATTTATTAAACGCCGACCAGAGACAAATTCTATCTCGCTAACTATACTAAGATACTTCTCACAGAATCCTTTTTCCCTCTCACCAGACTTCGTAAGCATGTTAGTATGACGACAAGGGAAAGTTCTCACAAGCATTATCAGCCGTTTATCTCTTCATCCACAGATCAGTTCGAGTGCATTCACCGTTTCATTTCCCTACCACTCTGGCCAGTCTTATCTTCGTGACCCGGGGCCAGTTTGACTTTCATGACAGAATGAAGAGCTAATATCTCCGCGAGTGATCCTTGGTGCATAGCGTGAAGAAGCCACGTGACTCCGGTTCCTGTAACCTGCGGCTACACTCGCTTATCTCTGTAGCCATTGTCCCACCTGGGTTTGATGTGACAAGGACACCCAGGAGTAAGGGTCTTTCTGGGGTACTTCTTTCACCACGCTCCAAACTGCTTCGTTAGCGGGATGTCAATCGAATTAAATGCTAATTTCAGAGTTGAACAAATTAGTTCGTTTATCCATTAATTATTACCAATGTGGCACGGTGTACAGAGCCTGATTTCCCATAAAGCCTTATAAGAGCCTAGGTATATCCCCCAATAACTTTTCAGGCAATTCGGGGCATTGCCTGAAAAATTCTGAATTACTATGTAGCAATGAATATTCTGTTCAGCGCACTTGGTCAATGACATAAATATGAAAATTAAATTTTAATAATTCTTATTATATTCTTATTAAAGTAATTCTTCGTATTATTAATTCTTATTATAATTGTTATTAAAGTAACTCTTATTGTTATTAAAGTAATTCTTATTGTTATTAATTCTATTATATTGCTTTTAAAATAATTTTTATTAATTCTTATTATATTGTTATTAAAGTAATTATTATTTATTCTTATTAATAATTGTTATTAATGTAATTATTATTAATTATTATTAATTACTGTTATTAAAATAGTAATATCTTAACATTAATTTTATCAAGACGGTAACAGATGGTAATCGAAATTGTCATTAATATTTAAAATAACTCCAACAATCATCGATGGGGGGGGGGGGCATCTGCTATGTTGTGCCTATAATGAACGGTTTTCTAAATCGGGCCCTGACAGTGTATCCACTGTCTCGGTAGCAAAATCAAAGAACATTTGATTATGAAATAATTAAAAAAAAACTGGACTCGATTATCAATTTAAATGTAATTTTTATTATTTACATTAATATTGCTGAGATGATCAAAAATTTCCAACTAGAATACTATTTACAGAACATATAAATTTTGAAAGCATAGTATGGTCGAAATTATCGCCTTACCTTCAAAAATGTTTGAGCTTACATTGGTCGATCTTTTATTCAAACAAGAAATTAAGATTACATTCAAGCAAGAAATTGAGGAACGGAAAAGTAGAGGGTTCTAAGTGACTTTTCTTAACTTTCGAGAAAATACACTAAAGTTTCTTATTTATATTTATTTCTAAGAAAACTAGTGATATCTTCATTCCAGAGGTTATTATTTGAACAAAAAATAATTTCCATACCAATTTAATGCAAATAAAAAAAAACTTTAAAGTGTATTTCTCAAAAGTTAAAAAAAGTCACTTCGACCCCTTTGCTTCTCAGGCTCTCAATTAAGGTTTAATAGTTCACTTATAGTCCTGCACTGTGAAATTTTGGAGCATTTTAATTCACGCCGTAGATCTCGTGAATGGAAGTTCATGAAGATGAAAAAGAGTTGATTGGTTAATTTTATACAATCATTTTTTTTTGCTTTTTTTTTTTTTTTTTGCACAATAACAGCCAATCAGGCCAGGATCTACAGCTTAACTTAGATTACGAACCACATTGAACATCCCTGCTTAACAGAGGATTCAAACCAAGTGCCTTCTGTATGTCAGCCAAAGCGCTAAACCCACAACCATCAGGCGTGCAATGAAAAGAGCTGTGACCAAAAATTGGAATTCAGAAAAATGCTGACTAAAAGCTAATTCTAGTTTAACGTATCACTGCCTCAATGCCTTTACATTGGTGTGATAGTTAAATCAGGAGGTGACTTCGTCATCTTAAATATTTTGCGGTGAAAAGCGGACTTAATATTAACCAGAAATAAACAGTGAAAATTCTATGGATACATAAATGCTCAAAAATTGGATGCAATAAATAACAACTTTTCTTCAAATTCTGATTTTTTTAAGAAATATTAAGGTTCAATAGTTCACTAATGATTTTTTAATCAGTTGCTTAGACTGCAAGTTCTTAAATGATAAAACCACATTTTGAAAAACTTTACATCGCTAAAGTGTATTATTTAATTTAATTGCATTGTACATCTACTATTCTAAAAAGAACAAAACGAAACAGAGCAATTAATATAATTTTGTAAATTCTGTGGAAAAAAAATTGTACCCTTAACGAAGTTCTGTCAATGCTGGGAGCTTCTCCAAAGTTATTAGACGCTATAAATTTCAAAGATTTGAAAGAAATCGTAAGTGAACCCTTGATATTCCCACTTTGTGGATGATGGGTAAAGGAAATCTGTTTACCGACAAAAATAACTATATTTAGTTAAAAATTCATGATAAATTAACAAAAAATTAATTCAAAAAATTCTCTGATTCTCAGAGATTGAGATCGATCAAAAACACCTTAAGCTAATTACGTGTAAACTTCATGGGATTTGGTACAGTGGAGAATGGGGGGGGGGGGTCTTCTTATAAGTGGTGGTCATAAAATTTCTTAAAGCAGATGCAAATAAACTACCTTAGACATCAGCGTGAGAAATTTTGAGTTCAATGGTAAATAATTATGATCTTCGTACAAGAGAGATTAAATTTAATTTTTTAAGGCCACAACAACTTTCTATACTGAATAACAAATAATCAGATGACATTACTGAGGCTTATAATTTTCTCACTTTAATAAATTACACATGCAGTGAATAAACACTTAACTGAATATCACTAACACACCGTTACCTTCCATCCAGCGTAACCAGATATGGAATTTAAAATTGATAGGCAGTCAATTTTTCACAATGCATTTTGGATATAGCATATTTCATAATATTTTTACATATTGAAATCTCAATAGTACTTAAAAAATTAAGGTTTCCTGTACTTCAAAAAGTACTAAGAAAGGCACTATGTCAAAATATTGGTGTAGGAAAAACAACAGCGTTGTATTAAAAATACTACGTCTGGCAACGCTGCTTCTATTTTGGCAAAGATTGCCAATGCAATCGCTAATAGTAAATCGCTATCATACACCCCTGTCCTATCTAACGAGGTATCTTATAATCGACCACTTCCTTCTTTTCTGATCCCCTTCAAAATGGATAAGACGTCAATTTGACCTGTCCTGTTTAGCTTTTATAGTAAGAAAGGCAAAAATAAAACAATGATATCCACATGACAGAAATTGGGAAGAGCATTTTACAATTCTAACACCATTATTCATCAAGACTCCAATATATAAATAAAGTTTTTGTGTTCACTTTTTTTCCCGACAGGTTCTCGAGTTGCAAAGGCAATCAGAATCATGTCGCCGAGATCTCCCCCTCCACTGAATGCACCTCTTACTGACACTCACTGATCTAAGCAACTTCCAGATTGGAAATGGGGACTATCACATTGTCTATTATCTTAACAAGATGAAGTGCATAAATACCGAGGTATCAGTTGCATTAGGCACAAAATATATATCCTACAATCAGGGTTGTAGTGCTAAAAAAAAATTCTTAACAGTACGCAAGCTTCCGATCGGGGTGATAACCCCAACTGTAACTGGAATTTTTCAATTATAAAATGCAAATTCACAATATTTTACATAATTTACCACAAAAAAAAGCTAAATACTCTTAATTAATGTATTTATTTTCTCACTAACTTATATCACAATACATGCATAAGGATTTATGAGTAATTATTAATTAGTTAAAAAAAATAGTGTCGGTACGCCGTACCAGCTCTTCGCGTACTTGCACCACTACACCCATACCTACAACACAGGGACGTACTGGCCATTGAGTTATCCGGTGTAATCACCGAGCCAGTTTTGAAAAAAAAAATGGGCGTCAGACACGAAAGTTTTTTTTTTTTTTTTTTTTTTTTTTTTTTTTAATATAAGTATTTGCCTTCTTTAACTTTTTTTAAAAAGCCCAATTTATTCAAATCCCAATCACTCCCAACAGTTAATTATTGAAATTAAATATTAAATATAAATATCTCTATAAAATAAAATACGTGTGAATGTTTAAAAATATTTAATTATTAAAATTAATTATTTAATTAATTATTGGAGTTAATTTAGTATTAACAATAATTATTACAATTTTTTAATAGTTATATTGAAAATTTGAACTGGCATAAATCTAAAATCCCCAGGAAGATTTTATGTCCCAGTACGCCGGTGCTAAAGCTAACACTTTCAAATGGTATAGCAATGTTGACAATACACGCAGTTTACTCAGAGAAAAAGGCATAAACTTACAAAGTGAATTTTTGGATAGGTTACAATTTGTATTACATATTATACAACTGATCCTTCAAGAATTTTTCAGCTGGAAAAAAATAATAAGGAATTCATATCTCTTTTAATTTTCTATCGTTCTTTAAGAAGTATATGGGAGGTATTTCTTTTCTTTTTTTAAATTGTATGAGCATAGTTTAACAGGATTGTAGATCAACTTAATATTCTAATAATGGACATGAAAATGTACAGCTTTGAAGTTTCCTTAAATCATTTCCTCAATTAAAATAAAAAATGCTATTTAAATTATGTGCCTTTACAATTTTCAGAAATTATTCAGCTTTATAATTTTCTTATTCTTCCACTGTAATCAATAACAATGGTAGCATTGTTTTATTCTTTATGTATTACGTTTTATGTTTGTTGCATTTTCAATTTGAAACTAATAAAAAAAAATAGTATTTAAGGTGCATAAATGTGCATTTTGGCAATTTCAAAATCTTTCAGTTAGGTATTTAAATAGTATTTTTCCTATAATGACCAAAGGTGTAGGGGTGCCGGTACGGCATACCGGTACTTTTTTAGAGCTGGTACGGTGTACCACCACTTTTTTTTTAACTGTTTAATAATAACTCAAATCTTTAATGATTTATTGTTGTATAAGTTAGTGAGAAAATAAATACATAAATCAAGAGTACTATTTAGCTATGTTTATGGTAAATTATGTAAAATATTGTGAATTTGCCATTTATAATTAAAAAATCCCAGCTACAGTGCCTCCATGATCGAATCAGGAAGCTTGCGTACAGTTAAAAAAAATTTTTTAGCACTACAACTCTTATAATTACTATTAAATTTACGGTTAATATCTCAGTAAAAATCGTGGTAGGAATTTACGGTTGCTGTCATTACTTCTGTTCAAACCTGATGTATTCCTAGTGTAACAACTATCGTATCCCGCATCTGTAAACCAAGTCGCACTTTGGAAAAGGTCCATGGCTGAAAAAGTTAAAAGATTAAGAATGAGATACGGCTTTTGATGTGCGGCGTAGTTTTAGAAAGATTAATGTCATGTGAAAGGACTTACGATCAAAGCAGAATCGACGTCACCGTGTCATTGAAGACTACTGTGGTTATTTCTTGGAGAAACCTTTTCTATTTTATAAGTAACACCTTGCATCTATACTTGATTTTTTTTTTCCATAAAGAAGTTTTGAAGTTTATAGAAAATGTATCAAATAAATAAAAACCTTTACTTGAGAAAAATATAATTTTTTTTTCAAGCACGATTGCGCACTGTAATATTAATTTTAAAAAGGAAAAAAAATCAAATTCTTAATTAAAATTCTACAATTTTTCAAAAATAAAACATTTCTCAAAGCAATTATCTCATCCGCCATATTTTCACAAGTTATAAAAGATGTTCATATACTTTTGACAAGGGTGTTCTTGTAAAATAAAAAAATACCATGAATTATATAATATCTCTACATATATATAAAATGCGACGTCTTTCTAGTATGTACGTCTCTCATTCAAGGTCTATACTTATACAACTTTGATTAAGTATATATCAATTGTTTGTAAAATTGCTGTATATGGCTTTAAATGCACTTTTAACATACATTACACAAAACAGTACTTACTTGCGATCTTGCGAAAAACGTTTTTTACCATATTGCAGTCTGCGCTTTGTAATTCAGTTTGAACAAAACGAAACTTTATTGGTAGCAGTTTCAATGTAAACAAAAATAATTTACTCTATATTTCTATAGCTCGCGTAAAAAATCTTAATTGTGTCGGAATACAGCCTGTTTTTAAACGCTTCGAGCCGACCGAACGGTATAGTTGTTAGCGTGCTAGCTTCTAGACCCTGAGGTTGCGGGTTCGAGTCCCGTGTTAGGCATGGGTAAATGTATGTTGGCTTGTCTAATGACGAATGTTTCGGCGCATTATAGCCCTCGTGTTGCTGAAGGTGCCAGATAATCTGAAAACAACCAACTTAAACGCTTCGAGCAATTAGAAACAACGCAAGTTCTTCTAATTACACGAAAATGTGAAGGATGTTGAAGATTTAATAAATATCTTAAAATATTAGCTCTACACACACTTAACCTGCTCCCAGCTTGGTTTTGGGAAAAAGCCATATTGGATCTAAAAAATGATGATACAGAAACTCCTAATAATGTAAATTATACTAACCAAATGTTTTGTCAAATTCAAAGACATGCTTACCTCAATGAATAACCAGCAACACGATTCCACGCAGCTAGTTCATAGATAAATGAAAATATTGTGTTTTAACTTGTGTTGGTACATCGAATTTTAATGAATATCGAGAGAAACCATACAAATCTAACAACATCATCTCGATTAAAATTATTGTAAATGCCAGTTTTGCCAGTAAATGTCAGTACAACAAATTCAAATTTGTCAAGATCAAAACAGCCCATTCACAAAAGCTTGTTCATTAATCATTTTGAGTTCCAAGCTTTAAAAAAAAATAAAACAAAGTCGCCCCACACTCACTACCTCCATCACCATCGAAAATGCAAGCTATTCTCATCTCCGATTTATAAAAAAAAATGGCATTTTGGCTGTGAGCCCAAATTGTAGGGAGACTGGATGAAATCCATGTTTATGTCTACTGCGGCTTTCCTTCACCTTACACCTGTTTACATTTCTTTCTAACTATGCAAAGTAATTGCAAATGTCGCTCATTCAAAACAAGCTATTTTTTAATACGGAGACATTAGTTGATTTTTTATACATACCCATTAGTTGATTTTTTATATGGGTTTATTAGGTGATTTAAAACGAAAATAGTATGACGGCATTGTTCATACTCGTTATTAACGATAAGTTGAATTGGTAGATCGAAACTTATTTGATGTTAAAATAGATTCGGACCACATTTCAAAAGAAGCACACCTAAAAAATGTGACAAATGCAAATTTGTCACAATTCTTCTGTATTTAAGATTAAATTGAAATAATCTTTAAATATAGAAAAAAAGGTAACTGAAGTATAAAAAAAATAATATACAAAAAATTATCGGCTTAAATCCGATGTACAGTTTTCCCTGGGACTTAAGACCAAGTCCATTACAAAGTTTTTTTTATTTTTTTTATTTGAGTTTTATAAAGCAATCAATACAACTGAACAACATCAGCATGCATCTCTTTTTTATACAAGCAGTCGGAGCAGACGCATACCCACACAATGCTTTTCCTGGGCATGCCCAAACATTAAGTGACGACGAACACCGGACCACACTTTTCACCAATTGAAACCAATACCCTTGGAGAGTAAAAATGTATTAAAATTGACATCCGTATAAGTCCTTTAAGTTTCATTCCATCAGGTACCGAAAATTGGAAAATTCTAATTTCTAGATCCTTGATGTAAACTTCAATTTTGTTTCTGTGTGTGTCGCGGGCAAATTTGCGGAGGGCTACTTTTACCAGCTTGCAGTTATTCAATCGACCTGAAACTTGGCAGATATATACCTAATCGGTGACAAGTTTTGGGAGTGTTCACTTAGAGGCCTTTTTTACCAACGCTTTTTTTTTGGGGGGGGGGGGTTCACTAAAAGGCTACTTTTACACACTCTACTATATTACCGCTTCGGAGGAATAATGAACTCACTTGCTGTCACCAATAGAGCAGAAATTTGACAGATAGATTCGGAAAATTTATTCTGAACAATCAACTATACCAAAACTTCAATATCAAATTGCTCTAAATACCGTTTCAAACTACCACTAGAAAAATCATTTAAGTTTAAATTACACAATTCATGAATATGAAAATTATTTACATTTAAGGAAAAAATTATATCTAAGAATCCTATTTCAACACACCAAATTTTTATCCTTAAAATGCTCTAAAAAGCATTCCGAAATTGCCGCCCGAAGAAATTACACGTCAAAAGAGAAAACTGTCAGATGAAAAGAGTTATTTGTAATGAGGTGATTTTTTTTATCGCCTGTTGCCGGCTATCGACTATACATTAATAACGTTTCGAAAGGACGGTATACTGTCACCGAAAGATCTAATAGGACCGGTAATTGAAAGATACGATGTATTAAATGTCTGCTATTCTGTTAACGACATGCTCAAATGATGCAAGAACTTAATTACTGATCAAAATGTTCAGGTCATAGATAGTCACTTCAATGGTTTCGTGAAAGAAATTATTAATTAATTTTTGATGAGTTAGGGACTTTTGTATTTTCTTTTACTTAATATTTAATGGGGAATTTCATGGGTTTATTTACCAGGAAATCAACTGAAAAGAAAGCGATAGTTTGTTTTCCAATAGCAAATTATTTTTGAAGTTATTTAAATTTTTCCTACGTATGGTTCAAACAGAGATGTACTAGGACATAAAATCGGCAAGTGCTTTTAGATTTTTGCCAGCCCAAATTTTCAATTTAATCATTAATGAAATTTTAATAATGATTAAGAATAAAGTTATTCAATAATTAATTAAATAATTAATTGTAATAATTAATATATTTTCATATTTAAATTTAATAATATTTCACTAATTAAATAGTAATAGTTATTAATAAGTTATTAAATAATTTTAATAACTTATTATTAGGCCATACATAAAATACATTTACTACTATTACGATGAAATGTGATAGTTATAGACTGCTGTTTGTTGATTCTTTACGGGCATAAACCATTTTAAAGAATAAATAGATTATAATAAATAAAAAAGGCAAACATTAAGGGCGATCGATTTTTAAATGTCACCACAGTGCAAAAATTTAAAAAAAGCGTAACAAATTTTTTTTTATTTATGAAATTATCAGAAAATGTTATGAAGTACAAACACTTTTGTGGTATTTTTTTCTTTTGCTTTATGAATTTATATTTTTATAAAAATAAAATGATTCGATACTTCTTTTAAAAATGTTTGATTTCATTTAGAATTAAATAGACATTCTACCAAAAAAATTTGAAGTTAGTATTCGATTAAAATTCCAAACTAGAGCACTTTTTCTGCAAATTTTTAAGGTTTACGAAGACTTTTAGGAGATACTGGTATATAACTAGTATGTTTAATAAAAAATGACATCCAAAATGATGATGAAATTATTATACAATAAGTAAAAAGGCGTAATATGATAATATATATAAATCTTAATGTATCTATTTTCTAAATATAACAAATCTATAAAAATTAAAGTAATGTGAAATTTTAAACAATTTTGGTGGGAGTTATCGGAATTTGGATGCATTGTGTTTCAAAAAGAAACGTTAAGATATTGAGATAAAAGAAACTCTGTTGCCAGTCCGCCCCTTGGTTCAAATAAGATTGGTTGGTTTGTGTCTTCAACGACCTATACGTGTGCACAATAACGGCTAATCAGAGTGGGGGTTAAAGCTTAACGTGGATTCCGAACCACAAAGAACATCTGTACATAATAAGGGTTCCAAAACCGTACCTTTGGCATGCGAAGCCAGGGCGCTAATCACACAACCATTAGGTGGGCGGTTCAAAAAGAATACATATTAATGTGTGTTCTATTGAGGTAAATTTTGTAAAAGTAATTTTACTCAAAATTGTCTTACTGATTTTTTTTAGGCCAAAAGAAATTAGTTAAAGCAAGTGAAGCAAAAGTCTTATATGAAAGAAACCCTCCGAAGCGAATCTAAAACAATGTTGTTATTTTTACTCAAGGCTCTGTGAGTGCTTTTGTTTGGTGTCTGCACTACTGAAACTTTATTTTGCTTTAACTTGAAATAAAATTTACAGTGCAACAAGACGGTATTAAAAGATTTTAATAACTGCACAGATATAAATATAATTTACAAAAGATTCAGTATAAAGCGTATACTGGAAATGTTCTAAGTAATATTTTAAAACTTCTAAAAATTATTTTCTTAAAGTTATCATAAGAAGTACATAAATACATCGAAACGAGTAAATTTTTTTTTTTAAATAATGCATAACATTTTTCTATCACATTAAAATTATTCTCTTATTTACTAAAATTATGAGCTAATGACGAAACCATTCTAAAGGAACTATTACGAAATAATTTATCTTAGATGTGTTGTACGTTGCTTCATATTTTCTGAAGTACACTAGCAACAATGTTAACAATAGTATTATTTTCTCTAACATTTCAGAAATTTATATTAAATAAAAAAGTACATATATACTATAGCAAAGTGGCAGTGTTCCGCCGCTAAGTCTGATGGTAAAGCGGCAGATATGCAAGTGTATATTCTGGTAACAAGCTTAGACCGATTTTCGTCCCCTCACAGCTCAGCTTCTATTATAGCTAAAAAAAAAATTTTTTTTTTTTTTTTTTTCTGCTATCGTGTTGACCCGGGAATAAATGAAAAATAGCCACATTAGTTAACATTGTACAAGGGAACATGGCAAAAAATATTTGATTCTTTTGGTTGTGACCATAAGTTTAGCCAGGCCTATATAGCTAAACCTATTTGGTAAATTTTTTATCATTCTTTTTTTATTCTTCTCAGCTAAAATGCAAAGAGTACCATTTGTATGATATGATGTGTATGAAGGTCTGTACCTCCCGTAAATGATTCCGAAAGTTAGAAATTTCAGCCTGGCGTTTTACAACTCAAACCTCTTTGATAAATTCTGGCCATTATTATTTTAATTCTTCTCAGCTTCATTAGAGGAATCACTTTTTGTGTGTTTTATTATGAACGAAGGTCTGTTCTACCCAGAAATAATCTTGGAAGTCGGGAATTTTAGCCATGGGTAATGATTGATTAAAAAGGGTCAACGGATTTTAGATATTCATTTTGCTCAATTTCAAGAAATAACTTTTATACTTTAAGATGAACTGTTAAAACAGTGTAATTATAAATAAGTAAAATTTACTTATTTTCAATGAAACTGCATGCTTATCAAAGCTCAGAACACACAGATTTTAACTTCAATTTAGAACTTTCATTTTAAAAAAGTTATAACACCTCAACGTTGGTTTTGAACCACTTATCTTCTGATCACTAGCCTTCCACCTTAATGACAGCACCACCAAAGATAGCTTAAATTTCTCTCAAAATGATAACAAATATTATTTTTAAAACTTAAAGGGAAAGTTGTTTTGAAACTCATATTTGTATATTTATTGATATGAAAATCTGGTAATTATCTATTTCATATGTAAAGCAAATACTTATTTTTTTAGTATTGCTTATTTTTTTAATATGTATTTACATGTTTTTGTACTCAAGTTAAAACTAATAGGTACATATCTTAAATTCAGAACACTTTTGCTTGGTGTGGTAAGGAGGATTTCTACTAGAAAGAAATGAACCGAATTTTGATTGCTAACTTAAGTCTCTCTACAATATTGCAACATGATACTTATCGTCGTTCTCATTACAAAGAGTCGTGTGTAAATCTAACATTGTTGTCGCTTATGCCATTTCGTGCTTAGAGCTACGATGTATGATTATTTATATTAAAACATCCATCGACCGTATCTTACTCATTTCGATCGAACATAACAAACGCAACCACAAAAAAAAAATCATTGTAAGAGATATCCGCCAATTAAAAT
Organism: Linyphia triangularis; assembly: GCA_963978545.1. Classification (NCBI taxonomy): domain Eukaryota; kingdom Metazoa; phylum Arthropoda; class Arachnida; order Araneae; family Linyphiidae; genus Linyphia; species Linyphia triangularis. Next base: position 17,314,290 of record OZ021721.1, read on the forward strand.
GATCATTTTGAAAAAAGTAATGAAATCTAATGTTGGATGCGGCCGAGTTTAATTTATTTAGAGTACTTGTCCATATTGAACTAAATTGAGATTATTGGAAAAATTCCCATAGGAAATCAATATTTTGCAGGCCTGAGTTTTTATAGAATATCAATTCTAGTGCAATGGATACAAAATAACATATTAAATAAGATTATTCAAAAATTACTCTTTACTCCAAATACTAATTGCTTATGAGGGTACTTACCAATATCCCAATTTAGTTTACTGTGTATAATTTACCCGAAGAAAATAAGCGCGGTTGCTTGGCGGTAAACTTTAGATTTCATAGCTTTTTACTGTCCGACCATTTTACTTAGAGAGTTTGCAACGTCTAACTGGTTTTTGGGAGGTATTTTTTTCTACCAATTTCTTTCAACAAGGTCTGATACAGAATGCCTTTTTTTTTTTTTTTTGCAGAATAATTAGGAAACAAGTACTAGTAATATGATTTACCTGACCTTAGTTTTCCCATAAAATTTTCTTTTCGCTTAAATTTAATTTGATAATCATACATGCTATAAGTATTTTATTTTGATAAGCCTAAACATAGTGAGTGTGTTTGTACTTTAAATACACCGGTCAGTAAAATTAAAGGATAACCAGTTTTTCCCTGATAACTTTTCAGTGAAGTAGCATAAGCACATGAAATTCATATCAAAGAGATATCTTTATGTAACATAACGATAGTAGATGAGAAAGGACAGTCCGGGGCCATAAGGTGGCGATGAGGTGCAACTTTAACGGCATGAGACCTCAGATGTGACCATTTCGCGTTAAAATGCTCATTATACCCTAGTTATTATAACTTAAACTCTGTATACCTAGGGAGTAGTCATGTTTTTATAAGTTAAAATTGAGATGAAATTGTATTAATCTAGGAATGAAAATAGAAATAATCTGACATTCTAGTTTAGGGAATGTATGGATACTTTCACTTTTCGACATTGAAGTTATATTCAGCTTATTGTTTACACTTATTCTAATAACAAATTATTTTCAACTTTAAAACAGTGTGTGAATAATTATAGTTTATAGGAAATTAGAGTTATGTTCAGCTAGTTGTTATTCTTTTTAGTAATAAAAAAAAGTTGAATTTCTAGTATAAGGCAGTGTGGGACTTCATATAGTTTAGGAAATCATAATGAAATTATATTCATCTAGTTACTTTTCGTTGAACTTATAAAAAGTAGAGAGTTATATAAATGCGCAGTTACGTTTTGAAATTGAAGTTATGTTCAGCTAGTTGTTGTTTTTTTGTTCAACAAATAAAAACTAGAGAGATAAAGTTTAAGGACTGCGTTTTTGAAATTAAAATGGTATTCATCTAGTTGTATTTCGCTCAAATAAAAAAAAAAGATGATAGTTAAAGGAACGCGTAGTTACTATTTAAAATTAAAATGATGTTCAACTAGCTGTTTTTCTTCTAATAAAATAGTTGATAGTTAAAAGAATGCATAGTAACATTTTGAAATTGAAGTTTCGTTCAGGTCTTTTTTTTTTTTTTTTTTTTTTTTTTTTTTAGTAATAAAAAAGTTGACAGTTAAAAGAATGCGTAGTAACGTTTTTGACATTAAAGTAATGTTCAACCAGTTGTTTCTGCAAATAAAAAAAAAAGTTAAAATTTAAGGAATGCCTAGCTACGTTTTAAAATGATGATCATCTAGTTATTTTTCATTTTAGTAATAAAAAAATGACTTTCTAGTTTAAGGCAATGTGTGAAAACACATAGTTTAGGGAATACAAATTAATATATATTCATCTGTAGTTACTTTTCTCTGTACTAATATAAAGTAGATAGTTATAATTTAGCTAAGGAAAATTATGTTAAAGGAATGCCTAGTTACTTTTTAAAATTAATTTCTTCAAATAATAAAAAAAAGGTGGTAGTTATAGAAATGCGTAGTTCCACTTTGAAATTGAAGTTATTTTTCTTTCTTCTAAAAATAAAAAAAAGTTGATGATTAATAGAATGCATAGCTAGGTTTTGAAATTAGAATTATGAACATCTAACTGTTTTTTCGAATAAAAAGTTAATAGTGAAAGGGATGCGTAGTTACTTTCACTTTTCAAAACTGTGCTATGCAATTCCCTTGGTTAGCTTTCCGTACCTTGCTCGCTTTGCACGCCACAAAGTGAGGCAATTAAAATATGCCCTAGCAAAAAGCTATTTCAGATGCATAATCAAGAAAATCCTTGCAAAGTGATATTGTGTTATGAAACTGAAAATGTTTTATTATTTATGAAGAGCTTCAATACTTGCCATGTCATTATCCTACTGCTTATGTCGAGAAGCGTTAAGCAGAAAAAGTATTCTTTATTTTAATGATTTTCAATTAGTAATAGCTGAATTTGCACTGATTAGAAATGAATATATGTTCAGATTTACTGCACGATGCCTCTTGGCGACTTTTTAAAATTTGGCGATTTGGTGCTGAATGCAACCTGGCTACTTGGTTTTCCGGCAAACCCAGTGACCGTTTAGATTTGGTAACATGGCGTTTTGAAAGCATTTTGGATTGCGCGACACAGCCATTTTACATTATTTTCAATTTGGCGACTTTTTTTAAAAGTCGCCAAGAGGTAACATACGTTAAATCATAACCCTGAATGAATATATTATTATAAAAAGTTAAATTCCAGTTTATCCGGAATGCTGAAGTTCTTATTCAATCTACTGTGAATTTTGATTTAATATTCTTAAGGAAAATTCCTTGCTCAGTTTTTATCATCGATATAGATAAACAACTGGATAGACTGCTCCGATGGCAACGCAGGGCGAAAAACGCGCCGGCAGAAATATTTTTTTCCTGCCACTGGTGGGAAGATTTCCTGAATCATGGTTAACTACTGTGTTGCATATAATTGCAACAACAGAGGAAATCGAAAAAATATCAACAAGAGTTTTCACCGGTAAATAAAAAATAGTTATTCAAGTAAGCAAATGTATTTATTTTTTTATTATTTATTATTGAAAAATATCTAAAATGACCCTTTTAACATTGATCGCTCGTGGTTAATGGTTGATCTCTTATGTGGCAATTCATATCCATAAATGATCTATTTTAAATTCAGAACAAATAGTATTATGATCTAGAATAAAACACTTGATTTATATTTATTTAATCCTTGTTTTTATGCATTTTCAAGGGCATTTGGCAAAGAAATGGAAAATGAAAGCGAAACTAACACTCCCACATTGACAGATTTAGGGTGTAATTTTGAAATAGGAAACAATTTCAAAACTTCTTTTAAACATCCTGCTTCTGAGTTAGAAGTCTTTGCATTTTTTTTTATATCTGTCACATGTTGAAATTAGCCAGAAATACTTTAGCCGAAATGGGTTTTATAATGTCCAATATAATCATTGTAAAATTGGATTATATTACAAAACTAAATGATTTGCAAAGAAAAGAACAACTTAAATTTGCTAATTCTCTTTCTGGGGTTCACATAATGTACAAAAATAAGATACGATTAGCTGCACAAACCTTAAGTGGTAGTGTAGCTGATGCAATCGAGCATTTGTCGAAAAGCGATCCCAATTTTAATGAGTACAAAGCCACTGTTCATTTCATAAGAGTAATTAACAGACTTTTTGATTGTTTAAACAGTCGCAACCCGTTTAGCTCAGGTTTTAAACAACCTTTAAGGCTTGCAAATAAGTCAAGCTGGGAAACTTTTTTAAACGAAACCTTGAGCTATATTTCTTCATTAAAAATAGCGATCACTTCTGTCTTCAAACATCCCCGTAAAACCTTTGCACTTGGTTTTGTAATATGCATAAACAGCATTCAAAAGCTGGCCATGCATTTGATGATAGAAATTGAGAACCCTAGTAAATATTTCCTAACGTACTAGATATCTCAGGATCATGTGGAATTGCTATTTTCATGCATAAGATCAAGAGGAGGATGCAATAACAACCCTAACGTAAACCAATTTAAATATGCCTTTAGAAAACTTCTGTTTAGAAACACTGTGTTCCCAAGTTCCACTGCAAATTGTTAGAACTTAGATAACAGTTCACAATGTTCAATATTTGAATTTCGTTCCAGTAAGCGTACTTTAATTGATGGTACTGAAGAGAGTAGCGAATTAGATACTAACATTCAAGAGTTATCACTTCTAATAGAGTCCAAAACTTTGTCAGATGTTGCTGACAATATTCTTTATTATATTTCAGGTTATGTAGTGAAACAGCTTAGCACAAACCTAATCTGCAAAGAATGTAAAAGTTTGTTAACAACAAAAACAAAATTAGAAATTGGTCATTGCAATAGCCATACTTATGGTATGCATACCATCAAAATGCCAAATCGTTTACATGCAATGTAACTAAAGGTGGATTAAAATTTGCTTCTGATGGAGTATTGTTTGTTGTGCAACAAACAGAAAAATTATTTCGTCATTATGTGTCAAATTAAAAAAAAAAAAAAAAAATTAAAAACATTTAGATTACATTGTTTATTCTGTTTTAAGTATTTGTCACAAGGTAACATTGTCAAAAAATTAAATACTTTGGGTTTTGTACATTCAACTGAAGGTGAATTTATTGTGGAGAGTCTCCACCAAACGCAATTAATAAAACTAATTTGCCAGAACTTATGACAACATTAGATTTTTTTCGAATGCCAAGAGAGTAACACTTGATCATCAAAGAAACAAAACTACCAACATTCATAAATTGAATAAGTTGGTCCTTTTTAACAATGTTTAGATCTGGATTAACTACAAAACATTTTTTTTTTTCGTTGGCAAAAACTCCCCGACTACTTTTTAAATTTTTTCTCCATTTAATTTTTTTTTATTAAACTATGTAATTTATTTGATTTTTTACTTGAAATCCTCAAAAACAATTTACTGTAATATTATTATGAACAATGCCTGAACTTATTTAGTTTTGGTAAAGTTTTCTACATTTTTCTCATTTCAGAATTATAGGACCAAATAAATATATGTGTTTGACTTGCAATAAACAAGTTTCGAAACTTATATATTTAAAATTATATAAAAAAATTAAAGTTATATAATAATATTGAGTATAAAAAATTAATATAATAGCCTTTGAAACTTAAATTGTTCTTTGAATTGGTGTATTGAATGTATGAATTTGTATTTTGCAATCTTATTATTACATATTTTCAACTGGTTTACTGTATTTCTTCAATTATTTTTAATTTCTACTTCTAAAATAAATCTAGTTTAAAAGTCTACTTTCATTTGTTTACTGTATTCTCATAACTTGTACATAATAATTTATTTTAAAAACATTTAATTCATGTCATTTAAAATTTAAAGAATTAAATTCGGATCAATAAAGATGAAACACGTTTACAGATATCGACAGTAACTAATCTCAAATGTTTATTCTAAATATACAAATCCTATACTTAGAATTATTTTGATCAGTTATATTTATTGGTTAAACTATTTCTTCAAATATATTTTATTATTAATTTATTTTTTTGCTTGCCAAATATCAAAAGTAACGCAAATACCCCATAAAGATCGAAGAAAATCCACATCGGCAATACAAATTCCTCCATCCAAACATCTCGCTTCCGCGGTGGCAACGGTTTCGTTTCTCCACCGTTAAGCAGTCTATCCAGTTGTTTATCTATATCGATGGTTTTTATAGGCATATATCCAGAAAAAGTTCACATAAAATATGTTATGGTGAATCTCAACCAATCTGGCTTTTTTAATTGTGTAGGAAAGAAAATTTTGTAGTCCAAATTCTATTATCCACAGTACCCGGAACGGTTAGAATGTGTTTTACGGTCCCCACTTTTTATTTGGAGATTTTGGGTAACCCGGAACCAATGTGGTTCCATTCTAACTTGGAATTCATTTTTGAAAACCTATAGTTTAATGTCAATTCAACTTGGCGTCAAAATTGCCCAACAAAAGTGGGTACAGTAAAATACTTTCTACTTAGCTCCGGAACTTGCTCCAGCAGATAATTTTTCCTTATAGTGTGGTTTATCCGGAATTCTAATCCAAAAGAAATATACACATATTGGATCTATTTATTCTTGCTTCATCTTAAATATTAAATCAATACGTTTTAAATAGGCAATAATTCGTATCAGTATAATAGGAAAAACAAAATATAGTGAATCCAAGTTTCTCGCTGTTGCCAGATGTATTGGTCAAATTTCAAAAGATATTTTGCGATTGGCTGGATTACTGAATTTAGAAATTCATGCAAAACCTACATTTAGAAAATTTGTGATTATATGTTTAAAGTCGCTGCCATTCTGCTCACAGAAATACAGCCGAATTTAGGCGGCACGCAAGAGAATTATATGCAATAGATGTATTGAAATTTACCAATATTTATTGAAAAATTTCCAAATTCAACATGTAAAGGTTAAGGCTCATATTCTATAACGCATTTAAAGATTTAGAATTAAATAAAGGTTGATAAATATTAAATATTTAGATAAATTTAACTCATTTCAATTTTTGTACAATAAAACTTTATCTAACAAAAATATTAAACCTGATATTCCTTAATGTCATATCCATTTTCAGCTAACTGTAAATAGCGATGAACAATGTCGAAAAGTGAGAGTATCCATACATTCCCTAAACTAGAATGTCAGATTATTTTTATTTTCATTCCAAGATTAATACAATTTCATCTCAATTTTGACCTATAAACAACATGACTACTCCCTAAATACAGAATTTAAGTTATAATAACTCAGGTGTAATGAGCATTTAACGCGAATGGTCACAACTGGAGTCTCACACCGTTAAGGTTACACCTCATCGCCACCTTATGGCCTGTCCTTTTTCATCTACTAATTAACACAACTCAGTCGCCAAATGAAATGCAAAGTTGTGATGTATGCAAAAGAATGGAGTACCATTAGTGTGCAGCTGTACAGATGCATCCACATTAAAAATCAAGGAGTTGACCTTTAGTGTGAAATATGATCTCCCCTGTCATCAGTGTTTACTAGGTACTGCATTCTCATACTTAACATGAGTTTCTTAAGGAATTCTAGTGACTAAATTGCTCGTCCCTCCTTTTGAACTGTTTGCAAGTAAAGCTCCCAATTCATTAAATCTTTCCACAATGCGTATCGTAGAAGCGTCCCACACACGTTCAATGAAATGTGGATTAGATTAGTGATCTAGCTTGCTTATAGGGGTGATATTCATATTTTTAATCGTTTATCCAAAGCAAAGTAGGATAAATTTGCCATAAGTATCAATAAACACGATTTAGAAACTGATATTTCACAATTAAAGACTTGTATAGATCAAGATAACGTAATTACAGTAAAAAAAACGAATATGTATAACACTTACATTGGTTAATAGCTAATATTCTTGAAATTTAATAAATGTTTGTTCATGGTTAAAACATCGCATTAGTCTGGAGGATTTAGGTTCAATTGTTTGATTGTAGATCTAAAAAATACATGCTGTTACACCATAGTGCGAATTTTTATTTTTCGTATAGATTGATACTCCTTTGTTGTTTTCAAAATGTATTATTAACCCTTTTACTCCCAAGATAATTTTGTTTTAGGTTCGATCCACTTCAATCATTTCATAAGAAACATCAGTTAATGCTATTTTCGACTGTCAAGAAATAAAACTATGATACCTCCAAAACAATATTGTTTTGTAAAACATAAAAACAATATTGTTTCTAGACAGGAAAATGTAATAGTTGCAGTATATTTTTATGGCAAACGCCACTTTATTTTTCTGATCACACTGAGAATAAAATAAATCTAACAAAAGCTGAAATTCTAACAAAACTTAAACTTAATATAGTAAGAAGTATTCCATGTCCTCGCATCAATTGATCAATTAGATATTTTCTGTACAAGAGCTCAACTAAGATTTTCCTGACCCAAATATTGTAAATCTGTCTAGATTACTAAGTAGTCCGAGTTTCAAGTACGGAGAGTTTCAAGGATATTTCTCACATTTAAGCATCGAAGAAAGCTTTAGAAGTCCACATATCAACCCCTCATTTCAAAACACGCTTGGACTAGAATTCTCTTGCAAAAAAAATTACAAGTTTTCCTTAGACACGATTTCCAACCACTTCTCTCGACATTTATTATCATAACCCTTAACTGTATTTCAATTAATTAGATAAATTAAAATATAATATGACATGCATTTCACGTTGATCATTTCGTGATTTATTAAACCAAATTTATCTCAACTTGCCACTTTAGAAATCTAACTGCTGTTGTACGATTTTTGTAAATGCGACTTCCGTAAAACACAAATTTCAAAATATTTTGCTCGACTTCCATACTTGTGATTAAAATCCTAAAGATTTTGAAAATTTCTGTAAAAATATTTATGAATAATTTTTGTTGCCTTTAGTTTTTAATTGTTCGTGGCATCAATATCCCTTTGGGTGATGGAGTAGGGGAAAGATGAGCTCGATAGGGCATCAATCTCATAATCTTATCGAAGTTCAAACTTACAAAGCGTATTTTCCTGCAATAAGCACTTTGGTAAGCAGTGGTAATAATAAGCAGTCTGAACCTTGCAACACAAGCAAATTAATTTTTATATTAAATTTCATGCAAAATAGTTTTATGTTACTATCTCATATAAAAACTGAGGTATAATAAAATAAAGATTTTGGAGTCGGCTACTGGTAAAAAATGTATTCAAACATTTACAGTTTTATACATCTAGAAAATAGAATGACAAAAATCTCAATTTAAATTAATGCAGACTTTAATGCAGAAGTTTTTAAACGTATTTTGATTTAATCGTAGGTACGTAAGTTGGACAAAGTTGCATGATATCTTCGCTTTACGGAAGTATGAAGTACGGAAATATGTCATAATCAGTTCCAATATTTAGTCTTAGTTCCAACCCTTCTGCGCAAATTTCCCACTGTTAAACCTATCGTAACATTTTTCATCAATTGGAAGTGAATAGTTAGACAAAAACAACATCCTTTATCTCATCAATTCACAGCCATTGTTCCACGTATTGAAAGCGCAATTTTAACGCATGACTAATGAAGTTGGAAAAGAGCTTCTTGCAAATAAATCAGAAAAACAAATATCTTCATCAGCTATAGAAAGACCGACGATGATTCATGTTCCAAAATCATCGCATGCAGATATCGACGGCTAGCTCAAAGTCTTCCGTGACAAAAAAAGTCACTAGAAATAATCGTCGCTTTAAGAGAAAAAGATATGAGTGCAAGATTTCCTTCGCGAAATAATTATCATAACCACGAATTAGCCGCCGTCATAATATCCGAGTGTTCTGTTTACTGACAGTGACAAATGTCTTGTTTGCGTATGTCCTGAAAGATGTTCGGAACAAGGGCTGCCTTGTGTAAAAGTACAGTACGCAAGAACAGAGAAACATCTGAACGATGGCTATATCTTCGGTTCTAATTATCGTAGAATCTTGCGGTTTGCACCAAAATGTTTTGTTTGTGATTTTCAATATGTCTGGTGCAAATTTTTTTCTTAGAGGGGTGTATTTTTTTTTTTTTTTTTTTTTTTTTTTTTTTTGCACACACCAGCAGCAATTGCTTTCCGTTACTTAAGGTTTGCCTTTCCTGCAATACCTTTGTCGTGAAAGAACCTTCACTTTTATGAAATTTTAAATTGAGCCTGTGTTGTTTTTGTTATCGTTAGAATATGTAAAATCTAAGTATCCAATCAAATAATCAAAGCATTCAATCAAATAATCAAAGCATTCAATCAAATAATCAAAGCATTCAATCAAATAATCAAAGCATTCAATCAAATAATAAGTATCAATTTTAAAAAATAGGTTTACGGCTGATGTTCAGTTTACCTCGGACCTTAATTCTAAGCCCATAATTTTTTTTTAATTTCTTTTTATTTTTTTTTATTTTTTTTTTGTAAAACATCAATACATCAATACAACTGAACAACATCAGCATACAACTCTTTTTATATAAGCAGGCGGAGCATGCGCATGCCCACATATTGCCTTTCCTGCGCATGCCTAAACAGTAAGTGGGGACAGACACCGGACCACACTTTTGATCAAATGAAAACAATACCCATAGGCTTAAGGCCCAGGGTAATACAAGCAAATCATGTAATATTGCAGCTCATTCTTTTTATTCATGTGATAACGAAGATCTGGTTACAAAACTTCGATTATATTGAAATTGTAGGTGCTTGTATTCAGAAAAGACCAGATTCATTAGAAAAGTAAATAAAATTATCCATATTTTGTTACACACTTAAACTGGTATTATTTATGTTGAAAGTTATTCAATTAAATAAATGTTAAATTTTGCTACTACAGTGCCACTGCAAATACTTTGTGTTATTACCACGGTGAGTGGCAAAAGTGGACGATGGAAAAATGAGAAAAAATGGTTTCGTAAGATTCTGTAGAATTAAAAATGATAAGAAACATCTTCTGTTCTTTTGTAAGTTAAATATGTTTTTTCCCCCTTTCAATCATCTTCAATTATAAGTTTACTCGTCAGAGCGTACTGGTTGCACCCGACAATTCGTGTCTTAGTGTCATAGTACTAGCCTTCATTAAAAAAAATACACGAAATGTCAATTGTTCATTTTTTAAATATATTTATTACAAATATCTTGTGTTCAATTAAAAAAGTAAACAAAGTCTTTCATGATCATTTTGATAGCATAAATTAAGTTAATATAAATATATAAAGATTATGATATTTACAAAGTTTTTACTTAAAAGGACGCATTGGTCAGAGAAAAAAAAATCGTATTGTTAAGGTATAAAACTATACAGTTTCTCACACTTTCATCATGGGCGATGAAAAATAGCTCTTCTAAAATAATAAACAAATTAAGCAATATTATTGATAAATAACAATATTATAATTAAATATTGTTCATCAAATTCCACAACACTTCGGCTATTATTTGGTTTCTCTTGAAATTGGGATTTGGAACACAAAATAGATATTTGGTTTTCTATTCAAAAGAAACATTTGCAGCTGCATCTGTGGGATGTATATTTCATGGACATGTCACTCCTGAAATAGTTCTCTATTGTATGTGGGAAGTTTTTAAAATTGGATACCTTGAACAAAGGCGAAACCCACATAGCGAGATAACCATACTCCTTTACTCTTGTAGACTCGTAGGAAAAGAATTATGATTGTGAGTACTACACTTTCAATGTTGGCAATAGCATTTTAATAAGAAGAAACTCAAAATAGTGGAAATAGGACATGTAAATTTTATGTTAGCAATTTTTATTTAATTGTATTTTTAATGTTTTGAAGCAAAAAAAATAATGGTTTTAAAAACGAAATGCCTAGAAAAAAATTTAATTGTTATATTTTACTACAGTTTCTATTCTAAATAATCAAGTTTAAATTTCCAATATTGATTTTAATTTTAATTTTAAAGTCAATTTTGGCTTCTACACTATGTTTATAAAGTGAGAAACTTATGCAAAAGCCCATGCCATCCCAAACAAAACTACAAATGCTATAGACAAATACCAAGTTATGTTTCGGTCACTGTCAAATGTCAAGGTCTCGTCAATAGTCTCATTCAGATAACCCATACCAAAATAGTGATCAGAAGTCAATTTTCATCACATATCTGCTTAAAGGTCTCGATGAAATTAGTAAGATTACATAAAATCCAATAATTGTAAGTGCTTAAGAAATTTTCTATAAGTCTACACTGCAAAAAAAATCCCGTCAAATTTACGGTTTTAAACTGGCAGCTGGGTCGCCAGTTTAAAACCGTAAAAAATACGGAAACATTCCGTATTAAGTACGGTTTTTGACTGATTGCAACAGTATTTCCCCGTAAAATGAACGGAAACTTTCAGTAATAATTACGGTCATTCCGTACAAAATACAGTTTTCTCCCGTAAAATAAACGGAAGCTTTTCGTATTAAAAACGGTTATTGACTGGTTGCTAACATTGATCCCCGTAAAATAAACGTAAACTTTCCGTATTAAATACGGTAATTTCATGCAAAATAATTTACTCCCGTAAAATAAATTAAAATTTCCCGTATTAAGTACGGTGATTCCATACAAAATGCAATTTCCACCTGTAAAATAAACAGAATTTCTGTGTTGAATAAGGTCAATTCCATATAAAATACAATTTCTCCCGTAAAGTACACGGAAACTTTCTGTAATAAATTTCATATAAAATACACAGAAATTTTTCTGTATAAGAAACAGTTTACCCCTATAAGCGAAGTTTTTCTTATACAAAAACTTCCAGTGACAAAAAAGGTTTACAAATGTAAGTGAACGGTTTGCTTTTGCAAAATATTAAGAAACTTTACATATTAAAAGTAGTTTACAATTGTAGATGGAAAAGCTTCTGCCACAAAATATATGATTAATTTTAGTATTAAACAGTTTACAATATCAAGGAGGCATTTGTGTTCTGCTAAAGGTTTTGTTAGTAATAATGACCATATTCAATGGATGAAAATCATAAAAATTAAAGTACGATTCTGTATCACAGCAAAATATTCTATGTCCCATTATAAATTAAAGCGAAAAAAATTTCCGAAGCAATAAGGTAATCCTTCAACATAAATAGAAAGGTAAAAAATATATCACAAAATGAGCATGTCACACAAAATAATTTATTAATAGCTATCAGTCTTTTCTTATATCAAACTATAATAATAAATTTATTTGGTTATCTATACTATGATTACCTAGACTTTCAATTTGATTAAAACATTAAAAAAATGCAATAATTTACTAACTTTCAAAATATTTTTTAACGCGACAGGATTTAAATGTATTTTATGACACTGTGTATTAAGTATTAAGTAAAAAAAAATTAAATTTGATAAAAATATAATTTTATTTCAATACACATAATATAAGTATACATAATTATAAAATTTCAATACACACGAATAAAAAGTGGTTCAGATTACTTTATTTAATAAACAAAATATTAAAAATTTTCTAGGAAGTATCTAGGAATAATTAATCATATCATTCAATACAAGCTGCGGCAACTTTTAAGGCCATATGAAAGTCATTATTAATTTTTCAATTTAGAAAAATATGCAAAATATACGAAAAGGAAAAATTTAGATTGCGGAATGTACAAATTATTGAACACATCTAATAAATAATAATTTTAAAATTTCAATACACACGAATGAAAAATGTACAAATTATTAAACACATCTAATAAATATAAATTATAAAATTTCAATACACACGAATGTAAAGTGGTTCAGATTACTTTATTTAATAAACAAAATATTATTGAAGCACATCTAATAATTATTGAACACATCTAATAAATTTTCAAAGTTGACAGTATAAAAGTATACATAATTATAAAATTTCAATACACACGAATGAAAAGTGGTTCAGATTACTTTATTTAATAAACAAAATATAAAAAATTTCTAGGAAGTATCTAGGAATAATTAATCATATCCTTCAATACAAGCTGCGGCAACTTTTAAGGCCATATAAAAGTCATTATTATTTTTTCAGTTAAGAAAAATATGCAAAATATACGAAAAGGAAAAATTTAGATTGCGGAATGTACAAATTATTGAACACATCTAATAAATAATAATTTTAAAATTTCAATACACACGAATGAAAAATGTACAAATTATTAAACACATCTAATAAATATAAATTATAAAATTTCAATACACACGAATGTAAAGTGGTTCAGATTACTTTATTTAATAAACAAAATATTATTGAAGCACATCTAATAATTATTGAACACATCTAATAAATTTTCAAAGTTGACAGTATAAAAGTATACATAATTATAAAATTTCAATACACACGAATGAAAAGTGGTTCAGATTACTTTATTTAATAAACAAAATATAAAAAATTTCTAGGAAGTATCTAGGAATAATTAATCATATCCTTCAATACAAGCTGCGGCAACTTTTAAGGCCATATAAAAGTCATTATTATTTTTTCAGTTAAGAAAAATATGCAAAATATACGAAAAGGAAAAATTTAGATTGCGGAATGTACAAATTATTGAACACATCTAATAAATAATAATTTTAAAATTTCAATACACACGAATGAAAAATGTACAAATTATTAAACACATCTAATAAATATAAATTATAAAATTTCAATACACACGAATGTAAAGTGGTTCAGATTACTTTATTTAATAAACAAAATATTATTGAAGCACATCTAATAATTATTGAACACATCTAATAAATTTTCAAAGTTGACAGTATAAAAGTATACATAATTATAAAATTTCAATACACACGAATGAAAAGTGGTTCAGATTACTTTATTTAATAAACAAAATATAAAAAATTTCTAGGAAGTATCTAGGAATAATTAATCATATCCTTCAATACAAGCTGCGGCAACTTTTAAGGCCATATAAAAGTCATTATTATTTTTTCAGTTAAGAAAAATATGCAAAATATACGAAAAGGAAAAATTTAGATTGCGGAATGTACAAATTATTGAACACATCTAATAAATTTTCAGAATTGACCAATGCAAGTTATATCTGAATAATTATGACTCTACAAAATAACCATCTTATAAAATGTCCAATTTACCACAGTAAACATACTTAAGGTATTTAACTGCTGCTGGAGAGTCTGAAGAATCATTCTTTCACTTACTTCTGTGTGTGGGAGCGAGTTGCCTGTTGTTGTTGTTGCTAATCCTCACTGTCTGACGGAGTGAGACAAGATCCACGAGTTCGTTGACTAAAAGGTAGTCGAAGACTAGGAGAGGATTGCTAAAGAGACCCTCCTTAGAGAGTCCCATGTAATCCAAGAGGTGCTCAGGAGAGGCCTGATGATTTTGGCACTTGGTGCAGGTGGCGAAAGTTTTCCTGCCCTCGTTGAAAGTGAGGCACTTGATGTGACCGCTAGCAAGCCTTGATAGAACAGTTCGGGTATGTCTGTCACACGGGAGGTCAAGGGACAAACCTGGTTTTGAGCCCTTGTACCAATTATGGTACAAGGTACTCCTCCGAGATCTTTGATTTTTCCAGAGAGTACAATTCCAAAAAAATAAGTGTGGAAGAGGGAGATGTTGAAATCCTGCAACCCTCCTTAGCAAGGATATCGGCCTGATCGAGTTGCCTGGTCTGATTAATAGTCATTCATCACGGCGATGGCCGTTTCAGAATACTCTGTCTTTCAGGCGAATAGTTGCTCCCTCAATGTACAGTAGGTCATACACGGGGGGACGTTCTCTTGGGCGTCTCTGGGACCTGTGGTTGTGGTAGAGCAGACCATGAATGCTACAGGGTATTGGAACATCATTGCGGTGACTGAGCCTTTGTCTGGATTCATACCCAGAAGCACCTGTGATACAGATCAAAATAAAGTTTTTAATATAAATCCTTTATATGCATTGGCAACTTTTATGTGCAATTACAACCAGTGTTTAAGCTTTTTAAATGCCACTAGCATAGCTCTGTTACAATACTAATGTCATAATTAGCATTCACAAAAGCAAAACTATTTTTAAAACAAACCTCAAATAGTAAATGAAATAAACTGGCCACAAAATTTACGAAAATAAGTTCCCTGATTTTACTGCAAACTTTTTATCCAATTTCCACAACTTATCCAGAAGTGTAGACATCCTGATCAAATAGAACATGTATGCTAAAGAGATAACGTACCAATTTTTTAAAAATAGTTTTGGCGGTAATGAAAAGTTCAAATTATTCAGAAACATTAAAATTTCAACGATTACTGCCACAATTCTCTGGGTAAATGGTGCCAAAATGTGGATGAACAGGGAAACGTGCCTTCAGAACAAAGAAAATTTCCCTGATTTTTGTGAAATTTAAAAAAATTTCCTGATTTTTTCCAGAATGAGAAAGTTTCCTGACATTTCCATTTTTCCAGGTTTTCTGGCCACTCTGTATTAGTGTCATTTAAGTATAGCACTTCTAACAAAGGTGAAACAAGCAAGTTCTTGTAAAACTTATCTTCCCACGGAACGTTGCAAGAAATAAAAATGTTTAATTCTAATTATAATACACTAAGTAAATTTATTCTAAAAGCACTACAATTTATTCCAACAGTATTCTCACTTCAAATAAATAGTGTTGTATTTGTCCCTAAATCCTATGTATAAAGCAGTGTTGAAGCTGCTGTACAAAATTTTTTCAGCAAAAAAGCTTAAGTCACAATTTTCATTTCAGCAAAATGCTAAAATGGTTACGAGCTACATCCCTCGAGATGTTTAATTTAACTCAATGAAAACACTTTCATTGAGTTAACACACAGCATTTTGTTAAAACAGCACCCACAGCTTAATCCCAGCAACAAAATAAAATAATCTCTATAGTTTACCTGAAAAGTGCAGAGAGCTTTCGAAGTCTTCAAGGCATTCAGCACAACTGGTAGTTTCTTTTGGAAAAATTCCAATAAACTGTACAAAATATGAAAAATATTGTAAAATTTATCATCCTTATGTACATATATTTACACTCGTGAAAAGAGTCAAATGAACTAGCTAGCATGAAATCGTCTTTTAAAAACCTTATTTTAAAATATGGATCTGCACATCAGGTGGGTAGTCTAGGGATGGGATAAATCACCTTCAAAAATAAAATTTAAGTTTATCTCCTTAAAATAAAGACTCAATATTTCACACAACAATATTTCTTATTATATCATTAGGTCCATGGCGTTTAATGTTATAAGTGATAAAACGATAATTTGCAGAAGGAATGGATTAGAAATTCTCAATTACTACTATCCGTTAACGCTAAAAAAAGAAATTTATCGAAAGAAAATCTTTTTTCTTTGCTCACAAACATAGGCTCATTTTTCAGCTACGTTTTTAAAGAATTTTACATTAATTCAAGTAACACATTTCATAAAATGAAGAGGTCTTTTAAACCCTGCATTGAAAGGCTATATCACCACACCAATGCTATAGTACTTGAAAACAGCAACATTTTAAGTATCTGTTTTGCGATTAATTCAATCCCAAAGATCACCAGCCCTTCCCTTACTTTTGCCAGTGACCAAGTACGATAACATTTATGACAGATGATCTTGTCTTGACAAGCAAGCTATATAATCTTGAGGAAGTCAAAGTCCTCAGTCAAAGGCGGTGGGTGCCATGTAAGAGACTGAATATGTTCCCAAGTGATTTCTAATGCAATCCCAACAGACTGATTTGAAACAATCGCAATGAAACTGATGTGTCTTTTGACTGAGACTTCACACAATGGAGCAGATGTAGTAGGACATTTGGCGATAAAAAAAATCAAAACAAGATCAAAAACATGGTAACTGAATAAGTTAAAACATAAACAATAATAAAATCAAATTAAAATATAAGTAATAAAACCGTTATTACATAACTAAAGAGCACATTTCTAAATGATAGCCAATGCAGTTACTTAAACTTCATTTAGTTTTACAACTCTTACAAACTCGTGAAATATTACGTACAATATTCTATATCACACGCATATGTTTCAGAAATGCAATAAAACAACAATTGCTGTGTGTTTTCCCATTAAATAAAAGAATAACATTTTCTGATTCTGATGTAATTTTATGTACATACATTAATTTAGAAATTAATTGTATAATGAAAAGAAACTTACGAAGGAAGCCACTTTCTTTCAAAACAAAAATGCCATCCTTGCCGTTCGGCGTCTATTTTGAAGATGGTGTAATGCGCATGCGCAGAGAGCGATTTTTGGTGAATGACGGTTATTAACCGTAGTCTTGCCTGTGAAAACTGCTTTAAACCGTAAATTCAGGTTTACGGATTTAAATCGTTACAATTACTGGGAATTTCCGTAAAAGTGACGGTTTTTTTTTACAGTGTACTTAAACACACTGAGGGGCCACGGGGCACTTTATTATGACCAGATCGCCAATATGTCGTTAAGTTAGGCCACCTTTGTATTAAATACAACGTTGATTCTTCTTAACATGGACTGTGCGAGATGTTGAAATCATAGACCATACTTGAAGAATAGCAACTATGGTGTGAGATTTGATAGTTGAGGATCTGGATGTCGGCTGACTCTTTCAACTTCCTCCCACAAATGCTCAATGGGACTGAGATCTGGGTATTGTGAGGTCATCTTAACAAAATAAACTCTCTATCATGTTCTCAAACTAAGCAAAAACAAAAAACAATACCAGCTCTATCTAAGGCATCATTATCATGTTGATTACTGGAATCACTGGAATAAGCCATCTGAATTACTAGATTTACTTGGTCAGCAACAATATTTATAATGCTGTCTGATTCATTTCTCCCATGCACATGAAATAAAGAGCTTAAGTATACCAGGAATGTCTGTGCACATTCTAGGAATACTGTACTTAGGTTCAAGCTTTCGTGCTATTTCACCAATATAGCTTGGTGTAACGTAAAATGGGATTCATCGGACTATATTATTTTTTCCAACAGTCTACTGTCCTGACCTTGTATGTCTGAACGAATTTTATGTTGTTTGCTGCAGACAACAACTGTGTCCCGTTGGCTTCAAACTTCCCTGCACACGAAATAGTCTAACTATGGCAGGAACTATTGGCCTATTTGTTTCTATAGCCCAACCTATTGGCTTCCATATCTTAACCTAGTGACTTCCATAGTCCATACGATGCATGGTACGACGAACGGTGTGCTCACAGATATTCGAGGTGATCCTCAATTAACATTTTCTATCCTGTTACCGTTCTGTTCTCGTCTCAGAAGATTCTCTCTTCCGTCAGATTATTCACCAAATCACTCCTCGATGGCAACCTCAATTTGCTGTGCAGACTCAGTTTTTTTCCTGCCTAGTTTTTGCTGGTTTTGATACATTTTCTCTAAAGCTGCTCGCTAACATTTCACAAATGCGATGGTATAGATAATAATGTTCCCCGAGTTTCTGTTAACATCCCCATGTTCAATATCCGTTAAATCATATTTCTCCCAGCTTAAACGCACACAAAATCCTTATACTATTATACAGGAAAACAACTTTCTTCTTTCCCTTATTTATAACACTGTGTCCCAATAGCTCATTTGCCAAAAATGTCAAGAGGTAGGGAACTTCACATTTTAACTCCATACATAGATATCAGATTAAAACTAAGTCTCAAATATAATTGCCGAATATTTAAGTTTGTCGTCAAACTCGCCAACTTAGTGAATTTGTGTTAAAAAAAATCCTTCAAATTAGCAATAGTTTACTCATCATATGTCGTACTTGAACAGGAGATTTCAGTCATTAAATTTGGCCAAATTGTATATGGTTGGTATCTGAACCCAATGTACTTACTGCATTTGAAAGTATGTAAAAGCAGCCTTTTAGTGACAGTTGTTATCACAAACCCAGTTGTTTATAATGCAGCTGTACAAAGATTCAGTTGTATATGCAGTTTTAAATATATTCTTAAAATTAAAAACAAGGTTGGTTTATGTATTCTTTTCCGAATGCTATTCTTCTATTAAATGAATTTCAACCAATACTTCAGATGAAGATTCATGTAATGCTACTCGGAAGCAATCACGAAGGAAAGAAGCATACCTTAAAAGTGTGGATTTATTTCATAAATAGATATATTTATTATCAATACGATAAATGTTACAACAAAAATATAATGTCTTTAAAACTCTTTTGTAAAAAATGCTTTTTAAATTCAAAATATTTCCAAAAAAATAAATTACTTTTAAAAGCTTTTTTCTTAGTAAAAAGTACATGAAATTACAATTATATGGTAAATGGAACTTAAAATTTCATGAATTTGTTTATATAAAACAAATTAATTTTATTGTAAATTACGATTTTCAAAACCTTCCTCTACTTCAAAAATATTGATCATTGCACATTTAGTTATACATTAAAAGCTGTACAAACATCAAAGATTCTTTTTATTGCACAACAACATTTCTGCATGAGCTGCAGCAAAGAAAAAAAAAAACCAGCAGAGTCCACGTATGATTATTTAAGAGCATTTTTTTTCGTATCGATATCATCGTCTCAGAGCAGTATCATGCACATTTTAATATTAGAATGCTAACTCAATCATTCCTTATCTAGGAGACTTAAGTTCCAAAACCTGCAAAAGTTAAACTTTTAAAATCTTTTACAAACAATTTATAATTAAGTTCAAGAAAATGTTTTTAAAAAAATGCCCAAACTGGTGACTCCTGGGCAATCACATAATTTTTCACGTAACAAAAACGGCATCATTTTCCTTCATCGATAATATAAACTTTTATCGGACTACTACAGAAAAAGATTCTTATTGTAAACTTTAAAAATGTAAAGATGTTTATTGAGAACAAGCAACGTACAAATTTTAATCCCACATGAAATTTTCGACACTCTTTCTAAGAATTCCGAAAATCCTTCGATGGAAGAAAGCTCACAAAATTCCGCATCGGGCAGATTTTGGGGGCCTGTCATCGCAGAAGAAAGATCGGTTATTTGTAGAGGAAGGAAAGAAAATGGGAAAGAGGGCAGAATAAGGAGGGTCAAGAAAATGATTGAATTGTCCCGTCTCCCTGGACAGTGTCCACCTACTCCCCTTACCGATTTGTAACACGAAACGAATTCTTTCGTCCATCAAATAAGGTCCAAGCGACGATATTGTTGGAGGTGATTTCAGCCTGAAAAAGTACCCAGGAAACAAATAATGTGAAAATTGGATTGGTAAGAGGTATTGAGGATTTATTTTTCGATAAGGAAGTTTTCTTTACTTTATATACAGGGTGTCCACAATTAAAGTTCAACTTTCTAAAAGCTGTAAAAAAAAAAGCATAGGTCAGAATGATTTGAAATTCGACTTGTATATATTCGAAGAAGGAGGAAACGGTAAAGCATAAGAAAAAAACTTTTTCGAACAATTTCTTTTCTTATAACAAACCACATTTTCTCTTTTCGCGAATATTCAAGTAAATTTTTAGATCCTTCTGATGAGTATCTCTTTTTTTTACAGCTTTTTGAAAGTTGAACTTTAAATATAACCACCCCGTTGTGATTGTATTAAAGTTCAACTTTTAAAAAGCATGGTATTTTCTCTTATGCTAAATCCAGGTCCTTAAAAAGCGATGGTGTGGCATAAGAAATAAGAAAAATATAGTCTGAAATATTTTTTTTCCCTTTTACTATACCGCTTCCCCCTTTTTTGAGTATATACAGGTAAAATTTCAGGTTATTCTGACCAGTGGTTTTTTTACAGCTTTTTGAAAGTTGAACTTTAATTGAGAACCCATGTACATAAAGAAAATATATTTTATGGATTTATTTTCTTATGAAATTCACAGCAGAAGCAAAAAAAAACAACCTATTTCTGAAACATTGCCAATCAATTCTGAGAATTATCAATCACATGTGTTTTTAAATCGTAATCTAGATTTTTAATAAAGGATAATATAAAAGAAAGTGGCATTCAAAAAGACAATCCTTTCATTGATGTGCATAGTATTAGAGATCGAATATGTTATTTAGAGTTTGTCAAACGTTTGTCAAACGTCCTTATAAGGCTATTATTCGTTACCATTACTCATTGTTACTCGCTTTTAAAACAAATTTACTTCAATTGAAACGAATGGATGAATGCTTCCATTTTGCAATTGAACTTTTTTTCTCAGTATACAATCAGCGAAACGTTTACTATACGATCGAAAGTGATTTAAATCTACACATTTTCTTAGTAAGAAACAATAACAAATTCAATAAATTGAACAGGTTTCGGTTCCTATTGAAAATTCTAAGAAGTTTAAATACGCTCTACTAGAATGTAACCTTCTAATAATCTATTTGAAATGAACCTTGAGTAATTAACTTTCCATCGGGTACATTTGATCTGACAGGCAGATATTAATTTGTTGCGTCAAATATATAAGGCTATTTCCAGAAACTTTTATAATTTTTCTTTTCTTGACACTCCTTATAAGTTGTTGTATAAATGAACTAGAACTATGTGCTTATTAGAGCTTTTTTAATGTGGTCTTCCAAATACTTTGCGCCCGAACTCAGAGGTCAACATATTACGCCGGAGCGAAGGTTAAATTTTATTCTTACATATAAACTAATTCTTATTTCTAAGATACAAAATGTACAGTAATATCTAGCTTTCATAGAAATGTCCTTTTCTTAATACAATGAAAATTGAGCTAAGGACAAACGCTACTTAATGACAAGCTAAGCAAAACTCTACAACACATTGCGGAATATCCTGTTTAAAAACACATAAAAAGTATTCGCGCATCTAAGTAATACACATGTGCAAGTAATACAAAACGTGCTTATCTTTTATACAAAAACCAGTCATTTTCAGTAAAATTAGTCTCTGGTTAAGGCGTTCTCGAAAGAAAATTATAGCTGCAATCGTTGAATGCCAAAGAGGTTTTAGAAACACATAATTTCTCCATCTCGGATATTTGTCAACCTTGAACTTTAGTCACGTTTCTCTCCTGAACTGCTCCCTAATCTTCAAATAAGCACTTTTGAATGCCAACAGTCTCCAATGTGAATATTGCTATAAAATTGCCAAACTACTTGTTGGTTTTTTATATATAAGAATGAGAAGAGTTAAAAAGCACATGGAATGTTAAGCCTAATTAAGATGTGAAAAACTAAACAAAACAGGTTATTCTCAAGAAGGGAATTATTATTATTGTTATTTTGGTAAATAAAAATTATTAGCTCAATTTCTTGTCTCTAGAGGTCACTGCGCATGAACAAATCACAGAATTCCATGGGAAACTACACTGCAAAAAAAATCCCGTCAAATTTACGGTTTTAAACTGGCAGCTGGGTCGCCAGTTTAAAACCGTAAAAAATACGGAAACATTCCGTATTAAGTACGGTTTTTGACTGATTGCAACAGTATTTCCCCGTAAAATGAACGGAAACTTTCAGTAATAATTACGGTCATTCCGTACAAAATACAGTTTTCTCCCGTAAAATAAACGGAAGCTTTTCGTATTAAAAACGGTTATTGACTGGTTGCTAACATTGATCCCCGTAAAATAAACGTAAACTTTCCGTATTAAATACGGTAATTTCATGCAAAATAATTTACTCCCGTAAAATAAATTAAAATTTCCCGTATTAAGTACGGTGATTCCATACAAAATGCAATTTCCACCTGTAAAATAAACAGAATTTCTGTGTTGAATAAGGTCAATTCCATATAAAATACAATTTCTCCCGTAAAGTACACGGAAACTTTCTGTAATAAATTTCATATAAAATACACAGAAATTTTTCTGTATAAGAAACAGTTTACCCCTATAAGCGAAGTTTTTCTTATACAAAAACTTCCAGTGACAAAAAAGGTTTACAAATGTAAGTGAACGGTTTGCTTTTGCAAAATATTAAGAAACTTTACATATTAAAAGTAGTTTACAATTGTAGATGGAAAAGCTTCTGCCACAAAATATATGATTAATTTTAGTATTAAACAGTTTACAATATCAAGGAGGCATTTGTGTTCTGCTAAAGGTTTTGTTAGTAATAATGACCATATTCAATGGATGAAAATCATAAAAATTAAAGTACGATTCTGTATCACAGCAAAATATTCTATGTCCCATTATAAATTAAAGCGAAAAAAATTTCCGAAGCAATAAGGTAATCCTTCAACATAAATAGAAAGGTAAAAAATATATCACAAAATGAGCATGTCACACAAAATAATTTATTAATAGCTATCAGTCTTTTCTTATATCAAACTATAATAATAAATTTATTTGGTTATCTATACTATGATTACCTAGACTTTCAATTTGATTAAAACATTAAAAAAATGCAATAATTTACTAACTTTCAAAATATTTTTTAACGCGACAGGATTTAAATGTATTTTATGACACTGTGTATTAAGTATTAAGTAAAAAAAAATTAAATTTGATAAAAATATAATTTTATTTCAATACACATAATATAAGTATACATAATTATAAAATTTCAATACACACGAATAAAAAGTGGTTCAGATTACTTTATTTAATAAACAAAATATTAAAAATTTTCTAGGAAGTATCTAGGAATAATTAATCATATCATTCAATACAAGCTGCAGCAACTTTTAAGGCCATATGAAAGTCATTATTAATTTTTCAATTTAGAAAAATATGCAAAATATACGAAAAGGAAAAATTTAGATTGCGGAATGTACAAATTATTGAACACATCTAATAAATAATAATTTTAAAATTTCAATACACACGAATGAAAAATGTACAAATTATTAAACACATCTAATAAATATAAATTATAAAATTTCAATACACACGAATGTAAAGTGGTTCAGATTACTTTATTTAATAAACAAAATATTATTGAAGCACATCTAATAATTATTGAACACATCTAATAAATTTTCAAAGTTGACAGTATAAAAGTATACATAATTATAAAATTTCAATACACACGAATGAAAAGTGGTTCAGATTACTTTATTTAATAAACAAAATATAAAAAATTTCTAGGAAGTATCTAGGAATAATTAATCATATCCTTCAATACAAGCTGCGGCAACTTTTAAGGCCATATAAAAGTCATTATTATTTTTTCAGTTAAGAAAAATATGCAAAATATACGAAAAGGAAAAATTTAGATTGCGGAATGTACAAATTATTGAACACATCTAATAAATAATAATTTTAAAATTTCAATACACACGAATGAAAAATGTACAAATTATTAAACACATCTAATAAATATAAATTATAAAATTTCAATACACACGAATGTAAAGTGGTTCAGATTACTTTATTTAATAAATAAAATATTATTGAAGCACATCTAATAATTATTGAACACATCTAATAAATTTTCAAAGTTGACAGTATAAAAGTATACATAATTATAAAATTTCAATACACACGAATGAAAAGTGGTTCAGATTACTTTATTTAATAAACAAAATATAAAAAATTTCTAGGAAGTATCTAGGAATAATTAATCATATCCTTCAATACAAGCTGCGGCAACTTTTAAGGCCATATAAAAGTCATTATTATTTTTTCAGTTAAGAAAAATATGCAAAATATACGAAAAGGAAAAATTTAGATTGCGGAATGTACAAATTATTGAACACATCTAATAAATAATAATTTTAAAATTTCAATACACACGAATGAAAAATGTACAAATTATTAAACACATCTAATAAATATAAATTATAAAATTTCAATACACACGAATGTAAAGTGGTTCAGATTACTTTATTTAATAAACAAAATATTATTGAAGCACATCTAATAATTATTGAACACATCTAATAAATTTTCAAAGTTGACAGTATAAAAGTATACATAATTATAAAATTTCAATACACACGAATGAAAAGTGGTTCAGATTACTTTATTTAATAAACAAAATATAAAAAATTTCTAGGAAGTATCTAGGAATAATTAATCATATCCTTCAATACAAGCTGCGGCAACTTTTAAGGCCATATAAAAGTCATTATTATTTTTTCAGTTAAGAAAAATATGCAAAATATACGAAAAGGAAAAATTTAGATTGCGGAATGTACAAATTATTGAACACATCTAATAAATTTTCAGAATTGACCAATGCAAGTTATATCTGAATAATTATGACTCTACAAAATAACCATCTTATAAAATGTCCAATTTACCACAGTAAACATACTTAAGGTATTTAACTGCTGCTGGAGAGTCTGAAGAATCATTCTTTCACTTACTTCTGTGTGTGGGAGCGAGTTGCCTGTTGTTGTTGTTGCTAATCCTCACTGTCTGACGGAGTGAGACAAGATCCACGAGTTCGTTGACTAAAAGGTAGTCGAAGACTAGGAGAGGATTGCTAAAGAGACCCTCCTTAGAGAGTCCCATGTAATCCAAGAGGTGCTCAGGAGAGGCCTGATGATTTTGGCACTTGGTGCAGGTGGCGAAAGTTTTCCTGCCCTCGTTGAAAGTGAGGCACTTGATGTGACCGCTAGCAAGCCTTGATAGAACAGTTCGGGTATGTCTGTCACACGGGAGGTCAAGGGACAAACCTGGTTTTGAGCCCTTGTACCAATTATGGTACAAGGTACTCCTCCGAGATCTTTGATTTTTCCAGAGAGTACAATTCCAAAAAAATAAGTGTGGAAGAGGGAGATGTTGAAATCCTGCAACCCTCCTTAGCAAGGATATCGGCCTGATCGAGTTGCCTGGTCTGATTAATAGTCATTCATCACGGCGATGGCCGTTTCAGAATACTCTGTCTTTCAGGCGAATAGTTGCTCCCTCAATGTACAGTAGGTCATACACGGGGGGACGTTCTCTTGGGCGTCTCTGGGACCTGTGGTTGTGGTAGAGCAGACCATGAATGCTACAGGGTATTGGAACATCATTGCGGTGACTGAGCCTTTGTCTGGATTCATACCCAGAAGCACCTGTGATACAGATCAAAATAAAGTTTTTAATATAAATCCTTTATATGCATTGGCAACTTTTATGTGCAATTACAACCAGTGTTTAAGCTTTTTAAATGCCACTAGCATAGCTCTGTTACAATACTAATGTCATAATTAGCATTCACAAAAGCAAAACTATTTTTAAAACAAACCTCAAATAGTAAATGAAATAAACTGGCCACAAAATTTACGAAAATAAGTTCCCTGATTTTACTGCAAACTTTTTATCCAATTTCCACAACTTATCCAGAAGTGTAGACATCCTGATCAAATAGAACATGTATGCTAAAGAGATAACGTACCAATTTTTTAAAAATAGTTTTGGCGGTAATGAAAAGTTCAAATTATTCAGAAACATTAAAATTTCAACGATTACTGCCACAATTCTCTGGGTAAATGGTGCCAAAATGTGGATGAACAGGGAAACGTGCCTTCAGAACAAAGAAAATTTCCCTGATTTTTGTGAAATTTAAAAAAATTTCCTGATTTTTTCCAGAATGAGAAAGTTTCCTGACATTTCCATTTTTCCAGGTTTTCTGGCCACTCTGTATTAGTGTCATTTAAGTATAGCACTTCTAACAAAGGTGAAACAAGCAAGTTCTTGTAAAACTTATCTTCCCACGGAACGTTGCAAGAAATAAAAATGTTTAATTCTAATTATAATACACTAAGTAAATTTATTCTAAAAGCACTACAATTTATTCCAACAGTATTCTCACTTCAAATAAATAGTGTTGTATTTGTCCCTAAATCCTATGTATAAAGCAGTGTTGAAGCTGCTGTACAAAATTTTTTCAGCAAAAAAGCTTAAGTCACAATTTTCATTTCAGCAAAATGCTAAAATGGTTACGAGCTACATCCCTCGAGATGTTTAATTTAACTCAATGAAAACACTTTCATTGAGTTAACACACAGCATTTTGTTAAAACAGCACCCACAGCTTAATCCCAGCAACAAAATAAAATAATCTCTATAGTTTACCTGAAAAGTGCAGAGAGCTTTCGAAGTCTTCAAGGCATTCAGCACAACTGGTAGTTTCTTTTGGAAAAATTCCAATAAACTGTACAAAATATGAAAAATATTGTAAAATTTATCATCCTTATGTACATATATTTACACTCGTGAAAAGAGTCGAATGAACTAGCTAGCATGAAATCGTCTTTTAAAAACCTTATTTTAAAATATGGATCTGCACATCAGGTGGGTAGTCTAGGGATGGGATAAATCACCTTCAAAAATAAAATTTAAGTTTATCTCCTTAAAATAAAGACTCAATATTTCACACAACAATATTTCTTATTATATCATTAGGTCCATGGCGTTTAATGTTATAAGTGATAAAACGATAATTTGCAGAAGGAATGGATTAGAAATTCTCAATTACTACTATCCGTTAACGCTAAAAAAAGAAATTTATCGAAAGAAAATCTTTTTTCTTTGCTCACAAACATAGGCTCATTTTTCAGCTACGTTTTTAAAGAATTTTACATTAATTCAAGTAACACATTTCATAAAATGAAGAGGTCTTTTAAACCCTGCATTGAAAGGCTATATCACCACACCAATGCTATAGTACTTGAAAACAGCAACATTTTAAGTATCTGTTTTGCGATTAATTCAATCCCAAAGATCACCAGCCCTTCCCTTACTTTTGCCAGTGACCAAGTACGATAACATTTATGACAGATGATCTTGTCTTGACAAGCAAGCTATATAATCTTGAGGAAGTCAAAGTCCTCAGTCAAAGGCGGTGGGTGCCATGTAAGAGACTGAATATGTTCCCAAGTGATTTCTAATGCAATCCCAACAGACTGATTTGAAACAATCGCAATGAAACTGATGTGTCTTTTGACTGAGACTTCACACAATGGAGCAGATGTAGTAGGACATTTGGCGATAAAAAAAATCAAAACAAGATCAAAAACATGGTAACTGAATAAGTTAAAACATAAACAATAATAAAATCAAATTAAAATATAAGTAATAAAACCGTTATTACATAACTAAAGAGCACATTTCTAAATGATAGCCAATGCAGTTACTTAAACTTCATTTAGTTTTACAACTCTTACAAACTCGTGAAATATTACGTACAATATTCTATATCACACGCATATGTTTCAGAAATGCAATAAAACAACAATTGCTGTGTGTTTTCCCATTAAATAAAAGAATAACATTTTCTGATTCTGATGTAATTTTATGTACATACATTAATTTAGAAATTAATTGTATAATGAAAAGAAACTTACGAAGGAAGCCACTTTCTTTCAAAACAAAAATGCCATCCTTGCCGTTCGGCGTCTATTTTGAAGATGGTGTAATGCGCATGCGCAGAGAGCGATTTTTGGTGAATGACGGTTATTAACCGTAGTCTTGCCTGTGAAAACTGCTTTAAACCGTAAATTCAGGTTTACGGGTTTAAATCGTTACAATTACTGGGAATTTCCGTAAAAGTGACGGTTTTTTTTTACAGTGTATGATTTTATTTTCTTGGAAATAAATGTTTAAAGCATATGCTTGTTACAACAATAGATTACTTGAGCTGTTTGCCCACCCTCGCTACAAAACCTTTTAATGATAGTTTGCCAATTCATACCAACATCGTTAACTGCAGAATGTAGCATATTCAGATGGATACAAGAGAGACGAATATCGTCCTTTAACTGCTCTAAATTAGATGAGCTATTGCGGTACACGCGGAACGACTCCAAAGCGAAAAATCCACTGATGTTAAGTCTTAAGAAAGAGGTGATCGTTCATTTGTTCAGTTATGATTGATTCATTGTTCTTTAGTAAATATTTTGCTCATGAACTGTGCATGAGGAGGTACTCCATCTTGAATGAATGTTACTGTAAAAGTCATACTGCTCTTAAGAATACGGTATCACTTTCTCCCATACCGTTTGTAAGAAACGTGTTCCATTAATTGAGCACACCTTCTAGCTGGCTCTTACATAGGGCTCTTCAAAAAAACCAGAGTTCACAAGCAGTAAATTTACTCATTGAAACTACACCAAAGTCCAATACGGGGGAAAAGTAGGGACTCTTCAGTGAAGGGATGTCGAATCTCATTTGTCCAAATTCTACTTTTATTGACTGTTCCATACAATGAAAATGAACTTCTCTCGTCTACAAAATATTGAGAAGCATTTACGGATCTTCACCTATTTGCGAATCCCGATCGCTTAGCTAGGTCATTTGGTAAGGATAGGTTATAGCAATATATCCTAACTACTTGTCTTAGATACTTCAAATATATTTTGACATTTAAGTTGCGATTGAGAAAAATTAAAATTTTACGCATTAAAAAAATATTGATTAAACAAAAACATATATTTTTAGCTATGAACTTATTGTTCTTTTATTAAAATATTTAAACAATCATATCAAATCTGATTCTAATTGTCTTTGTCGTAAACAGAAGATCTAAATTTGTAAAACAGACTCTAATATGTAATAAAACAGAAAATGAGATCAAATCCATATAAGTCCATTACGAAAAATCTATGTACAAATCTAAATAGGCTGATTATCTGGATCTATTTAAAATTTCCTTCTAAGGGAATCCACATAGGCCGATATGAATGCGGTCCCATGAAGGAAAACCCATGTGGGCCCGTATAGAACTCATGTACCCCAATATGCGTGCTATTTGGGGATTTTTCTACTGAATGCAGGAAGATTTAGTAGGTCAATGTTGAGAGTGAGCCAATATTGAGGTGTAATATCCATATTTTACACCTACATTCAGTGAGATAATGAAGAGGATTATATATGCTATTTTTTTTATATCCAACAATTTTGAAGTAATATACTCACATTACTTATGCGTCACATAATAAATTAGTCAAATAGATAGATAATTGTTGTAATAGTTATAAATAGTAGTAGTAATAGTATAAATAGTAGTCAATAAATAGTAGTAGCAATAGTATAAATAGTAGTCAATAAAAATAAATAGTAATTGTATCAATCATAATCAATAAGTAACTAACTATACTTCGTTTCCTCACCTCAAGATTGTATTAAGATTTATGCGTGCTTTTCCCTCATAAACCCATATTTTGCCGTAAATTTCCAACCATCAAACATTGAACTTACATTAAATTGAATCAAATCACCTATATATTTCCCACTTCTCACAAATGAATAATACATGCATAAATGTATTAAGGTGCAAAAGAATGTACCTGTCTGGCTTTTGAAAATTACAAAAATGTTTTGAAAAACAGTAGAGTTCTTAAGGGGGGGGGGGGGGGGAGTGGTTTTGTGTCATGTGGAATACAATTTAAATTATTCATTTGAGCAGAAAATTAACTACTAATAATATTTCATTAAGAAATTCAATTTTTCTTTTTTTTAAAAAGATCAAATTTTACACAAAAATATGAATCCACTAGCATCCCTTAGTAAATAATCCTGCCTTCTCCCATGCAATCTATTACAAACATATTGTTGCCTCGTCTCTTGATTCAATTGTATAAAATAAAATTCCATTATAATATCTTCTGCATTATATTCCTAATCACTTTCTCAAAGAACAAGCATAAATTGAACCGAATTACTTTAGTCATTCCGTTCTACAATGTATTAAAACCTTCTTCAAAGGTCTAATATTCAACACAGTAAAATACACGAATGATAAAATTGGCCGATCAAAGCAAAAAATCTTGAGTACAATCTATCTCCTCCTTTCACAGGTCAATTTAATCAGGAAAGCCAGGTTTTTATTTTTTAACCGTTTCTTCGCCCCCCCCCCCCCCCAACACATCAAATTACATTATAATATCATCTCCCTTAAACTCACAACCACTTGCTGAAGGAACAAGCATAATTGAACCAAGTTATATTTATAGTCATTCCGTTCTACAATGTATTAAAATCTTCTTCAGAGCTCCAATGTTCAACAAAGAAAAATATACGAATGCTAAATTTGCCGATCTAAACAAAAACCCCGAGACTCCTCCTTACACAGGTCAATTTTATCAGAAAAGCCAGGTTTTTCTTTTGTTGCGTTCCTTCCCCATGAGGAGTTCTTCTAAAGAGAACGTTTATGAAGCTCTCCATAGGAAGGCCTTTGATGTTGGTCTTAAATTGTGTCTCGTATCATCAATCAGATCATTCAAAGCAAACAATCGGCACCTGTTGTGGTTTGCGGTGCTTTGGTCGCTGGGAGGCATCCATCAAGATTGATTACTTGGAACTAGGAATTTTTTTTAGGGGCACTGCGAAGTCGCACTCAAAGAGTTGAAATGCTTCGCCGGGAGTTTGGGTATATTTCTTGAGCATTTTTTTATTCAACCATTACTGGTTTTAATTCAGGAAATTTTGGTTATTTTGCACATCTGAAAACATCTATTACATCAAAATTATGAAAATACCTATTGAGAAGCTAATGAAAGAAACTGCTCCAATGAAAGTTGGGATGATTTGCTCAAACATTTTGAAAACATTCCTTGACTACACATTTTACACGAAATTTTTATTTGAGAAATTTGCTTTTCTTAACTATCTGACAATCGCTATTGAAATACTGAAAGGTTTAATCTGGACTGCTCGTTGATATAACAACTCTGCGTCTCAATGATGTGCTTAATTATCGAACATTTTGGCAACCTTCCTTAACTATTCTAAAACAATGAACAGTAGTATCTGATTTTCCACAATGAAATATTCTACAATGGAAGATTTAAATTCATCTGCGAGTAGTTGAGATGATTTGACCAGTCATCGAACATTTTGCAAGTTGTAACCGCTATTTATACTGAATACCGCTATAATTAACCACTATAATTAACCGCTAAATTGAATTGTTCATAATTTGGATTTGAGGAATCTAGTAATCTCAAACATCTGAAAACACCAATTGAGAAGCTACAGTTAGAGATTGAAACTTCTCTACTGAGAGTTGGAATGAGGGGTTCATTTTCATTCCTCGAGAATTTTGGAGTCATTCCTTACATACACATTTAAATGCTTGACAGTATAGTTTTTGATTTGGGGATATAAGATTTTCACAAACATCTCTAGAAAGATTTATGAAGAAACCACACTATGGACTTCTTCCCTTCAAATTTGGAAAATTCGCTGGGTTTATTCATTGAGTATTTTTGGAACATTCGTTACCAATTCATTTAAAACAATTGTGTCTAATTTGGGAATTGTCTTCTCAATAGCAACATTTTTCAGGTGTTCCAGAAGTCACACAGAGACGTCTGAACTGCTTCACTGGGAGATGGAATGATGTGTATATGCGTTAGGTATTTTCGGGACATCCTTTACCTACACTTTTAAACGCTAGGCTGTAATGTTCCTGATTTTTGGAACCTGGTTTTCGCAAGCAACTAAAAACACGTTTTATTGATACTACTATTGAGCTGCTTCGAAGGATATTGGATGAAGGCACTTGAAAATGTGGATTTATTCATTTATGAAGTAACTGCTACCTTCAATTGCATTGTTTCATGTTTTGAACGTATTTGCAAATTTATTTTCAAACATGTTGCAACCGAGAAGAATGACTGTAAAAAGATAAACTATAGTTAACAAGTGACTGTAAAAAACTTCTTTGTTAAAAGTTTAGAACGATATCTGGATAAAATGTGCTATTTAAACCGCATTGCCATTTCAAACAAGATATACCTCAATTATCTTTGAAACCTTGTATGCCCTTTTACCTAAAAAAATTACATTGAGTGCTTCTTCTATTCGTTAAAGAAGTAAAGCGAAGCACAATATGATACTTGTATTATTTTATTCGTAAGTATAAATTAAAGAATAATAATTTCTAACGCCAATATTTTCTCTATTTCTACACGCTAAAATCAGAACATTATTTGGTGATTTGTCTATGCAGTTCCTTTTGAAAACTTACTGCTATATCCTGCCCATAATGTTTAGTTAAAAAAATTTACCTTTGGTTTATCCTATTCCATTCCTCGATAATTTTGTGTATACTACTGTCTAAATCTAAACGGACCACTTACAACTCAATCAATACTTCAAACCACAAAGGAGATAAAATCTAGCTAGGGTTCGATATCGGCACCTTTGGTGCTAGAATACAGTGATGGGCGTCAGTTCTTAAAACGTGACACATGCAACTTAGAAGTTCATTCACACATCATTGTTAAAGAGTAATTAAGTATCCCGAATTTAATTAAGTGGAGTGCGAAGAAAAAAGCCACTCCAGGGAGGGGAAGCGTGACTGCTTTCCCAAACGCCTCGAATTAATCACCATTGCCTCTTCTTTTGCCTCATCAAAATTCCATCGTAGACTGACATTCCGTGATACTCGTTAACTTAATAAAGAATATACAAACAAAGACAGTACTTTGTGTTAGAAAATGTCGATCTTAAATAGGCAGTCAGTAGGTAGAAACACAAGCAGCAATGTGCAAAGGGGTGTGGTATATGACACCACCGGAAGTGGACATGGCTGTGACGTCCCTGGATGTTGTGTCACCGGAAGTCACTTGACCGAAATTGAAATTTGGTTGTGCTGTCTTTGCTGTTAAGTTGTTTATCTCCTGCTTCAGTTTTGGTTTCGTAATATGCTGTGAGATTATGACGTCATTGTGGGAAACAAATGAAGTTTAATAAAGTGGAATGGCAACACCTTTTAGTTTCTGTTTAAGACGGTGTTGTTGAGGAGTAATACTCCTACTTCCCAGTAAACACAAATCAGATGGTCCAGCACTGAGTTACGGACGGCTGCCATCAACACGAGTTCTGGGTCATCGGCTGCTCTTCTTTACTTTTTATAGTGAATACAAGTTGCCGTCTTGCCTACAGCAGAGCAAACAGTGGCGGCCAACAGTTGGATGCCAACAAACAGGAGAAGTCATTTTATGGCCACCCTACAGAAGAAATACGTTGAAAATTATTAACATATATGTAGAAAAGTTATATTCTCTGAATATTTAAAGTGAAATCCTTCTAGTTTAAGTCCAACTGTTTAATCAATTTATATGACAATATACTGAAACTTAATAATATAGCATAAGAAAATTGAAGAATTTGTTACATATACGCTTGAAATGTTATTTAATGATATCTTGAATGGTTAAATGTATTTTAACTGCACCCTAAGAATTTTTCAAGTGTCTCAATTGAACAATGTTCGATTAAATTAATAGTTAACCGCTAATGAGCTAGAAATTACTTAGAAAAATAGGATGATAAAGCAAAGTTCAACAGGAGTGCGAGGAATTTTTGAAAACTAGTATAAATTAGAAAAAATATTGTTTGATGTATGTATCCTACTTAAGTAAAATTATCCAAAACTTAATCATTCATATATTAGCCTCACAGGCCTAGCGTTCCGATCGTTGAAAGTAACAGCAGACTTGCAGGCATATCATGAGCAATTTATTTTCAATGCAGAATCGTTTATCAGAAATTATTTTGCCCCGAAATCGTCAAAAGAAATTAAATTTGATAGAAGTTTCTTGATTCCAAAAATGGTTTTCAAAACATTCTGAAATTTGAGATGGAAAAATTAAGAAAATGTAAATGACTTCACTGATCCCGGAATCGTTATTTGAAACTCGAGCTGCTTTGTTAATATTTATGATACCATGAAGAATGATATCTTATTTTTTAATTTTCTAATATTTGTGATTAATGTTGAAGTTTAAAATATCTTGATAAACCACAATCCTTTAACTCTCCATGATCATCTACTTTCTAATTTTTTTTTCAAATGAACCAATAATTAAGCGGCATGTATTTTTTGTCGGTTAGTTAAATGCATTACCAAAAAAATGTAATAAGCCATACTTGTTATATACTATTGACTGATCTACAGATTTCATTTGCTAAAAAGCACGACGTTATTAAAGAAAAAATTGTTTTTTTTTCCTTCTTTTTTTTTCTAACTTTTAATTGTAAAATTGTATGATAATTTACTTACTTTTCTAAATACCCCAGTAGCACAAATTTACTGGACAATATCGGTTCGACACTGGCCAATCCCGATTTGGACCGTTATAGGCTGACAGTTTCTATGGATCCAATCTCGCCCAGTGCTGAGTAAAATATACTAGAATTTTTTTAATGTAATGCAAAGTTTTAAAATTGAAACGTAGTGTTAGAAGAAAGGACGAAAGAATAAAAATCTTTTTTTTTTTTTTTTTTAAATCGTATTTTTTGGAACGATGCTTGAGATTTGACATGGACTGACCAATCTTCCCAGAAACCCTGTTTCCAACATTGGACATTACCGTTGTGATACTTGTGTATGTGTAAACTACGTATGTATATCAAATTTGACTTCATTCATCTTATTAGTTTTTATTAACTTCTATTATTTTGGACGGACAAGCAGATTTCCAATTGATTCTAGAAGTGTTCCGTTTTTGACCTTAGCATGTCCTTGTTGTCAAATATTTCATTAACTTCCTGAGTGAAATAATTGAATGCTGCAAAAATCTGACAAGAAAAAATCTGACTCAGAAACGAAAAATCTCATGTTATTCAATTATTGATATTCAATAAGAGTTTGTATCATAAACTCACTCTTATAGCTCTAAAATATTTTAAGCAAGCGGAGAGCAATGATACCATATTTTTAGAGGACGAAAGAAAAAAACACATTCAATTAAACAAATATTTTCTATTATTTGGAGAAAGAATAAGTGAGTTCCAGTTATGAAAAAGCTTCCCCTGGTTTTAAGATTAATTTCTGTAATGTGAGTCTTACCATAACTCCATTCTCAATTACTAGTAAGTAGCTCAATTTATTTAAAAATCCTATTATTCCCCACTTTTTAGACTGATGGAAAAACTTTTCCTTTTCAATCTCACTTAGATGAAATGTTTTGCCAAACTTTGTTTTATTTTAAACAGATAAAAATCAGAAAATTTCAATGTAGACGTAAATATTAAATTTGTTGTCATCAACTGTATTAAAAATGTCATAGTTTGATGCAAAATTTCTCAATGTTTCAACAATTTGTTATGTGGCAAAACATAGCAGTTTTGTTTAAAAAATTACTTTGTATAATATCATAAAATTTAAAAGAGTTAATTTATTTTGCAAAAATGAATTTCTCATACCATTGTCAACGTTTAATAAAGATTTTTGGGAAATTCAATTGTTGGAATAAAATTTATATAAGCGTTTATTTCGTTTCAGTTTAGCCTTTAAAAAAAACTACTTCTTTTTTCATTCCATATTTTGTAACAAGTAAAATACTTGATTTCTCTACATCAAAAAATCATAAAAACTGAAAAAATTAATTGAAATAAAGTATGGTTTTAAGATTAAGATTAGACCATAAGAATTTCATAAAGAATTTGGTCGTATTAAATTTGAATAAGGGCTTAGCCAGAGATTATTTTTAGAAAGGGATATGAAATTATAAGTCAACAAATCACTACTGTTTTTTCTGTTTTTTTTTTTTTTTTAATAATGACGCATGTATCATATTTAGTATTCAAGATAACAGGTATTTTTTCTACGTAAGAAATTTAAAAGAAGATTTTAGAAATTTAAAACATTTGAAAACAAATCCTTTGATTTTAACATTATAATATCAAACAGAAAAAATTCGTAAGGGAATATATATCCACATGTCCCTCCTCCTGGCTACGGCGCTTGTATTTGAACAATTGGATTCTTGGTGTGATTGAAGAAAGAGGTATGTACGATAAGGTTTCCACATCGTAATCGTAGCTTAAAATTGAGAGACGTCTGTGATAAGAGCAGTTCATCGAGCAACAGGCGCGCAATCAGGGAGAAGTGTTTTTAGGGTCAGAACTACCCTCCCCCCACCCTTGGATCCCTAACAACCCAACGTTTTGTTATGATTGAAACACTTAGCAATTGTGGACAATTTCTCAAGAATATATTTTAATTTTCAATAATTCAGGCAGAGTTTGCCTAAAGTAGCTATTAGGTCCAAGAGGTCCAA
The DNA here is from genome assembly GCA_963978545.1 of Linyphia triangularis. Taxonomy (NCBI): domain Eukaryota; kingdom Metazoa; phylum Arthropoda; class Arachnida; order Araneae; family Linyphiidae; genus Linyphia; species Linyphia triangularis. The sequence continues at coordinate 17,351,616 of OZ021721.1, forward strand.
AAACTTTGAAATAAATAACGGATTTGTAAATCTCGTAGTATCAAAATATCTTTATGCATTATTTTTTGCCTACTTAAGCCCAATATAAAGAGTCGTTTCAGAGAAATGTAAAAATCTTAATGCTTTCGTTTTTCAAAGGTTGTTAAAGTGTTTAAGTGCCCTAGTATTTAAATCTCCATTAAAATATTGTAAAATCAGCCTGATATTGGCCCATTCACCTAAAATATTATTCTTTATCTAACTGAATTCAAACAAACGAGAAAAATTTAATATTACTAATTTGTAATCTAGATGATACTAAATAAAATGTTGTCCCATGTTATATAACATGAAAACTGGACAAAAACCATTTTAGTCATATGTAGGTGATAGATTAAGAAACTGCAAAGTTATTGGTGACATGCGACAAATATGAGATGAGAAAGTTCTACAAGAAAATTGTTTTTCTACAGAGAAATACTGGAGCAAACTTAGGACTTGATTGAAACCCCTCCCACATAAATTGCGCCCCTGTCATAGTGGCACAAATAGATAGCCAGAACCGTGCAAACTTAAACGAAACAATTGGATTGTCCAAAATTTATGAATATTGCTGGTAGTTTGCAAATTTTGATTTAAAAGGTATTACTCAAAACACTTTATTTGGAAATTTTCTACAAATTATTTATTATTTAATAATTTTCCAAATTATTCATTTAAAAAAAATAATATGCATGCAAATAAAATTCATTCTACTTTGATATTTAAATGTTTTGTCTATTTTTTTAAAGAAGTATTTACAAAGGAATCAAGTTAGCTCTTTTTTAATTATTCATTATATTATTATTTTAGAAAAATAATCAAGTCATTTTACAACACCTCGTTCACCTTTCATTTTCCCCTTTTAAAAGTTAAATACAATTCAAATAATAATACATCACTGTGATAAAAAAATAAATAAAAAATAAAAAAAAACGCACGTACTACTTTTACATGATATTATTATAGTGAATAAAAAATGTTCATAAACATCGGAGCGTGATAAAATTCTAATACATGATACATCACTGGCATTATTAGATTGGAAATATCTTTCAAAAGTTCCATTCAATAAAACGTTATTTTTGATTAATTTCAAACAATCTACCACATAATGCCCCACCAATTCAATGTAAGCCCAAACTCGTTTCTACTAAACAAATCATTTGTTTTTTCACTCAAATGAATATGAAGCTGTTCACTAATCGTATGTGAAATCCCACCCAAGAATCTGCTAACTCTCATCGCTATTGGTTTAAAGTGTAACTCAACCAGCCAATTGCACGGTGTCGGTAGCCAACAAGGAAAAGCCCCATGCAAATAGAGGAACTTTTCTGCTAACAGCGTCCTCTTGCGGACTTCTCAAACTTGCATTTTACGTGTCCTCACATAGTTTCGGAAACTATTTTTGTATTTTAAAACATTTCAAACTTTATTTTCGTTTGGGGTACGTTTTCATTTAAGAAACTGTAATTTTGGCGTATTTCTTATCCTTACTTTATTACTGGAACTTTTTATGCCATATTTTACGCATTCAAGAAGTTTTTAATAGGTCTCTCATTTGTAAAAAAAGTTTTAAATTGTTACAAAATTGAAAATCTAAATTTTATTTGAGTTAAATTTAAGAAATGTTAAAATAATAAAATCGGAAAAATGAAGATTTTTTAAAAATTGCTCATTTAAATCAATACTAGTATTATAATGTAAATATTAAAATTATTTTCAAAATATTAAAATTATTGTCCTTCCAAATAAACCAAAAAAAATTATGTTTTTTTAAAAAAAGTTTTGAATAATCAAAAATATAAGTTAATGCAATATTTTTAAATATTCGAAGTATTTTTAAATAAGGATTAAATGCTAAAATGAGTTTAAAATTTTGGAAACTATAGAGGTATATAAAAACAAACATTATAAAAACTAATGGCGGAATTAATTATATACAAACTTATTGTCTTAAATAAAATTTGTTTATTTTTAAAACATCTCATTTGATGATTTCCTATAACTAGTATAGCCATCTTGATATATCATAGCTTTTGAACTTATTTTGTTCCATCGTTATCTTCCTTAGAAAAGTATAAATTGTATATCCTAGTTACTGAAAGAGAAATTGAATTCATTTGACAATACTTTACCGGCTTAGAGAAAGATATTACAGAAAAAGTTACTACTATTGAAGTACATTCTGAGATATGTATCAATTTTTAAAATAATGCCGAGAAACTATAATTCTGGATGCATATTTTAAACATTTTATTTAGAAAAAAAATGTAATATGGCAGAAAATGCATTTTCAGGAATTATACTTAAAATTTTTTTACAAATCTTGTAAGTTTTGGCTCGATCGTGTTGTTTACGCAGTCATACACAAAAAATGCTGTTCATAAGTCTTAAGTTATGAACTTATTCAGGTGTACATTTCTCATACGTTATATACATACAAAAAGCAGTAATTGATAATGCATTATTTATTAACAAACAATTAAATTGGTAAAAAATAAATACTTTTCATTTATTGTTATTGAGAAATTATAAAGTTTAAAAAGCAATATTTTAATTCTTCTTTCTAATATCCAATCCAACCAATATCCAATTATTCAATTTTGAGTATCCAATATCCAGCGCAGGCAATACTTAAGATCTTTCTGTCTATACGTAATTATGAGTCAATTCGATAGCTTAAACACAAGTTTTCAACTATTTACATTTTTCGAGAAAAGCTTAATTCGAAACTATTCCTCTAAGAAAATGGGACACGCATAATTACTAAATTCTCTAATTAATTTGAAAATGAGAACACTCAATTTGTGATCAAGTCTGGATTTCGTTAATGTTCTTTCCGTCAATTTTTAAAATCTGTCTTTATTTTAAGTGTGGAAGGTGAAATAAAACTTTTCTAATAGAATGATCAGAAGGAATTGAATTTACTTCAAGTTGAATTATACAATTTTTTACCACTACATATCCTTCTTGCTTTAAAATATTTTGCAAACTACATTTCTTACTTATCTGAGAACAAAAATCAAGAGGTAGCACAGCGGGCCGGAAACAGGGGTTGGTTGTATTCAGATTATCTAGCACCGTCAGCAACACGAGGGCTATAATGCGCCGAAACATTCGTCATTAGACAAGCCAACATACATTTACAAACACTCATGCCTAACCCGGGACTCGAACCCGCAACCTCGCTGTCTAGAAGCTAGCACGCTAACCACTATACCGTTCCGGAAACAGGGGTTTTGGAAAGATTGTACAAGTCCAAACTCAAGCATCATTCCAAAATACACGATTAAAAAAAAAAAAAAAAAAAAAAAAAAACCTATTTATTACCCCTCTGTCCTTTCTTATGACACGGGTTTATGCCGGCCAAAATTTTCTTCATAATCATTAATCAAATTTTAATTATTATTAATAATAAAATCATCCCGATAGCTTTAATAAATAAATATTTTTAATAATTAATAGATTTTGTTATTCAAATATTCATATTCAATAATTATACAGTTTAATTGATTAATTTTAATAATTGAATTGTTTTAGTAATTAGTTTAAATAAATCAAATTTCTCTGCATCTACTATATATAACTCCTTTGAGTGAACTTGGTTTCCATAAATTGATTATTGCAAAAATTGATTGTTGCAAAAATTAGAACGGGAAAAAAAATCTTTATTGCAAAATAAAGAATATCCAGGAATGTAGCTAGTATGTTTATTAAGAAATGACATCCAAAATGATAGTATATATTTCACCTTAAAAGTTATAAAATAAGTGAAAAGTAATACGACAATATATAAATATTAGTACAACTTTTCTTACAACTTCTTTACACCCCTATCAAAAGAAAGGCTTCGGGGGAGTAGTGATAGGAATTTGAATACATTTGGGCTTTTAAAAAAAAAGAAAAAGCAACTACTTATATTGGAAAAAACTAAAAGAAAAGAACTGCCGTACCAAACCAATTCATTTTTTTCCAGACACTGACCGACCCGCCTTATGGCCAGTAAAACCCTGTGAAGTACAACAACGCTCTTCAAAGTTTTGTTAAGCGAGGCAATGAAATGACCCTTATCCAGTCTACAGTAAATTCGAAACATATTCATTTAAAGGTGTTAAGCATTTTGAACGCAGCTACACTTTTCTTAATCTTTTGGAAATTCTCAACAGACCATTGTGCTTTCTTTTTTTTTATTATTTTTTTTATTATATATATATATATATATATATATATATATATATATATATATATATATATATATATATATATATATATATATATATATATATATATATATATATATATATATATATATATATATATATTATCATTTATGCTCCGGAGTCTTAGAACCTCAAACAATTCTCATATAGGTTGTGTTCTAGATCTCTTGTTCATTGGGAAATGTCTCTTAGTCATTTCCCAATGAACAAGATACCAGAAATGATGAATTGGTACGTGTACAAATCCGTAGACAGGATTTTTTTTGGTGTGTGTGGGGGGGTTATGTTTGAAGATTTAATCGACAACATAAAAGCAGATTTTTTCCATTTGTAATTTTTTTTAGAATCCAGAGACTCAAACTCATATTAATTCTTTGACTTGAAAATTTGTTAATGTAAATACTTATAACAAGTTACACAAAAAAAGAAAGGGAAGGGGTAAAACAAGATTTCCCACAAATTCAGGATGGAGGGGTCCTTATCGGTCCCCCCCCCCCCCCTGAAATGGCAAAATTAAATTAAAGAACAAAAAACCAGGAAAATAGATGACTGTGGATAATTGCAAGGAAAAATATGTTGATTCTTCTTCTCATAAAAAAATAAGATTTAAAAGTGTTTATTATTCATAAGTAAGTAATACCTTATTACGTGAATTTGCGATCTTAATTGTTACCATATTGGACTCAAGAGGATTTGAATCCTGCTTCAACCGCTTAATTCTTTCAGGGTCAAAAGTATCTTCATTCGTTTTCCCAATCTGATTTTTTTAACTTCAAATATGTTTTGAAAACTGCATTGAGAAAAAATATGTTTTTATCACTAAAGACGTTATGTGATCATTTCTTTGTAAAATAACCACAAATAAATGGACTTACAAACAAATGGCCACGGGGATCAAAAGGTTACGTACAAAAAAACGTCATGTGCAAGTGCTCACACGCACCGGGATCAAACAAGTAGAATGTGAATATTTGTACTTGATTGGCTTAAAAGGACATTGATCATTTCTTTCAAGTGCAGAACCAATCTTTGTCTTCAAAAATGAGAAGACACGACGAAGATTGCAGCAGTCCCATCTTGATTGTTCACGACGGGAGTTTCAAGCAGTGGTGTAGAGGGACCACTACCGGTACGGCGTGCCGCCACTTTTTGAACTAGATAATAATAACTCATACATATTTATGCATGTATTTTGATAAAAGTTAGTGAGAAAATAAATAAGTAAATTAAGCTTCTTTTTGAATGATAAATTATGTAAAATATTGTGAATTTGCATTTTATAATTAAAAAATTGCAGCTACAGTTGGGATACCCCCGCGATCGGGAAGCTTGCGTACTGGTAAAAAAAATTTTAGCACTACAAACCTGGTTTGAATGGAGGATCTCTTGAAATATCTCTCTAAAAGCCCCTTTTCATACGAATTACTCACAGTATTTTAATGATGTTTCGGTGCAGTATATATCTCGCTTAGCTCTTGTGTCTTTTAATACCACCAAGCGAAAAAATATCCTCATACACACTTATACGATCACTTCGAAACAAAGACTCAAAAACTCATCATATCTGACCTTTCCACAACTCCTATCATTCTAAAAATGAGACACTCCACCAATTGCTACGTGTCCAGAATGCAGCCCCTCCAAATAATCACGTTAGGAGGAATAAATGCGTTGAAAATTGAAACAGAGCTTTGTTTTTCATCGGCTGAAAAAGTTCCTCTCCGTGACGCAAAGGGAACTTTTTTGTAGGGGGAAAAAAAAAGAGACCGATGAAAGTGTGAGTGGTTTGGTTGCCATAGCGACCAACTCGAGTGTCCGAAGCACCTGCTCTTGTCGCAATAGAAGAGCAAATAAACGAGACGGCGAAGTTCCGCTTAGGCACAGGGTTGCCAAAGAACAGCGCCAATAACAACACAAATCACAGTCGCCAATACAAATGTTGACCACACATTTCATCTCTTATTAAGGTTTCCAATTCAGTGTTTTTATTTTGCTCTCTCTGCTAAGAAAAATGTTAAACTAATTTGTACTGTGACGCGGTATAAATCAAATTTGAAATGATTTTTTTCGTACATTGAAAGATTTTAAAATGAATCAAATCAGTTTCTCCCCCATAATTTGCTATAATAGCCGCCATTTAAATGAGCCTCGTGGTTTTGAACTCTATCAGACTAAGACTTTTCACTCTATAGACTACTAAGCTATAATTTGTTGCACTAGTAATGGTGACTAAAGATCATTCAATCCCGTTATCCATAGAAACTAACGAAAAGTGCGAATTGTGGCCGCTCAGTTAACTTTTCCCACTGTAGTTCAGGAGAATGCAAGTCCGTCTACTTGAATAGATCAGACCAACCTCAGCTGAAGGGATAATAATGATTGCCAAAAATATCACTTATTTGGCGATGTTTTATTGCCAATGTAATAATTATCTCTAAATATAACAAAAAAAAAAAAAAAAAAAAGTTTTTAATATAAATCATTTAAATGCATTTCCAATTTTTATATTCATTAACATAACACCGTGTCTGTTGTCAGCGTGTGCTTGGTGTTTGCATCTAATTTTAAATATTAAAAACATCTCTATCAGCAAAATATGCGGTAAACTACTTTTCAAAATTTATTCATTAAAAATGAATGTGAATTTACGCATTCACATCCAAATATCTTTTATTTATCCTGATTAAAACGATTTTATTATTTATTTATTAAAACAATTTTGACAACAGGAAAAAGTTTCTTCAATGATCGGTTAAATTCTATTTCAGCTCGCTTGGATGACGGCAAGTTGGTTTATTAGTACTCCGTTAAAGCGACCTTCTAGTGACAGCCAGCTGAATTTGATAGAATGCATTTTTATCGAATCGATGTGCCAAGTTTCAGCTCGATTAGATGGCGGCCAGGAGGTTAGTTAAGCTTCCGCAGATTGGCCCACCATCGTAATATCCAGCCACACACACTCAAAATCAAAGTTAATATAAAGGATTTAAAAAAAAAGATACTGTCTAATGGGTTGTAGAAAGGCTGTTTCTAAGTCTAATAGGTCCGAGCTATCTTATTTTCATGTGTGACGTCACGATACGGAGCAATGTCAAGGTAGTATAATCTCATCAAAACTTACGTGGGTACTAGGTCATTCTAACAAGTGCGACCTGCAGTCGAAATTTGAATGCCTTGTCAGTCATTTAAATTCATGAACTACTCCTGATTTGAAACATGATAAGGTAAGATATTATCCTTAATTCCTTGCCTGATTATAAAGAAAGTAGCGTTAAACTTTCAAAGATGAAATTCCTTCAAGAACAATTAGCTTTGGTAAATATTAAACAACCTCGATATTCAGAAAATACAGCAGTGTGGGCCTGCAGAGTTTATTCCTCGTATCCAACTACATAACGTTTTATACGAGATACTTGCTTTTTAGCGCTTCCGCACAATGCATACCTCAAAAGGTTGTCTCTTGGACTTGAAGGAAATTCGGATCTTGAAAATTCTCAAATTAACTACTTAAAAAATCTAAACTCTTTAATGATAGTAAAAAAAGTGTAAATGTTTTAGTTGATGAAATATATATAAAACCTAAATTAAGTTACGAAAAGGGAAACATTGGAGGTAGTGCTTGCAATACTTGGTTGGTTGGTTGTTTTCAGATTATCTGGCGCCATCAGCAACACGAGGGCTATAATGCGCCGAAACATTCGTCATTAGACAAGCCAACATACATTTACAAACACCCATGCCAACACGGGACTCTTACCCGCAACCTCGCGGTCTAGAAGCTAGCACGCTAACCACTATACCGTTTGGTCGGCGCTTGCAATACTGAAGTGACTGAAGAAACCACAATTCTTGCGAGCTTTATGTTATCTTCTGTGTTTTCTAAAACCAAAATTTTGTTGCTATGTTTCCAGCGAAAAATTTGAATACCTCTCAATTGTATGGTTTTACTTTAAAAGTTAAATAATACTGGTTATAATGCACTTACAACGATTTCTGATAATAATAGAGTTAATAGAAATATGGTTAAAATGTTCTAAGGAAGCTGTCTTAAAACTTTCATAACAAATTCTTTTCCCCCAAAAAATAGTTTCTCTTTTTCGATACTATGCATATTTTAAAAAGTATCCGAAATAAATGGCTAGACCTAACTAACATTGAGCAAACGTTTGTTTTTCCTTCGATTAAAACTGCTTCTACGTCTAGTGACTTGAATGGTTTGCCCAACATTTGTCGTAGCAACGACATACACCTTAAGCAAGTGTACGATAACGAAAAGCACAAATCCATTAAGCTTCCCCCACTTTTATCGAAGAAAGTTTTGCGTCTAACTAACCATGAACGGCAAAATATTTTGTTTACAGTACGACTTTTTAATGAAAAAAAATATTGCAGCTCTTCAAAGTATAGAAATTGCTCTCTAGAAACACACCACTTTCTTGAAATAATATTAACATTTTGGAAAAAAGTAAACGTTAAACATCCATTAAAAGGTAAACATTTTAGAGATTCATTTAGTGACCCAATAAGAAATGTCAACGATATTGGAATGCAGTTCTTGCAAAATATGAAATCGTGGCTTGGGGGGGAGGAATGATACTCAGACTGCACTGGCACATACTGTTGATGCTTTCCACGAATTGAGTACACACACATTTTAACAGAATTATATGTTTTTTATGTATTGTTTGGGAAATTCCAAAGAGGTAACTTAGAAGGTTGGTTGGGAAGTACAAGCATATTAGTAGGGGCAATTAAAATGTATCTGAGCGGGAAGTTGTAGAAAGCGAGAGAAAACTTAAAACAATAATAAGCTTCACAAAATCAATTCTTCTCAGAACGGTGTGTTTTCTTTAATAAAAAAACTTCTTGCATGATATGCAATGTAATAAGTCTAGCCATTCCATAAGTCATATTGGAAAACTACTCCCTCCAACCGACACCGAAAAATATGCACATAGGAGTAAAAAAATTTAAAAAAAACTTCAGATCCCTAAACTTTATTTTCCAAATCTAGCGATAACTCCCTGAATGTGGCTTCCACGGGGTTGTAAAAGTAATAGGATAAGGGAGCTTACTTGAAAGCAGATCCCTCAAATCCATAAACCCCATGTTTGACGATAAGTGATAGCTAAACGCTGAAATAAAGAGAATGGGCATTTCAACGACCGCCAACCTCTGTAGGGCGCGGAGAGTGGCCCACCCCCATCTCGGTAAAATAAACAATCCTTTCCTTCAGGAAACAATCCTCTTACTCCAATTGCTTTGGTGTAAAATAATTGTAGTTTAGTAGTTAATCGTAGTTTTATAAAATATGGGAAATTAGAAGTAAAACTAGGAGTGTGGAACATCACACAACTTTCAATCAAAATAATACTGGTCACTACATTTTAAGTTTGGCGTTGAATAGTGGTATTACCATCTACATATTTTCATTTATTTGAAAAAATGACTAGTTTGGCGATATTATTGGCGACAATTCTTAAAAAAAAAAAAAAAAAAAAACATTGCCAAAATGGTGAATTTGGAGATATATACTTTTCGATAATTCTTACATTATCTTTTTTTTACAACTGAAACAGAGAAAAGAAAAAAAAAATGAACGCTGCTCAAGGGAAGAGAACTCTTTATTAAAGACACTCGTTTTTCAACTTTTTAAACCTAATAGCATTTCTACGGGAATTTCAGGGGGGGGGGGGGGATGTTTAGAACACCTTAAGGACATTACCATCGAGATTTTGATCAAAATCGTAAGAGCCGTTTTTTAGTAATTGCTGAAAAAAAAAGGGTTTATTTAAGGTATTTTTTAATGTTTTACACATGAGCAATATTGACGAAAACCTTAATGACCTGACTACCACTAACTTGTACATCAAATTTGAACAGCGTAGGTCAATTCGGGAATTATACTGGCCACGGGTACCACGTACACACAGACACACATATTTTCTAGACCTCTTTTTACTTACAATTATCCATATGTTTACTTTGGGTAATGAAAGTACAACATTCTATCGGGGAAAAAATCGATATGCTTGCATTTCTCTTCGTTTTGGAACATCCTGATTTCAAAAAAGTGGTCTAGAAAAAAATTCTGTCTTTGTATACGTGGTCTGCATAACTCCCGAATAAATTGACCTACGATCTTCAAATTTGGTGTCCGGTTGATGGTTGCCAAGGGACCTATCATTATAGTTTTCGTCAAAATTGCACATGCGCACAAGGATGAAATCATGCAAAATCATGAAAAAATCATGCTTTTCAGCAATTGCTAAAAATCGGCTCTAACGATTTTGATTAAAATCTCTGTGCTAATGGCTCTTATGGTGTTCGAATCGTTTCCACCTCCGAAATTCCCGTAGAATTGTTGTAAAAGCGTAATAATTTGAAAAACGAGTGCCTTTAACCCAGAGCTTTCTGCCTTTGAGCATCGCCCATCAACGATTGATATTTTTTTCTGTTTCACGCGCATGAAAGGACAAGGTATATTGCTTAACATCGCCAATTTCGTGATTTTGTTGGTGCTATGCGATGTACAAAAATTGCCAAACTGGCCATTTTTATTTAAATGAGTGAAAATTGAAAACTGTAATAGTACTATATCAAATTTTAATGACCAATATTATAGTGTATTTGAAAGTTGTGCGATGTTCCATACTCCTAATTTGAAGGTCAGGACGTTCCAAAATGTGAGAAATGCAAAAAAAAAAAATTTAAATTGTTTTAAACAGAAAGCAATACTTTCAATACCCTACGTTAATATATGGGTATTTGAAAGTAAAAAAGCGGTTAAACTGTAATATGGGCCAATTTTTCACATCCGACATCCGCACGTGCTATTAAAAACTTAAAATATTTTTAGGCAGTTTAGTTTAAAAATACGTAGCTATTTTTTTTTCTCTTTTTATTTACTTTTATATCTTTTTATTATTCAATATAATTTTAAAGTATATTACCTTTCAAATTATTTTCATTTGAATATTTTTAGTAAAAGTAGAAATATAAAAATGCATGATAGCTTCGGCGATATCTTTTTATCTATATCGATGTATCTTTTATAAGCAGACGTCTCAAAGTTCTTACGTTTCTTGCATCTTCACAGCTTTATAAAAAATTCGCAAGCAACAAAAACTACGTTGAATGAAATTTAATTAAAAAATACGTAGCTATTTTTTTTTCTCTTTTCATTTACTTTTATATATTTTTATTATTCAATATAATTTTAAAGTATATTATCTTTCAAATTATTTTCATTCGAATATTTTAAGTAAAAGTAGAAATATAAAAATGCATGATAGCTTTGGCGATATCATTTTATCTATATCGATGTATCTTTTATGAGCAGACGACTCAAAGTTCTTACGTTTCTTGCCTTGCTTTTGTCACGGCCTTATAAAAAATTCGCAAGCAACAAAAACTACATTGAATGAAATTTAATTAAAAAATAATAATTTAAAAGCAAAAAAAAAAAAAAGACACACTCTCAAAAGCACTTTTACAGAAATTTAACACAGTGATTTTTTTTTAAATTGATGCATTTATGTTGAACAAAATCTCATTAAATGTGAGTTTCAAGAGAGCATATTTGCATGTTATATACATTGTTGTATGTATATATCTCTAGATGATCGTTATGAATTTATTTACTTGAAATTTGATTTTAACGCGACAACTTTTTATTTCAGATGGTCGTCATACGTAGTGACATCCTCCTCACACACACTTTTATCTTTGTTTAACGCCCTCACTGTCTATATCATATGGTAGATTGGTAGACGTAGACTCTCGTTCAAATAATATTTACGACCTTTGTAAGAGCAAAATGGATCGTACAAATGCTCTAAAGTAGTAGGATCGATATACAAATTCGCAACAAAGAATAAACATAAATTTCGTTTCGTTTTCAATTTCGATGTAATAAATCTTTGTTTCAATTGATGTAAATTATGCTGAAATTCTATAGTCCCAGTATAGGTAAATTTCTAAATGAGGATACTCTCCTTAGGGTTGATCTCACTGAGACCAAAAAGACAACTGAGCAAAACGGCAATATAGGTAACCTCATCATTTCTAAATGAGGATAGCCTCCATAGATACAAAACCAATCTTGTTCGACCCACCAATAGATTAGAATGGCAACATTGCCAAGGAAAAAAGCAAAAAAATCTCTTTCACACACTGCAATGTCAGTTGAGGGGACATCAGAAAATAGTCCCGCAACATGGGGATATGAATGTGCAAGGGGGCGTTAAAAAAATGGGGAGGGGTGCACGCACACATATGGACTTGCCGGAAAGACGCAGGCGCCCGCCGCTGTAATCAATCATTTTGTTTCGACGTTTTCTGTATTGGCTCCGGGAAGAGGGGGAGCTGGTACCGGATTGTAAGGCAACCTATCTACTTTTCATCATACTTGTCTTCGAACGGCAAACTGTTTCACAAATGAAAACTTCTTCGCTGTGACGTCAGAAAAGAAAAGGGGAATTTTCATTATAGATATAGGGAGGACGTGTATACACAATCAGTTAAAATGGGAATTAATTCGTGTTGTCTCATGGAATGGCAATTCAAAAGTGGCCATCTTTGAGTACAATTCAAATATAAAGAAGCGAAAAAGAACATTACGAACAGTCAGACTCAAAGGAGATTCTACTTTTCAGAATGAAATGCGTAAAAAAAAAAGGAAACATTAAGACGAGATTCAGAGTGTTGTATGTAGTACAGCTGAATCAATTATTAAGTAACCACTAAAGAAAATCGAATACAGAAATATATTGAAATGGGAACTAAAGTATTTGTGACAAATGGTAGAAATATGCGAATCAAAAGTGATTCTTGATTTTGTTTTAAATTACGTTTTGATAGTTCAGTAAAGTAGATTTTCTGAAGGTTTAGGATAACTAAAATAAAATAAAACTTCATTTTATATTTTTTAGAATTATGGAAACATGCTGAAAACTACGTAAATTGTGAAACTGATTAAACATGTCTGGGTAATAATGAAGCAAACATTGAGAAATAAAATAAAATTCTGTTAATCAAAGAAATCTGTTAAATATAGAAATCACTTTAAAATGTATTGAAACGCTTTGTGAATTTATTGGGTAAAAAAAAGGTTAGTTCATTCCATTTTTAAAAGACTCAAAACAATTAAAAAGGTTAAGACTCATGTTGGGTCAAAAATTATTAAGTGTTGAATTTTGATTTGAGAAAATTTACTAAAGTTAAAAATAATTTCGCCGTACGGGGACTTTTGCTTTATAATTATATTCTTTGATAAATCGAATACTTTTAAAAAAACAACAACATTTTTTTCGTATTAATGTTAATTTTTGAAGTAATATTCACCTTTGGGGATGTAAAAATGTCTTACATTGATATAGTCATTTCCCTTATTTACTAAATGCACATTTTAATACCAAGTTTGTGAAGGTGTACGTTCACTTTGACGCTGACTGTATCTCATCATCAGGATCACTTTCGTTTACATCTACAATTACACACTATTGAATGTTTTAAAATAGGGATATTTTAAACTGTTACAAGATGTTGTAACTATATCGTGTCAATTTTCATGCATTTCATTTCCGGAATTTCTCTATCGTCGTTTATGCTCAGCTCGAGTAGCTCTTGCAGCAGAAAATCTTCAATAGAACCAACCATCCAGTTCATAAAACATATTTTTATGGATCTCAGTATTCATTTCCAAAGTGTAAGTTCTCATTTTAAGAGCTAAATTTGAAACGGAGACGTTTCAAATTTGAAATGTTTAATCTGAAAGTAGATTTTCGTGTGTCAGCTTTACAGATTTCTAAATTTACAAAAACACTCAGTAAAAGGCATAGTCCATTCAACCCAATTTTTTCAATTATTGTAAAATCTTTCCCCCAGAGAACAATATTAATTACCATTTTCATATTTTCACTCATTTAAATAAAAATGGTCGGTTTGGCTATATATTTAGAAATAATTCTTACATGAGAAAAAAAATCGCCAACATGGCAAAATTTTGCAATGTTTTTCGATCGACATTACATCGTCCTTTCTTGTGCGTGAAACAAAAAAAAAATCAATCGTTGATGGACGAGGCTCAAGGGCAGAGAGAGCTCTATGTTAAAGGCACTCGTTTTTCAACTTCTTACGCTTTTATCGCATTTCTACGGTAATTTCGTAGGTAGGGACAGTTAGAACACCTTAAGAGAAATTAGCGCAGATATTTTAATCAAAATCGTTTGAGCCGTATTTTAGTAACTGCTGAAAAACCTGATTTTTCCTGATTTCAATGTTATGCGCAATTTTGACGAAAATCTTAATGCTAAGTCACATGGCCACCACTAACCAGCACACCAAATTTGAACATCGTAGCTCAATTTGTACGGGAGTTATGCTGACCACGTACACACAGACATACATATGCACAGGCACACATGCAGAAACTTTTACTAAATCACTTTTTTAAAATCAGGATGTTCCAAAACGTAAAGAAATGTTTTTTTTTAAAAAAAAAAAAAAAAAAAAAAAAAAAAAAAAAAAAAAAAAATCGATTTTTTTTTTTAAAACCCTTTTTTTACTTTTTTTTTAATACCCTATACCCTTTTTTTTACCCCCTCCCCTCTTTTTTTTTTGTTTATAATTTTTTTTTTTTTTAACTTTCATTACCCAGTGTAAACACATGGGTAATTGAAAATTAAAAAAAAAAAAAGATCTCATATAAAAAGCGTTTTTCTCTCTGCTGCTCCGAATTAAAAGCTTAACATTGATCGAATAAATTGATCTTTTAATCACTAGCTATCGCTGTGTTTAAATGAACATCAGTCCAGTGAGCATTTTTCCTAAATAACTTCCTTTCAATAAATTATCAAAAGTAAATATGTTATGAAACATAGGACGATTTAGCAAATTTAATATTTTTAGCTAATGTACTGAATATAAATATAGCCCTTATCCTTTAACTTTTTTTTCTAAATTTTGATAAACATATATAAATTTGCAATATAATAAAAACATATAATTTTACGGCAAAAATATACAATTAAAACATAAATAATGTATTAAAATGTTTTGTGATTTTTCATTTAAATGTTTTTTGAGAGACAGAATTTTTTTAAAAACTAGAAATAAACTACGCTTATACTTGTTTCTTGAGAACGACGCACAATATATCTGAAACTGGAAGTGGCAAACAAAAGGCGTTTAATTCTTGTCTTATTCAATAATAATACAACCCATAAAAACAAAGTGTTTAATATAAATCCCTTATAGGCATTAAGCCAATTTTTATATCAATATAACGTCGATTCTTTTGTCATCGTATGCTTGGTGTTTGCATTGAATATTAGATATTAAAAAAATCTCTATCAGCAAAATATGCGGCAAACTACGTTTCAAAATTTATTTATTAAAAATTAATGTGAATTTGGGCATTCCCATCCAAATATCTTTTATTTATTCTGATTAAAATCATTTTGGCAACTGGAAAGAGTTTCAACAATGATCGGTTAAATGGGATTAATTAGTATACCAAAACGATAATAGAAACGTGTGTAAAAGCGACCTTTTAGTGACAGTGATAGCCCCCCAATACTTAATAGAAGGCATTGTTGTCGACATCGAATCTATCTGCCAAGTTTCAACTCGATCAGATGACGACAATTCGGTTAATTAGACTTCCGCAGATTTGAACGACAGCCACACACACTCAAACAGAATCGAAGTTAATATAAAGGAATTAAAAATGATTCGAAATGGAATTGGATGCGGCTTTCGAGTGCAATTTGAAATCAACCAAAAAAAATATGAATTTATCCTACACAGCGTTAAATTAAAGGATACAAAAACTAACTGTAAAATTAGTTCACACCTTGATCAATATGCACGTTACCCTACGTAATTTGCATTGCATTTGTCGACAAGTAGTCATTCAAATTAAATAAGTTTTTCCAATATTTTATGATAAGAACAAAGTTTCAGAGTAAAAATTATATTATTAAATTCAAAAGAATGTGAAAAAAAAATAAAAAAATAGTGAACTGATTAACTTTTATAGAGCTGTCAAACTATATGATTTTTAATTAATTGGAGAGTCACTTTTTCCACTATACTCATTTAATTTTGTACTTCATCGAGATTTACGAATATATCGTCAAATGAAATCCGATTTTTAGTTTAACTTATATTACGCCTGAACAGTCTCGTGCAATCAAATTGATACTATGAAAATATTTGTTATTACAATTCATAAATTTAGAATTTTCAATTTTTAAACGTTTTTACCGTGAAATTTTAGGGTTTTTATTTTAGATGCCTAGTTTTACTTTAGATAAAATATCTAGTTTAATTATGATGAATGATAGGTATTAAAGGTCTGTAAGTTCGACAATAGGTGGCGCCATGTGCAAACGTTGAAATTTTCATGGTTTCGATATTGGCTCCCTAACAACCCAACTTTTCTAACATTACATAAAACATTTTATTCAATCATTGTTTTAAATATTTTCAAATATATATTTTTGAAAAATAAATTTTTAATTATTTTTTCTGCAATTTTCTTACTATGTTAAAGGCAGAGGCGCACAGGGACGCAATATCGGCCCGGTGATTTTAGATTTATGCCGGCATAAATTTTCAATATGATCATTAATCAAATATTAGTAATTATAGTTAATAATGAAATAATTCCAACATTTAATTAATTGTAATGATCAGTATATTTTATTATTTAAATATTTATACTTAATAATTATTTTCAATCATTACTTTTATTATCGTTTTTTCAATAATTTTAAAGTTTTATTAACTTTAATAATAAATTGTTTTAATAATTAATTTAATTACATCAAATTCTCTCTACTATTTATAACTCCTTTGAGGGAACTTGGTTTCGATTAACCATTTATTGTTTGTTGCAGAAACTAAATAAAAGAAGCCTAAATTGCAAAATAAAGAATGCTCAGGTTATTACAAAATTACATCCGAAATGATAATACATATTTTTTTCATTAAAGGTAAAAATAAGTAAAAACCCGTAATAATATAATATATAAATCTTTGTGCATCTATTTTCTAAATATAAAATTCCACGCTTTCGGCTTTTTTTTAAAAAAAAGTTAAGGAAAGCAACTACTTATAATGAAGAAAAAAAAAATTAAAAAAAAAAAAAAAAAGAATAGTAACTTTCATATTGGATAGGCCCATTTTTTACAGACACTGACCGGCCCGGAGATTGCACCAGACAGCCCTATGACCAGTACGCCCCTGGTTAAAGGACTATTGGAATTAAACTTGAACCTGCCTATACCTCAGGTAGCATAGCATAGAGCGACGAGATATGGCTCTAGCACAGCGATACTGGTCAATGCTAGAAACAGGCATTCTGAGAACATTAGCCACTCCATGCCGAAACTTGAACATCGTTCCGTTATACACAATTTTATTAAAAAAAGAAACGTGTCAAAATCAAAGCAAAACATAATTTTACCCCTCCGTCCTTTCTTGTAAAAATATATTTCAATTTTAAAACACTGCATCAACATTTCAAAATTACCAATATATCTTACCCAGAACTGTGCGAGATTGGCCATGATTCGTAATAACGGCCAATCTACAACAGATCACCACGGAAATGCCAATGTTGAGTCGATATTGGCCGACGGATTTGTGCTTCTGGGATAGTGACGTCAAACTGGTAGGGCCGTAGACGGGGGGGGGGGGGGACTAGTGGCGGCCTGTGGTCGAAAATGTTAGTGCCGGAAACAAGCGACTTCCCAAAAACCCCTCCCTCCCCCCACCCCTTCCCCAACCACACACACACACTTTCTACAATTTTTTTAATTAAATTATCATTTAAAAAAACGGAGTTTTTGCACTTAAAAGTACATAAATAGTAATGATTTTTACATGAAATTTTTTTCTTTTATTCAAAAATTAATTAACTAATTTACATTTAACTCGTTATAATTAGCATATTTTTGAGCAATTACAGTTTTATGGGGCCGAGAAAAGAAATTATGGTTGGAAATTGTTCATAATATCATTCTTAATGTTAGGAACCTGCATCTGCTAGTTTCTAGAATATATAGTTTTTAACAAAAATTTTCTAACATTGAAAGTAGAAAAAATAGCAATTTTTCTAAAAACTTATGCATTGAAAAATCTAGCAAAATTCATTTTCTTTTCCAATCAATTTGAGGTTCAAAACATCTAATAGTTAATGCAGGTTTTAATTCTCAAATTATTTTTCAAAAAGATCGTATCAAACTTCAGTTATCACTGTTTAAATAAAGTTTCACGTACCAAAAACAGGATTTTTTAAAGAACGAGATTAAATATTCAAATTTATTTTCAGAACAAAATAGTACTTCAAACTAATAACTTTCTAGCATTCAGATGATACCATTACCCTGCAAAAATTCCATCTAGAGATTATTTTATAGCAGAAAAACTATAAACACATTTGACCTAGTTTTGCGATATTTCAAGTGTGTACATAACAAAAAAATTAATGCAAATTCTTTAATACTCAAATCGAAGTTTCGTTTCAATTTGTGCAAAATACTAACATTTATATCATAATATTATAAAATAAGAACAATTAATCAAATCATTCTGTATAGTTTTGATTTAAAAAAAAACTCTCTCGTTTTGGCCTCTAAATGTAAGTTCTTGTTTGCTTAAAAACAATACTGCTTTGATGAGTAATTGCATGAAGCATTGAAGCGTCTACTAATCAGAGAACTACCTTTTTGTTTAAACCACTATATCCAGCATAACAATTTTTGTAAATAAAAGCTTCCACACAGCCACGGGAAATGTTCATACCAAGAAATTAGAAACTTACGATCATGCTGATTTTTACTTTGATGGATGGACAACTTTGGTGTTGGTCTATCTTCTTTAATTAGTTCGTGTTTGTCATCTTTCCATCTTCTAAGTGGTGTTTCAATAAAACACACACTATCATAATAGGGCTCCATTGTTTCAAATTGACATTCTGTTTGAACGAATTTTTAGGTTCGATCGCACTTTGCCTTACCCATACTAATTTTCAACCAATCAGTTCACTGAATTCTCAAGGTCGAAGGTCAAAAAGTGCTCACTGGCAAACACCCTATATATTTCATGGAGAGAAAGGATCTGTTGGGCTCTATCGGTCACCATGCCAACGAGTGGCAACGTCGCAGGCAAAACTCTGTTCCAGGGACATAAGGCTGCTCTTCGGAGGAAGATCACCACAGGTGTGGGTTGATTGGAAGCGGTTTTTTTCTCGTGGACACACGGCTGCTATTCGGTTTGTTTGGATTTTTTTAGCGCAAAGGCTACTCGAAGGCTAAACTGCGCGCTGCCTTTCAGAGGAAGATCACTTTGATTGGAAGCGTTTTTTTTTCTCTTAAATTATTCAGGCAACGAGTTGCTATTAATCGAATTTCTTACACTTACCGTACAAATTGGATCTTCATTTCATTTTAGAAAAATGGTAGAATATATAATTTTAGTTTTAAACTAATAAATTTAGATGCAGCCCGGCTGTAATGCACGAGCCGCCACTGGGGGGACCCCGGGACCCCCACCCCCTCCCGAAATTGTGTGAAATCTTATTTTAGCACTTCCCCTTCTTTTTTTTTAAACTTGTTATATGTATTTAATAAAATCTTTGACCATATCCTCCACCCCCGAAAAAAAATTCGGGCTACGGGCTTGCTACTAGGGACCGCTCGTATACATTAAATGTCTGTCTGTATTGATATATTTAGTTACCAAATCAAAATTCTTCCATTCCTATCCCTAATTAGTATTCTAATCCAGTCCAGAATTAAATTTCTCAAATCTCAATCTCAGTTTTTTCGGGGGGGGGGGGGGGGATAGGCTCACCCATGTTCAAGAATTGCTTGCAATAGTGGCAATAGTGATATATATAAATCTCGAAGATAGTACTTTTTAAAATTAAATACCCTTAATTACTTAGTCAATTATTTAATCAATTATATCTTCGGCACTATTTCGAACATAAAATTTCTTTGTAAATAAAAATATATAAATTTCATTAATTAACTCCACTCACAAAATTCATAATAGAAAACCTAACTGTCGAGGCTTTTTGGAAAATTTATTAAGGACTTCTTGGTCAATGTCGATTTTTCTATAGATGAATTTGAAATCCAAAACATTTAAGCGATTTTGGGAAGTAGAATTTCTCAGGTAATTTTTCAATTACCTTAAAGATTTAAAGGACTGTTCAGCAGAGGCAATTGTAATAGAAAATGCTGCCGATTACAACAGTTTCCCATCCGTTTTTTAGTTGAGAAGGGTATATGCATTAAGAATAAGTAGAACTAAATAATTAAATATACTCGTTCATAGTCACAGAGTGGTTTTAGAGTTTGCGAGGCCCAGGGCAAACTTGTCTTTGACCAAAAGCTATGTCGAGTTCACACAGTGCTACAAAACCCGTTGTACAGTACCCCCAAAAAAATCCGAACGATGGCTGTATCTTATATTCTTATTTATGAAATAACAAAAGTAAAGTACCGTTGTAAATCGTGGAATGTCTTTATTAATTGTATATAAATTTTTTTATCATGAGGGGTTGTCTACATATTAAAATTAAACCAAACTTTAAAAAGTTCAAAAGTGGCAACCCCATAATAATACCATATTTTTCCAATATAAACCATATATATCCATCAGAATAAAAAAAACCGTCTAAATACCAAATTTCATAATTTTCCAATGAGTGGTTAGTAATTTAAATGATGTAAAAAATTGGCAAATTAATGTTAAAAAGAAAATTTATTTTTTTAGTCATGAATTCTTAAATAGGTAATGTATTTGAGCAATTTTTGTTTCAAACGATAGTTAATAAAAGGCCAAACATAAATAACTTACAACTTTTGTATTAAGCAATTTTTTTGATTAATCATTAATTAATAAAATAAATTTTAAATTTTTTTAAATAGAAACATAAATTTTTTTGCTTCTATTAGAATTATCATGGTTGAAAACCCCTTCAGGTTTTTTTTTTCTTTTTTTCTTTTTTTCTTTTTTTTTTTCATTCCATTTTGACTTTTGGTTCTCAGTATTTTATCAAAAATATAAAAAAGCTCACTTTAAGGAACCGTTTAATAGATTTCTTCTTGAAGCACGCAAATTTTCGGATTTTTCGGCGCATTAAAGAAATTTGCCCTCAAGATCGGCCAAAACGTTTTCGCTCATAAGTGACGTGTTTCTCGTTATAATGAACTGAAATTTGGTATCTAGGGTAAATGAAGTATTCTAAGTAGAATTAAAACATAAAAAATAGGGGTCCGTATTAAAATTTTTAAAGGTAGAGTTAAATTTACTTAGTATACAGCCCCTTAAGATTTTTTTTTTTTTTTTTGCACTAGACATGTAGAAAATCTTAAACAAAACATTTTGGTGCAAACTGCAAGATTCTACGATAATTAGAACCGAAGTTTCGTTCAATTTTTTTTTTTTTTTTTTTTTTTTTTTTTTTTTTTTTTTTTTTTTTTTTTTTTTTTTTTTGCTTACCGTACACCAGAAATGTTCAACTTTAAAAAAGAGCTGTGAAAAAGATTGAAGCCACAAAGGTGTGCAAAATAATTTTTTATATTGAACAAATATTAGTTCTGTTCAATACTATTTTCCCAGTACTTACAAACAATATTTAAACAGTGTTGACCAAATACTAATCGATGGCTCATATTTTAAATGGATCATTATTTTTTTTGTGAAGGATTTAACTAACACAGTGTCGTGTTCTTTTTTAAAATAAAAAAAATGGTACCTACTTTAACCCCTTGCCTGTAAAATATATTTGAAAATGCATTTGCGTTGCCCGAACTGAGTTCGGGCGTCACAGGCAAGGGTTAATTTTAAGAATACAGCTAGTTTAACAGGGGCAAAGCCTCGAGTGCAATGCTACACATTATACGCAACTCGCAGTACTTCATGTTCTATAGGAAAATATGCAACTGTCGGTCAGGAACTTTCTGAATCAAGTCAGAAGTCAATTTTGGTACCAAGTGTCAAACCCAGACAGAAACTGTAATGCACAACTAATTGCCTGTAGGCAACAGACAGAGGGGGGAACGGGTAGGTAGGGATGGAATAGGGTATTTGACAAATTTTCAAAATATGTTTTAAATAAAAGGTATGCACAAAATAAAAGACACGTATTTTTTCTTTTTTCAAAATAATGCCGCAAAACGCTAAAAATTCATTTTAAAATGCAAGTAGAAGCCCCGCCCCTAAAACGCTGCTCAAAAACCCATCTGACTGTGTGACGTCAATCTTGCATAAACAACATCGCAATCGCGAGTGAGTTTCCAGCGCGAAATGTGTTTTTCTTCTGATTTCGTTCCAAGAAATGTCTCACCGGTATTGGTATTATACAGTACCCCACTGTACAAGTACTTCGATTAAAACTCCAGAATAGTTGTTTACACATGCGCCCAGGAAAGCAGACATACAAAAAAAGTGGTTAAATCTTGCTAAAAGAGAATCAACTTAGTTTTCACCACAGACTACGATTCACTTCTGTGAAAATCATTTTGATGCAAGTAATACTTTATTCAATTCTTTTAAATGTTTTAACTACACAATATTAAGTTTAAGTACTGATGCACTATTGAAATATCGATTTTTTTAAATTTTTTTTTTTGGTAAATTTGAAACCAAAATATTTGTTTTGTTTACATGAATTGTTTTGACAATTTTTTTTTTAATCTGTCATATTAACCTTTAATTACAGTATGCGGTCTGACAGACCGCGAGTCATTTTTTGTAGAATGCTTCCAACCCCCTAAAATATTTAATCTTTGACTTTAAATTAATTTTTCCACTTCTTTGTTATTGAAATTTTAAATTGATCTTCACCAAATTTTTTGGAGCAGTATGAACCACGTGTTGCCCTTGCGCAAAAAAAGATCAAACCACCCAATCACAGCAGTTAACCCTTTATTTACTGAATTTTTTTTTAATTTTTACTAACTCTTTTAAATACTTAATGTTTCCAAAAAGAAGCAATCTTGTGCTGTCATTCAATAGGTGAAGAACAAACTTCATAGAAGTGGACTTCAAAGTCCTATGGGTTTCAAAGCATTTAAATCAGTACAGTACCATGAGAAATGCAGTACAATGACTGGACTTATAAGTACCTTCAGTAGATAAAGGGTTAAAGGTTAAAGGATTTTGTTTATGATAATCTTGTGTTTCTATTCACCTCAATGCATTATTACTTGTCTTTTTCACCTTTTTGTCTTTTTTAAATAATATCAGCAATAAATTATAACGAGTGTTCCGTTTCATCCCCTTTCTGGGGGGTGAATCGGAACAACATGAAAAAAATCAAAATAAATGCAAGTCACGTTTTTTCCAACATTTTTGGGCTTGATCATTATAGAAGAAGGTAAGACCCACGTTCCTAAGTCAAAAATATGTTCGTTAACGATATTATTACACTCTATTTTTACTTTGAAAGTTGAAAATTGTTCCTTTTCACTCCGTTTTAACAGTATTCAGCGTATTATATTAATTGCTTTTTTTTTTTTTTTTTTATTATTATTTTTTTATTCTAATGTTTTTATGATTATTATAACTGTAAAAGTGTTGTTGTTGCTTTTCTAATTATAAGAACTGTGAGAATTGTTGATACTTACACAAATGTTTTACCATTTCTAAACTCTGCAGAATAAAATTCTGAGCTTGACTTGAAAAAGAACCTCACCATCAAAGCATCTGTTTTGGGTAAATTCGAAATGTGTGCCTTTACAAAACCGTCTTCCAATGTTCCATTAACAATTTTTTAAATAAATATTTCCTAAAAGTTACCTTCAATAGTCATAATTTATCATATAGTAGGAAAAGAGATGAACCAAGTTTTAAAATAAACGTATGAAGCTGTTTGCTTACAAATGTGGTCAACATTGACGTCACAGTCTGCAGAGGAGTTTATCCCAGTGTTTCTGATCACGTGACGAGGCGCTCAGAAAAGCAATTTTTAAAATTTGATTTATTAAAATTTGAGCAATTATTTCGAGTTAAAACTGCTTGCATTATTATTATTTCGTTAAATACTATAAATATGCCGCATTTGGTAATTATTTGTTGATGGTGTCAAATACCCTATTGTCCGCTAAAAAAAAATGCAGAGGAAGGAGGTTTTTCAGCTCCAATTCCTGGAAAGTCTCTCCGAAAACGAAGGGTTCTCAACATAGATGCGGACAGTTTCACTACATTTTAGTATGAAAATTGGGGGGATGGGGGGTGGGATTGGTTAATTTTATTTTGGTTTTTAATTTTCTGCTGCTTTTTTCTATAATCAAAAATTTCGCCTCCCCTTCCTCTCTCCCTGGCTATGCGCATGCTCAATCTACATAACTTCATCAGAGTTTATACAAGGTGAGACCGAAAAGTAGGGTGACTGATGTCATAATAATCACTGTATTATATATTTGCAGATAAATACATCACTGTCCTTCAAAGTAGTTCCCGCCGTCTACAATACACTTCTGACAACTTTCATACAAGTTCTTGAAACTTCTGATAAAGTCCTCATTTGACATTGTCTTAAGTTCCTTGGTAACAGCAGCTTGAATGTCTGAGATGCTTGAAAATCTGTTTACCTTCAGTACCAATTTCAGTCAAGGAAGGAGGAAAAAATCTGCTGACGCTAGATCAGGGGATTAATACTAGTATCTGTAGTCATACTAATAGTCACAACTGAAATTGGCACTGAAGGGAAACCGATTTTCAAGCATCTCAGACATTCAAGCTGCTGTTACCAAGCAACTTAAGACAGTCTCAAAGGAGGACTTTTTCAGAAGTTTCAAGAACTTGTATGAACGCTGTCAAAAGTGTATTGTAGACGACGGGAACTACTTTGAAGGACAGTGATGTATTTATCTGCAAATATGTAATACAGTGATTATTATGATATCAGTCACCTTACTTTTCGGTCTCACCTTGTATACGAGATCTAGTGAATCCTCTTCTTGCTTTAACTTTCGACTTGAAACTACAATTTGCGCATCTCAATTGAAATAACTTATTAGCAGACCAAAGAACTTAACAGATTTGCTTTGTTATGATTCACCGATACTGCTCTGCTTATTTTTAATCACCAGAATTGTTTCTTATGTTGATATTTCATTAATAATTTTAAATTCTCAGAGAATAAGTAATAGTGCATATAGTTCATAATAAAATAAACATTACCAATATCAAAGTATGTAGCCGTACAGAGTATAAAAAACTTAATGAGTGTAGTAAAACTGGTTTTTTTTTTCGAAGTTTATCACATTGAGTGCCACGTCAGCCATCGGTGGCTGACACTGAACTTTTCGTTTAAGCAGAGTCAATCACCGGTGGCTGACAGTAGGCTATTGTTTTTTCCACACCTATAATTTGACATAGAGCCTTTCTTAGTAGTTTTTAAACGGCAGGAAGTCTTAGTTATTGAAGTACTATTGATATTTCAATAGATAAAAATATTATTAAATATACTATGTCCAAAATGCCCTTGAGAAAAATTGCCAATCTAACAATTTTAAGTCCGAGGTCTGGCAACGCTGCTTAAACGTATAGAATGAATGTCTGTCAGCATTTCATTCTAAAGGTAAATATCTTCTACTGCGATAGGAAACAATGCCCCCAATATATTTACACAGCTGTATCGAGTAAATTTCCATCTGTTAGTAGCGCACTTTGCATTGCTATTCCGCAATACTGAATAAGGGGTGGCCTGAAGGGGAATTTCTTAAAAATTCGCATGGCGCTCAACGTGTTAAAATTGTATACGAGGGTCTCAATTTGAAAAAATTAACGTATAACGTCATTTGAATAAGCGTATGATATCGATTGAGATAATATTGAGTTTGAGACAATTTCAAATCAAAAGGAATTAAAATAAATTAAGGATCATTATTAATCGTTCACTTTTTAACACATAAACATTTGAATAAATTTTTTTTTAATTGAATAGAAAGGAAAATTGGTATGCCCTAGATTTTCTTCAGTTTTATTGAAATTTAAAAATGTAATTTCTAATAATTAAATAGATTGCGATTGGGTAAATTATAGTTTTAATACAAAAATTATGCAAGAGTAAACTTTCAAATTAAATTTCTAAATTTAACGGGTTAAAGTTGATTTGTAGCATAATCTTAAAATGTTGCCGTATTTTTTAAATCCTAAGTTTGTACTTACCTTAGTAATAAATCTGGTTTAATACTTCTTTAAGTTTATCAAAATAATAGTTTTAATGATCATTGTAAAACGGGCCCCCATGTAACTTTCGGCATGCCCAGACATTTAACTTTGAAATCTTCCCTGTCCCCATCTCCTAAATACGGCATTTAGAGAGGTAGGTATTAAAAGGTATTTCTACCCCCGCTCCACACACACTACTTGCCCCTTAATCACCACCATTGCTACCCCCCCCCCTCCCTCCTCCTTTCTCTCTTTAACTTTTTTTATTTTCAAAATTGGCAAATCTGAATAAAAATTCCATCATTAACTCAGCACTTTTAGCCTTTAATAATGTCAAACACTAAAAAACAATCCCGGAAATTAGAAACTACCTTTTCTCAAAATGTATTTATAAATCAATTTTTGACGATTATTTTGTTTGAGAGAAATTTCAAACAAATTTCAGACGCTTTTCTTTTTAAATAATGTTGCGATTATCTTTTAATGTTGCCATTGAAGAAGATTAAATTTTAATAATACTTACAGATGTCATTCCTTTCTCTCCCGAGTTTCTAAACAGACATTTCCTCAAAAACTGCAGATAATAATGCAAAGCTTTAAGTGTGTACTTGAAATATCCTGCTATAAATTGTATAAGAACATTAATATTTTAATTTATCAGAACTGAAACCAAACTGAAGATACCGTATAGGTTATCTTAAGAGCAAAGGACACACACTCAAAATTTTCTTTTATATTATAACATACGAGGACTTCAAATGCAAAAATCAAGAAATGGGATAGTCACATACCGCTTCTACCAATATCACTACGCATGCTCAAAAACTATTTGTACATTACATTAATGTATTAAAACCAACAAATAGACGTAAGCATCGTTGAAAAGCGAATCGAATATCGCAATAAATCAAAACCATCCTTATGCCGTCACCGCAATGTCCCGAGGTTTTTTTTCTGCTTTTTTTTTTCTTCTTTTCTTTCTTTATCTTTTTCTTTTTTTTTTAATTTCCCCACCGCTGATTAATTACACGTGTTGATATCATCCCAACTACGTAAACTAGACTAAAATTAAGTTTCAACAGAGGCCAGAGTCGCGGATAGGAAACATCTTTCTGTGGTCAGCTCATTCCTCACAATCAATCACTTGCGGGGACTTTCTCCAGTCTGGCTGGACAATCCTCCAACAAAAGATGCCGGAAACCCCCTTCCACCCCCAACCTTTCCAACAGGTGTGTTCGGGACCAGGTGGAGTCAAAAGTCAAATCCGAGACATGTTTTCAATTAGGCCAGTCGTTCGTCACATTTGTAAGGCACAACAGAACGCGTTTTGAATCTCTGCCTTCCCCCAGTCTCAATTGCGTTTGTCAGTAGCTTGGTCAGAATGATAAATGCGACAATTCGGACAACGCTTGTCAATGTCAGCTCGAATGACTGATGAGGGTAGCTTTTGTGTTTCTGCGTGCTCGTCTCAGAAAACTTGGGAGGATGGAGATTAGTTTTTGTGACGTCTCAACCACGTCACTTCCGTCGTCTCTGGCTGTCAACAGCAGGATGGTAAGCAGCTGATTTGAGATCCTTAATCTGATTGCTTTTGTGGGAAGGGGGGGGGGGGGGAGGGAATTGTTTGTTTGGATGCATTTCAAAGCATGGAAAACTGGTTCAGGAAAGGAATGCATGAAGTCAAGCCCTTTGGGAAAACAGGAAATGACCCCTAAAACTAAAGTTGTTGTTTAAATAAAGATGTAAAACTAATGATAATTTTTGTATTGAGAGTGACAGTAAATATCATGATTAAATATTGTAGAGAAATTTAGGTTTGCAATCCATACCCTTTTTGTATCTTCTTTACCACAACAAGAAAAAAATTTCATAATCAAAAATATATATCGATTGTAACTCGGGCACAAAAAGATGCAATTTTATACTAAAAATGAGTAATTATACAAAGTTAGTAAAACATGCAAACAAATTACTTTTATGCAAAATTGTGGATTACCAGCTATTACATACAAATAAATATATTAAAAAAAATGAGTCTCAAAACAACTTTGGCTATAAGTTTGAAATATAAGACTTGTTATTATTTTAAGAGCTATTCAGCAAGCTTTAGTGACGGAGTCGTAAAGATATCAGGTTAATGATTAGAAGATGCGTGGTTCAAATCCGACCAGACACCTAGGAATTAAACTAAGTAATGTTTATTTTTTTCTAATTACACAGTTTTGATAGCTCAACATAAAGTATTAAAGTCACTTCTTGAAAGTGAGCGAAAGAGGAATATTCGAAATCCATTGGCCGGTTTTAATCAATCATTACCTGGGCTAAATTTCCCATCTTCCGGGATAATTTCTGTGGGGGGGGGGGGGGGGCTCGAACTCATTAGTTTATACAAAAGGCACTTCCTCTAATCAAGCAGAGAATAATAAAAAAAAAGAATCGTGTAAAATCAACAAATAGTTTTGGCTGATGCCCTGGCTAAAGTTTTGTCCACAACCAGAAAAAGAATCAGAAGGGCAACATTCGGGTGACTTTTTCAAAGGAGATTTTCAAAGGATTTTTTACCATGTTCCCTTGTTCAATGTTAACAATTATGTTATTATTTTTTATCTACTTACACGGGCAACATGATGAAAAAGAATCAGGGTTCAACCTTTAATAGAAGCTAAGCTGTGAGGGATCAAAAGCGGGCCTAAGCTCTTGTCAACATAATATACACTTGCATGTTTGCCGCTTTGACAACGGACTTGGCTGTGGAACACTTACCACATCAAGCTGAGAAGAATTTGTCATTCTATAGAATGCCTAGGTGTTATATACAATGAATTAGGGAAAGTATATAATAAATCTCATATTTCATACTTTTCCTAATTGTAACAAGCATTCTATACAATGCCGACATTTTACACTTTGCCGGTAACATATACCCATCAAAAACATCGCTATAAAAAGGCGCCAAATTCTTCATGCAATGATTACGGCCGTGAAAAGTATTGAGATCTAAAGTAGAGCCAAGTTTAAAGTTGTTGTAAATTACGGGGCAATGAAAATTAGTAATTTTTTTCTCAAAGTCAAAATTCGCCTGCATAGACCTAAATATCAATCTACAAAAATGCTTGTGATACTTGGCCATTACGTATTCTTGTTCACTGACGCGTGAACTAATTTTCATTGCCAGTAATTTAAGCTAACCTTTAAACTTGAATCAATACTTTGCAAGACCATAGCTATATTGCATGAACAATTTAGCATCTTTTTACAGAGATGTTTTTGTTGGATTTAACTTTTCTCCAATAGATACGTTTTTAAATTTACATTTCACAAATATATTTTTTCTGTTTTTAAAATCAAAATATTTTCTTCAAGTCTATTTCAACCAAGAAAAGATTGGTGAATAGAAAATGTCCTATAGATGACAAGTTCTTTCGATCTGTTGGAAGTCAACTATATCTTCAAAAGAGATCAACAAGCAAGCACTAAACTTATCTCTTCAGCTGTCACCTATCACCTCTTTATATACTTTCTGTCGCCAGTGTCCACTATCTATTTTCAGCACGTCAAAGATTTTGACACCTAGTCTTCACATTCAATTCACGCTAAGTTGGGTAAGTGAATCAGAAAAGGGGATCTTTTACTATTGTCAGGAAGAGTCGTTTCTAAGGAGTTGGCCTTTAAGAGAAAGCAACCAAGGAAGTTTTGAAAGTGAGTGGATTAGCAGTGAAATTAATACTCATAAGTTTATCAATAATACTTATTCAGAGTGTTCAGAAACCGTCGCTCTTCCTATATATTTTCATAATTATGAGCAATAATGAATAATATTTGCAATTGGAAGTAGGGTCCAAAAATCAATATTTATTGAAATATTCGCAATCAAATTTAACCAATTTTAACCAATGAAATCCTCACAATCCATTTCTGAAAACTCTCTTTATTCGTCTGTTTTTCTTTGGAGGTTACCAGAATTTTAATCGTTCCCTGATTGGAAAAAAATATTTAAGTTGGCTTGGTAGACGAAATAGCAAGAAAAATTAAAGTTTGAAGCTAATTTTTTTTTTTTTTTTTTTTTTTTTTTTTTTCATCTTTTGACTAACAGATGATTTGAAAATATTTACAACAGATAGTGCTTGCATTATATGTGATCACATGTACATTTGGAAACCCTAACTTTTCATAAGAAATAATTTATTTTTGGAAATTTCAGTCGCAATAAATAGCAGATAATTCTGAATTTTATTGATAATGTTTAATTAATAATCTTCGTTCGTGTTATAAAAAAATATTTTTTTATAAAATATGAAACAATTATTAGAAATACATGTTGAAACTTAACTTACGAGAATAAACTAATTTGTTCAAAGACAGTATTTTTGGACAGCATGCAAAAGGTTCCGCGATCGAACCTCGCCGACGCTCTTTAGTCCATCTTTAAAATGGGTAGACATAACAGTGATCGTCACAGGTAATGTTGTGTTAGTTGCTTGGCTCAATGAGGGAGTTATCTGAGTTTTCTAACTCGACAGACAAGTGTTCGCCAGTTAAATATTTCCAAAGGGTATTTTCAACCTCTCTCTCTAAATTTTACGGGGTATTTTTTTAAATCCAAAGAGTATTTCTTAAATTTTTTTTTTTAACTAAAGCAAACTAAGTTTTTTGACATAACTAATAACTACAACAATGACAATGATGCAAGATCGCGATTCGCGTATCAAAGCGGAAATATGCTTTTTAAATGCTTATTAAAACACTTAATGGTTATAAACCTTAAACTAACTCTTAACACTATTTCGTTCGGTGACACCACGTTGGTATCTCATGAAAATATCGGACAAATGTCGGCGACACCTCGAAAACGATCGACCAAATGACGGAGAAGTAAAACTTGACAATTTACGATATCCCGAAAATTTCGAAAAAATGCCATTGACATAGCCAAAATGATCTAAACTTCTAAACCGGTCCTAACGACGCAAAAAAATAAATAAAATTATAATCCCGATGAAATGTGCGGATGAGATAGTTTTAATTTACATTCTCCTTGAATTCAAAAATGAGATGACCTTTTTTCTCTATTTTGTGCAAGAAGGCATGGTAAAAAGCAGTGGCGGCTAGTGCACTACAGCCAGTACAGCCGGGCTGCATCTAAATTTATTAGTTCAAAACTGGTAAGTGTCAAAAAATCCGATAAACAGCAAACTTCTTGCCTCAACATTCAATATCTACCCAAACTGATGATCTTCCACCGAACAGCAGCCGAGTGTTCCTGAAACGTATTTCGGCTGCGACGCATGCGTTGCCATTTGTAACCGATAGAAACCAACGGATCCTTTCCTTCCATCCATGTAATGTGCAGCGAGACTTCCAGTGAGCACTTTTTCAACTTCGGCTGACCTTGAGAATTCGATAAACTGATTGGTCAAAAATTAGCATAGGTAAGAAAAAATAAGAGCGAAAGCTTTTTTTTTTTTTAAATTATTTCCTAAACTTAGAAGAAATAAAATTTTACTCTTCTGTACCTTTGCATCTTCGAGTTCCTCTGTTCTAAACACTGTCTCGTTAATGCCATGAGATCTAGTTGGATGAAAAAAAATCATTAAAATATCTTTTTTTAAATATTCTTACTATTTTTCTTTTTAGCAGGGTTCTAAAATATTAATGATTTTGATAAAATCATTTGCACCTCCTTGCAAATATTCCTGGTGACGTCCATGAAGATTAAAGACTTAGCGATGATAAATGATTGTGAAAAGTGTGTAGTGAAGGGGAAGGGGGGGGGGGGGGTACTGCATATTTCCGGATGCACTAGTATTTTCGATCGCGGACCGCCACTGGTAAAAAGCCGGCGAAATGCACTTAATTAAGGAACATACGAAATTACATTTGGAAATTGTAGGACATCCCCTATAATCCACCTACTAATGTTAATAATCATTTTGCCGACCGAAATCAAGGCAAGCCCGATGTAAAAGTAAAAAATATCAATTAAGGTGGTATTAAATTGTTAATTAATTTTTATTAATGAAAAATTAATGTATAACTAATTTTTTTAATGTAAAATTAATGTACAATTAATTCAATGTACAATGTTCAACTAATATATAATCAATTGATCAATAATACACGCTTAATTGTTAATTAATTATTAAATAATGTATAACTAATTGTTAATGTATGATTTATTTCATTTGTTTTATTTAATTTGTTTTATTTAATTTGTTTTATTTCATTCATTTTATTCAATTTATTTTAATTAATGTTTAAATACTTTAAAAATACCGTCTGAACAATATTAATACGTAATTAATGACAAATTTTAAGTAAATTTCCATCGCATTTTAGTTCAAGCACCTTCAAATTAATTTATTACTCTTTAATAATTACCCCCTTCTCCACGAACAAAAACAAACTTTTTTTATGGGGGGGGGGGGAGGGGTCATTTATCACTTACAGATAGATAGAATTATTTCCCACAATCGTAAACCAATTCAGTGACCTGAGTACAATGGCTTCATTTCGATGCAATTTTTTTTAAATTTTCATATTGCAGTTTTGAAGAAATTAAAAGCGTAAAAGTGGATGCAAATGGCTCTTCAACACACTGAATTTTACACTTCCCTATTTGCGATTTACAACACCTCTCTGTAAATAATCCAGTCGGCACTCATAGATAATTATAATTGCATTGCAAAAGTCAATAATTATTAAAAACCTTTTGTTAATTGTTTAATTTTTAAATACTTTTTAACACATTTTCCTAACCAAAAAAAAGAGGATTTTACATTTTCTTGAAAAGTATATTAATAGTAAAATTTAATTTTTTGGGCAATTAAACGAAAGAACTTCTTAAAAATTGTTATTTCGAGTACATATTTTTACCAAACTGCTGGATAGAATTTAAATATATATAAATATTTTTTTTTTTTGCGGGGGCCGGGGGGGGGGGGGGGGGGGGTCAGCAATACTTTCTGGAAATATTGCTCGTTTTTTGAAGAATAATCATTTGTTCAAGAAGGAAAGTAAACTTGAAAATGTTTATTTTTTCTAAGCGGGTCTAAAAATGAAATGGATTACTTTAGCATTAAACCAAGCTATAATATTATTTACATGCAGCAAGGTAAATTATTCTCAACTAATTTTTACCCTTATGAACTTCGAATTAAACGACAAAATATTCCGATCTATAAAAAAAAAACATTCCATAATTTTTAGCATAAAAATCCAAACTATATAAGGTATAGTACCTGTGGTTTTTTTGGGGAGAAGTTCTAATCTAGTTCATTCAAATCTAGAGTGTTATTCTGATCTTGAGGAAAGGCAAGATTGATCACTTGATCTTCGAAACAAAAGAAACGTCCCTGTCAACATGAGATTTCCAAAAAACTACCCCCATTTCAATTTCCCACCTTTAGAGGTTATGATTCTAATTTAAGATCTACTGATCCAATTTGAAATATTTTTAATGATATTTCGACTAATCTAGTTTATCTGAAGTACAATTTCTTTCCGATGTTTAGTGTATAAAGTTGTGAAATCGAGGATAGGCGTTGAAGGTTACGCACAACTTGCAATAGTCTGAACCTGGTTGTACCGGACAACGTCGAGCATAGCTATTTGAGCACTGGAAATGTCAAGAAATTTAGATAGTATTATAATAAAACTTTCAATACTTTTCCAATGATTATTTTGTTGGAATAAATACGATATCGTCTTCCACTTTACATGTGGCATGCATTATTTAGGTAATGCGTTATTAATATATAACATTATTTATAGAGTTCTTGATATTAATTAATATAATTTTGTAAAATGCAACCCATTTTTCGGATGTTAAAATTTAGGTGTTTTGCAATTTTGTATAAAACTTTCAATTCACATGCTTTATGTAAATGACATTTAATGTGTATATCATGAATTTTAAGGCGTTATTTGACGTAACACATCAAAATTATCTAATGCCAGTAAAGATATCAATGATTATTTTACTGTAAAAACCCCTTTACAGTAAAATTTACCCCTTTACTGTAAAAAGTGTATACTAACTCCAATTAAAAATTACCGACCGTCAACTTAAGCTGCATTGCGATCAGGATGTTTTAATACTATTGACGATTTTTATTATTTTTACTTTTTTCCATTCAATATGTTTTGAAACATGATTCAACACGCATTTTTAAAAAAAAAGGGTGGAATCTCAGAAATTTGCCTTCTGCCGCCTTTCTAAAACATTTAAAGGAGTGAGATAAGGAAGATAACTATGATTATATTTGTTTTCGCAGTCCATCAATGTAGGCGCGGAAAAAGACGCCGACAATCCTATTTCTAGAGTAAAAATGACAATTTGTCAAACCCGGATCGCGATGCATTCCTGTATTTTTAATTTTTTTTTTTTTTTTTCTTAACGTTTTTAAAAAAAACTTTTTTTATTCAATTTGATTTTATTTTGGATCGATTTAAAAAAAAAACTCGATAAAATTTCGAAAATTTGCCGACTGTTCAGCTTTCCTTGGGGGGCGGTGAGCCGCCCCCTTCACCCCCTGTTCGAGACGTCCCTAGTCAAAAGCCTGTGTTACATTTGGAAGTTTAGTTATCTTTTGCGAAGCTGACAGGGGAATCTTGACTTATAATTGTGATTTTCCTTTTTAAGTTGTTTATATTCGAAAACGGTATATTAATTTTCATTTGAAGAATTTGAAGATTCTGATATCAGAACTACAAAGTCTATTACCTGTATTTTCCCACAATATCTTGCATTTGAAAATTTTTACTTCATTCAGCTGCTTTTTCTTTCCGTTTCAATCTCTTTTCAATAATTTTGCTTGCTTTCATATCAACAGTTCCAATTACCATTCTTCGAAATGTTCTTTGATCCGTAAAAAAAGCTCTTTTTTAGCTATAGAAACTTTAATTTTGCAATTACAGATTAGAAAGACCTTTCATTTACATTATGAAGTATTATGCAGATTTTCCTCAGCTAAACTTTTAAGACACAATATTTTTCGAAATTTTTTAATACACCTTCTCTTTTTAAAGGTTTCTTAATATTACGATATTTTTTATTAAATTTTCTTTCCTTATGTTCTATTTGTTGATCCAATACAATAGGAAGATAACTTTTTAAACATTTACTATCTTTTATTAAATGGGAACACACATCAGCAAACATGAAGAAAAAAATATGGCATTCACGTAACACAAACTAGGTTGGTTGGTTGAACTCCAGGCTGGGAGTGGAAAGGAAGGACTTTGTGAACTAGCACCTGCCTCCGCGTACATATGTGAGAGAACCACCTCTCTGGAACAGGTTGAAGTAAAAAAAAGGAACTAATAAAAAAAAGGGGGGATATCAAATCATTTCGGTGCAGAAAGAATTTTGTGAAGTTGATATTTCAATGCTTTCTCCGGGTGAGGACGTGGACACCTAGATGTGAAGTAACACAAACTAAATAGAACGCTCTGGAAAGACAACCAACTTAAACAAAGAACGCATTTGATAGTAGTGACGCAGAGAAAACATTAGCCAGAGTCAGAAGAACATGCGCTCTAGCATTGCACATTTGAAGGCCGTCCCACGATTTCCAAAATCATTCAAATATTCATTGATTATTTATTTCTTCTAATGTTTAATTTCAACCATTCGTAGTTTCAAATGAGAGGTATTTTATTTTATCATTCCGTTTTGGCCACTTGAAAAAAAAATTGAGAAATTGGGCTAAAAACTTAAAATTTAAAGTTATTTTGGCAGCCAGAGATATTATTTGATTTAGCTGAAATTTTGTATGACAAATAGGCTTTGTAAGAGACAACTTTTCCACATATAGGCGTTATATATCTCTTACTTTTCATTTTTTCACTCCATCGTATTGTTGAGCCTACAATGGCAAGGAGGAGTTTTTTAGAAAGCAGGAACTATAAAATTTCTCAGATAAAAACTTAATCCAATTTATATGAATTATTATTTGTTTAGATAAATTTTTGTAATGTGGTACTGTGAGAAGTTCTGTAATATTACGAGTACATTTTGTATATTTATGTGTTTGTCTGTCTGCTTTAGTTTTTAAAATGCCTGTGTCTGACAAAGTCACATTAGTGAAGTATCAAATTTGAAAAAGAGCTGCTACATGCTACGCAAAGGAGGATACATGCTTATGCAAAAAAAAAAGACCACTATATAATATTTAGTTATAGGTTTTTTTTCCCCTTAAAGTTTGGTTTTCCTATGTATGTCGCCGAAGCCGCGACCGGTGATTCAAAGCAGACAGGCAAACCAAGAATGGCAATCTGTCACCAAATGTCACGTGATAGTGCTGGTTTTACCTTAATAGTTCTTGCTGGAGATTTTTAAACGCTGAACAAAGTAAATTTCAAAAAATAATTTGAATTTTTAACGAATTAAAAATAAGTTAATTCGGAATAACGTCACACATTTTCATGAATTGTGGGCTATTATGGCACTTCAAGGAAAGCACTTCAACTTCAACCATGCACGGCATAAAAAATCAAAACAACTATGTCAACAAAATCTATGGATGTCTTGTCGTTTTCCCATGTAAGTATGTTGTAATCTTTATTTCTTTCTCGACATATATGCTCCCGACACCTCGAAATATCGGCGACAAACTTATTGGGCTTAAAGAAACTAAAGCCTGCTCAAATTTATTACACATCTACAGTGTTTAAACTGGGGTACAAAATTTCGGAACAGATGTAGTATAGGTCATTTGGCGACCAAAGAATGAGTCGCCAAAATACGTGGTTTAAGGTTGCCGATAATTCAATATAAACAAGATGGCGGTTCATTCAAAATGACAGAAAAAAGTAAACAACTAGAAACGTAAACAATAAAATACGACATAATATGCTAATTAATTTTTAAAAAAAGGTTAAATTGTGTTATGAGATGGCACTTGGCGTTATTAGAACTTTTCCGCAAAACGTAAACCAAGGCGAACTTTGATGCTAAAGCAAACACACAACAGCGGAAAATGAAAATTTGAAAATCGAATCTGCTCCATGATTTGCTGTTTAGGAAGTCCACTGCCAAAGCCGTTAAGCTATGGTTACGATACAAGTTGCAGCAAAATTAAGTGTTTTCGCTTTTGATCTCAACATATTAAAAATGAACAACTCGGGAAGAAATTAAAATATGTTGAGTAGGTTTATTCGATATCGTTGAAAATTCAAAGGCAATGAAGTTGTAAACGATAATTGAAAAAAAAAGGCTAAGCAATTTAAATTTAATTTTAAACGATAATTGAAAAGCAATTTAAGGAATTAAAATTTAATTTCAAATAATTTGTAAAGGTTAATTTGTAAAATTTCGTTAAATTTTTACATTAATTTCAAATATTTAACCCCTTTCACTATATTTATATTTTTAATCACTTGCCAAAAACTCTAAAAAGTAAGTTGTGCGAGCGCTTCGCACATTAAAATGAAAAATTACGTCCTATTTCATTGACCTTACGGCCAATTGAACCTAGAAAATATACTCCTATCTACTTCAGGCATCTCACCCCCAAAATCTCTTTTTTTTTTTAATTACTTGGTACTGTAAAACCGCTTAGTTCCTACTGTAAAAAAATACTTGATACTGTCGGTGGGAGCTCGCTTTGGGCTCTAAAAGGAAAAAGTGTAAACTATTTTGTTGACCTTGTGGCCAATTGAACCTATAAAAAATACCCCTACCTATTTCGGGCAGTCGTTTGTGGCATCTCACCTCCAAAATCTCTCTTTTTGTAATTACAGTAAACTCCTGATTATCCACGGTGTTGGGTGGCGCGGCAACCGCGGATAATTAAATTCCGCGGATAATCTGCAAAATGGTCGAAAAATTGCATCAATTAATACAAAAATACATCAGAACAATTTAATTTACAATATCTGCCCTGTATGTACAATTATATGACTTAATAAATATTTGGGTACTTACGTATTATTCCGTCAACCGTTGGCGAGACAAAGAGTCCTCCAAACCTTAAACCTTAACCAAATTCCTTTTCTCCTCCGAAGCGATCGGTCAGGATAAATGAGCGGCCCATAGTGAAGCCGAGTCATTCATCGTTAGGCCCAACTCTGGTCAAGTTAAACTGAACTTCCAAGGAGGCCAGACGATTCCGTCTTTTTGCGCCATCAAAAAGTTTGCCAACGGTCGAAGGGATAATACGTATGTAGCAACATGTGCTTACAATTTTGCAAAAAAGTCTGTCAGTTTTTTTGTGTTGAAACTTCTCTTTTTTATTTGTGATTGAAGTTTTTTCGACAACATTCTATCACAAAGAGATGTGTCATCTTGTTCCTCCAGATATTGGATAAGTCTGTCAACATGTAAAAGAGCTGTGTCATGGCTAACTTGCTTGAGTGTCTTTTCCTCTTCTTCTTCCTTGCTCTCTTGCTCCTCCTACGACTTGTTCATCTATCAGGTGTTCGAACCCTGGATCATTGGCATCACAATTGATCCATTCAACAATGTTTTCCTCGTCAACATCAATTCCTCTAGCAACAGATTTCGCTAATTTAGCTAAATCGTAAGCAGTAACTTCTTCCTAAGCTGAATCTAATAAAAATTTTTCTACATTAGGTAAAATCTTCCTCCAGGACTTTACTAAAGTTGATTGCTTGACCGACTCCCAAGCGGTATTTATATCGTAAATGCTGTCAAGAATCGAGTAATCTTTCCAAAAACTCTTCAGATCATTCCCTTCTTCAATCCTTTTTTTCAGTAGGCTTTTGCGGTACTTTTTCTTCATTGACGCAATTACGCCTTGGTCCATGGGCTGAATAAGTGCTGTGACATTGGGTGGCAAAAACTTGGTGAAATTTTTTTCATCTTCCGAATTTAGAACGCTTTCCCCTGGATGGGACGGGGCATTGTCAATCAGCAGTACTGCTTTCTGGGGTATTTTTTGCGATTTTAGATGCTTTCTAACTTGAGGAACGAACTTCTTTTCAAACCACTCCTTAAATATGGATTGGTCCATCCATGCTTTCTTTTGGTTGAAATAGTGTACAGGGAGGTTTTCAGCCCTTGTTCCTTTAAATGATCTAGGTTTTTTCGATTTTCCGAGCACTACCAGTTTAAGTTTATGAGAGCCTGTTGCATTACTACATGTCATTATTGTTATGCGCTCTTTGCTAGACTTATGTCCTGGAGCTTGCTTCTCGCTTTCAAATGCCAGTGTTCGTGTCGGCAAACATTTCCAATAGAGCCCCGACTCATCAGCGTTATAAATTTGTTCGTGGGATATTTTCTCTGACTGAAGAAACAATTTGAAATCAGTTTCGAAATCTTCCGCTGCCTGTTTCTCGCCGTAAAGAGCGATTTCTCTTATTCCGTGTCGTAGTTTAAACCTCGTCAACCAGCCTGATGATGCATCAAATGCTCCTTCTAATCCAAGCATTTCAAAAAACTGCTTTGCTTTTGCTGCTATAATTGGTCCTGAAATAGGAGTTCCCTCACTTCTCACTTGACTCACCCACTTTAAAAGTGCTGCATCTAATTCTTCGTAGATGCTGGTTTTCATTGTCTTTCTTTTTTTCATCGATGAAGAGTTATCTGATGAGGATGCAAACTGCATTAATTTTTCCTTTTGTTTAAAAATGTCTCTAACGGTGGTTTCTCCAATTCCATACTGCAAGCTCATTTTTTTTTCCGGCGCACCGTTTTCAATTTTTTTAATAAATTCTAGTTTCTCTTGAATTGATAAAACCACTTTTTTCCTCTTTTCAGACATTTTTCAGTAACGTTGAAACAATAAAATAAAATGACGCACAACAGTTTAAACTCGCACAAATACGCAATTATCCATAAGTACACACAGTTTGACAAAAAAGCACAAACTGATTTGTTCTAAATTGTTGGGAAGTGGGGAGATAAGGGGATGACCTTGGCTGATTGACTCCCACTGAGACCTTCAACTTCCCCTTCATGGTCACTTCCCTGCGATCTAAAAATAGATTCAGCACCGTGGTTCTCTTCTAAAATGTGTGCTTCCATTTTAATACTTTTTGTAATTTTTGAGGAAGGAAAAAAAAGACTGCGGATAAGCCGCAAAACGGATAATCCGCCCGCGGATAATCGGGAGTTTACTGTACTTGGTTCTGTAAAACTCTATAAAGTAAGATGTGCTCGTCCTAAAACTCATTTCATACACTATTTTGGTGGCCAAACGGCCACCAAAATATAGTTCTGATTTTTAATAGAATATGGTTTCAATTCCAACATCACAAACACTATAACTAAAAAGTTGTGTTTAATTAGAGATACACACCTAATTCTTCCATCCGTTCTCCCGGAAGATTATATGTAGTTATTCTATAACACGTTTGCTGCAGATCATGTATCAGCGCGGAATGTCTTGTTACTCCCCAGTAGCCTGTCCTGATCAGACTGTACCCGATCAGAGTTTCTGTTCATTCTGTAATTAACTGAAGCAACAAATCAATGTTTGTCATATGACATAAATAATAGGTACCACTTGTCTTCCTTTCCTTCATAAGGTTAGCTGGAAGTTTGTGTTTTTAAAACACATTTTCAGGTAATTCCAGCATGTACGGAAACTCCGATCGGATACAGTCTAACCAGAACAGACTACTAGGGAGTAACAAGATAATCTGCGCTGATACATGATCGGTAGCGAATGTTTTAAAATTCTAAGGATTTATCCCAGATAAAATTTCCAAAGTAGCAAAAGATTATTTTATTTGATATGCAAGCAGTTCAACACAAGTAATCTCATATATTTTAAAAGAACTGTCATTGTTAAAAATGTAGGCTTTAAAGCATGGTTTCTGCATTTCTGCTAAAAATACCCATACATAACTCATATTTATGACGAAAGCAAAATAAAACCAATCGTTCTTCAGCTGGTTTTAACTTTCGACAAATGATAAACACTGAAATGAAGAGAGAAACATAAATCACGCAGTTTACCATATTTGTAACTATATAATCGATTTATCAATACCAAACCCGCCAAATAAAACCGCGCCAAACGAATGACCCGTACTACATCTGTACCAAAATTTCTTTAGTAAAAAGCTAAAGTGACAATTTTCTTTTTATCAAAATGCTAAAATGGATACGAGTTTCTTCACTCTTGGTTTTTAATCTAAAATAATTAAGAAACTTATTAGTGTAAATTCAATATGATCTGTAAATATAAAACTACTTTATATTAAATGGAATAACACTCTTCAACCTTCAGATTTATAGTTCTATAGATTCATGATTAATTTTCGGATAACGAAAATGGTGATTTTCTTAAGGTACACATATACAATTGAGATCATTTTCTTTAATTTTTAGGTTATAATTTCAATTTTTTGGCAGTATATCAGAATTTAAAATGATGCATTTTTATATATAAACTTTTTTTTCCCTTCAATTTTTTTAATCAGCTAATTGCAATTAAAGTGACTAATTAGGACATTATTAGAACATACATAAATAAACTTGTAATTAACTTAGAGGTATTATTTTTATTGCAAATAAGATATATTATATTGACGCATGTTCCTGTGGAGAATTTTGAATTTGGCTTCAATTTTTATTTAATTATAAGTTTTTGAATAAAAAGTTTAAAAAAATACATAGCTTTTAACAAAAAAATAAGATTAAAATATGCATAAAAATGTGTTTATA
Source organism: Linyphia triangularis (assembly GCA_963978545.1). NCBI lineage: Eukaryota > Metazoa > Arthropoda > Arachnida > Araneae > Linyphiidae > Linyphia > Linyphia triangularis. The sequence continues at coordinate 17,393,697 of OZ021721.1, forward strand.
ACAATATGTATTAGATTCTCCATAGAAAACACATTCACAACTATTGTCTACAAAACAAATTAGAATTTTGTAAATCGGACCATTTATTATGAAGTTATGACCGTTGGCGTAAAGTCATATAACACCAAAATGTCATTCTTCAGAAAACGCTTTTAAAGTTTACTACACTAATGAACGTGATACAAAACAGGTTCATAAAACCTACTGTAATTTAAAAAGTAATTTGAGTCTAAGAAAGAAAATGGTATCATTTTAATGGTAATGAATTCGAGAATATTTTAAAACCAAAAAACAAAAATGCAGACTTGAGTCAAATTTTGCAATTCCTAATGTATATGTATACCTTAACTTAGTTGTTAAATGCTTTAGCAAAAGAGCTTAATAAATGTTTCCAATTTTAGCATTTAGTATTCTTTAGTATTTTGTTAAATTTGATTAATTATAAATAACAAGAAAGGTTAGTAATAAATATACGGTTAAGCATAGTTTTATAAAGTACTGCAATTTCATTAATCCTTCTCGCATGGCAAAACAATTTTCTTCATACAATACATATGCACAATTTTCTTCATCCAGCAATGCAAAATATATCATAAAGATGTTTTGGCTGATATAATGAAAATTAATGCCCATTACTAATGCAAACGGTATAGTGGTTACCGTGCTAGCTTCTAAACCGCGAGGTTGAGGGTTCGAGTCCCGTTTAAGGCATGGGTGTTTGTAAATGTATGTTGGCTTGTCAAATGACGAAAGTTTCAGCGCATTATAGCCCTTGTGTTGCTGACAGCGCCAGATAATCTGAAAGCAACCAACCAACCCATTACTAATGCAAAACTTCATTTCATTAAAAAGAGGGAATTTCCCTTCATTTAAATTAAATAAAGGGAAAAAAGCTGTTATACAATATTTATTCTACACACACTTGTTAGTTTTATGACATAATCCATAGTGCATCAGTTTAGCACACAAAAGGTCCCTGGTTCAATCTCTGTCACTTTTTTTTTAGTTTTCAATTGTGAATATTTTATTGTTAAGTCTATTTTATTAACTTTGTTGTATTTCCAAGATATCATATTATTCCGGTTAACTATAAATTGCAAAATAACTGATATTTTTCAAAGTAAAAATAGAAAAAACTGGGTTTGAAGTCCACTCGATTGATAGAGCGTATCCAGGCATCTTTTCGTTCTTCAAACGTAGGAAACTGAAATTCTGGAGTGTACTCAGACTCAATATCGTAATTTGATGGATAACCAGGCATACAACACTTACATCCCATCTTCACCTAGAAGTAGAAGTTTACAATATAATTCTCTACTTTTAATAAAAATTTATTTATAATAATGTTGCGATTATATCATCCAACAATAGTTCATTGTTTAGGGCAACAGTTCTAAAAAAACATACTAAGAAATTAAAATGTTGTAAAACTAATTATGTTATTTTTTACATAATAAATGAATTGTTAAGAAATACTGTCAAAGAACAAGTACCTATATTGATGCACAGTTACCTTCAATTTAAATTTGCAAGATTTGACAATATTTTTGTCGATTTAGTTTTTTACTTGTATGCTACTTGCAACATTAATAAACAATCAAGTATCAGTTACATTTTGAGTATAGTTTAAAAGTATTTCAAATTTTACGTGATTGACTTTAGAACCTGATATAAAGTACAGTCTATCTTTAAAGAAAACTAAATGAAGGTAAAATAATTGGGGAATGCTTTGAAAAATATCGTTAAAAAACTTTTATTGTTAAAAAGATTTATAAACAACAGTCAGTTTACAATGTACAAAAATAACAATATGGTTGTTTCAATTTAAAAACAATAATTGTACTTACTTTTTATAACTGATGATTAACAAAATGCCTACTTCTCTTGTAATGGCATTGCTAGGGTAGTTCTATTTCAGAAATATTAAATAAATACAACAAAATATATAGATTACGTTCAAAATAATGTGGAAAGACAGACTCACAATTTGTTAGAAATGAAAAATTCTCAGCTCATTTGTGTGACTTCATTAGTGTCACGTGACTGCTATGTTTGGGCCTGGTGTGCTTGTAGGATGTGAACTCATCCGATGTCCCTTAACCAAGCCAATATTGTATTTGCAGTATTTCACTAATATTAGCAAGCAAATAATTTAACTTTCTGACCTATGTTTTGTAAACGATTTGATCAAAAGGCACTCAAGCCCTCTCTTTATTTTTGAAAATAAACAGTGGAACAATGGCTGATCCAGCCAGGGGGTGCGTAGGTGCCCCCCTCCCCATTAGGTTGAGTCTATTTTTTTTTACAATTTACAAAAAAATATCTTTTTTTTTTAATGAGTTCACGCAACAAACATTTAGATCTTCTAATTTCCGAAAAAAGCAAAAAAAAGCTTATTTTTGAATCAAGTTTTTTTTTATAGCCTTCTCCCAGCCTATTCAAATGGACGTTGGAAGACTGTACAAGTATTCAAACCTCCACCCCCTTGACCTTGAGGACATCTTCACGACACTTTAAAACTTTTCCCTTTCTGTTAAAAGTATCCTGGGATCGAATTATCAATAAATATTCTTCCCGTCCTCCAAGACTTGATCCCTTTTCTGTTGGGTGAGAGGAAGAGATTTTGACTATCACTTGCGTAATGCCCAACGCCAACCAGGGGGAAAAGAATAATGAGAGGTTGACTATTTGTGTTAGGGCGGCCAGCTCTCATTTACTGACATTAATGTTAACATTGATTGCGTTATAGATCGATTTGCTAAATAAAAAAAAAAGACTGGAATTTGTTTTGTAATAACTGTTCAATTTTTAAATTGTATTTGTTTCTATTGCCTTATTAAAAATATTACTTATAATTATTAGTAAAACATTCTCTTTGAAAAACAATTTTTTCCCTTCATACTTTAGATTACTTGAGTAACAATGCATTATCCAGTAAAACAATGCATTTTTCTTATTAAGCTCACTGCATAAATATGTTATGAATATGTTAAATTTTGATGTACAATTACTGATTTCTCAGTTTGATGTAAGTATAGTATAAGATTTATAACATACAAAATAAGTAGTAAGTTCCTACTTTCATTGGAAATTCTTCAGTATAATCCAATTTGCTAAAATGTTTCAACTGTACGGTACTTTTTGAATACAATTTATTTTTTAAATAAAATAGGTAATAAAAAAACAAAAAGACAGTGTTAACCACCTTACGCTAAGATAGCTAGTCAGAAATGTGACGAAAGAGGGTGGGGGGTCAATCAATGGATATGGATTATCTTGAAGTATATTTCTTGAACACTGCATAGATTTTTTTTTTACTTTTTTTAAATATTCAATTTCGTCCTGGCTAAGGTACAGTGTCCCCCCCCCCCCCTTCAGGAAAATCTTGGATCCGCCACTGCAGTGGAATGGAACTTTAAAGGATGTTGAGAAAAATTGTCATGCATAATTATAATTTAGTTCCATAGTTGAATGCATGTGGGTGAGGGTAAATTTAAAAATTCAATTTTATATTACTATTTTAAGATTTGATTCCAAATCCCCTTTAAAAATAAATTCCTGTGTACACTCCTGTGCTGTGCTCAAGTATTATTGCAAAACTGTATGTTTTTTAACAGGAACTGTACTTTATTTTTACAAAATGTTTGTGGGCATTCTGATTCTCCCTGATGACTGGGTCCCCATGTAGAAACACATTCTACATCTTATGTAATCTTGAATAGAATTCCAAACAAATTTAACGTATCAATTGAAAAAAAATTCTAGATATTTTCTTAATTACTATGGATTGTTTAAAGAACTAAAATTGGAGTATTCTTTATTGCACTCTCTCTTTATTACATACCCAATTTTTTATTATATACCCAATTTTTTACTATATATTTCAGCACTTGGTTGTTGTTTAATTGTCACCGATACATCTGGCTTTGAGATTTATTCCTACTTGGTGAAATAAAGTATTTTTTTCCTGATAAATTTAAAAAAAAAATGTTGTAAAAAATATGTATTTTTTGTATCTCTTGTGAATTCAAGTACTAGTTTTAGGGAGATAGTAGATACTAGAAATAATCTTTAATTACAATTTATTAACTTCTAATGCCCATAATCTATACATTTTTCAGTTTCTATTGCGATCTAAATGTTTAAAATTGTATCGAGATATTCTGAAAACTACAAAAAGAATTCCAAATAAAGACTATCAGTTGGAGTTACAGAAGTTTGTGAGACAGGATTTTGACAACAACAAACATCATAGAGATGAAGTAAGTATAAACAGTTTGTCAATAATTGCTTTTACATGAAACAACTTATGAAACTTATTACTGTATTATATTTTATTTTATTTTTAATTATAAGTTTTACATAATTTTTAGAAAAGACACATTTGTATGTGTAGATAGAAAATTGAACTTATATTTTCTTGGAGTACAAAAGTAGAATTTGCAATAATATTTTTCATTGTGTCTTATAAAATGTAATGGTAGGTTAAATGAAAATGTTTGAAAAAGTACAGATTTATTTTGGCTGAATATATAATATACTTTTCTGCGTAGGTCTTGGGGTATATAAAGTTCTATAGAAACATAGTTTAAGATTTGCAGTTTACCCTTCCTTTGTCTACTAACATGACAAGTGTTTCATTAAGATTTTTAAAATTAAAGTCTTAAGCACTCATTATAACAGATCTTTTTCAAATCTCATTAATTGAAGAATTAGATTTTCCTACTGCCTGTGCTATTACCCAGTTTCTTAAAGATGTCACTAAAATCAGTATAAAACTTGCAAAATTTCAGGAAACAGACGTTCTATGCATCTTTAAGAGATATCTATGTACAGTAAAAAAATGTTTATAATGAGTAGATAGTAATTTAAATAATGACAAGGAAATGACAAATTAGTATTAAAAGAAAAATTGTTTTTTAGCCATAAATTGTTGTATAATTGATATATTATAGCAGTTTTTGTTTCAAATGATATTTTGCTAAAGGCCAAGCGTAAATATTATTAACTTTTGCATTAAACAGTTTCTTAATAAAATAATTTGTGAAAATGTTTAAATAGAAACATATAACTGGGTGCATACACACGCAGCATGCAATGCAATGTCGTAAAACGCGGGTTGAAAAAAAGAACCTGGATCTTAGTTGAAAATCTTTGTGTGAAAGTAGCCTTAAAGAAAAGTTTGATGAGAAAATATCAAAACCTAAGAGATTCACTGGTGTAATTAAAAAAATCTACAGAAATGTGTGAAAAATTACCTGTTCAGTCCCAAAGAATTTATTTTGTGTTTGAATATGACACTTGTGTTAAAGGTTTTAGTACTAACCAAATGCATTTTTTCAAATTTGTCAAACAACTTTAAGGAGTTATAGATGATGTAGAGGTAATCTATTAAAGTTTAATTGTTAAATAATCATATACATAGATTTATGTTGAGATTTGTTTCTAAGAGTCGAATCTCTCTAGTGTTAGTAGTTTTCTCGTCGCATTCGATGTTGATTAAATTCGAGGTATAGTAGTTTTTTCTTCGAGAAATCTGAGTATTCCTTCCGAAAAATCTTCCCATATGTTTTTTTTTTATAAAATTCATTAACATTAGTTTTTATGTTTTTAATAGATTAGATTGGCTTGATTAAAAAAATATAGAGGGCTACAATTTCAAGCTGAGCATTTCTGAGGGTACATAAGCATAGTAAAGGGGCATTTTTTAGATAGTGTTAAAATAAAATTGTAATAACTTAATTTTATTTTAAAATTAATAGTTTTTGCATTCATCAACCTACTGAATATTTAACTAATTATAAAAGTTGTTTCTTAATTATTCGTCTTTATTTTAAAGCCTTTTTAAACTTCTTATGATAAATTCTAACTTTTAAGAGAGTTTAAAAACTTTCAACTATCAGTTTACATAATTAAAAGTTTTGTTTATGGATTTGAGTACTGTAAAATAACTAAAGAGTGTGGTGATATTTATGATTCCACATTGATAATTTTTAAAAAAATCTCTATTTTAGAAAGACTTATTGGTTTCTTAAATTATTAGTTCACATAATTAATGTTTTTCATGCTTGTTTATGACACTTAAAAACAAATATTACATAGCGACATTTTTTTGTTTCCATTTTAATTTTTTTTTCTAAAATCTTTTTTTTTTTGTAATTTTTGCAAAAAATTCCAATTTTAGGGGCTTTGCAGAACCCTAAGATATTTTTTAACAAACTTAATATTTTATAGTCTTTATTTAGAGCCTAAATAGCCACTTTTGAACATAGTACCGAAACAGATTTCGAAAAAAAGTCTGCTATTTTTAAAGTGACTACTAATAGGTGTAGTGCTCTGAAATTTACAATGTAAGTAATTTTGATTATCGCAAACAGAATGCTAAACTTTCAATTAGTTTATTTAAGTATTTTTTTATTTTTTTTAAATTTTGGTACCAATGACCCTTTCACCAAGCGAAGCGAACCTTATCAGAAAGCATCAAAAGCTGGGACCTTTACACAATGATGAATCTCCACATGCAATCTCGCCATGCAGCTAGTATATTATAGATTTTAAGCTTATTAAAAATTCATTAATTAAAAAAAAATGGTACAAAAATACAGTTTATGTATTGATTCTGCAACGTTCCCAGCATTGATGCTACGTAATTTCTGCTTTCAAAAATAAGTAAACACAACAGGAATTGTAGATTCAAAGTAGGAGTTCTCAATTCGAGGCTTCTCCCATTCGATTCTTGAAATTTAAAGGAGTTCATTAAAGAAGTTTCAAAGCCATTCTCTAAGGCATTCTCCTTGAAATTGAAAGTTGTATTATAGTTAGGTGTTGCGAAATTTTGGATGCAGTATAGTTTTTGTTTAGATGGGAAAAAATAACACTGCAACCAAATTGTATTCGAAAGCATAGTAAGATAGTAAGATACAAGATTTTAAAAAAAAAAAGCTTTATTTAATGGTCAGGAAACTTATGGAAATTTAAGAAAGGTTCAAGGTACGTTAGACAATTTATTAATAAATTACAAACCTTAGTAAAAAACATAGCAACTGTTCGTAACAATGAGGTTAAATTTACTTAAAGCGTTTCATCAAAGTCAGATTATATAGTGATTTAACAAGTTAGGATTTGTATACAGTGTTTTATAACATTGTAAAATAAACGCTACACAAAGTTTAAAAAAAAAGTAAGTGTACAGAAATAAAAAAAATAATCCTTATTAGTAAAATTTTTTTTAACAATTTTTTTTATCAAAACATATGTATGTTAAATTTCTGTAATTTTTGTTTCTGACCTTAATGAGGAACTATTTTCACAAAAGCCTCTATGTGTTTGCAAATCACACTTACTTTCAGATTCATCAGTATCCGAGTTGTTGAAGAGAATATTGGGGTCAATCATTGGGTCATCATCACAATGAGGAGTTTTCACATGTTTTTTTTTTTTTTTTTAATAAAAGTAGAGAAAAAATCTTGAAAAACAATACCATTCTTTCAAAAATCTGAGCTCAGATAGATAGTTTAAAAAAATATTTAGTTTTGCGATTTGGCGGGAAAAAGCTACTTCGCGTGCGACGCCAACGTGCAGATGATGAACCAGTCTAAAACTTGTTTTAGACCAGTTTCCTCCTTGGATTTTTGACGGAATCTATGCGCAACAACGTCACGTTTTTTTTACGCGTTTTTGGTCTGGTAACTTTTGCTTTGATTTCAAACTCGATTTTTGGTTAATTGAAAGCATAAAGATAAAAAATAATTGCACTGCTTAAATATATTCGTTGGATAACACTAGAAAATACAAAAAATATTCATTTTCCTCACTTGTGCAAGTTCCTCATTGGACTGCATGGAAAATTGGCACATCTTAAACTTTGTTGATTAGTTATGTTGAATTAAAATGAATTTCTGACTTAGTTACTTTGCTTATTTTGTTTCAACATCTTGTTATACAAACTACACAATGTATCTAAGTAGTTTTCAAGTAACTTTAGATAGGTACCTCTAACATTTTGAAACACATGTCTATTAGCTACCCCTGGTTTAATGTTCTGAACCTTTAAAATCTAGTTCTCAATATTGAGATCTGCCCTTTGCTCATAAGTGACATGTTTTTAAACATAGTGAACTGAAATTTTATATTTAAGAAAAATGAAGTATTGTAGATCAAATAAAAGAATAAAAAATAGGAATTCTTCGAATTTTCAAGATTAAATTTCAATTTACTTAGTAACAGCACCCACAAAAAAACTTTGTGACAGACATATAAAGAACCCTAAACAAATTACTTTGATGTAAAACACAATAGTTTGCAATTTTTAGAACCAAATATATAGCCATCGTTTGGATTTTGCTTTGTGTACAAAGTGGATGAAATTAAAAAGAGGTGATCGTTTTGATTAATTGTCATAGTTTAAATTGTGAAGTGTTCAATGCATGATAAATGATGGGCCAAAAAACGATTTTGAATGTCTCAATGTCTTAAATTTTATAATTAAATGATGAGGGGATTTGATCTTTCTGCTAACATAATTGCAGTTCATAATTAGGCCTGAAAATCTACTAAATGGGTGCAGAATTTTTTTTTCTACCTTCTAATCAATTTTGTAGGTAGTAAATACTTGGATTCTATTTCAAGAGATACACCATAAAAATCAAACTTCTTAAATTTGTAATTCTTTTGGTTGAAAACATGATTTCTCTATTCAAAGAAAACCTGGTTGATAATTCTTTTAACGTTGGAAGTCACTTTGCCGCTGTGCTCAGTGTTTAAATAAAAGAGAACAACAGTGAGTTGTCTATTGTGCAGCAAAGAATTTTTCATCCTTCATACTATGTACGAGGTAAATATCTTTCACATAATAAAGGTTTTCAAAATACTGTGTGCTTGTATTAAGTCATTTACTAGGAGTGAGACCTACATATTGCACCGTTGACTATTGATTGAAAACAGTTCAGTAAAATTCAAACACTAAATTTGCCTTATTGGAGACTTATTTTGCTCGTTATCATAATAAATAAGATAATTTTTTTTTAAATTCGCAGTCAAAAGGTTAAGTTAATATTAACTAGAGTTTCGATCATAAATTATACAAAAAGTGTCCTATCTTATTTTCATGTGATGTCAGATATTGACTTTATGAACTGCAACTCTTCTGTTGAAATATTGCTGCCTTATGCTATGAAATCTGTTAACACTATACAGATGGCCTAGTGCCTAAATGTGTTAAGTATGTATGAGTATGTCACTTGACACACCTTTGTGCTCTAAATCATTGATGCGTATATTTTATGCAGAGTTTAAAAACCAAGCAGGTAATGCTTTTTAAACATTAATTAAGCTTAGAATTAATTTTAGCTTGCTGGCATATTCTTTTTCTTTTTAAATAACCAATCTGGTCTATAATGTGGATTTTTTTATATGTATGTAAACTATATATATATAAAGATATTCTTCTATATCAGCTGTTCCCAACTTATGGGCCACATGGTACTCTGCCGAGGACACTGGTCGAGAATCTAGGACAAAATAAACATAAGACCTTCAGAGGTAGTGATGGGAACAACTGTGTCGCTCGATTGTTAGAAACAATGGAATTATTCAATTGTATTATTTGATGTTGCAACAAGTGAATTCAACAGCGTGGCTTAAACTTATCCACTTTTAATCTAAATATTGACTCCCTCGTGGAGGACAATGTCAAAAACCCCATTCACTTTTTTTTTTCTTTGAGCAGTTGTTTTTTAGTTTTCTCATAGTTGTGGCAGCAAAGTGATTAAATTAAAATTCCTTTCTTTATAAAAAAACAAGTATTTGTAATCCTTCTTATACAGTAAATTTTACTAATTACTGATGCACGTACATGCACATATTTTGCTAATGGGCCTCTAAGGTCTTTTTTTACAAAATAGATTCATACAACTAAAAAGGTTGTGAACCGCTGTTCTATATGATGCAATATCCGAATAATCTTGCTGAATTTAGCTCATTATATCTTTAAATCAAATCTTTTTTTTATTTATTTGATCACTCTTAACCACTAAAACACTAGACACTAAAAGAAAATATACATCTCCAGGATAATTTTTATTCAAGAAAACTGATATATTAAATCAATACTTTTACATCTTATTACAAGAATTTCTTCCACTTTGTACTTTTTACTATACATAATATTACGGATTTTATAAAAATAAAACAGTTACAGGATAGCATTGGATTAATATCAATAGGGATTTAAACATGGCAAGTTATTTAATACATACATAGAAAACTGGTGTAAACTGCAAAAATGCCAAATCTAGTTAAAAACTTTAGAAAAAAAATTGTTTTGTATTTTAGGGGGGGGGGGGGGGGGGGCTATTATACATCTTTCTCTTGAAAGTTGTTCTGTTATTGGTTTTAGTTATTTCAATTAATTTAAAATAATTTGTCTAATATTAAGTTTAGAATTGTTATTTATTAAATAACTTTTTCTTAACTTTTAATATGGTATGTTCATATATTGTTCTTTTAGGAGATTATCAAATACCACCTACATAGAGGAAAGTTATTTCATGAAGAGTTACTATCTGCTCTAAGCCTTACAAATTGATGCATTTGTTTTGTTATTAATTTATTATTGCATATGGGAAAACATCTTTGTTTTTCTTTAATTTGAGTCTGTAGTTGATATTATTTAAACTAATTTTTATTACTTACATCATCAGATTTATATTTGAAGAAAATGCAATGTTCTTTTTGGTATTCGAAATTTATTCAACAAAAAGCAACTATGTAAGCAAAAAAATATTATTTGTTTTCTAAGCAATTGTTAGATAAATAAATTTCTTCCAAAGTTTACTTTAATTACATTTGATCTCAATTGAAATTCATTTACACTTTTTCCAATTAGTAAATTAGATAATCCATTGTATAAGAATAGATTAGAAACCCATTGGTTGAAGTCATGCAATAATCAAGGATATCATATCTTATCTGATTACTGAAAAGCATTAGTAGGTGCAGTCAGTACTTGATGACAAATTCAGTAAACAGAGGGCTGTTTCAAAGTGAATTACAAGATAAGATAATTGTGATGTCCTACAGTCACTTTCTGAATTCTAATCATGACTGGAATTCTTCACCAGTATGCAGGAAGCTAATGACTATCTCAATGGCTCAGAATTTGACAAGTAAATAGAAAAACATGGCTTGAAAGTAAACAAAATTAAAGCAAATTGAAATCTGTAAAGTAAAAACCTCAAGAACTGCAATTCCTCCTACTATTAAATCTGTAAGTGTGATTCATTTTCATCCACTGATTTAAATATTAGGAGTACATTTATTTTCCATTCGTGCAGTACGTTAAAGGAAAATCCAAACACTGGCTATATCTTACATTTTAAAAGTTGCAGAGTATTGTGTTTACATCAATTTTTTTTTTTTTTCACTCTCGGTTGGTTACAAAAAAAATGGCGAATCATACTAAACTTGAAAATTTCAATGAAAACCTTTTTTTTTAAAAATCTTTTCCAAACTTCTCACAGAACTTAACTACTTATTTTTGGTAGGTACTTATAAAAGGGTCCTTCAAGTTTTAATTTTTCATAGTAGGTCCTTAGTTTTCGATTGCTATTTTAAAATAATTCTATTAGCTGGTGCTAAATTTGATTTTCCGATTTCCCACTTCTACCTGTTTGGAGTGATTTTTATTGATGGGGCAGTTTTATTCTTTTATCTTCAATGGAGAGTAGAATGGAATCACCGATTTCCGAGAGTACAAGCTTTTTTTTTTCAAGTGAGAATTGTTCGATTGCTGTTGGTAGATTTGTATTGTAATGATATCTGCTGAGTTTTAGTTTGTCGGTGTTGCACTTGTCTTTAAATTTGTTTCATTTAGGATTCGTTTGGGAGAGATTTTGACCAAGAAAATTTAAGGCAACTGTGTTTTTGATGTCTTGTGGTTAAGTAAAGACCCATACAAAGGATGGCTTTTATCTACAAATAACAAAAACAAAGCAAAATGCAGTTTAGGTAGCAAAGAATTTGACTTTAGAAGAATGCTGAAATTGCGCTGTGTGAAAGGCAAATTTCTATTTATTTTATAAGATTTTCATACCCGCAAACCATGCTTTGTGCAAATTTGCAGCTCAAGTGTATGGATTTCTGCCATTTTTTTTTACTGTTTAATGAATAGATCATTAAATTGTTGGGATTTCTCATTTTTTTCAGGAAACATATTTGCAGCCCCTAAAACCAAAAAATATCTTTATCGATTGTCTTTTTGTTTTTCTAATTAATAATTTTCCCTAATTGTAGTTAGTATCAGGATGGCACTCTCCAGAAATTGGCTGATTTTCTCAATAAATTTTCTGTTACAAGGTACTTGTCACTGCAAAATATGTTTTCCCTCTTCACGTTTAGACAGATTTACTGTTTTTCTCAACAAAATTTAAAATTCTTAGCTATTTCTTTCTCTCTCTCTTAGGTTTGATTATATTAGAGGGAAGCATTGAAGCATCAGTGTACAAGCAGTTTTGATAAGTTTTCTGTAAAATCTTTAGTTTGTCGCTATACTTTCTTAGATACCGAATAGGAGAAGTTCTTTTATAAAGTTGCTTTTCTTGATTTATATAGCCTCTTGAGCTCCTGCTGGTATAATTATTTGCAAGGTGGTTAATTTTTTTTTATTTTAACCTTAATTTTCCAATTGGTTGTTTTAATAAAATTTTAATTAGTTATGTATCAAATTTCTGTTCCATTGAATATTTTAATAACTTTAATAAATACTTCTATTTCATGTTTAATCGTACCACTTTTCTCCATATTATTTTCAAAATTTAGGGATCCTTGCACTTTCTTGCCTTCATCCATGAATATAAACAGTTATTGGAAACGGATTGCGAAATAATTGTGGTACTGGCTATATTTTTATAGGAAGTTTTGCAGCCATTTAATGGTGTAATTTAGTAATAAATCATCATTTTTGCCTCGTATTCCCCCCCCCCCCCCTCCCATTTTAGAGATGATATATACTCGTATTTTATTGCAAACTTTGCGTAAGTTTTCTAGTCTGCACTCGACATCCTTTTTGGGTGGGAGTATTTCGAAGATAAGTTTTTAAGTCTGTTACTTTTAGATTCTGATCGGATTTTTGATGTTTTGTCGCCAATTAATGATGCCATGTATTGAGAATAATTGACTCCGCATTTTTTCCAATTATGGAAACAAAGAATTCAGAATTGCTAACTTAGCTCAAGTTTTCTAATATAAAAACTTTTAGATTTTGCATATTAAAATCAAAAATTAGAACAGACCAGATTTGGCAAACAATTTTTTTTTCCGCTTCAGGCAATATAAATAGTAATGCTGTGTAAAGTTTGCTTGTAAAATATTGAGAAATGAGAAATTTTGTCGTTTTAGCCTATTCTTGAAGCTCTTTATGCCCAACATAAGTTTTTGAAAAAATATTAAAGTAACATTTCAAATTATATTTCCAAATAAAACTTTTTTGAATTGAAGAAGAACCTCCACCTTTCACTCGGTCTGCCGCTAGAATCGCACATCGCTCTTATCGTACTTGAGGTCTCACGATCCAGTGAACTAGTTAAATACCCGGGCTTCGGTACGAAATTTTAACATGTTTCATATTTTAGCTAGCTGTGAGGCCTCGCGTTGTGGAAATCTGTCATTCGTGTATAGGACCCAGTTTTTGGCTCATCGTTCGCAGGATGGTTCATCGCTACGCAAAATCGAGCTCTCTTCGTTCGCTGAAAAGTTCATGGACACATAAACACAGGCTTATTTCACTCGCTGAAAGGTTCCTTAGGATCAGCCAAAACAATATTCTTAGGGATGTTTAAGTTTGAAATATTTTAGTTTCTAAACGGCATGGCATTTGCTATTTTGGGTACAATGAGAAGTTTTAAGTTCCAGTGACAGTTATTATCCTGATTCGAAATATTGGCAGAAACTTGAGAAACTACACGAAATGGTTTATCGTTTAAACCACAAATGGGGACGTCATTTTTTTTCTTTTTTCAAACCCAGAAATTGGGCAGCATCAGCTGAAAGAAAGCTGGATTCACTAGCTGAGTCAAAGATCGCGCGGACGGCAATATGTTGACCTTTAGAATTCTTAATGTAACAGACAGCTGTATTGATAAGGACGTTTTTCTCACCCTTTGCAAAAAAGGATTGGATTGATATCAGTTAAAAATCTAAACATAATGAATACTTTGGTAAATTCCTACTTCACGTTTATAGGTTGGCACGCTTTTGAAAAGTTTGCGACAAGGCTAAAATGTCGCCAATGAAGAACTTGCACAAGTGAGGAAAATGAATATTTTTTGCATTTTCTAGTGTTATTCAACGAATATATTTGAGCAGTGCAATTATTTTTTATCTTTATGCTTTCAATTAATCAAAAATCGAGTTTGAAATTAGCCAAAATCAAAGCAAAAGTCTCGTGACTAAAAACGCATAAAAAAACCGTGACGTGGTTATGCAGAGATAAAGTCGCAAAACAAAGGAGAAATCTCACTCTAAAACATTAACTAGCTCATTATCTGCGCGTTGGCGTTTCACACAAAAGTGACTTTTTCCCGCCAAATCGCAAAGTGAAAAACTAAATATTTTTTTAACTATCTATCCGAGCTCAAATTTTTGAATAAATGGTATTGTTTTTCATGATTTTTTCTCTACGTTTATTTAAAAATAAAACAAAAAAACGTGAAAGTTCCTCATTCAGAATTCCCAAATGAAAATTTGAGAATTGAACCTGCTCCATGATTTGTGGTATAGGAAGGTTGAAGTCCAATGCCAAGGCTGTTATGCTACGGTTGCGATGCAACTAATGGCTGTGTGGTTAGGGGCTCTGACTTTGCATGCCAAAGGTGTCGGGTTCGAATCCCGAGTAAGACATGGATTTCGTTGTGGTTCGGAGTCCACATTAAGCTGTAGGCCTGATTAGCCGTTATTGTGCACAAGCATAGGTCGTTGAGCACAAGTATAGGGGTTGTTTGGAAAGTAATTTAGTTTTTTTTATGTAAATGAAAGACTATTTTCTTATTGTGAATAAATATTTTATTGAATTATATACTGTTCATTTTGGTCCAATACGTTTTGCCATCTTCCTGGCAGTCGCATGATTTCAAGCTCTTAAAATTTTTGTTCTTTGCTGGAAAAAAACTGATTTAGGTGATTTTTGATCTCCTCATTTGAA
This sequence comes from Linyphia triangularis, assembly GCA_963978545.1. Taxonomy (NCBI): domain Eukaryota; kingdom Metazoa; phylum Arthropoda; class Arachnida; order Araneae; family Linyphiidae; genus Linyphia; species Linyphia triangularis. Next base: position 17,408,893 of record OZ021721.1, read on the forward strand.
GTAAAGGTTTTACTGGTAAAACATTTTGTAGGAACTGGAACAAATAATAATTAGATGGTGCCAGATCTAGGGAATATGATGGGTGTTGCAGTATAACCCATTTCAACTGTAAAAGTTTTTAGTAAATTACCAAACTTGTATGAGGTTTCGCATTTTCTTAGTGGAACACTGCACCTTTTTTATTGATCAATTCTGGCCTTTTCTGCTTAAGTGAATCGTTCAATTTGTCTAGCTGATGACAATACACTTCAGAATTGATCGTTGAGTTCTCCAGTAGAAGCTTTAAAAAAAGATACTTTTGAAATCCCACCAATCACCTTTTTTTTATGAATATCGGCTTTCAAAGTGCTTTGAGCCTGTTCATCATTTTTACTCCATGATATCTTGTGTTGTAGACAACCCATTTCTCGTAACCACTGAAGAGTTAAAAAAATTAATCATTTTCTTGACATTTGAGATGCAAATCATAGACGTCAACGCAAGCACACATTTCTTTTGTAAGAACATGAGGAATCCATATGTTGAGCTTTGAGATTAAACCTATGAGTTTCAAATTATCAGGGACAGTCGAATTCAATAAATTTAATCTCTCCGCAATCCCGCCAGTTGTTATTCGTCGGTTTGCATCAATTAATGCCTTTATTGTGTCTTCATCAACTTCCATAACGTGGTGCATTTTCAACATCAAAACTGCGGGATCAAAATTTCACAAATCAGTTTCGCAATTATTCTGCACTGGCGTTCTGTCAATACATCTTCTCCATTCGCATCGGATAATTTTTTTCTTGCTTGAACAGCATTTTTACCGTTTCAATAGTAAAAAAGTAAAATATGCCAAAAATGCTGCTTTTTCACTTTCTTTCTTTTTGCTTTTCCTTGCCATCATTTTAACTATTAACCACTTTTTGAAAAATTATGAAACTTGGTATTTTGATTTTTTTTTTTTTGTTGCTAAATTTAAAAATGGAATAATATGGGATCATCATTGAAATTTTTAAAGTTTGGTATAGTTTAAATATGTAGATGACCCCTCATGAAAAAAAAATTATATGCATTTATTAAAAACCTTCCATGAATTGCTGCTGTACTTTTTTATTATTATTTCATGGATTAGATTACAAGATATAGCTAGCGTTCAGATTTTTTTTGCTTATTGTACAATGAGAGATATGAAATTGCTATTCGGGTATACATCAACTAAAGTTTTATATTTCAGGAACCTAAAAATAAAATTGTAATAGTGGTTCAAATCATTTAAAAAAGGATAAATCTTCCATCCAAAACTTAAAAATTAAATGATTAAAATGAACCATAAGTAATTCTAAACGTTATTCCTAAGTGTATGTGATTCCTCAGGCATAAAAATATCCACATGAAATTTACTAAACTGTTGCATTACAAGGACGTTTATTGAAAAGATTTTGCTTCCTTTTATCATGGGATGCTATTTCTCATCTTCTGCTAATTTCTTATGAACTTAACTTTGGATCTTTTTTACTTGACCTCTGTAAAATAGTTGCCTAAACCTAACTTTTGACTAGTGAATTGCTTCAACCACCACACAGATTTGGCAAGTTTAAAAAACAGTTTCACTCGAGTTTATGAAACACTCATTTAGGAAGCTATGTTTTCTCAAAATTATTCTTTTTACTTTTTTTAAAGCCTAATGATGTGCAATAATAATATTAAAACCGCAAACAAAAATCAAAATTATATTGTATCTCAATCTTTTGGATCAAGTGAAGTTTATAAAAAACAATTATTGTTTAATGATACTGTAATTTGCAAGACATTGTAGCTTGTAAATTAATAATTTTAGAGGGATTTGTTTATGATTTAATAACATAATAAGCGTTTTAGTATGGATATTTGCAATATAGTATGTTTTATATAGTATTTTAGTATAGATATTTGCAATGCTTTTAGCATAATATTTGACCACTATGCGCAACCTCTAAATGCTAATAAAATGTTGCATGGCATAATATTTTATTACATAGCAACTTTTGAGGGGTTCCCCGATAAAACGAGTAAAAAATGAAGCACCCTAATGTATCTTGTCAGGTACTTAGTGTTGACATATTCATTGATGAGACACTGACTAAATCCACTGTATCCGATATATCCAGTGTATGATCCAATGCAAAACACTATTGTAGGTTGTCCGCGTTAGATCATTTATAAAATTGTCACATGAAAGAACCTGCGGTACGTTTGGTAACATGGGCGGCATGGTACATAGGAAAACACTACAGTTCCGAGAGAGAGATCATCAAATTGTTTTGTTTTGCGCTTTGCCATAATGAAAACAATATATTTTAGTGTGAAGATATTAAAATATTCTTATTTTAACAATTAGCATATAAATTCGAGTCTGAATACTATAGATTTTGAGTATTGCAAATTTTTTTTTGCGGGGGATTAGGAGGGGGACAGATTTAATATTTTCTCTCTTTGAATATGTTATTACTTTGATTTATACAATTTTGATACAATAACTTTTTCTACAGAAATTATAGAAATTTAACAATGCGTTTTTGCAATTGTTTACTGTTCATTAAGCTTATTTTTTGTTAAACATCTGAAATTGACTTAAAGTGAGCCCTTACTATTTTATTATAATACTTTAACAAATATTCATTTATAATCAAAGGGAATTAAAGCACAACAATAGTCTACCATTATGACTGCAAATGTAAAAGATTTAAGATTTTATACTTTAATGTTATTACAACTGATATGCATGAAACTTGTGCACAATTTACTTCCTGTTCTATTATAAATTATCCCTCATAGTAGTTGCAGTCTACAAGAGTTGTCCATTTTCTTTTAACACTAACAGTTGATTATGTGTTTAAGATTCCAATCAATTTAGTAGTTTAAAAGTTAATATTCAAACATTTAAAAAAAATCAAAAGATTTTAAAAGCATATTTTTAGTATGGAAGGTAAAAAAAAAAAATGTTGTATATATTATTAGAAATTAAAAACCAATTTATCCTGAAACCAAACCTTTAATGAATTTTACTGGCAAAAAATGTAATTTAATTTTTTGTGACCTTCAATATTTCTTTTAAATTTGAATTAGAAATTTTATAAAAGTATATAAACTAATGTTTCTTTCAATAGACATACAACCCAAGTCTATGCTACAACTATATCTTTTTCATAAAGATGTGGGTCCCAAACATTGTAAACTCTAGTACTAAATGCTTGTTTGCTGAGGAGAGGCAGAATAGCAGCTCTTCCCTGACATAGAGTAATGATATTTTAATGGTTGACATTGAACCCCCACAGTAAACCAAAGGAGAAAGACGAAGCATTAGGATTTTGAGAAGCCCACAGTGTTGACTCCTTGGGTTTTAAACAGACAATAAGATTGTAGACACATCCCCTTAAGTAGAATGTTTTCAGAATTGTGTAAGAGCATTGTGATAAATTTGGTTGGTAGACTTGAGGAAGGATAGCTGAAATCATTCTTCAAAACTTATATATTCAAAGACAAATTGTGATTTTTTTCCTATTTATGTTATACTAAGGAAATGAAAAACTGAAAATTTGTTGATAAACTAAAAAATGTATTTACATGAATATTGAAAAGTAATTTAGACAGTTACGAGTACATCTGACATATCAGTTGTGATAACAGGAACTTTGGATATGTTGAAAAGATATTTCGCTCAAGTTAATGAGGTTTAATTTTGTATTTACATATTTAAACATTTTGGAATATCTTAAAAACTATCAAATTTTCTCTCTCTTTAAAAAAAAGTGCTATTTACTATAATTCTTTTTAATTATCTAATAACATTTGTCATTTGTTTCCCCAGTAAAGTGCACCAACTTTAAACAAGTTGGATTGTGATAATCACTGTTACTTAAAACAGCTGCTACACAAGTTTCTGTTCACTAAGTCCTGATACCAAATACGTACAATTTGCTGACATTTAATGATTGAAGTCTTTCCCCTGTTAAAGTTGACAACTAAACTCCTTCAAATCGAGCATTTTATTTAATTTTTTTTTGTGTGATAAACTTGTCACTGAGCATCCAAGTTAAAATCCAATATTTCTACTTGCAACTAAGATGTGAATTCACAAAGAATTACAATTAAGTAGATTTTTGTCCATTTTTCTGAGTATGCTGACAGACAAATAGGACCTTTGTTATAAGCTCCTCTTTTCATTAATGTAGTGTAGATGTTAAAATTTAAATAGATTTGCCTCTTTAAAATTATTATTTAGAGTAAATCTTGTCTTTCCATGCATATTTTTTTAATGAGAATTTTATACAAGACAGTGAAAATGAGTTAGCGTGAGTATTAACATATGAACATATTAAAAAGTTTAGTTGAATAAAGTCTGTTTTTAAAAAAAGGCACTGCACTTCTACTTCTCTTAATTTTATAAACACTCAAAGTAAGGACCTTTAAATTGAGAAAATGTCTGCCACTTTGTAAGACCTAATTTTAGAATTTGCTGAATTACGAGTTTTAACAATTGACCTTTTCTATCTTGAAATTTGTTAACCTCCATTCCATCCTAATTTGTAATTCTTAACTCAAAAAAATGATTCCTTCATTTCTTATTTTTCATAAAAGTTGAAATTCACTTGAGGAAACGGGGGCTGTCCAATTTCCAATACATTTTATCCAAATATCAATTTCGTGCAGTCTGCAGTGACATTACAGTCCCCCATTTATACTATTATACTCACCCATGCTTCTATATTTTAACTATTCACTTTACATAATTCTAGAAAAAAGCTCTTTTTGTAAACATCTAAAATGGATCATCCCCTTGAAGACATTCCTCATTGTTTTTATATTATATATGGAATAAAATACAATAAGTAGTAAATGGAGGAATGACAAACGTCATCATGGGAAGATGGCTCACATTGACAATGTTTTTAAAAAAAGATTTTTCTGTAGAAATTCGTTCATAATTGAATGAGAAATCATTATTCTTAACATTCTCATTATTCTTAACAGCTTTTGAGCTGGTAATCTGTTGTATTTCCATTATTTTTGATAATCTTTTAATTTACTTCATGCACCTTCACTTTGTCTTTATTTTGTTTATATGTATAAAAAAACAAATTAGCCTTAAGGAAGCTGATTTATGAGGGATTGTGGCTTTTTTTTTTGTAAAAATATGATTGAGAATTGGGCTACAAAAAAAGCAATATTTTTGTTTTATTAAGAGGACTAGAAACTAGTTTTTTAAACATAGGTTGCAATAGTGTATACAATAGCTTGTTTTTTAAATTTTAAGGTTGTTATATTCGGTCTATTTTACTGTAAACCAACAAAAACATTATTTATGCAGTATGACTTTTCATGGAAGTCAAAATATATAAAAATTGTACCCAACATAAAAGTGGATAATCGAGCTGTGTTATCAGACATATTAAAAAATTAAACTATTTTTTCCAGGTTTTTTTAAAAAAATATTTCATTATGTATTTAAGGAAACAATAATGAATAGCCAAAATAGTTGCAATCAATGCTAATACCAGATTACTTTTTGCTTTTACGATTGAAAAATTTATTGAAGATTGTCAATACAAATTTATTTAAAGTATGCTATAATATATGCATGTCAAATATAATATATGCAAATAGAGTAAAGATTACAACTTTTATTGAAAAACAAACAAACTTTTAAATATATTAACACAAGATGCCTGAACCTATTACTTCCTCCTGATTTGATAAGGAGATTTCTTTAAATTTGCCATATACCCTGTTGACTGCATAAACGCGAGATTTCCCTGAGGTTCATCAATATGATAATAAGTGAACTATAATAATTGGTAACTATCAATAAAACACATTACCAACAGAATGTTAAAATTAAATTTGTATGCTTTTATCAAGAGAAATGTGTGCCACTCTAATTTTATTATTGTAATAACTATTAAATATATTTTGCTTATGCTCGTTACTATCAAGAAAAAATTATCTTGTTATTGTTGCAAATTCTTTAATAATCCAATAGTTGTACAAATGTATAAAAATGCATCTTACTTTTTAACTTTCAGCTGGAATAATAAAAAAATCTACCCTAGAATGGTAAGTCACCATCATTGTTTTTCTTGTTATCACACAAACTTATTTATTTATTGAAAGAAAATAAATATACTTTCATTAAGGGCTAGATTAATAATTGTTTGAACTCTCTCACTAAAACATTAAAAAAATATAATCAACCTAAACACTTATATTTTAATAGCTTATTAAAAAATAAGAAACGGTTTTATGAAATTTTTTGCAGTAAAAAAGTTTGCATTTTCCTCTTTAAAATACTTATGGAATTTCAAAATACATTAACATATTTTACTAATATTTATATATTACATAAGTTAACTTTTTCCAATCAAAAAATTATTAATACAATACATATATTTGACACCAGAAGGAAATACACATGTACATTTTTTATTTTGTTAGCAAAAATTCTTATGACTATTCTAAAAAATGAATGTTTTCTTAAAAAAAAAAAATTGATTGTTCATTATTTGTTGTATTATATTATGGAATATAACTTACAAAAATATCAAATGCACGTTCTGTAACATACAAATAACAATCTAATTTTATTATAAACTGTTGGTTAGTATATTTAAATGCAACAAGATAATTTTCATAAAAATTACAGCTTCAGATATATAACACATGAATATACATAATATATAGATATTGATTGTAATAATACACTTGAAATGAGATCATAAAGGGAAAAGCTCGTTTAAGTGAGATAGGAACCAAGAAAAGCACTATAAAATGATTTGGTTAATAAGGTCATATCTGAATAAGTTGAAAAAATATTTTGGACAACAGCATATCACTGACTTTTTTATATGATTGCTGATGTACATAATCAAAATAAAAGCTAAACAGAAATTGTCAATAATTTTTTTTTATACAATCAATTGAGGCTTACACAAAGTTTATACTACAGTTATGTTAGGCTACAAAGGACATTTTAGCAGATTGAGAATATTAAGCATTCTTAAAATTATTCGAAACATATATTCAAGTTAAACAACAATGGGTTTTGTTATTAAAAAAATTTACACTGGAGGTGTAGTTTACATAGCAGCACAATCTAAGTAACCTATGAAAAAAGTAAATTATAACTGGAAAATATGCATCCATCTCTAAACGTCTATAATTCGTACAACATCAGTACTTCATTTTTTAACTGTGATGACCAGATGCAGAGCATACACCTATTATGGAAACTTATTGATGTTTAGTTTCAATGGAATTGCAATGCTGTAGGGGCAATGCAAATATATATAATGTTGAATAAAAATTGCAGTTTAGTGCTGCCTGCAGCACAATATGCTCAGTCCAAACATAAAAGTCTTCAAGATTTTTAAATCTCAGACTTCCGAATATACTTGTAAAACACAAGTTAGTAACTATAAAATTAAATTGCCAGCGCACCATACATACACATCATGACTGCATTGTTAATAAAACATTAACATTAGAATGTGTATGAATGATTTAACAACAAAAATATATATATTGACACCCATTTATGAATGATTATATATTAAAACGTAATTGAGAGAAGAATATATTTTAATATGTGTATACAAAGAGAATGTGTACATTTTTACTAGCACAAGTTTGCTAACATATTAATATCACGTTTTGATAACTTAAATAAAATTAAATTCATGTTACTCTAAGCCGGTTTTAAATTCTTACAAACATCATTTTCGAAAAATATGCAAAATAACATCTAGATGTTTTTAAGATTTTATATACCTAATCATAGTAATGAACTTTTTGGACAATTTGATTAAAAAGTAATTTTAACAATTTAGGAACTTGGGTACAAACACCATGATTCTTATAAATTAATTTAAAACAGTAGCAATTGAAGATTCTTTTAAATTTTAACACATAGGATTAAAAAAAATGCAATAGACCTTAAGTATTATTTACATACATTTTGGTATCTCATAGTAAAATAATGAAATGAATTGAAGTTTTGCAAGTTTATCAAAATTCATATATTTTTTTACACAAATTCAGAACAAAATAATCAAGTTTATAGGTTTATTTATGAATGTAGAAGTGGAAAGAATTTGACTTTAAATTAAAGGCTCTGTTCTAATATTTGTTGAAGATAAATGCTCTGATGTTATTTAAAGAATCTCTGTAAGAAACACTTTTTATACCATCCTTCGACTCTGCATGTTAGGCCTCAAAAGAAGTGATCCATCTACCCAAGTATTTGGTCTTTCTAACATTGTGTACCAAAGAGATCTTTCTTCTCCCACTGAGTCCATCCAATCAACATCTCTACCTTGATACTTTCCTATATAAACCAAATAAATGTAAAACCTTTGAAAATAAATAATTCACTATTTTAGTAATAGTATATCCCAACACAACACCTTAGTACACATAGCAATAGTTGATTATACACTTAAAGCAAATTTAAAACAAAATTGAAATGGTTAAATCATAAAACATTTTTTTAAATTTGAAACTATTGGTAAAACTGTCATATACATATATATGACTTCACAGTAAAATGCCTATTTAATTGTTACATACTCTTGTTAACTGTGACCTGTATATAATCGATTGTAACGATTTGTTCTGTTCCTTGCCGTGTTGTTACATGGTGCCGAATAATATAAGTATTTTTTAAATTAATTTAGCGGCCGACATACGTTTTAATTTAGTATTAGAAGGTTTTAAAGATTTTCAAAATTATTTTAGCGAGAAGGTGCACAACAATGGCTGTCGCGAATGCTCGGTTACCGCCCCGTTAATGCTTGGTGCAACAGTAACAAACTGTTCTAGGCAGTGGAAAGACTGGATACAGCATTTCGAGTGGTATGCTCTAGTCGCAGAGCTGGAGAAAAAGGCTGCTAATGTTCAAGTAGCTGTATTTATGTCTGCTATAGGGAACGAAGCCCTGAATATTTTCAATATCTTTCCTAAGTGTAAGCAGGCAGACTTGAATTTGCTGAAAGAAGAGTTCAACAACTATTTTACACCCAAGGTCAACGTCACCTATGAAAGATTTTTATTCAACCAGGTCGTCCAAGATGCTAACCAGAAATTTGATGATTTTTATACAGATTTGCTGAGCAAGGCCAATCTTGTGACTTTAATACCTTGCTTGGCAGTTTAGTCATGGACAGGATTGTTATTGGTGTTTTCATGACAGTGACCGAGCTCATCTGCTATCTGTTAATGATTTGACATTGGATAAAGCTGTTCAGTTTTGTAGTGCTGCCGAGCAAGCTAGAGCTCAGCTTACATCTTTGAAATCAGATCCAGTGCAGGTTGATGCGGTGAAGAAAAAAATTCATAATACTTCTTCTAATAAGCTGTGTTCCCGTTGTGGTACCAAACATGCCTGGAAAAAGTGCTCAGCATTTCAGAAGGTATGTCACACTTGTAAAAAAACAGGACATTTTTTGAGATTTTGTAAGGCAAAGCAGGTGTCGACATTAAATTCTGTTCGTAATGTTGGAAGAGCTGACGATTTCGCTGTGCATGAAATGTCAAGTAGTAGATCGGCTGAATTGTCTTGGTTTGAAGACTTGCGTTTTGACAATGGCTGTGTTGTGAAGGCAAAATCGGACACTGGAGCCCAGTGTAACGTGTTGTCACTGTATCACGCAAAGCAGGCGGGTTTGAAAGTTAGACCGTCCACTGTTAGAAACATTATCACCTACAGCAATAGTTAATTGAAGGTTGCTGGTGAGTATTTTGGTCAAGTGCATGTAAAAAGTGGGAGGTATGTGTTGAAATTTTTGGTTGTAAATGGAGACTTTCAGACAATTACCAGTAAAGATGCCTGTGTGACCTTGAAACTTATAAAGATAATTGAAAGTTTGGGTTTAACAGATAATTTGATGAAGCAGGAAGATGGGTTAGGTTGTATAAATTTTATTTATGACATAGACCTTATTGAGAACCCTGTACTGGAAATTTTCCCTGCTCGTAGAATTCCTCATTCTCTAAGAGATGATGTGAAAATTGAGTTAGATAGAATGCAGGAACTAGGTATTATTGTACCGGTTAGAGAGCCTACCCCTGCAGTGCGTCAAAAGGGTAAAATTAGAGTATGCATTGACCCATCTAGTATCAACAAAAATTTAAAAAGGCATTATCACCCATTGAATACGTTGGAGAAAGTAGCTTCTCGGATTGGTAATTCCTAGTGGTTTTCTTTACTTGACTGTAAGAAAGGCTTCTGGCAGTTACCAGTAACAAAAAGGTCAAGTGAGTACCTCACAATGGCTACTTCCTGGGGTCGTTACTCTTACCTGAGCCAGCAGATATGGTGTTGGTGCTGTGCTCATGCAAGAAGGTAGACTAGTGGCTTATGCTACTAAGGCTTTAGATAAAACACAGCAAAATTATGCACAAATTGAAAAGGAGGCATTTGATATCAAGTTTGGATGTGTAAGATTTGATCAGTATGTCTATGGATGCAAAAGTCTAACTGTAGAGACAGACCAATAAACCTTTGGTCTCAATTGCCAAAAAACCTCTACATTGTGCTCCACCTAGACTACAAAGAATCATGTTTGACCTGGTGCCTTACAGACCTTTGATAGTTTATAAAAAGGGTTCTGAACTTTTTATTGCTGATACTCTAAGCCGAGATTGTCACCTTCAAGAAACGCAGACCTCTGATGTGGAACGAATGGAAATTCACATTTGTGTACCTATGACCGCTGTTAAGGTAGAAGAATTGAAAACTGCAACTGTTGAAGACGTTGAATTGTCTCAGTTAAAATCTCAAATTTTAGAAGGTTGCCCTTCCACTGCAGAGAAAGTGCCCAAGTGTTTAAAGAAGTATTAGTCTTTCCGTGATGAGTTTGCAGTTTATGAAGATATAGTTTTCAGAAGTGATAGGATCGTTATTCCATCAAAATTGAAGGATTCAACTTTAAAGGAAATTCACAGAGGACATTTAGGGATCCAATGTTCCTTGAGTAGAGCTCGAGAGAATGTATATTGGCAAAAAATGAATGCTGATATTGTTCAATATGTTCAAGCTTGCAGGTCTTGCCAGTATCACCAAAAAGACAAGCCGGAGGAGCCTGTTTTGACACATGAGATTCCTGAGAGACCCTGACAAATTGTTGGGGCTGATATTTATTAGTTAGAAAGAGTCAACTACCTTGTGATTGCTGATAGTTACTCAGGGTTCTTTGATTTTTCTGTACTTCCAAATAACGTCATGTAGTGTCATACAGTGCCTGAAAAAATGGTTTGCTGTCCACAGAGTTCCGGAGACCTTGAGATGTGATGAGGGTACTCAGTTAGTGTCCAGAACGATGCAGAAATTTGCAGAAGAATGGAATTTTTCTGTTGATACCTCAAGTCCCTATCACAAATGCTCAAATGGATTAGCTGAAAGATAGGTTCAGGAAGCGAAACTCCTTCTTGTGAAGTGTGTGGCTGATAAATCTGATATGTATCTTGCCCTTCACTATCAACGGAATACGCCTGATGGTAACCTGGGATCACCAGTGCAAAGGCTAATGGGCCAAAGAACTAGAGGAACTCTGTTGATCAATGAAGAATTGCTGAAACCTCAACTAATTTAAAATGTTAGTCGTAAACTTCAGGAAAAAAGAAGCAAGTACAGGGTGTCCAGAAAAGGACTCCCTGATTTCAAAATTAAATATCTCGAAAACAAAGATCGATAGAGGAATGCAGTAAACGGTATGCTTATTGTGAAAGCTGTAAGAATTTTATACAGCAGTTTGAAATAATAGTTACAAAAGCTGCTAACAGATGGCGCTGTAATCGCCATACATAATGCCTAGTATAAATAGTGATCCGAAGCCCAGAGCGATCAGTTCAACTATTGAAGCGTGAAAGGAGGTTAGCGTACCGAAGGAAGAGATTAAAACCATGTACTCCATTGAACAACGTGTTTTTCTGGTGCTAGAGTACCACAGGTTAAAAGAGAGTCCTACGGCAACAAGGTGCAGTTTTCAAGCACGATTTAATGTTCCAAAAGGACCCGATGCGAAAACCATTCGTACTCTCTTCGCCAAATTTCAACGAACAGGCAAGCGTAACTGATGATTAGTGGGGAATGTTGGCCGCAAGCAAATTGCAGTTACGCCTGAAAATATCGCCACAGTTTCTGGAATTATTTAGCAAAATCCAATGTCATCCGTCCGTAGAATTGCATCTGAGACTGGTTTGAAGCGTTTCAGCACGCAGAAAATACTGAGAAAGAGCCTACACATGTTTCCATTCAAAATTCAAACTCACCAGGCCATACTCGTACGAGCTGTGCAACAAAGGATTGACTTTGCTAATCAGATGCTCACAATGATTGATAGAGAAGGATTTGATGTTGGCTGCATCTGGTTTACAGATGAAGCACACTTCCACCTGAATGGATTCGTGAATAAAAAGAACTGGCGATTTTGGGGTTCCGAAAATCCATATTGGTGTGAAGCGAAACCCCTGTATTCTCCTAAAGTTACTGTGTGGGCTGCAGTATGCAGCAGAGGCATTATTGGCCCTTTTTTCATTCGAGAAACGGTCACTAGTGAACGTTACGTTGCAATTTTGGAACAATTTGTCGCCACACAGCAAGTGTTAGAGGATCGACCACGTACTGAATGGTTTATGCAAGATGGAGCCCGACCACATCGTACAAAACAAGTGTTTCGCTTTCTTGATGAATACTTTGGGAATCGAGTCATTGCTTTGGAATATCCCAAATTTACTGGTGCAGGCATGGATTGGCCTCCATATTCGCCGGATTTGACTCCCTGTGACTATTTTTTGTGGGGCACATTGAAAGACATTGTCTACCCGAAGCATCCCGCCACGCTGGACGAGCTTGAATCTGCGATCTGTGTGGCATGTGAATCCATTTCTGTTGAGACACTACGAAATTTGATGGCAAATTTCATTCTTCGTTTGCACCACCTCTGTAGTGCCAATGGTGAACATTTTGAAAACATTGTGATGTGATTTTTTGCAAAGAATGTTTTGATACGATTATTTCATTTATATATGCTGATAATGAGCTGTACAGCGTACAGCGCCATCTTTTAGCAGCTTTTGTAACTATTATTTCAAACTGCTGTATAAAATTCTTACAGCTTTCACAATAAACATACCGTTTACTGCATTCCTCTATCGATCTTTGTTTTCGAGATATTTAATTTTGAAATCAGGGAGTCCTTTTCTGGACACCCTGTATAAAGAATATCATGACAGAGGAACCAAACCTCAACAACCTCTTTCGGTGGGACAAAAAGTTTTGTTACGCCTAAAATGGAGAAATTGGAAGCCAGCTGTGATAGTATCTCCAGGACCTACTTATCGATCTTATATGGTTAAGACTCTGATGGCCGAGTATTTCGAAGAAATTCTTGGTTCTTACGAACTCTGCATGGTCAAGATTCTTCTCCAACAGACTTCTACACAACCTACCATGTCTGTTACTCCTACTGATACTAATGATTTGCCTCGCAATCAGAATGATGTACCGAATTCTACTGACCAGCCTATTCCCAGTGTTCCATCTCCTAGTGCGGAGACTGAAAGCTGTGTTACGACAAGATCGGGTAGAGTAGTAAGAAAGCTGGAAAGGTATGGATATTTTGAACCTTTTTCGATGTTTTCAAATTATTCACATGAAAAGTAACTAGAAATGTAATAATTCAATTTTAGAGATTAATTTTAAATTGTGTCAATAAGATAATTGAAAATGTTAACATTGAATTTAGAATGTTGGGATTAAATTTTAAAGTCCTTTTAAATGTAACTTTTTAAAGAGGGGGTTGGTTGTATTCAGATTATCTGGCACTGTCAGCAACACAAGGGCTATAATGCGCCGAAACATTCGTCATTAGACAAGCCAACATACATTTACAAACACCCATGCCTAACACGGGACTCGAACCCGCAACCTCGCGGTCTAGAAGCTAGCATGCTAACCACTATACCGTTTGGTCGGCTTTTAAAGAGGGGGATGTCATATACATACATATGACGTCACAGTAAAATGCCTATTTAATTCTTACATACTCTTGTTAACTGTGACCTGTATATAATCGTTTGTGTTATGAGTTGTCAATAAACGATTTGATTCTGTTCTGTGTTGTTACGTGGAGAATAGCAATTTAACTCAAAAATAAATTCATTACCTGATCCAAGGCATAATCTGACCCCTCCAAGAAAGTCATTGCTTGTAATTTTGTCGTAATCCCAAATAGTCAACTCCAGGCAACGCTCTCTCAAATCATCCAGAGACACATTATCATATACAAAAGTGTGGTTCCATTTAGGACTGCAAGCTTTCTTAAGGACTGGTGTTTTCTGCTTTCCAGCCTTACTTTTATCAGGTAACAAATAACTAAAAAAATAAATGAACAAGGCTTGTAAATAATGCAGCTTTTGGAAGACTATTTGAAAAATTATTTAAACAGCAATAAATGCAATAGTTACATTTTATGCAAAGATTTGGTTTAATTTTTTTTAATATGTTAGATAACAGTTGTTCTATTAATGTTTCACAGGCTTATTTATTCTATGTACAACTATTTAATTGCATCCAAAGTTAAAAATAAATATAAACTGTGACATTTACCTTTTACAAAAAGGGTCAGATGTACCATTAGAACGAGTGGCCATTAAATTACGAGCTTCCCTCACAAGAACTTCTAATGCTCCTTTCACAGGTATACCAGGCTTCTTGGAAAATTTACGACTAGTAACATCTGGAGGAACATATTTCAAAGCTAATATGAGGTCACCTTTGTAACTGACAGGAGTGTCTAAAGTTTCCAACTATAAAAGAAAATCATAGTTGTTAGATAAAAGTTAGGAATTAATATTTAGTGAAAGAAAATATGAATTCTATTTTAAATCATTAACATTGTTAAGTACCTAACGAGTTAGAAAGAAGCAAATTCATTACAGTAAAAAGTATTGTTAAAATTTGAGTTTTTTTTAATTTGCAATTTTATTCAGAATCAGTAACACATTCAAAATTAACACAATTCTGGCAAATAACAATTTTAAAACATAAGAAAAAATACTGTCAATACTAGAATTGTTTGACTTCTAACAATGTGAGTGCATAATTACTACACACTGCCTTCTGAACAATATTACAGGCTTCTGATTTTCTAGATTATAATAACCCAGATGTGTGTGCAGATTTATAGCACAAAGGGGGATTTCTAATGTTTCTAAATTCCGATTCAAAAGAAAGTTTTGAGCATTCTTTCGAAAAGTATAGATTTTTATAGAAAGTGTTTTCTGCTAATGTTCTGGATTTTACATCATAACGATCTGCGTACAGCTGAGTCCTATAATTTTCATTTTTACCTTAAATTGTAGATTGATATACAATTATGCCTTCAGGAAATTTAAAAAAAAATACTTTATAGCTGTTTTCTAAATGTTTTTGTTTTGCCAAATTTTGTGAGTTTTTTCCCCCCTTCTAAATCTCCCCATTTTAGCACTTAGATCTCTCCCTTCAATTACAAATAAAATTCACAAAACATCTAAAAATAAGATACTTTAAAACTTTCCAGTAAAAAGCCCCTTTTTTAGGATGCATAGGTTAAAAAAAAAATGGAGGAACTAATCAGTTTTAAGGAAATATGTTCTTGCTAGAAAAACTTCTTTAATACCTACATGAAGTCTGTGCATACTTGCACTTAATATGTTTTTTGCACATAACCTAAATATAAGCTGGCAGTTCATGAACGGCTGGTTCGGTATTCAAACTGTGTCCTCATTTATGGTAAATAGGTGGCTTGCCAAACCCAAACACTGGAGGCTTTATCCCCAAAATGCAGCAAGCTATATTTTGGGAAGATGCATACTTGGGTATAGATGCCATGTGTTATGTATAGCTGTACCAGTACCACATTATCACATAGATCAGTGTTTGGGAAGACAGGACCAAACCTGAAATTTTCTATTCAAGAGCTGGATGCCTCAGATCACCAAGGCCTTCTTTAACAGGAATTTATTTAGTTCAGATTCATTCCTAAACTTCAAAAATCAAATAGTGTGTCGTACATCTGTCTCTGAGCTGGATTATAAGATAATCGAGTATACTTTTGGCTTATAATTCCTCTGATGGCTTTGCAATACCAATTATCCTCTATTGCTTGAAGCCATAAATAGTTCTAGACATACAACCTTCATGCTATAGTCTCCAAGTAAAAAACTGAAAACAAGGTTATTTTAACTAAACAAAATATTGGTTGCTTAAAAATAGCAAAAGTAATAGTGAACAGTTATCTTGGCAGTCAAATTTTAATCTTTCCTATTAAGTTAACAAATTACCAAGAGAAAAACAGATCTTACAATATTAAAATGAATGCTTTTCAAGGAGTTGAGGCATAAATTAAATTACAAAAGCATAACATACCAATGTTTTCTAAATTAAATCTTTATCCAAAGAAAATTTATAGAAATTGATAGAATTGCAGAAAACAGAAGATAAGGGTTAGGACACTATCTTTGAATGTCATTTTGTAATCCTGAATGAACTTTTGAAATTCAGAGAATTTAATAATAAACCAAACTATTCTGACTTATAAATAGACCAAAAATTAACTGATAAATTTAGCATGGTCTCTAAGGAAATTTTCAGGAATATAAGCAAGCTCTTAAATTTTTAATTAAAAAACGTGGAGTTTAATAGTAAAATGTCACCAAAGAAATACACTACACATCATGGGTATGTAAATATATGTAGTTCAATAGTAATAAAATTACCTTCAGCTACTCAACTACTATATTCACAGAAACACATCTTATGATTATTTAAAAGATATATTATGATTAATTACTCTTTCTTGAAGTGGATACCACTTTGAACAAGAGCTTTCAATTGTGTCATTTCCTAAAGGCAGCATTACTTCACCAAGAAAGTCATTACGCCCAAATCTGTCACTATGCCAAACTGAAAGCCAAAGAGTCCGAATGGCCAATTCATTGAAGGAAACATGAAACTGTAAAAATAATATATTATGTGTATATCTTCAAACTATTAATATAAAATAATAAAACCTATAGCATCTAATGCATACAAATTTTCAAAAATCAAAACAGTTTATGCATGTGAATTCTGAATTTTTTTTTCAGAAAACCAAGTCTTGTAAGGCTTCATATACTACAAGGTTTTACATGGTATGTCTCCCTTTCGACACTTACTTTAAAACTTGGCAATTCAAAACTTACTAAAATTGATTATTTGGTAAACATCAATAATTTTATTGAATTTTTTCTAAATAATATTGGCATTTCTTGAGTGATAATAAGTGTGACAGATGAAAATTAAATTAGTGTATTTTGTAAATAACAATATATGATATAATTTAATGGGCAAAATCACTCAAACTTGTTTTTCTATTCACCCTTTGTGTTCCGAAGGTTTCACATATTGGAAATCAAACCAAAAAGTAGTGGAAGTACACAGTACAGTTTATTATTACAACTTTTAAGGTAAAAGGATCATCTAATTTTAATGAATGTAATGTTATGAATTATGAAAGCTATTATTACAAACACAGTCATTTATCAAAATAATATTAAGATGAATCGGAGAATAAAACTATATAATCACATTACATGCAAATAGTATATAAATGATAAAAAAATATGATAAATCATGTGCAATGTGATGATAGAAAAGTTCATGGCTATGTTGAAAGCAATCTTTAGTTAACAATGTATCAACTGAGTTTTTGTATTACTGCTATCTTCAAATTATTAATCTAGCCTAAAATGTAATGTAATTTCACAAATAATTGACTTCTTGGGTGAAACTTAAGAGAACTTGAATTATTTTTATTGGTTTAGGTGCAGTAATATATATTCAAGATGGTAATGAAATCTGTAAATAGTTTTAACAAAGGTCTTTAAGATGCCAGCAACTTTTACACATATATATTATTAAAGGGGTTTTAAAAGTTAAAAATATTAGTTCACTTTTCTGCATGTATATTGAGCACTACAGAATTGTTGACCTAGATTGAGCAATTTGCCAACAGATCAATTTTGGCAGTCGCAGCATTCTGATGCTTATCAGGTAGTGACATGTACAGAGTAATTAAGGCTCAATTAAGAGAAAGTTTCCACAGTTCATTGAAAACTACCAAATTCTTCAAACCTGAATTGGGATTTGTAAAGCAGAAAAAGGCCAAAATAGTTAAACAGTTAAACTGAAAGTCTCTTGATGGTGTTCAGCAGCCCACTATTTCGAGAATAGCATTCATACAACACTATAATCCAGCATTATTTTTTGCCCAGTTCATAACTAGTGGTATTAGTATGGAAAAACCCAAATTTAATACGATAGATAGTGGAGCTATTAAAAACCAAAGTTTTGTCTTATGATTCAGATAAGATCATCAAGTCCCCAGTGCAGGGCAAATGCATTGCGTTGAAAACCACATTAATACTATCTGAATATATGTAGATTCAGAACAGAATAAGCTTTGCTTGTTAATTCAAAAGCTTCAGCTGTGTGACAAGGTTATCTCATCTACTCAGATGAGGGAAGTTACAATGATCGATGTGATGACAAACTCATTGCATCACTTTGGGTTTGGACATATCTACCTATCCCTATACACCAAATTTTGCTTAGCAAAGGAGACTTGCAAGCTAATGTTGCTATGACAGTAAAGATGGCTGAAATCGCTACTAATAGAAATTCTTCTCAAACCAGCAAGATTTCTGAGCAAGATTAAAGCTGTGGAGCAATCGTCCACATCTACACAAAAGGCAAGAGTAAGCCTTACAATAAAAGGTATTAGCTAAGACTTCAATTGAGTAAGATTCAAATTGCATTCTAGATGAAGATAAGATCTTCAGTCAAAGATGCGCTTTATAAAATTTTACAGGAAAAGTTTGAAATTGCAACAAACCTTGGGAGTATTTTCCAGGAAACTAGCATGGCCAGCACCTAAAGTCATTAATGCAGCACAAAGCCATCAAATGTAAAGGTTAAGATTTTTGATTGATACAGGTATAGACTTCGATTTTAACTCTAAATCCCAATTATCAGCTCAAAAGACAGGACAAGTTTAATTCGCATGCTGCAAATAGAACAGAACTCAAACTATGGTGATAAATATTTATCACAAATGTTTTGACTTTTTACTAATGAGCTTCGAACATTGCTCAGACATTCCAACACTTAATTCATGAGGTTTTGAGAGACTAATTTTTGTGTACCTTACATCAATGACTCTGATTTCTTCTGAAAATGCTGTGGAACATGTGAAGCATTTGAAAAGTTTTGTTAATATAGAATTGGACTCAATCCATCAAAATGCATTTTAGAAAACCAGTAAGCTGTTTTGGATAAAAATTTCTTGCAACAGGCATTCAACCCTGGCCTAACCAGTTGGAAGCCATTTCTGATCATTCTAAACTAAAAATTTTACAGGAACTTGGATTACTTGTCATGCTCATTTTATCTAAATATTTTAAAGTGATGCTGCAGCCACTCAATCGCCACTTCATTATCTCCAGGAGCCAGGGAAAAGGACCAAAAGCTCATTGTATTTAATAGGCACTGAAAATGGAACCGTTTTGAAAAGTGCAAATTTTGTTTGGCAAAAGCAACTGTTTTAACACACCCCTCTTTGGATTCACCTATCTCTCTAAATGTGTAGATGCTGGGATACAGCTATGGGAGCCGGGCTAAACCATAATAATCAATAGCTTTTTCACCAAAAAGTTATCACCTAAACTGAAAAGTTAGTGTGTATGATCAAGAGTTATTGGTTGCATATTTAGCTGCAAAATATTTTCGCTACATAAACAGACTTTTACCTTGTACAGTAAAACCTGCGTATAATAATGCTGTCTACAACAATAAACGCATATAACAATATTTTCTTTGATCATAGCATAAATCCTATTCAATTAATGTATTCTGAACCTACCCACATAGAAAATAACTTTTTATATGCAATTCTAAAACGATAATTTTTCCTCTTTAGAAAGCAGTAGTATATCCTGATTTTCTTTTATATGGAAAACCAAACAAGACTTAATGATTCAATTCCAACTCTACAGGCTTTTGTTTCAAAACATTACCATATATTTTGGATATGCCTTTTAACCCACTGACGGTCATGCACGTATATATACGTCATTTGATCCTCAATTTTTCCAGCAATACACAACATTTTTTTTTCTGTAAAATAAGATTACTAAGCATAAACATTTTAACTAATATCACTCCGTTGAAAATCATGAAAGAAAATGCAATATCAACCTCAAATCCTAAAAAAGATAATGCTATAATTCATGGTGCTTTGCCTCTACAAAATACATTGATCAGCTAAGTCATGCTTTCACAAGGCTATGCTTGCAGGCTACAAGCAAATTCTAGCAAAAGAGTTGGAAGGAGAATAAGATTTTGTTTTAGCTGTGTTTGCAGTGTTTAATCATGCATTTTTGCCAGTCTAAAGCCACACTAGAATTAGCCAGTACCACTGGTGCAGAACTATTAAAAACTTACTTTTATACAATTGCTCAAATTCTAGGTTTTATCCTTTTGCTGTGTCCTCTTTTCACAGAATACTGTTGCACTAAGATCTTTGATCATAAACCACTTCGAAAAAGAAAAGGTATACATAGGCAAATTTATATGCTATAAAGAGAAAGCAAAACAAGTGGCCACTCAGCCACAGAAGTTAAGGAGTCTGCTTTGCCACTTTCATATTCCTGTATAAGTAGCACAAAAGCTTTTGATTTTTCACTTAAATTTTGTAATTGATTTTAGTTAATTCATGTTAAAGATTTTAAAATAGGAAATATTTTATATTTGTATAAGGTAAGCTTATTACACCTCCATATTGGGCATTACAGATTGCTCTGCATTTTTAAATCAAAAGCAGTATTATCTGAAAATGATAACGAAGTAAACTACTTTTTCTTAATCAAAATCTCTCCTACTTTTACTTATAGAAAAATTCCCACTCAGTTATATAATTTAAAAACTTCTAAGATCTAGATGGACATACCTTAAGGCTCTCATCAAAGGAAGGATTTAAAGTGTGTTTCTTAACTTTTGTCTTTCTTTTCCCACTTTTTGTTCGGTCAGGAAGCAAATAAGCTTTAACATAACTGGAAAATAAAATAAAATTTTATTAATGACAAAGGATGTTTTGTTAACTTTATATATTAATATGAAACAAAATTGATGTGCATACTGTCCTTTTATTAAAAACATAAATTAAGAATGCATCCATCATTTATCCAACTTCAACATTTAATTTCAGTTAGCATACTGAGAATAGTTAAAGCAACAATTATGGAAAAAATATAATCGAGAAATTTTGCAATTATGGAAAAAAATTTATGACTTTAGTAAAAAAAGAAAAATTATATTCAATAGTTTTGAAGTATCCCACTAATTTTCAATAACTGAATTTTAGTTAGTAGGAAATGGTAATAGATATTAATTTCTTCTAGAAAATCTAGTTTGAACAAATTAATTTAAAAGTACATGTTTTCTCTTAAATATACCAAATCGGATTTTTTTTCATACACATAATGTGCATTAGGGTAACATAGCAAATTGTGTATGCACTTAAATGGGTAACAATTACCCTAATGTTTTCTTTCTACTTTTTAAAATATACTACCAAATAACTTAAATGAGTATATATCTTCAAATGACATTTGCAGAGAAAGAAAGTAAAATTTTAAGATATACTTGGATAAGTGCTACATTAAATTTTATAAAACAGTGCATTCTTTACAAA
Organism: Linyphia triangularis; assembly: GCA_963978545.1. Taxonomy (NCBI): domain Eukaryota; kingdom Metazoa; phylum Arthropoda; class Arachnida; order Araneae; family Linyphiidae; genus Linyphia; species Linyphia triangularis. Next base: position 17,430,678 of record OZ021721.1, read on the forward strand.
TTAATAAAAGGAAAATTGGAAAGACAGAAGTATTCCAAATTTAAAATAAAGTGATACTCAAAAGAAACTAATGGCTATAAAAAAATGGAATAAAAAAAACTTGAAATTCTTACGGGTCAGACCGATTTCTTTTAGTGTCAACTGCAGCTAAATTTCTGCATTCTTTAATGTTGATTTCAAGAATACCTGCTTTGTAATTGTAAATAAGACCAAATAAAACCTCTCCAGTTACTGTTACAGTTCCATATCGACCTCCTCCAGCAGCACTATAGACACTAGTTACACTCTCACTTCTTCCCTGAAAGAGAATAAAATAAATATATCCTATAACTTTGCACGCAACAAATTACTAACAATTTGTCTAATTTTGGATTTTGTTTTTTCCTTGTATCATGATAAAGCAATTTTATCATTGTTTTCAAATTTTGAGTTAGATATGTAACTTTTTAAATTCCTCTTTTTAAAGTTCTGTGATGTAACATTGCATGTCCCAAGCATAGCAATTGAAATGTTTTCTAAGTGCACCAAGTATCCAAATTTGATTAAACTGGTAAACAAAATGTTGTTATAAAGATACCAAGTAACAACGTCTTTATATATGCAAAGAAACTAACACAAGTCATGCAATTGCAAAACTGGCAATATGCAAAAATAATAATAATAATGTTAGAAGCTTGTTCGGAATGCATAGGCGTACATTCTGTGGAAGTGCTAGATTATAAAATGGCTACTTTATGTGCTAATATAGTAAAACATGATCAAAGTTTTAAGTTTAAATCATGCTTTTCAGAAAAAATGGACATATTACAAATACACACATACAAAGTGGTCTATACCTGATTACTATGTGCATGAGCACAGGATTTTTTTAGGAAAGCTTCCCAGGCAATTAATAAAAATCTATTTTAAGCATTAATCTTTTTCAACCATGAGGATTTGGATGCATGCACTATTTAAGCAGTCACAAAGAAATAATTAATGTCTCTAGTGATAGGACTTTTCAAAACAGTTTTAAAATAATATTTGAAATTTTATAAAAATGAAGTAGGGATTATTGAATAAAATTGGGGTCTTGGACGATGCCACTGGTCTTGAAATAGTTAAATAAATTAGGCAAGATTTGAACATGGGGATCTTTAATGCCAGTTAGATACTCTGTCAAGTAAGCCCATCTCTAGATGTAGAAACTTACCAATAAATTTATTTCCTTAAATCTATTAATGAACCACAATCTAGTCACCTACATAAAGGATCTTTTAAAAAAATTCCGCCAATAAGTTTCGGACTAACAAAGAATTGATGGGGGGAGGGAGACAGGTTAGATGTTTTGTTTAAAAAATATAACAAAATTTATGATATAATATATATTTAAAATCCTTTCCTTTGTAACTTGAATTTAGTATCAAACACAAAATTATTAAAAAATAAATAAATTTCAAAGTAAAAAAAATTAAAAAATAGGTCCGTGTTAAGGCATGTATGAACTAAATGTGTGTTAAATTTCCTTTAAATCAATCAAATAGTTCTAGTGTTATTCAAATTTTAACGTTTTACATACATAGACATCAAAATGATTTTAAAGTCTTTGTTTTTCACCTACGGGTATGGAACACTGAAAATTCCAAAAGTATTTAAATAAAGTTTATAATACTCCAAAATTTTTATTCTATTGTATTCAATTTTAATAATCCTGAATGGTAGTTGGTTAAATTTCCAAATCAACTTCCTCAAACTGAGTTTCAAAAATAGCAATCTACAATTTTATTATTGTACTCAATGGTTAAAATAAAAAATAGACAATTTTGTGAGGTAACTACTTGTAGTTTGGATGTACATGCTACACATGTTGAAGTTTCGTTTTTATTTCTTAACATGGTAAATCAGCTTTTTGGCTTCGCTGAAAAATTTAATTTATGCACATTACAGGTAACTCATATGTTTGCATTTATTGCTAATTTAAAAATCAATACACAACAAAGAAAGTCATCTTTGAAGAAATCTGTTACTATTTTAATTTTTTGATTGATCAACTAACAGTAAGACAAATAAATTCCTAATAAATATGAGTATTTGAAATAAAAAGAGCATCTAAATACTACTAGAATGTATATTGTAGGATACAATACAGGCGCGTAGCCAGGGGGTGGCTGATGGGGCTGCAGTCCCCTCCGAAATTTTCAACCTCGAAAGTCAGAAATAGATCTATTTATGCTTGGATAATTAAAATTTGAAATTAACACAAGTTTTCGTTATTTTCTAATTTTTTGAAATTGGACAGACAAAGCACTGGAATTATTAACGAATCGAATTAAGTTGAATCTGCCCTGAATGTAGCACTCCAGACTTCAGGTGTGATGACTAGTCGACGTGATACGCGATGTCTAGTCTCGTTGGTGCGGACTTTCGTCCGACAAAAGGCTTTCAGAGTCCTGGGGATGGGAGGAGGGATCTTGTACTTGTCTAGTCCATGATCCCTCTCCCCCCCCCCCCCCCAGGGACTCTGGTTCACTAGTACAATAGGTGACAAGGGGTTCCAAAAGCCACAAACCGGCTCTTTCTTAGCAGACATCTCCAACCTCCAAGAGCAGCATTGTATACATATTCAACATTGCTCGGATCCCACTTTGTTAAACACTTCAGAATTCTCTATATAAGAAATTTCTTATTTCTACCCCATTCAAGGTAAGTACAATTTTTCACTATTCAAATAAATTATTTTATATAAATGGTTACGATCATAAAGCTTTTTTTTAAAACTATTGACCTATTTCGCTGGGCATGCGGATCGGGACGTTAAAGCGTTAGATTGGGACTTTGTTAATCAAATGTTAATGGTTATTGTTGGCAATAACATTATAACTCTAATAATAAATTGATTTAATTATAATATTTTAATAATTAATATATTTTTATTGAAATATGATTACCTAAATTAATTACCATATAGTTTTAAAATTCCAGTAACTAATTATGCTATATGTGCTAAAAGTATTACAATCCCAAAAAGTGTTTATTTGTTTTTTAGTTTGATTAATTTTGATTTGTAAATTATTGAATGATAATCATTGTTTCCGAAGTTGACATTTATAATTTCTCAGCCCCCCCGGAAAAAAAATCCTGGCTACGCCCCTGATACAATATAATAAATGAAACAAAAGATTGTGAATAATACTGTTGCTTTGTATTAGCAAAAGACTTACGCCAAACGATGACAGTGACATTTGACTTCTACAATGATAAGCGAATGCCTGGTCAATTTCATCTTCATGAATTCCAGAGCTGTCTTTTTCCGAACTAGCAGTACTTAATCGCCCTATCTGATTCTAACAAATAAAGAGAAACATTTAAGAAATTATGCTCATGATAAATGTCAATTGTTTCTTAGAGTACAATACCACCTCTAAAATAAGAAACAATTTTGTTAACTACACATTTTGAAATTTATTTTATTGATTGAAAGTTTATTTACAAGGGGCATTCGAAAAGTAAGTTCCATTTGGTAATGAAATGAAAATAAATAAAGCACAAAAATCTACAACACTTAAACTACTTTTCGACATAGATCCCGTAATTTTCCAGACATTTATCATAGCGTGGTATAAGTTTTTGTATTCCTTCTTCATAGATTGTTGCCGCCTGAATTATCAACCACGTCATAACCCAGTTTTTCAGTAACAATCTCATGAACTGCTGTTTGTGAAATTTAAGGGAAGAGCAAGAGCATTAATCGTAAACTTAAGGTTTTCCTTAATCTTTTTTTCAACTTCACTAACCACTTCATCAGAAACCACAGATGGACGTTCACTTCGTTCTTCACTGTACAGATGATCACACCCTTCCTGAAGCTATCGGACCCATCTTCTGACCATAGAATCACTCATTACAGATTCTCCATAAGCCTCGAGGATTTGCCGATGAATTTCTATTGCTTTAACGTTTTTCACATTCAGAAAACGAATTACTGATCGAATTTCACAAGCGGCGGATCAACGCCACTATTATAAACAATTACTACGAGAGGCGCACAACACAGAGCTAGCTCAAAATGGCGTCATTTTGTTCTGCTCGACTCAGAGTAACTACTGTGCATGCGCAAAACTGCGATCGCAGTGCTGCAGCGGAGAAAAATGGAAAAGAAACTTACTTTTCGAACACACCTCATATGTAAGCAAACTATTTTATAAAATATCTTGATTGTATCAGAATAATAAATTTTAGAAATATACAGAACAGAAAATTATAAATATTATTATACTAAAAGTAGAAAATAAACTATATAAATATTTACATTCTACCTGCAATTAATCATATAGTGTCCATTTGGTTTTACACAATCATATTCCTTTTCCAAATAATATTCGCAAGATAATATTAAGAAGAGTATTTATTGAAATTATAAAATACATTTTAGTTGTTTGAAAAACTTGTTAAAACATATAGCATTGAAAAGTGCAAAAACTATAAACAAAGCAACTATAAATGAAAAAAATATTTTAAAAAGTCTTCAACAAACTGATGTGAAATCACATAGGCCAACTTCAAATCCTATTATCATAAGTGTAAAAATGCAATATTCACCATAAATTTGAAATAACTTCAAATTTTTAAACACAGAATTTGAGAGTATATGATTGCTTGATTTTAGAAAACCATTAATAAAATATATTGAATTTTGTATTTTACCTCAGAACATTCAGATACAGATATTTGAGGTACTGACGATTTCCTCTGCTTTCCATCTTCACTTCCACCAGATAAAGAACGATTTCTCATACGTAATCTACCATGAGGGGAAGAACGTAAACTATTGCCACTTTCATCTGTAAAGCAATATATATGCACCAGTTGAAAATATGGAATCATTTAAGCGGAAAAACCTAACATTAAAAGCACAGTTTCTGAAATTGTAATTCTTTTAACTTTCTGAATTCAAGGAATAAAACAATTTAATATCAGAAGTTGCTGGAAAATTCAACTAAAACAACTTCATATAAAGTATGTATAATGGGTTACTTGATATTTGAATCATTTGATATTAAAAGGGGACTTCTGACAGATTCAAGATTTCACAGAAGAAAGAAAAAACTTTCAAGATTCTAACACAGACCAATAACAAATGGAAGCTTTGTCACACCCATAATAAAATACACGGAAATCTGCTTTCAAATTCTATCAATGTCTCTGGCTTACTATTTACACAAAAAAGAAAACATAAATTTCAGAGAAAATACAGAAGTCCCTTTTTAACATCAAGTGATTCAATTTGTAGGCAATAAATTTTGTAAAATTGCTTTAAAATAACGCTGCAACTCAACTACACAAACTCTTTAAATTTATGTACATAGGGAATGCCTTTTTAACATTTATATATAAATATATATATATATATTCCACGAGAAAGACTTTTTTAATTGGCTTCATTTCAAGAATTCTGTTCTAACACTTACATTAACAAAAATTAAAATTTTACACACACTGCCAAGGAAATGAAAGTTCAACATCACATAAATAAATTTTTAAAAGGACACTTCAAGCATGTCATTAAGAAAACTAAAATATTCTTAATTAACTAGATACAATGACCATAGCGATCTCATGCTGATTATTGGATTTCCAGTTCAAAAGTTTTAAATTTTTATCTCATCTGAGATATAAACATGGGGCAGTTGCCTTTGAAAGACATCCCCTCTTTGAAATCTAGATTACTCTCAGTAGTCCAGATGTCATACAATGTTTTATTACTGTATGGCCTTTATACACTTTTGTGCCTTGAAAAATCAAACACAACCAACAAGAACATATTTTCTTTTCAGCATTGGACTAGTATTTAAAAAAAAAAATTCTCTAAACTTTTTTCTTTTAATCCATTGACGGTCATGGGAATGGACGAAATTCTACATTTGTTTTCCCTGCAACAGTTTTTAAATTATATTTCTAATTCAAATACATAATTTTTTTTAATTATTTTTTATTTATTTTGTTTTAGGTAGGTTATAATATATCATCCTAATAAAAATATTTTATTTATAAATTTAAAAATTTTGTGTATTGCTGGAAAAAGTGGGAATCAAATGACGTATATATATGTGCATGACCGTCAGTGGGTTAAGCTGGCCACACATGATTGATCCATCAGGCCAATTGGCAGGCCATAATGCAAAATCTTCACAGTGTGTGAAAACCAGACACAAATTCATTGGAGTGGAAAGGCAGTTTGGAATTTCAACCGCTCCGATATCCAGCAAGCCAATCCAAGGCTCTTTCAGTCACGGAAAAAAATGGGGGAATGCTTTCAGCATAACCAGTCATTATTTGGTTATCATGACAAAATAAAGCAAAATGAAGCACTGCATGACTTGCTAGAACTGACGAAGGAAACAGGATAATTTTTTTTAACCTGCTTAAGAGTGGAGGATTCATAATTTTAAGTTGCAGCTAAACATCTGAGGATATTGCCTTAGCCAAATATTGAAAGTTGCCTTTGAAAATGGCCAATGTAGCAATTCAGAATATTTCCCTTAGTAATTTCTGTTATATTCACTGCTTTGTCTTTATAGTTATATACTGTTAATTCTTTTCCGTTATGTACAAATTCACAATTTGAATGACTTGTTTCATGATGATAGGCCACATACTGAAACGAAATACAAGTTTAGCATTGATTTCTACTGAGAGTTGTTTGTATTTAGGTATTTGAGGACTATACTGCACAGGTACATGGTTTGAGTAAGATCTAGACTAGTAATCCAATGCTTTTCAAGTGTTATTCTAAAGGTAAACTGCCCAATTTTATTTACGTCTCAAATGAGAAAAAGCCCAAGTTTGTTGTATTGATCAGTATGTAATTAATTTCTTAACAAAATAATATCTTTTTACATATTTGCTGTTATCTAATGAATATTTTTGGAAAATATTTCTAAATTAATGACGATATACGTATCAAGAAGGTCATTTAGAAACATTAACAGGACTTCTTACTTCTGAATATTAAATGCACTAACTCTTAGACAAAATGATTAATTAATCAAAATTTTGTAAAAAAAATACCACAATGGAATAAAAAAACAAAAAAACATTTCTGCTTCGCCAGCAAGCTACTGAAAAAGCTCTTGCGGGCTGAGTCTGTCCAGATTAGTTATTTTTATGGTAGGTAGAATTTAATGCTGATTTATAAGAATTGCAAATTTATGAAGCTTTACTTTCGAATCTTAAATACATTATGTACTTTACTACATACTTATAACTTTTGTATTCGTAAAGTAAAGATATATTTTAACTTATGCGTAGATAATTTGAAAAATAATGTAATAAAATTTCTTGGATAAAAACTGTCTAAGTCAAGAGAAATACATCATTCATTGCTGTTGAATTCAATAGCTGGAATGGCCTGGAGTGATCGTATGTAACACTCCTGTTTTCAGACCTGTTCAAATGGAATTGTGGCGTCATTCGAGTGGCCCAGCCATTGGATTTGGAATGCTCATCTTAGGGTAGCTTTAGGTTAAAACAGGTCTATCAAATCATATAATATAAATTATAACTACCATGAAAGTTTGTGAGTGAGGCTATTAAAAATACTCAATGCTAATAAATATAACAAGTTGCATATAAATAAAGAATAACAATGGCACAAAAAAAAAAAATTAGTGAATCCAGTGGCAACATTTTTTGATTATGATTGGTATTGGAACTATGTTTGGCCCAAGAATAAAAATTTCTATAATTAGAATGGTGTTTTGTTATGTTATGTTTCATGTTCCACCTATGGCAAACAATTGGCATAACCTTGCAATTTTAGGATATAAAAATCCAACTTACAACAAAAAAACAAAACATAGTAATATTATTACCTTCAATTTGCAACAATAGTGGCATGAAAAATAGGTGGAAAATTTGCAGAGAAAAAGCTCAATGTATATCCGACCAAATCTCAGAGACCCCTCTCTCAATTGATTTTGATCAGGATTTGGCAGTTTTCTTTTTAAGGCATAGGGGGTTGTACGAGGCATGTTTTAAACAAAAAATTATTAAACTTGCTTTTACAATTCTAAAATTATAACAAAATTTGCTAAGCTAAATAAATCCACACACATGAATCACAATGCTATTTCCAAGGTGAATTGAACTAAAGTTTTAAACCTGAAATGCTTTACAAGCTTTCAAAGATCAAGGGCAACAATGTGAAACAATCATCGCAATCAAAGTGTCTGGTGCCGAATGGCAACTTTTAAAAATGTTTACATAAGTTAAGTTGAAATTGTCATCCAGTTGAATTGTCAATTAATTCTATAGTGTGTATGAAACAAATTTTATTCAACATCACAATATTCCTCTGTATGGAATGATTTAAGCAAGGACAAAATATACAAAATTAAATTTAAAAAAATAAAATTCAACAATGTTTTACTAAAATAAAAGGCATAGTTTTTTTTTAAGATGCAGTAAAAAAGTGGAAAGGATTAATCACGCACTGGGAAAAGTAAAACAAAGATAAAAAAAAAAAAAAAGGTATTTATAATTATTATTATTGTATTAAGCATTTAATATTAAAAGTTTTATTAAGATACAGTTTTCTGTAGTTTTGATCAAGGGAGAAATGTGTTATATCATCAAAATGTATGAGCATGATGGTGTGCTCATAGATTTTGATGATTTAGCATGCTCTTTTTGTAACAAATAAAGATTTTTAAGAAGTTCTTTTCAATCCTAACAAATATTTTTGCATTATTTTAATTCAAGGCACAAAAACAACTTTCCGCTGGATGTTTTAAGATAAGCAGAAATTGAAGCGATTGTTCCTTTTGAGGCCTGCAAGGTATATTAAAATTAAGAATTACGAAAGAGACAAATTTGGAGAAGTGCAACTAGAATAACGAAAAGTGCATTTTTATTTCCTCAGAGGTTTTGTTTCATTCACTTTCAAATGTTTAATAGTCAATTTCTGGTCATTTTCTGTTATTCATACTCTTTTTATCTTTGCATAGGGGTCTTATCAGGACAAATAATAATTTTCATTAACACTCTTGAATCTTATTTTTTGATAATGTGTTTTTGAGAATGCATTTATTTTTCTTAGACTACTTAAATAAAAATGTTTTGTTTTGCTTAAACGAAGAAATCTATCTGAATTGACACCAAACAAATAAGAATGTTCACTATTTAGGACAGAATAATGCTATAAATTTGGCAGTTTTTGTCCTATTGTCTCTTAGCTGGACAAACCAACAAATAAAAATACAAACCTAGACTGGCTGACACTTACTAAACACTAATTCTAACACTTCCCATAAAGATTAGAGCTGAAATTCAGCACAAGTGTTCCTTATAAGGCCTGATAAAATATAAATTTAGCTTTTAAATGGTGAATAGGGAAGAAAATTCAAATGCTATAAATATTAATTTCGAAGTTTCAGTAATATTAAATGGAATTCACTAAAACGGCAATAAAAGTTTTAAGTAATTAATAAAATTATGCAAAATTGGCAATTGTTAAAAAGGCTGTAAAGTTATATAATTGAAAATATTAGTCAAACAACAAATTAAGATATAGTTGCATTATGTTACATCAGTAAAAGTAAAGATGTTTTATTTTGATGTTTTGCGATAATTAAAGGGTATGCTCATAGTTCAAGATATAATGAACCAATCTGAACCTGATTTTTTTCTATAAGTATTTTGAACCAGTTTTTTTTTTTTTTTTTTTTTTTTTACAACCAATTCTGATTATCAGGAATAAATTTTAATTCCAATGTTTTTTTGTTTTTTTTATAGAAGGTAAAATTAGAGAAATGTTAAAATAGGCATGCTCATCTCATTCCTTGATATCTACTGGACTAATTTGAACTAGTTTGTTTTCTACATATATTTTGAACAAATACCAGATTCTCAGTAACACACTGTTACTTGTTTAACAAGTGTGTTTACCCATGCATTCTTAGTTCCAAGCAGAGGCAGTCATAGGAATAAACTAGTAAACAAAGCTAATTACATGGTTCTTTTAGAATAAAGTAAGTTCTTCATATCTTAAAATTATGTCGCCTAATATTTATCCGGGACTGGTAACTAAAAAGTCAAAGCCTTACAAATAGTATAATATACAAATGTATGATATGAAACAGATTTTTTAAAGAATTTTAAGACTTTTTAAATTTTTTCATGGAAAATGTTTTGTCTTGTGATCACAATACTTATTCATTACCCACATATAAGACACTAAACAAATATTTGACAACCAGCTTTCTATTTTTCTCATTATTTTCAAAATGCAAAACATTTCCATGCAAAGGAAAAGTTATTGAGTTTAAACTTTAAAGATACAAAATCAAATGCCATTGAAAAATGCAAAATTTGCTTTGGAAACATTTTTAATTTTAAAAGTCATACATTTAATTATAACTTTAAAAATTATCAAACGGTTTATACTCAGTTTTAAAATCAAAAAACATTCTAAGTTGGGAAGAAATATTTAAGAATATAAAGTTACAAGAGAATTTAAATACTTTTTTCTAGCTTGAGTACTTTAGTATCATTCTCACTGGTAGAGGAAGTAGAATTAACATAGTTCATAAGATTTTCTTTAACTGGACATTGCAATGAATTATCAGCTAATGTTTCCATAACATTGTTTTCTTCAACATGTCCATTAGAAGTTACCTCTTGGCATTTACCATCCAATATTTCTGGTATAGATCTATCCTCTTGACTACAGGGTAATGATAAATCAGCATTCTTTGCAGACAATTTACCTTTGCGCATGCAAAGGCAGTTACAAGGAAGAAGTGAAATAAAAGCATGCAATATAGAACAACCAGTCATTTAGAAATATTTTTTTTGCACACACACAGAAGGATCCTTTACATTAAACAGGCAGTTTTAACCTGACAGTCCTTTGGCAGTAAAGAGATACGAGTAAATTTACTGATATGGGCAGGAAATAAATACAAGCTGCTTGTACTGATAAAGGAATGAGAGATAGTAGTGAAGTTTTTTTAGACTTGTACAAAAGGCAATTTTACTTGTACAACTAAAATATTAATGTTACAAATTCCACAAATTACTGAAAAATATACTTAAATGGTATGAAATTGTCCTAAATAAAAAAAGTGCTATTTAGTACATTTTTTTCAAAAAACCCAAATGTAATTAGCATAAAAGGGTAGTTTCATTTGGGAAAAATATTTGCTTTATTTTCTTAGTTGTTGCCATGTTTGCACAAATATGCTATGTTAATTTGAAAATAAAAAATAATAATTTCTCAAATGCAGTTTGACTTAAAATGGAACTTATATAAAATTTGTATCATGTAAATTTTAGCTCAAGTCAGTGAAATTCTAAATTAAAAAAAGCATCTGTAATCTTGAAACAACTAATTGATAAACAACAAACAATAATATTGAATTTACAAGCATTGTATTACATTCCTTAAGCATAAATCACTCATAATTACTGAAAAACTTTCGCTAATGAGAATGAAACATTAAAAATTTCCGAAATATTCAAAGAAGAAAATTCAATCTAACATAATTGAAAAAAAAAATCAAGATACTCCTTACTTATTTGTTTTGTTAAAGGGTTTTCACTGCTGAATGTCCATATTATATTGAACACCATACAAACATTTAGAATACAAAACTTGAACTTGTTTAGTGGTTTACAGAGGTGGGATTAGAGATGATGGGAGAAGAGGAGGAAGTTTCTTTTTTTAAAGAGGGAGTTGCCCATTAACTTTTTATATAAAATTTTGCAGCCTCCCCCCCCCCCCCTCCCCACTTTCAATTTTGAGATCCAAATTCTGCCACTGCAGGTATACATTGGTAAAGTTGCAATTTTCATTTACTATTTTAGTGCTTTGAAGACAAATCCTGCCCATAGCATTATACTATCTGAGTATTTAATGCAAGAAAAACCACCCTCTCAATTAAACTCAACAAACTCATTTTGAATAGAATATAGTATTGCTTTTATGAACTGCATTTTACATGAAGGGCAATAGAGAGAAAATACTAAATTACATCAGACACACAATTTGAAAAATTGTATTCCACTGTAAGATGGCGATATAAACATATCGAAAAAATACAACTCAGAAGCATTGCAATCTAAATGGCTCGAGGGTTAAAATGGTTAAATTTCGAGATAAAATTCTAAAATAATAAAAAAGGTCAGACACGTCACACAAGTTCATATTTAGTATTCAATAACTTAATAATAAACTGCATAATGCTATTTTTATGAGCTTATTCAATTTATCAAACATGCAAAAAAAGTAATAAATTGGGCTTTTAAAAGTTAGTCATACACACTGCTATTTGTGCAATATGGGTGACCATGGAGTGTGTGCAAGGAGTACAAATTTAAGTTAAAAACATTAAGACAGAAAATAGAAGAATATAAGTAAATTGGTTTTAGAGATGTACATTTTTTTTATCAACTTTGGTGAAATATGCCAGGTAAAAATCTTGAAAAATATCAAAGAATCATATAAAAAAATATTTTTGTTACATTGTTTCTTTAAAAAAAAAAAAAACATTCTAAAACTTGTGTACTAAAGTGTATGAATTCTTAATTGAAGAGTTACTCAGCATACATAATTTGCTCAGTCACCCACCAAAACATAAGGATTCTACTGTTGGATTTGTGAATGTTGGGAAAACAAACCTTTAAAAATAATTAAAAACAGAGAAGCTGTAGAGCAAACGTTTCAAACAAAACAGCAAAGAAAAGTAAAAAATTCCATTCCCGGATATGGTTGGTCCTAAACTGGCTCACCCAACTCAGAGACCAGAGTGTTCCAATATGTAAACTGATGCTACATAGAAAGTCAGAAGATTTCACTACGAAACTTGGCTATGGAAAAGGATTTAAAAGTTCTAAAGGTAGAAATGACATTGTTTTTAGGAAATTGCACTTCAGTGGCAGAAGTGCATCAGTACCTGCAAATTTTTGTGAAGTTTGGGTGAAGAACATTCCTTCTCTTGTAGAAGGGCATAACTCAATAAATGTTTTTAATGCCAGTGGAACTGAACTTTTTTTTCTAGCAGACAGAACTGCAGCATTTGAAGACATATATTGCAGAGGCGGTACACAGATCAAAGTACTAGTAACAATTCTTCTGGCAGCAAATGATGATGGATTTGAAAAACTTCCAAATCCGATGATTGGACATTCAGAAGAGCCCAGGTGCTTCACCAAAGTGAAATTGTTTCCATTCACGTACAAAGCAAACAAGAAAGTGTGGATGATCAGCAAAATATTCAGCGAGTGGCTGAAATTTGTAAACAAATTCTATGTTTTGAAAAAGAGGAAAAATTTTCTTTTTATAGATTAAATGTAGTGCTACTACTTTGCCCTACTTTGAGGAATATCAGGGTAGTTTTTACCATTCAACACTATTTCAAAGCAGCAGCCTCTTAACAAAGGCATCATTCAAAGTTTTAAAATGGAATACAGATGACTGCTGAAATATAAACTTTTAGAAGCTATCGAGGAAGGAAGTAAACTATCAAAATCAATGTCCTGGATGCAATGAGGATGACCAGCTACCTCTGAAGGAATGTCACAAAGACAACAAACTTTAATTTCCCTATAAAAGCAGGCTTTAAGGATAGATATGATGCAGTGAAAGAGAATGTTGAAGAGGAATAAGCACAAACAAATATTAACAGTGAAGAAGTTATGAGCCAAGAAGAAAAAGAGGTTGAGTAACATACTGATGCACACCAAAAGAAGCAGAGAAAGCCATTGTAAAGAAATTTCCTCAAACCTCAGAAGACCAAGATTGATTGTTAGCAATCGCTAGCTTAAAAAAATAACCTCATCACATTTATTTCAGCAGATATAGCATAAATTCAAGAGACGCCTTCAATGGAAAAATTTCACCACCTCACATAACAAAGGCATTCTTGATGGTATTGAGGGAATGCCGAATCCCTCGTTCTTATAGAAGTTATGAGTAAAAAAACAAGAGTTCAATAATCAATACATTTTCCAAATGTGATCAGCAATGCCAAAGAAATGAACCCATGCTTGAATGGATTCATGCAGCAATTCCATAGCAGTATCACATATTCAGTAACGACCCACAAAATTGAAAAGAAGGAGTTTCATTCCTTCGAGCAACAGGTTGACAAAAAACATTTCGATTTCTTGGAAGATAAAGATAGTTCATTATCTGTGACAGTAAAGGTAGCATACAGTTAATTTATCACAGCTTTTTTTATCTTGCAACAAGAGATAAAAAAAAAGTTTCATTGGTCAGGCAGTGTTTGCCCCACAAAATTGAGAAGAAGGAGTTTCATTCCTTCAAACAACGGGTTGACAAAAAACATTTCGATTTCTTTGAAGCTAATGATAGGAGTTTTGTGATTCAAAAATTTTATTATGAACACTTCAATATCCCTAAACAAATAAAATATTTAAAAAAATTATATTGTGTCTAATTTGGTAAAAAATAAGCGACAAGAAATTGTCCAAGATAAATTCCAAAAAATATAGCCAATTTTAAAGTAAGAAATTAATAAATGACGTTTGCTGTTGGGAGTAAAGAAAATGTAGGTACCCAACAGCTTTGTAGAACTTAGGAAAAACTCATACAAAATTACTTTTTATTGAATATTATGCAAACTTTTAGCATTTATAAGTCAGGTTTGAATTATAAATAGATATAAATTTATTTCAGTAAATCTAAGATATTCCTATAAACCAAAATAATTTTCCTAGAAGTCATTCATAATCTTTTATCTGCCTTATTTATTTTAAGAAATCCTACCAATAATTTTGGAAATTGAGAGAAATAGTGTATAGGTATCTGACAGTACAGGTTAAATTTTGAAAAGCCACATGAGTGATTTTTCATCCACAACTTTAATTTAGTACCAAACACTGTGAAATAAAAAATAAGAAATCGTTTTCTCAAAGTAGAAAAAAATTAACCTTTGGATATTAATGGATAATCTGTGTACCAAATTTCACTTGAATTATCTAACTAGTACCATCGTTATTCAACTTTTAATTTTTCAGATGAATAGACTTTCCTGCCATTGAAGTGATTCTATAATGTTCCATTTCTTACCTTTAGGCTATAAAACAATACATTTTATTCAACAAAAATGGTTGACAAGGCATGAGGCAGATTTCTATTCTAATCATGACAACTGTTCATAACACTTATAAACATTTCAGTAGTCTAAAAAAAAAGCTCCACTTCTTTATACTTATGGGAATTTAGACAATATAGTTAGTTTTCAAGTTTTTATGCAATATTATACTTAAAATATATAATTTTTACATACAAGGGATAGAATAAATTTACAATGGAGTGAAAAAAATTGAAACTAAGTATTTCAAGTTTAGACAAAAGACCCCATTCTGGCCTCTTCATAATGTTGTATTTCAAAGGATCAAGTTTAGCTCACCTATTAAATAAACTATTAGCATTAGCATGCCTTAAAACAATATTTTGTTATTATTAAGGTTGAGAGTTATTTTAAGGGTAATACTTGGAACTTAAAGTACAGAATACTGCAATGGTTTGCTTTTACTATAGAAACCATAAGTACACTTATCCTTGACAAGAAACCAAAACTAAAATTAATGCAACTTTGCTAAATGAGTGTCATCAATTGTTGATGCAGAAATACCATAGATCATTTAAAATGACCTTTTATGCCATTTCTTTGATTTTCAATATTAATCTTGTATGTTGGTAAGGAAAAAGTTGCAATACCAAAAAAATTGTAAAATGTCACCTCTGGTTAGGACAAATTATATTTAATAATTAAATAGTTTTATTCATTAATTTTAATAAACAGTTTATTTAAATCCAATTTCCTGTCTCCACTATTTATACCTCCTTTGAATGAACTTGATTTCAATAAACCATTAATATATATTTAATCCTAAAAGTTATAAAATAAGTAAATATTCATAATACAATATATAAATTTAACTGAATCTATTTTCTAGATTCCGCATAATCTATAAAATTAAAGTAATGTGAAATTTTAAGGAGTTTTTAATATGCAAACTACATGTCTGTAAGTAAATGAAGAGCATAATGATAGTTAATAGTTCTGGTGGGAGTGATTGGGTTTTGAATGCATTGACTAATGGGCATGGGCAACTAATTATATTGAAACACTTTTTTTAAAAAATCCGTACCGGACTGCCCCGTCTTTTACAGACACTGACCAGCTCGGTGATTTCATTGGACAACCCTATGGCCAGTATGCCCCTGATGCTAAGTGTATTAGATTTTAAATTTTCAAACTTCCAAAATAAGTTTAAATATAAAATTACTAAACAGAAATTTACAAAAATATATATATACCTCGAAGTTGAGTGAGCTTTCTCAGGACACCTGAAGTAGAAAAGAAAGAAGAGCGACTTCGATGATTACCACCTGGAGTACCAGAAAGCTTATTTCGTAAACTGAGAGGTAAGGTACTGGATTTTGCAGCAGATGTATCACATACAGCATCTGGTATATTACTAGAACTTAATGACATTTTAGCAGAAGCTGTTCCTTTGGCACAAGATTCTTCTTCCTCGGGAATGGTCTCTGTTGAAGTCAAAGATCGATATTGAGTTAAAGAAGTAGTAGAAGTTTGACTTGCTGTTGAATCATCCAAACTTAAAAAACTTTCCTCTGAAGATTTAAAAGAGTAATAACCAGTATCTCTAAAAGCACTTTTGCTGTTAGTGTTCTCTAACTCTGAAATATTACCCACAGATTTTGTGCCAAAGACTTTACTTCCTTTGCTTTTGGCACGGTAGTTTGCTACCAACAAATCATTTTCACTGGATGCTTTTTCTTTAGGATTCATCACTTTTGGTAAAGGAACGGAATCAGAATCTTCACAAAATTCGTTAGTTCCCTCTTCAAGAGCAGACATTTCAGTTTTGTTATCACAAGAAGTATTCTCAGAAGATGCATCTAAAATATTCACTATTTGATAATCAAGTTTCTGTTCCAAATATTTTGAATCAATATTACTGCTAAGAATTTTATGTATAGCAGAGGAGAGTGGATAAGTATTATGGGAAATTATTTTTACAGATGTAATATTGTAACTGTCTTCACTTTTACTGCAATTAGAATTAAAAGGCATAATATCACAACTTTCACCAGCCTTTAGTATAGTATTAAAACAAGGAAGGTCAGAGTCCCGACATAATGAAAGGTCGTCATTATGTTTGATGTTGGACTTTGATGGTTGAGGTAAAATAACATTAATTCTAGTTTCACTTTCCTTTTCATCACTTTTAGTCATAAAAGCTTTTTTATATCTAGCAATTCTTTCTTCTATTGTTATGGGTAAGAGACTTTCCAGTTTACTAGCTGCACCTGAAAGTAAAGATGAGTGTGATTCAGATAAAGTAGAGTTCATATCACAAGAATCAGAGCTTGAGTTTGTTCCTTCACTTATAGGAGAATCTACATTTCGTAAACATTCACCTTTTTCCTGACTTATTGCCTCTAAATCATATGAGAATTTAGCTGAAATTATATCTTGATGAACACCATTATTTTCAAGCAGAGCATAAAGTTCATCCATTTCATGCGATATTTCAGATTCAGTTGGTGTTCTATCTGAATCATCATAACTAGGAATACTTATACTAGCTGAAATTGTTGTTTCAGAACCTGACTCGGATGGAGTTTTGCTTTTGGGAAGACTTCTTTTCTCACCATTTGGAGAAGGGCTATCAGAATCTGACCGACCGTGGTTAATATCACTGTCAAGATGAATTGTATGTGATGTATTCAAAGTTAATGTTCGTAACAATGGAGAGTTATGATTAGCACTAACAGTCTGCATTAAAGATACAATCTGATCAGTTATATATTGTTTAGCAGAGTGGTCTTCAGCATTGGCACTAAATTCGTCAGAGGCAACTGTACCCTCTGTCGCATCAGCAATTTTTTTCAATGATGCCATTAGTTGCTTGCATATGTACAGTGTTTCCTCAGAAACTGCAGAATCTGCAATTTGAGAAGTATTAAAGGATTCCTCAATGTTTGTAGCAGAAGTTTCACTAATATCTACAATAGAAACTGGAATATTTTGAGGAGAATGTTCAACCAAAGCACAGTTTTCAGTAACAATTTCAGCAGTTATTTCCTCCTCAGATGTTGTATCTTCAGCTGATTCTAAAGTATCACTGCCATAATCACTGTTATTGCTTCCAATTGTACTACTGCAACTACTGCTTGGTTCTCCAGCCGATAATGATGCTGGTGAAACAGTTAACATTAAACGAGCAATTTCAGATTCTAAAATTTTAAGCATAGGCGAAACATCTTTCACATCTGGAATATTTTCAGTTTGTTCTTCAGTATCATTGCTAATATGTTGCATTAGGTGACTCATGATGTATTTTGCATCTTCATCAGAAGGCTCTGTATTCTTTATTTGCTTAGCATTTGAAGTAGATGGTTCTACTATGCTAAATGGTGTGTAATTGAAATCATTTTTTCTCCTTTCAGTTTTTTTTAGAATATCTGCATATGCAGTATACTTTTTTCGTGTACTAATATCTACTAGAGTATTAGAAAAAGTTTTTAAGCCCACTGCTGATTTATCACTTACTGCGCCGATATTTTTTTTGTTTTGTTTTTCAGTAGGTAATTTTACATTTAAATATTCATTCTTCAATTTTGCTTTTAAATGAACATTAGTAACATCATCATCACTGCTAATTCCTCCACTTTCATCAGTCAAATCATCCTCAGGATATGAAACATCGCCCTCTAATAAACCTGACTTAAAATATTTTTCTAAGCGAGAGGTTGCTAGAACAGCATATGACGATGAACTTTTCCCATTTTTAGAATAGCCTAAAACCGAGCTATCAGCAATAGGTTTTCGAAGCACCTTTTTTACATTCTTAGAAGATGCCATTTGAGCTTTATCATAATATTCAAATTCAGAATTAGCTCTGCTAGTAGGAGTGGTACCTCTTGAACTTCTCTCACTTTCTTCACAACTCTCTTCAACTATTGTGTGCAGTCTATATGAAAGAGGCTGATTATAATAACGGAAACTAGCTGAAGGGGCAATATAAGTGGCTTCATCAGATGATGTAGAAGTATCACTGAGCATAATTTCATCTCCATCACTACCATTGTCACTAGATTCTGACGAGCATGGATTTTCACAAAAAGATGTTTTATAGGAACTTGAATCATTTGTAAGATTTCTGCAATCACTAGTATTACTTTTCTTTTCAATAAATGATGAGGGTGAAACTGGATGAAAAGCCGATATATCTGTCTTCTTAAATGGTGGGAAATGACGATCTTTTGATAACTCTGTTTCAAATGTTTTATTTTCTTGTAGACTGGAACATAAAAATTTTGGAATATCATTTTGATGCTCTTCAAGGAAAAAACTTTTTAGTGTTTTTCTAGTTATTTCTTCAATATCAAATCGTGTTTTAGAATTCCTATCAGATATCTCTGAATTAGAAAATTTACGAGATTCGTGACTGTAACATAACTGTTTATAATTTTCTCCGAGCAATTCTTCATTTGCATGCAGGATCTTTTCTTTAATAGCAACACTTCTCATTCTTTTGTAAGCTTCTCCCTCTATTACAGTATCTTGAGAATCTGTGTCCGACTCAATCTTATCCAGTTCATCACCACTAGATAAAATTTCTCCATCTTCAGCAAGAGTTCTCACATCCACAGTTGCATCAACAACTGAGGGAGATGAAGGCACATCACATGGTTTATTGCAATGACAGTCCACTCTTTCACTGATGTTAGAATTTTCACAAATTAAACTATTAAAATCAGTGGTGACATCTTCAGAACTCGCATTTGAATCGGACAAAGATTCTTGGAAAAATATATTTTTAACACAAGATAACACTTCTGAATCCCACAAATCTAAAGAATCCTTGAGTTCTTCTACTTTGTCTTGATTGAAATCGACCTTTGAAGAGACTGCATTAAACTTCTCCAAGTGTTTTGTTTTAAAGTCAACAGTACTGATGTCACGTAAATCGAACGAGTGTACTGGTTCGTTTACGTGACCCACCTCCAATTTTAGCTTTCCGACATCATTAGACTGCTGTATGCACTTCGTGAGATCACCCCCGCTTAACCTGGATACATTTGGAGGTGAAAGTTCACCATACCGCGAGACAGTTTCAAAAGATAACTCCTTTTTTTCGACTTGCATCGCACCAACTCCTGTCCCCTGCTTTTCAAGGCAAACTTTGTCAACATAATCCGTTTTAATCCCAGCTGTGATTACCTTCGCAGTTTTTATGGTCAGCATACGCGCCGTAGCACCGCTCTCGAGTGAAGTTTTCAGCTGAAACAACAAATGCGGATCTGATCTGGTCATGCGGAGGAGATAATCAGCTTCCGGTTTGAGAGCAGCAGGTGGGGCATGATAAAAATAGGCGTTCACTATTCTACCTCCATGTTTGGCGGAGCTTGAAACTCCGGTAATGGCAACGCACCCCAGCAAGGCAGAAAGATCGGCCACTACCTCACGTCCACACAAAGGCCCGAGGAGGTCTATGACTCGCGCAATACAACACCGTTCTTGCCCCCAACCTGTTGTTGCAAGAGACTTCTTATTTCTACTACGGTTGGATAGTTGAGGGGGGAAGGCAGCGTCACCTGGATAGAGCGGGTTCCCCACCTTTTCGCACCGCCAAGTAGGGTTGCGAAACTTGTATTGTGGATGAAAGTAAATCTTACTGCCACATCGTCCCGCCGCGAGACCACTTTTATTTTCAGGGAAAATGACATGCAAAACATTCCTTTCTCCGTGGGTGGCGAGAATGGGGGATTTTAAGTACTTCTTGGAACACTTCCTGCGTTTTGAGAAGGCAATGCTTTTGTTTCTCATATAAATATACGCTTCTTTAGAGATGATACCCGAACAATGAAATGAGTCAGAAATATCAATGCGTTTTTCAAATGATAATAGCAAACTACTACAAAATAAAGAATAGCCATCTTTTTCAGTTACATTTTGAGCACTGCATTTGAAAGGAGGATTCATCTCACAGTTGTCGTCGAACAACGCTATAGTAATATTTTTTTTTGTTCCTGTTAATAATCCATGAAGCAAACTTTTTCTTTGAAAAACCTGTGCATTAACTCTAAATAAGTAAGTTATGAAGGCGCTTTGCATTTCCAAAAAAAGCCTTGGCCAGTCATAAAAACCAGGTATAGAATCATGTACGTTTGGTAAATTAGAACAGTCTAAAGTGTTACAGGTTTTTAAACACATTTTATCGACCGAAAAATTTTCAATTAATTTTGTTAGCGAATTATTCTGCACAGGGATTAAAAATTTAACCATATGAAGGAAATGCATAAAATCTTTTACAGAGACGTAGACTGTATCATCACTTTTTGCTTCACTTTTATCATCTAATTGAAAAAGCTTGTGTATGCAGGATTCAATATAAGTTGCTAAGAGAAAAATGAACCTAGTGTTTATGCTAACAGCTGTGCCTATTTTTGTGTCAGATTTGATGACTGGTGATGTAGTTATTTCGCGAATAAATTGTGTCAATTGAAAATTTAGTTTTTGGGATGAAAAAAACGTAGAATTGTTCCAAAATGAGGGAATATATGTATAATGAGAGAATGACTTTAAACAATCTCTTTTTAAAACCACTGATTTTTTTAATTTTATCTTAGTTAAAAGTACTTCTTGAAACCAGAAATCGTGTTCAAATGTAGAGGCAGGTGACCTATATCTTGATTTCTTAACCTTTGAAAAACAGTTTTGTTTTTGTTTGCAATCCCGTTTTACATCAGTATGCAAACTATTATGAACAAAGAAATTATTTGCTTCATTGACCTGGATTAAATCTTTACTTTTGCTAGAAGTGAAGGTTAAGTCAAAATCATCACCATCATTTGATTCTAATTCCCAGTCAAAATCTTCCACATAAGATGTGCAACAATTCATTTTGATGCGAGAATGCACCTTTAAATGACCCTTTATACTTAGGTTAAAATTCTGCTGTGGCTTATGGGACATAAGTATGTCGAAACTCTTTGATGAACTTTCTTCAGAATCAGAATTAGAAGATGAGCTGACATAAACTAATTTGTAGTCGTCAGGAAGAATTGTAATTTGACTAAACTTTCGAGTTTCATAGGGTTGTACATCCATATACCATAACCAGTCTTCTAATGAGTGAGACTTCCATAACCAAGATTGTAGCCAATCATGAGCAAATGTTTTTCGATTAGGTAATGAAGCACTACGGAACAACCGATCAGGGTTTTCACTGTGAGATTGAAATATAGCGGCCTTGTACTCTTTAAAGCTCTTATCAATTTTCAATGAAAGTGGAGTGCTAGAATTATTGTCCAGTTTACTTGTAGAACTTGGATGCGTATCATTTCGTTTGGAAAATCGTTTTTTGCTACGCTTTGAAAAGTTCGAATTTAGAGGCAGTTTTGATTGAGTAGTTTTTTTGGTGACCGAGTCGGTCATTTTCTTTTCATGAAAAAAATATTTTTCTTTACCCTCAGGAATTCGATGATTATGCTCCTTACTGTGTCGTAGATCTTGACCACGTGGAATTCGACACTCTTGCATTGGTAAAAGTTTAACTTGTATGGAAGATGAACGAACGTCCTTATTATTCTTGTCGGCTGAGTTCTTAATGCGACCATCACAAAGGGCCTCAGGGTTAGACAAAGTACTTCCCAAGCTTATTCCTACATGTTTACGAGAATTAGAATCTTTAAGTTTAGGTATTAGACTAGAAGAGGTTGTTGGCTTAATCTTAGAATTGCTAGGAACGTTAGTTTGAAAGCGAGTTAGTTTGTACTTAGAATTAGATTTATTATTCGAATTAAAAGGTATACAAGATTTTTTGTTAGAAAAAGAACTTTTGAGGCCCGAAGGTGGCGCAACTGGATGAGCGTCTAAGAAAGGAAGAAAACACGGTTTAAATAATAATTTAACAAAAATATTAATATTTTATTTCAAATTTGTAATTTTAGAACATAAAAATTGGACACACATTAAATCAGGCCCATTTAAAATTAAAATAATCGGTTTCTAATGCAATGTTATCTTTCTTTTGCAAGACGACTATGTCCTGCAATATGGTTTTCATATTTAATATATTTCAGGGAGATGGTTTGAATTTTTGTAAATAAATATAACTACATTAATGGTTCTAGTAATCAAATACAAGTAGCTTTTTCTAAAACGGCAACATCTATTTAACCCTTTATAAGGCAGTAGGAAGTATACTTCCCACCAATTCTGGAATTTCATGGAAAGTGATAGGTATAAATTCTTAAATTTTTGAATACAAAATATATCTATTTTAGAATTCCTTTTGTAGATTTTAGTACTTGCAAATTATAATCCATAATATCATGTAATGCAATATAAACAGAAATGCAAAACATAAGCTTTGAATAGCTCCCAGTGGGCGGTGTTAAACATACCTCCCACCAAACAAAAAGAATTTTTTTAAAAATCTAATTAATTTTAGATAATAAGCTAAATTAATTTCTTTTTAAATAAATCAATCCCAAAAATATTTTAATACGACATTACTAGAAAATAATGGAAAATAATAATACAAATAAAGGGTTAAAACAAATATGCAATATATAGGTAACAAATAAATAGTAAATATTATATGTATAATTCATTTGTTGATGTTTTATATGCAGTCAACTCAATCTGAAAAAAAAATAGTATTCTTGTCTTCTTTCCATTCCACATTTTGGAGCAAAAATATTAAAAATTAGTGTTCGTTACAAAGCTTTATTGTATTCTTAAAAGAAACAGGTAAAGGTGTCTATATTTTAATTTCAATGAGCAGTGAAACGAAATATTCAATAGGAAGTGCAAACTATATCATTTGACCCTTTGAGAGTAAAAAAGGGAACGTGGTCATTACATAATACGAGAACCCACATTCATATAAGTAGTTAGAAAATGCCGATCCGGGGCCATGGCGCAGCGCGCAGAAGGATGAGGGATGATGACGTCACCGGAAGGGGGCGTGACCGGATATGACGTCACCGGAAGGGGCGTGGTCGGATATGACATCACCGGAAGTCACGTGACCGGAAGTGGAGTGGAGTTGTTCCCCTCCTGCTGCTGTTTTAGTTTCGGTTTCATTATAAGCTGTTTGTGTATGACGTCACAGTGGGAATGACGTCATAATGTGTTTTATATCAAAGTTTAGAGCGATGGCAACACTTTTTAGTTTCGATTTACCTTTAAGATAGAGTTGAGTTGTTCTAGGACTGCTTGTAAACGAATAAGTTAGAGTGATAGGTTTTTATTGCATGACGTCACAGTAGGTATGACGTCATAATGTGTTTTATATCAAAGTTTAGAGCGATGGCAACACTTTTTAGTTTTTGTTTCCAGTTAACTGGAGTTGAGTTGTTCTAGGGCTGCTTCTTAACGAATAAGTTAGAGTTATAGATATTTTTACTAGTGACGTCACAGTGAGTATGAGGTCATAATGTGTTTTATATCAAAGTTTTGAGCAGTGGCAACACTTTTTAGTTTCGATTTACCTTTCAGACGGAGTTGAGTTGTTCTAGGGCTGCTTATAAACGAATAAGTTAGAGTGATAGGTATTTTTACCAATGACGTCACAGTGGGTATGACGTCATTCTATGTTAAAATTTACGTTTTAAGTGGTGATAACACTGGATATGTACCAAATTTAGTTTTCAGGTGTTGGCAACGAGTTCTGATCGGTCAGCTAAATACTCGCTGGTGATTGGTAAGTTTTAAACATGTGACCAAAAGCTAACTCCTGATTGACTGTTTGGTTTTCTAGCGAGTTACTTACATATCCTTTAGCCAAGTTAAAATACCTGCAACAAAGTTACACAAATAAAAATGTTAAATTTGAAAAGTTAATAAAAGGAAGGCCATTTGCTAAGGGTCTAAAGAACCCTAACCCCGAGCTACACGTGACATTTCAATATTTTACCAAACAATTGTTAAAATATCGACTATCGGACGTTGCTTTCATGGTAACTCATCTACCCACCCCCCTTCCCTAACTAATTTTGAATAAGTTAAGACTTTAGAATTACAATTAATAAATTTTGAAAAATTATTTATTAAAGGTGAGGACCCACCTCCAGCCCGATACCTCTTTTAGGAAGAATTGGTACCGCCTCACTCCACCCTATCAACAACAACAACAACAAAAAAAACAAAAAAAAAACTTATTTCAAAGAACGTATATTTCCTTGAAATATGAGGTCACTAACCAACCATCCAATAATATCTTTTAAGAAGACATCATTACCTTAAATCCTAAACAATTTTAAATTTTAAAAAATCTGAAAAGAAGACTTGTGAGAACGTATATTTCTCTCATGAATTAAATTTAATGGTCACATACAAAATCCTGAAAAAAAAAAAAAAAAAAAAAAAAAAAAATAACGCTAAATAAGTTTTTAAAAAATTAGTTAAAGTAATATTTTAGTTAAATTAAGGCTTAAAGAGATAAAAAAAAAAATTAAGGATTAAATGAATGATTTAAGGAATTTTGAAGTGACCATAGGCATAGCTGGTTATGCCATCTTCCAGCAGATACCGCTTGTCGTCATAGGCCGACAAGGCTCTCTTGGTTTGTTGGAGTGAGAAGATGTTTAAAAATTCACTTACCGAATAATCGAAACGAAATCTGCGAAGCTAAAATAACTGTGAATAACTACACAAGTACGAACAAAATCGCGATGAGAAAAAAAACACGAAGTATTAAACACGTCTTTCACACTCAGGTATCTAAGTAGAAATGACAAGACGGCAACCGATAGCGTCTATATATGAGGGGTGATCACGTGACTTCACCGACCAATCAGGTTTCACGGTAGAGGGTGCTACTGACTATCGACCCGTCAGACGGGAGGGGAGCGAGACTAGGGATGTTTCAACACGCTTCAACGCGTTTGCGAGTTGAGTTGTTGTGTAACGATCTTGCTTGAAACAGTTAAAGTGATAGATAATTTGTTCGCGACGTCATAGTGTAGCGAATGGGTTTTTAGCGTAGACAGTTGTTTCAATTGGAGTAATTATGAAATTTATTAAATATAAAGATAATATTTAGTAATAATTATCAGATTTTATTATTATTATTATAAAAAATAAACTTATAAAAAAAAGTGAACGTGAAAATTTACTTTACGAATAAAAATCATGTCTTTAAAATGTGTACGAATATCACTAAATAAGAGAAAAAAGTAACATACTTAAACTCTTTACGACAAATAACTTTAAAATTAACGAAAAAAACTTACTTTACACATAAAAATCACTTTAAAATGTGTAAAAATATCGCTAAATAAGAGAAAAAAAGTAACTTACTTAAAATTTATAAGATAAATATTTAACCTTTACGCGAAAATTCCCTTCATGTATAAAAATCACGACTTTAAAATATAACATGCAAGAGAAAAGTAACGTACTTAAACTTTCTACGACAAATAACTTTAACATTAACGTAAAATTTTACTTTACACATAAAAATCCCGATATTAAAATATGTAGAAATATCGCTAAATAAAAGAAAAAAAGTAACACACTTAAACTTTGTACGACAAATAACTTTGACATTAACGTAAAAAATGTTCTTCGCAAATAAAAATCACGACTTTAAATTTGAAATGTAGGATGAAAGTATAACATACCTATAATTTCTACGACAAAGAATTCAAACATTGCCGTTCATGTCTTTAAGATGTATAATGACAACTCTAACTTTTAGAAAAAAGAAACACTAAAAATTTACAAGGCAAAGAATTTAAAATTAACTTTACATGTACTATCATACTCTTATATCAACGATAAATAAGATAAAAAAAGAAACTCTAAAAATTTATAAGGCAAAGAATTCAAATAATACGCGAAAATTTACCTCACATATAAAAATTATGTCTTTCAAATGTGTAAGAATAACGCTAAATTAGAGAAAAAGAAATATTAAAAATTTATAAGGTAAGGAATTGAAACAATACGCGAAAATTTATTTCACACATAACATTTTTATCTTTAAAATGTGTAAGAATAATGCTAAATTAGAGAAGGAAAAAAAATAACATACTTAAACTTTCTTCGACAACAATTTAAACAATACGCGAAAATTTCATACACAATTATTTTCTTAGGTTAATGTTAAATAATGGGAAATTTAACAGAATAAAAATTTCAAAGATAAAGAATTTTAACCTTTACGCGAAAATTTACTTCACATATAAATATCATGTCTTTAAACTTTAACGTGACAATTTACTTCTCATATACAATTAAACTCTTAGGTTAATGTTAAATAAAAGAAAAAGTAACATACTCAAAAATTTCTAAGATAAGCATAACGTAAAAATTTCATATCATGTGTTTAAAATGTAACATATAAGAGAAAAAAAATAACATACTTGAACTTTCTATAGCAAAGAATTTAAGCGTTAGCGTAAAAATTTACTTTACATATAAAATTCACGTCTTTAAACGGGGTGATAAGCATGTGACGGTAATTAGCCAATCAGGTTAGCGGTAGGTGATACGCCACTTGCCGGCATTTTTAGACCGGAGGATGAGTCGCACTAATACTTGTTCAAACAGGTCGGGAGACTTGTACAGCAAGAACAACAGCATCGACGCGCAAGCAGCGGGTGATGCTGCGGTGTGTCAGCAGGTCTTCGAGATTATCGTTTTCCTACTTTTCCTTTTTCATAATGAAATGTTTGTGAAAACTTGGAATGAATGAAGTGGATTTCAAAGACACATTAGTAAGTGAAGGTAGAATTAGCATGGACTTTCTTCCAAAAAGTATGATTCACTTGGAGAATTTAAGATCATTTCTACTTGAAAACTTTTCTATTGTCTAAAACATTGAATATTGTTCAAACTCAGTGAGATTATATGCTACAATACGGGTAAAACTTAACAAAATTGTTACATAGAAGAAAAATAATAAGAGATTTAAAATAAATACTAGTTATAGATACTCCAAGGAAAAAAATTCACCTCTACTTTTCAATCGGAAAATCAATGCAAGTTGGAAATTTATGTTACTTCAAGAAAGACTTAGACAATTTACTTTGTAATAATATACGTTAAGGTGTCGTATTAACTCGTGCAATACATGCTGACTAAGGTTTATTTTACTTATCTAAGAAAGGTGAATTGGGGGAAAATATTAAATAAATTGTAGATATTAAATACATTGTAGATATGCATTTAAGTTTTGAAAATCACCTGCAAGACTTTTAAAACATCTTAAGAAAAATTGAAAGAAACTTGCGAATTATATGTAAACTATATAACTTTTTATACTCTGAAAGGAAATCACAAGTAATTTAGTTAACTTTTTTCATGGTAACACTCATATTCAACGACATGTTTTTAAAATTTAACCTTCTTTACATGATAATAGTTATAAATTTTTTCAATCTCAGATGCGATATACTATTATTTCTAACATATATGTTACGAATTGTGTAAAGTTTTTAAAACTGTATATGCAAATCACCAATCAGAAACATAAAAATCTAACATCAATCAAACAAACTAAAATAATAAGATATTTTCCTTAGTGGAAATAGTTAACTACTCATGTGATGGAATATACTTAGAAAATTTAAATACTGAAAAAAGTTTGCTAGGCAAACTTAAAGAATATTTATTTTTTTTCTTGTGAAAAACTATCATAAATTTGGAAAATGTAGAGTTTGTTACTACGTAAAATTGAACATCATCTGGACAAACTAAATTATACATGATTTTTTTTTTTTATTTGAGAGGTGCTGACAATATATCATTAATATAGAGATTTTTAACTTCCACCCATAATTTCTAAATAACTTATACATAAATTTCAGAAAAACTGAAACGGAATGTGTTTTACAAGAGGCTTATTTTGTAAGATGAATATTCAATATTAATATAATTGAGCAAAGTTCATTCCGGAAAAAACTTGTAAAAGATACTTATATTTTGAAAATAGTTTGAAATATCCTTTTAAATTTATGAATGCTCGCTTTCGAAAGACACAAATAAAACTGATATTACTCATGATAATTAACACATACATAACATTAGTCAAACAAAGTGAAATTTTTATTGCTTGTGACCGATAACTTTTCAGTGAAGCAGAACTTACATAGGAAATTTGTGCAAACTTTTTCAACTTTTAAACCAAGTATCATGTAAAATTATAAATTACGATAGGAAATAGCATACTTCAGAATTGGAACAAGTCTTGTAGTTAAGCTAAATGTATTTCTCAAGGAATTGAAAGCATACCAGAGAAGTCCTTATCATTTCGCATCTTTTCTCATGTTGCAAGAAGTCATACATTGTAAAAGATCGTCTTAGAACTTAACAAAAATCAGTAAAAATAAATATATTTTCTATGGCAAAGATAAAACTTCACAACTTAATTACTTAAATTTAGCTAAGTTGCATATGGTTTATTCACATAACTCGCATGTGCTTTGAATGTTGAAATATATTTGTCAGTTGAAATCAAACTCATCGAAAATAAATGCTATCTACATTTTCAAGTCGGAAATTACTATTAAATAAACTTTACATGTAAGACATTATCATGTTAAAAAGAAAAATCTACAAAAATGTAAATAATAATTTTACTGTTGGTACATAAATGATGAATAATTTATGATTTTATTCTAGGCAAACGTTTTATTGTCTAACAGAGAACTTAAACTTTAGCAGAAAAACGAAAAAATACAATTTTTATATCCTATCATGCTTGTCGAAAATTGAATTTATTAGCTGTTGTAATAGATTTTTATTGTCCAAATTTCTATAGTTCTTCCCAGTGCAATAATATTAAGTTCATGTGTAATGAGTAGGTTTTTTTTTTTTGTTGAATCTTATAAATTTAATGAAATTATTATGACCTAAGAGATTGAGTGAACTGAATAAATCAATGACGTAAATTTAAACAGTGACTTGAACTGATACATACTATAACTGTAAAGAAGTATGACAAAGTGATAGATGAAGTGAAAATAGAAGTTGAGTGAAATGTGTTGAAAAAAGTTGAAGACGACAAGAAATTCATAAATGAGAATTATCATTGACTTATACTAACTTCGTTTTTCATGCTTATGACAAGAAAATACACTCTTGTTTATTAAGAACCAACTTGATATCTTATCATAGAATGACAATGATGAAATATCTATACATTAAAAAAAAAATACCAAACTTAGACATAGCAAATTTCTTGAAATTCATGTATAATGTGAGAAGTTTTACTGGAAATATAGAAGATACAACATTGAAAAATGTGAATGTTTCGAAGTACTTTATCAGAAATTAAAAAAAAAGAAATGCGTTGAGGTCCGCTATAAAATTTTTTAGGAGAAAGTTTAAACAAAATTTAAAATCAAACATGCTTTTAAGTGGGAACACATATATTAAAACTATAGCACATTTAACAATTTATATTATGTCATCTCAGTTGGTATCAAACTGAATAATATGAAAAACAATCACAAACTGAATAAACATGAAAATTATCAATATATGTGGAAAAGTTTCCTTTTTTCACATATAAAAAAAAAAATAACACATTGACATACGTTAAGATCACGAAACATGCGTAATCATATACCGATAAGAGCAACCAATGTTGCGGGGAGATATTCACGTGATGGACAATATCCCATGAATAAATTGAGTGATTTAATTTCTAATGCTAATTCCAATAGTATTCCACGTAACTTCAACTTTATATGTTACACTATAGATATATTTATTTTTCAAATATATTGACTTTCGAAAAATCATCCTTCAATATAAGAATGATCATAGTAAGAATAAAAGAAAAGATACTAAGCATTGATTTAAAGTGTATTTATTTCAACTTAGCAACAAATCATATGCGTGAAACGAAAATTGCCTCGAACCAAAGTATAACTATCCAATTTCATTGATTCCTACAAGGAAATTTTTCTCATCTAGTAATTGAATTTTTTTTTCTCGAACACATTATAAGTGTTGTCCAATCAGGTGTAGAATAGCTGAAGATATCCGACCTCTTTCTAAATATTAATAAGTCACTGTTGAAAAACTTATAAAAATTTCAATTTACACTTAAAGTTTTTTTTATATATATATATTTCAAAGAATTTTTTCAAATCAATATGTATATTTAAATACTGAAACTTATTCACTTCAATAAATGTATGTTTAAGTTATAAAACTTGTCGTATGTATTGAAAAATTGTAACTTTTCGTCTTCGTATAAATCGATAACTTATACACTAGTTCTTCATCAATTAATCTTCTAAGTAAATCTTTCAAAGGTAAAAACATACCCATAGCTTTGCATTTGTAACAAGTTAAATTGTACATGTTTCATGTGAAAGTTACAAAATTTTATATATTTTCATGAAAAACATATAAAATTTTAATTTCACGAGAAACATGTACAATTTAACTTGTTACAAATGCAAAGCTATGGGTATGTTTTTACCTTTGAAAGATTTACTTAGAAGATTAATTGATGAAGAACTAGTGTATAAGTTATCGATTTATACGAAGACGAAAAGTTACAATTTTTCAATACATACGACAAGTTTTATAACTTAAACATACATTTATTGAAGTGAATAAGTTTCAGTATTTAAATATACATATTGATTTGAAAAAATTCTTTGAAATATATATATATAAAAAAAACTTTAAGTGTAAATTGAAATTTTTATAAGTTTTTCAACAGTGACTTATTAATATTTAGAAAGAGGTCGGATATCTTCAGCTATTCTACACCTGATTGGACAACACTTATAATGTGTTCGAGAAAAAAAAATTCAATTACTAGATGAGAAAAATTTCCTTGTAGGAATCAATGAAATTGGATAGTTATACTTTGGTTCGAGGCAATTTTCGTTTCACGCATATGATTTGTTGCTAAGTTGAAATAAATACACTTTAAATCAATGCTTAGTATCTTTTCTTTTATTCTTACTATGATCATTCTTATATTGAAGGATGATTTTTCGAAAGTCAATATATTTGAAAAATAAATATATCTATAGTGTAACATATAAAGTTGAAGTTACGTGGAATACTATTGGA
This sequence comes from Linyphia triangularis, assembly GCA_963978545.1. Lineage (NCBI taxonomy): Eukaryota > Metazoa > Arthropoda > Arachnida > Araneae > Linyphiidae > Linyphia > Linyphia triangularis. The sequence continues at coordinate 17,462,777 of OZ021721.1, forward strand.
ATTAGCATTAGAAATTAAATCACTCAATTTATTCATGGGATATTGTCCATCACGTGAATATCTCCCCGCAACATTGGTTGCTCTTATCGGTATATGATTACGCATGTTTCGTGATCTTAACGTATGTCAATGTGTTATTTTTTTTTTTATATGTGAAAAAAGGAAACTTTTCCACATATATTGATAATTTTCATGTTTATTCAGTTTGTGATTGTTTTTCATATTATTCAGTTTGATACCAACTGAGATGACATAATATAAATTGTTAAATGTGCTATAGTTTTAATATATGTGTTCCCACTTAAAAGCATGTTTGATTTTAAATTTTGTTTAAACTTTCTCCTAAAAAATTTTATAGCGGACCTCAACGCATTTCTTTTTTTTTAATTTCTGATAAAGTACTTCGAAACATTCACATTTTTCAATGTTGTATCTTCTATATTTCCAGTAAAACTTCTCACATTATACATGAATTTCAAGAAATTTGCTATGTCTAAGTTTGGTATTTTTTTTTTAATGTATAGATATTTCATCATTGTCATTCTATGATAAGATATCAAGTTGGTTCTTAATAAACAAGAGTGTATTTTCTTGTCATAAGCATGAAAAACGAAGTTAGTATAAGTCAATGATAATTCTCATTTATGAATTTCTTGTCGTCTTCAACTTTTTTCAACACATTTCACTCAACTTCTATTTTCACTTCATCTATCACTTTGTCATACTTCTTTACAGTTATAGTATGTATCAGTTCAAGTCACTGTTTAAATTTACGTCATTGATTTATTCAGTTCACTCAATCTCTTAGGTCATAATAATTTCATTAAATTTATAAGATTCAACAAAAAAAAAAAACCTACTCATTACACATGAACTTAATATTATTGCACTGGGAAGAACTATAGAAATTTGGACAATAAAAATCTATTACAACAGCTAATAAATTCAATTTTCGACAAGCATGATAGGATATAAAAATTGTATTTTTTCGTTTTTCTGCTAAAGTTTAAGTTCTCTGTTAGACAATAAAACGTTTGCCTAGAATAAAATCATAAATTATTCATCATTTATGTACCAACAGTAAAATTATTATTTACATTTTTGTAGATTTTTCTTTTTAACATGATAATGTCTTACATGTAAAGTTTATTTAATAGTAATTTCCGACTTGAAAATGTAGATAGCATTTATTTTCGATGAGTTTGATTTCAACTGACAAATATATTTCAACATTCAAAGCACATGCGAGTTATGTGAATAAACCATATGCAACTTAGCTAAATTTAAGTAATTAAGTTGTGAAGTTTTATCTTTGCCATAGAAAATATATTTATTTTTACTGATTTTTGTTAAGTTCTAAGACGATCTTTTACAATGTATGACTTCTTGCAACATGAGAAAAGATGCGAAATGATAAGGACTTCTCTGGTATGCTTTCAATTCCTTGAGAAATACATTTAGCTTAACTACAAGACTTGTTCCAATTCTGAAGTATGCTATTTCCTATCGTAATTTATAATTTTACATGATACTTGGTTTAAAAGTTGAAAAAGTTTGCACAAATTTCCTATGTAAGTTCTGCTTCACTGAAAAGTTATCGGTCACAAGCAATAAAAATTTCACTTTGTTTGACTAATGTTATGTATGTGTTAATTATCATGAGTAATATCAGTTTTATTTGTGTCTTTCGAAAGCGAGCATTCATAAATTTAAAAGGATATTTCAAACTATTTTCAAAATATAAGTATCTTTTACAAGTTTTTTCCGGAATGAACTTTGCTCAATTATATTAATATTGAATATTCATCTTACAAAATAAGCCTCTTGTAAAACACATTCCGTTTCAGTTTTTCTGAAATTTATGTATAAGTTATTTAGAAATTATGGGTGGAAGTTAAAAATCTCTATATTAATGATATATTGTCAGCACCTCTCAAATAAAAAAAAAAAATCATGTATAATTTAGTTTGTCCAGATGATGTTCAATTTTACGTAGTAACAAACTCTACATTTTCCAAATTTATGATAGTTTTTCACAAGAAAAAAAATAAATATTCTTTAAGTTTGCCTAGCAAACTTTTTTCAGTATTTAAATTTTCTAAGTATATTCCATCACATGAGTAGTTAACTATTTCCACTAAGGAAAATATCTTATTATTTTAGTTTGTTTGATTGATGTTAGATTTTTATGTTTCTGATTGGTGATTTGCATATACAGTTTTAAAAACTTTACACAATTCGTAACATATATGTTAGAAATAATAGTATATCGCATCTGAGATTGAAAAAATTTATAACTATTATCATGTAAAGAAGGTTAAATTTTAAAAACATGTCGTTGAATATGAGTGTTACCATGAAAAAAGTTAACTAAATTACTTGTGATTTCCTTTCAGAGTATAAAAAGTTATATAGTTTACATATAATTCGCAAGTTTCTTTCAATTTTTCTTAAGATGTTTTAAAAGTCTTGCAGGTGATTTTCAAAACTTAAATGCATATCTACAATGTATTTAATATCTACAATTTATTTAATATTTTCCCCCAATTCACCTTTCTTAGATAAGTAAAATAAACCTTAGTCAGCATGTATTGCACGAGTTAATACGACACCTTAACGTATATTATTACAAAGTAAATTGTCTAAGTCTTTCTTGAAGTAACATAAATTTCCAACTTGCATTGATTTTCCGATTGAAAAGTAGAGGTGAATTTTTTTCCTTGGAGTATCTATAACTAGTATTTATTTTAAATCTCTTATTATTTTTCTTCTATGTAACAATTTTGTTAAGTTTTACCCGTATTGTAGCATATAATCTCACTGAGTTTGAACAATATTCAATGTTTTAGACAATAGAAAAGTTTTCAAGTAGAAATGATCTTAAATTCTCCAAGTGAATCATACTTTTTGGAAGAAAGTCCATGCTAATTCTACCTTCACTTACTAATGTGTCTTTGAAATCCACTTCATTCATTCCAAGTTTTCACAAACATTTCATTATGAAAAAGGAAAAGTAGGAAAACGATAATCTCGAAGACCTGCTGACACACCGCAGCATCACCCGCTGCTTGCGCGTCGATGCTGTTGTTCTTGCTGTACAAGTCTCCCGACCTGTTTGAACAAGTATTAGTGCGACTCATCCTCCGGTCTAAAAATGCCGGCAAGTGGCGTATCACCTACCGCTAACCTGATTGGCTAATTACCGTCACATGCTTATCACCCCGTTTAAAGACGTGAATTTTATATGTAAAGTAAATTTTTACGCTAACGCTTAAATTCTTTGCTATAGAAAGTTCAAGTATGTTATTTTTTTTCTCTTATATGTTACATTTTAAACACATGATATGAAATTTTTACGTTATGCTTATCTTAGAAATTTTTGAGTATGTTACTTTTTCTTTTATTTAACATTAACCTAAGAGTTTAATTGTATATGAGAAGTAAATTGTCACGTTAAAGTTTAAAGACATGATATTTATATGTGAAGTAAATTTTCGCGTAAAGGTTAAAATTCTTTATCTTTGAAATTTTTATTCTGTTAAATTTCCCATTATTTAACATTAACCTAAGAAAATAATTGTGTATGAAATTTTCGCGTATTGTTTAAATTGTTGTCGAAGAAAGTTTAAGTATGTTATTTTTTTTCCTTCTCTAATTTAGCATTATTCTTACACATTTTAAAGATAAAAATGTTATGTGTGAAATAAATTTTCGCGTATTGTTTCAATTCCTTACCTTATAAATTTTTAATATTTCTTTTTCTCTAATTTAGCGTTATTCTTACACATTTGAAAGACATAATTTTTATATGTGAGGTAAATTTTCGCGTATTATTTGAATTCTTTGCCTTATAAATTTTTAGAGTTTCTTTTTTTATCTTATTTATCGTTGATATAAGAGTATGATAGTACATGTAAAGTTAATTTTAAATTCTTTGCCTTGTAAATTTTTAGTGTTTCTTTTTTCTAAAAGTTAGAGTTGTCATTATACATCTTAAAGACATGAACGGCAATGTTTGAATTCTTTGTCGTAGAAATTATAGGTATGTTATACTTTCATCCTACATTTCAAATTTAAAGTCGTGATTTTTATTTGCGAAGAACATTTTTTACGTTAATGTCAAAGTTATTTGTCGTACAAAGTTTAAGTGTGTTACTTTTTTTCTTTTATTTAGCGATATTTCTACATATTTTAATATCGGGATTTTTATGTGTAAAGTAAAATTTTACGTTAATGTTAAAGTTATTTGTCGTAGAAAGTTTAAGTACGTTACTTTTCTCTTGCATGTTATATTTTAAAGTCGTGATTTTTATACATGAAGGGAATTTTCGCGTAAAGGTTAAATATTTATCTTATAAATTTTAAGTAAGTTACTTTTTTTCTCTTATTTAGCGATATTTTTACACATTTTAAAGTGATTTTTATGTGTAAAGTAAGTTTTTTTCGTTAATTTTAAAGTTATTTGTCGTAAAGAGTTTAAGTATGTTACTTTTTTCTCTTATTTAGTGATATTCGTACACATTTTAAAGACATGATTTTTATTCGTAAAGTAAATTTTCACGTTCACTTTTTTTTATAAGTTTATTTTTTATAATAATAATAATAAAATCTGATAATTATTACTAAATATTATCTTTATATTTAATAAATTTCATAATTACTCCAATTGAAACAACTGTCTACGCTAAAAACCCATTCGCTACACTATGACGTCGCGAACAAATTATCTATCACTTTAACTGTTTCAAGCAAGATCGTTACACAACAACTCAACTCGCAAACGCGTTGAAGCGTGTTGAAACATCCCTAGTCTCGCTCCCCTCCCGTCTGACGGGTCGATAGTCAGTAGCACCCTCTACCGTGAAACCTGATTGGTCGGTGAAGTCACGTGATCACCCCTCATATATAGACGCTATCGGTTGCCGTCTTGTCATTTCTACTTAGATACCTGAGTGTGAAAGACGTGTTTAATACTTCGTGTTTTTTTTCTCATCGCGATTTTGTTCGTACTTGTGTAGTTATTCACAGTTATTTTAGCTTCGCAGATTTCGTTTCGATTATTCGGTAAGTGAATTTTTAAACATCTTCTCACTCCAACAAACCAAGAGAGCCTTGTCGGCCTATGACGACAAGCGGTATCTGCTGGAAGATGGCATAACCAGCTATGCCTATGGTCACTTCAAAATTCCTTAAATCATTCATTTAATCCTTAATTTTTTTTTTTATCTCTTTAAGCCTTAATTTAACTAAAATATTACTTTAACTAATTTTTTAAAAACTTATTTAGCGTTATTTTTTTTTTTTTTTTTTTTTTTTTTTTTCAGGATTTTGTATGTGACCATTAAATTTAATTCATGAGAGAAATATACGTTCTCACAAGTCTTCTTTTCAGATTTTTTAAAATTTAAAATTGTTTAGGATTTAAGGTAATGATGTCTTCTTAAAAGATATTATTGGATGGTTGGTTAGTGACCTCATATTTCAAGGAAATATACGTTCTTTGAAATAAGTTTTTTTTTTGTTTTTTTGTTGTTGTTGTTGTTGATAGGGTGGAGTGAGGCGGTACCAATTCTTCCTAAAAGAGGTATCGGGCTGGAGGTGGGTCCTCACCTTTAATAAATAATTTTTCAAAATTTATTAATTGTAATTCTAAAGTCTTAACTTATTCAAAATTAGTTAGGGAAGGGGGGTGGGTAGATGAGTTACCATGAAAGCAACGTCCGATAGTCGATATTTTAACAATTGTTTGGTAAAATATTGAAATGTCACGTGTAGCTCGGGGTTAGGGTTCTTTAGACCCTTAGCAAATGGCCTTCCTTTTATTAACTTTTCAAATTTAACATTTTTATTTGTGTAACTTTGTTGCAGGTATTTTAACTTGGCTAAAGGATATGTAAGTAACTCGCTAGAAAACCAAACAGTCAATCAGGAGTTAGCTTTTGGTCACATGTTTAAAACTTACCAATCACCAGCGAGTATTTAGCTGACCGATCAGAACTCGTTGCCAACACCTGAAAACTAAATTTGGTACATATCCAGTGTTATCACCACTTAAAACGTAAATTTTAACATAGAATGACGTCATACCCACTGTGACGTCATTGGTAAAAATACCTATCACTCTAACTTATTCGTTTATAAGCAGCCCTAGAACAACTCAACTCCGTCTGAAAGGTAAATCGAAACTAAAAAGTGTTGCCACTGCTCAAAACTTTGATATAAAACACATTATGACCTCATACTCACTGTGACGTCACTAGTAAAAATATCTATAACTCTAACTTATTCGTTAAGAAGCAGCCCTAGAACAACTCAACTCCAGTTAACTGGAAACAAAAACTAAAAAGTGTTGCCATCGCTCTAAACTTTGATATAAAACACATTATGACGTCATACCTACTGTGACGTCATGCAATAAAAACCTATCACTCTAACTTATTCGTTTACAAGCAGTCCTAGAACAACTCAACTCTATCTTAAAGGTAAATCGAAACTAAAAAGTGTTGCCATCGCTCTAAACTTTGATATAAAACACATTATGACGTCATTCCCACTGTGACGTCATACACAAACAGCTTATAATGAAACCGAAACTAAAACAGCAGCAGGAGGGGAACAACTCCACTCCACTTCCGGTCACGTGACTTCCGGTGATGTCATATCCGACCACGCCCCTTCCGGTGACGTCATATCCGGTCACGCCCCCTTCCGGTGACGTCATCATCCCTCATCCTTCTGCGCGCTGCGCCATGGCCCCGGATCGGCATTTTCTAACTACTCATATATCTATGAAAACGGAGAAAATAAACAATTTAAAAAATAGCGAAATCGATTATTTAAAACTTAAAAAAAAATAATTCTGGAAACCTCCTGTAACTTTTAATTTTAACAGAAAAAAGTACATGGATTTTTATTGATCGTATACATTTCATTGAAGAAAAAATAGACGAATAAATAGTTTAGCATCAAAATTACAGAATCAACACAATGAAGCTTATCTTCTCGGACTTAATAATCTAAAATAATAAAAGTCTACGTGTGTCAGTCTGTCTGTGGCTCTATCCTTGGGGCTTTCAGAAATTAACTTTCAATATGCGTAGAACTTTGAAAGTAAGTAGTTATGGCCTGTAAATTGGGTTTTTGATAAAATGAATGTTATTTTTTTTTTTATAAAGTGACTTCAAATAGCCATAGAGCTCTGAAATTTACAACTTAAGTAGTTTCAGCCTTATAATTTTGATTTTCTTAAACAGAAGGTTAAAATTTTAATGAGGAACTTTCAAGTTTTTTCGGTTTTATTTTTAAATAAAAGTAGAGAAAAAATCATGAAAAACAATACCATTCTTTCAAAAATTTGAGCTCGGATAGATAGTTAACAAAAATATTTAGTTTTTCACTTTGCGATTTGGCGGGAAAAAGCTACTTTTGCGTGTGACGTCAACGCACAGATGATGAACCAGTCTAAAACCTGTTTTAGACCAGGTTTCTCCTCAAATTTTCGACGGAATCTATGCGTAAGAACGTTACGATTTATTTTATACGTTTTTGGTCACGTGACTTTCGCTTTAATTTCAAACTCGATTTTTGATTAATTGAAAGTATAAAGAAAAAAAATAATTGCACTGCTCGAATATATTCGTTGGACAACACTAGAAAATACAAAAAAAAAAAAAAAAAAAAAAACTGAATTGTTTTTTATTTTATTTTTTTAATTAATTTTTAATTTTTTTTACAAAGCAACTTCTAATAGCAATAGAACTCTGGAATTTTCAAAGTACGTAGTTTTGGCTTTCTAATTGGACTTTTGACAAACATAATGTTAAAATTTTAATTAGTTTTTTTAATTAATGCTTTTATATAATTTTTTTACTAAACGACCTTTAAAAGGAATAGAGTTATGAAATTATAAACATAATAGTAGTTTTTGCCTTCTAATTGGGTTATTGACAAACCGAATATTAATATTTTAATTCATGTTTTTAATTTTTTTTAATAATTTTTTTACAAAGTGACTTTTAATCGATGTACAGCTATAAAATGTTACATATCAGCAGTTTTTGCCTTCTAATTGGACGTTTGCAAACAGAATATTAAAATTTTAATTGGTTTTTAATGAATTTTTTTTACAAAGCGACTTCTATAATAGGCGTATAACTATGAAATTTTCAACATAAGTTGTTCTGGTTTTCTAATTTTGCTTTTCACAAACACAATGTTAAAATATTCTCAGAGGAGTGGGGTAGCGATTGTATTATTGTATTAACAGGGGGTGTTGTTTCTCGACAGGGGAGGGAGTTCTAATATTAAGGAATTACATAGCAATTAATCTTTCTGCGAGCGAAGCTATCTGTGTTTGCGTAATAATGACACTTTCAGCGAGCGAAGCCCCAAAAGCTGGGAACTATACACCAATGAAGGGTCTCGGCAACGCGGAGCCACGCTCGTAGTTTGAATATAAATAAAAACGATCAATATTAATATTGAAAAAGAAAAATTAAACGTGATTGACCCTTCCTTCTCCACCAATTACGTACATAATAAAAGTTTCTTACTCATAAATTTTAATCCCTTTAAATAATCCGCTGACAGCTAAACAAATTTTTTTGGTACTCTTTCAACAGAAAAGGAATCTGCATTAAAATAACGTATTTACTGCATTGACATCTAAATATATTGTTAAGTACCTTAGGTAATTAGATCTTATCTTATTCAAGAGCATCAGGCTTTATAAAATAAAAGATTGTAAACAATATAATACATTCTTTTTCATTAGTCGATTGACAGAAACGAAAGGGTAATTTTCTCGCAATTTTTGAATAATTTGTTAAGTAATAAGGCAAATTTTTCTTGAGTGTGCATTTATTTAACTACATTTGCTGTGAATTTTACTCATGCTTACTTTATTTTTTAAGCGCAAGCTTTGTTAAACACACGTTGTCACCAAAAACGAAAATTGTTTTTTGAACACTAATCATGGTTATTTGGTTTGTGAACTCAACGACCTATAATTGTATACAATAACGGTTAATCAGGCCGGGACCAACAGCTTAACGTGGATTCAGAACCACAACAAACATCCATGCCAAACCGGCACTGTTAGCATGCGAAGTCAGAGCTCTAACCACACAGCCAATAGGTGGGCGAACATTAATCTTGAAAAAGAGTAACTACTTTAGGTGATAAAATGATAGACACTATTCCTACTCAAGGGGGAATGCAAAAAATGTGAACTGAGTATTACTTGTTTATAATGTTAGGGAGGTAGGAAGTCATGGAAAATGTCCTAACTTTTCAACTGATACTATGATATGAATAATAGAAATAGGAATGTTTTCAAACAATGCTAAAATAACTAATAGATCTACTTTAATATTAAAAAGAAAAGAAAAACATTTACCACATTTCCACGTTTAGTATTTTAATCCCACATTATTGGAAAAAAATGGCATGTATAATAAAACTTTTTTCAATTTAAAAGGATTACAGCTAAAGTGAATAAACCAATAAGTCAATTGTCAACAAGTATAGAGGTGGTTTGACTGTATTGGATATGAGCTACACGAACACCGAACATTGTTAAATCTGGACTGCTAATAATAGACTCAGATATGGTACAGCTCCCAAGCAGAGCAGAAAAAGCTGAACATGTAAAACCGATGAAACATAAAAAAAAAAAATTCAAAAAATTTCAGTTGTCAAATACCTTTAAGCAATTATACTACATTGACAAGACTTCTGGGAGGTCTTTCAATAAAAACTGTGCCACATGTTCCGCTAAAAATGGCATAAAACCCTGAAAACTCTGTCAACTTACACAATGTCACATTCCTCTCACGTTAAAAAGAGAGAACTCCAGGCAGAGGTAGTTCTCGAGACTTCGCGCCTGCATACCTTGATCGCAAGTATAACTCCTAATTTGAAAAGATTGAACGGCGTGAAAATACTCATCTTTATACATTGAACCACCTTTAATTAAGAAATCGTGATCAAAGCGTCAATTTGCCTTGCGTTGAAAAGTAACGATTGAAGTCATTAGTGAGGCTGTGCCTTTGGGATAAGTAAACTCTCATATTACAGTTCGTTTCTTTCCTTCATCGGCCCAACATGTAAAACAAATTGGCATTAATTTCGATTTTTAAACATTTTAATTCTTTAAATACCTCCACTAGTTGTTTCAGCGGTTCCAGAACCTATATTTTAGAAGTATGGCAAGGAAAGAATAGTTGACTCCCTTCCCCCCCCCCCCCTCTCTTTTCCTTCCCTTCTTTTTTTTCCCTTTTTCTTTTTTTTCTTCAAATCCTAGTCTTTTTCCAGCTGAAAGTATCAAAACATGGAGAATCAAAGCATTTTTTTCTTCCTTAGAAATGGATTTGATCCTTAGTGATATCCAACCACAAAATAGTCTCAAATTTTCTGTTCACCCTTTCTTATAAGTTTTGTTCTTTTTGGCTGCTAATCATTTTCACCGTTAACAAAACTAATATGGGGTCATTCCATGTCAAATCAACACGGCTCCCAACCCGACCCCTTTAGAGTTTAATAAAATTTTGCTCACTTGTTGGATTCATAAACAAAAGAAAAAATGGCCAATATTATGTTTGAATATCGTTTGGTTTCGAAAATACGGCGGTTCAAAAATGGGCCAAAAGGTCAAAATTTAGCATTTTTTGCTTTACAAATTTGTACATAACATTGTTGCTTATTATCATAGAACATTGCTTTTGGGGTAAAAAAAAAGCTGAATATTTGGGCTTTCTAATGATGTATCTTCTGCACCTATTTTTAAAAATCTTCATTTTAAGGGTAAACAGTTTGACCTTTGACCTTCAATGTCTCAAAAAGGGGTATTTTTTATTTTTTTCAAAAAAATATATTTTCTTCATACATTAATTCTCTTTTGGTTTCATTTTGGAACCTCAATGAGATGGGAAGTTATGAATTTAAATGCGAACCCTTACCCTTAGCTTCGAATGACAATTGCTTTTGGGTGCGAAGTAAAAATTCCCATATTCGTGATACTTATTGCAAAAGAATACACAAAGAAATGAATGTAAATTTTCTAGCTTTTTAAAAGAATTAAATCATGAAAATTTAGTTCTTGGATCTTTTGTTGAATGTAGGGAAGAGTTACCATATTTTATAATTGGGTTTTCCAAGTTTGCTGATATACGATCAAATAAGGGCCGTTACAGGGGGAAGTGGAACACTTAACGTTTGTGTTTGTCATATTCATAAAAAGGAGGAATTAATGCTGATAGAATGTCATTCGAACGAATTCCTATTAAACCTGCAAATCTGCAATTGTTAGAAATAATCCTCAACAATATGTTACTTGTGAGATTGTAACAATTGTCAAAAATGGGAGAAATTTAGGAAGCTTGTAGAAAAGCTTTTTGATAAAAATGGAATTATAAGAGTAAAATACACAAGCAGTGAAATAATTTGTACAGGTTTACCTTGAAAGTTTATAGACCCTTTGTAATGACTTATCAATTTATTTCTGAAGAAACTTGCAACATTTTAACGGCTTTAATGTTAAAGTATATTCATGTTTCTTTAGTGCCAATAATAAATTTAAAATCAGATTCTTAGCGATTTTTTCGAAAATTACTTCTTTATTATTCAAGATGCAGTTCAAGGATATAATCTACTTCAACAAATAAAAAAGAAGTAAAATGGAAAAAGGAGGCGAATCTGATGAAATGGTATGCATCTGATAAACACTAATTTCGACGACATTATAATGGTAATACGATTCAGAAAAAAAAACGTGTTTCTATTTTGGGGATTTTTCTTTTGTTAAATAATATGAACAAACAAATTATTCTGATTGTTTGTAACGTTTTTTAAAAAATTCTCAAAATTGTATTTATGACCATGTTTCTAATTTTATAGAAAAAAAAAACGTTTATATACTTAATACGTAATAAGCAGACACTAATCATAATGATTTTTAGACAATAATTTAGGTTAAAATTTATTCCTCTATTATATATTTATAAGAAGATCGTAAAAGGAGAAGATATGTATGATAAGAGTGGACTACACAGTTTCAATTCAAATTTATAGCTTTACATATTAACCATTTAATTCATTAGAAAACAAGACATTTCGTATTTAATTCCCTGTACATTTTTTTTGCATTGAATTTTGCGAATATGATAATCTGCATTTCATAGCTGAAGTTGATTATTGGGCGAAATTAAGGATAATGTTTTGCATTTAAATTTATTAGGTACTAGGTATTCCATTGGCCAAATGAAACCAACAGATTTTTGTAGAGAATTAATCTACTTACCATACACTTACTAAATCCCTTGAATTTCGGACAATTGTTACACAATCTCAACAAGTAACATAGTGTTTGAGAAGAATTACAAACAATTGTATATCTGCAGGTTTAACAGGAATCTAATGGAGTTTCAATTTCTTTACTTTATTCGTTCGAATGTCATCTTATCAGCATTAATTTCACTTGTTTATGAATATGACAATCACAAACGATTAGTGTTCCACTTGCCCCTGTAAAGGCACTTATTTAATCGCACATCAGTAAATTTTTTAAATCCTAATTAAAAAATATGGCAACTCTCCCGCACATTTTACAAAAGAACAAGAATTAAATTTTCATCATTCAATTCTTTTAAAAAACTAGATAATTTACATTCAGTTCCCTGTACATATTTTTGTATTAGGTTGGTTGCTTTGTACACTCAACGACTTGTTTTTTTTTTGCACAATAACTGCTAATCAGGCCGGGACCTACAGCTTAACGTGGATTTCGAATCACAACGGAGACAATACTTAATCCAGGATTCGAACGCGACACCTTTGGCATGCGAGGCCAGAGCGCTTACCCCATAGCCATCAGGTGAAACTTTTGCTTAAGGTACCGCGAATATGGGAATCTCCACTTCCCACCTATCACAGACGATTATCGTACGAATTTAAGAGTAAGGGTTTGCATTTAAATTTATAACTTGTCATCTCATTGCGGTCCCACAATGAAACCAACAGATTTTTGTAGAGAATTAATGTAAGAAGAAAATAATTTTTTTAAAAGAAATAAAAATACCCCTTTTCGAAATGTGTCAAAGGTCAAACTGTTTGACCTTAAAATTAAATTTTTTAAAAATTGGAGCAAGTGATACATCATAGGAAAGCCCAAATATTTAGCTTTTTTTTTTTTTTTTTTTTTGCACCAAAAGTAACGTTCTATGATAAATAAGGACAAAAGTATGTGCAAATCTGTAAAGCAAGAAATGCGAAATTTTGACCTTTTGGCCCATTTTTGAAGCGCCGTATTTCAGAAACCAAATGATATTCAAACCTAATATTGGCCATTTTTTCTTTTCACTATGAATCCAACAAGTGAGCAAAATGTTATTAAAATCTGAAGGGGTCGGGTTGAAAATGCTATTTTTTTGTGTTAATTTGACAATGAATGAAATAACAAAGGTTTGTATGAATTTTAAATCTAGTTCAACAATTTCATACTAAGAAACTTGGAAAAAAATACAATAAAATAAATGATTTGCATAAAATATGCTTTCAGTATCAATTTCTTGTTGAATCCTACCAAAATTGAATACACACTATGAATGAATGGATTAATATTTTTAATACTTAAAAATTCAAAATCGAGACGTAGTAAAAAGATCCGTCGACAACTCAATTAAGTTATGTTGCATTTAGTTCAGAAAATATTTCAAGGACAAAATTAATGCCTACTTCGTGCAGTCAATAAGTTTAAAAGAAAAGTAAAAAGCAACGTTTGTACCATTTGTAACTGTTTCATATTGCATTTCAAGTACTTTAAAAGTTAGTCGTTCAATTTTAAATTAGTGCATTTCATTTGCTGTTCAACTAATGCAGTCTGTCTCTCCAGTGAGGCTCAAGGAGGTGCACTAACCCCCCCCCCCCCAGGTTTTTGATTAAATTATAAAAAATAAAGTAGAGAAAGTGGTAAAATTCACATGAAAAATGAAATACTCAAATGAGGGAACAAAATGAGGCATATCAAAGTAAATTTTTTAGCGAATTAGGCTTTAGAGTTAAAAAATCTTAAGTCTCGACCAAATCACGTAAAAGTAATGTCATGATCGTTCTTTTTTTGTTTGTTTGGAGCTGTACGGTTCTTTAGGCGATGATACATTGACAAACTTTTTGCTCGTTTCGAAAGCAAAACTAGCGTTCACCGCTGAAGTGATATTTCCCGCGGCCTGACCCAAGCTCATACATCTATGTTTGGTTTTTGATAAAACTAAGAAAATCTTCATACTTCAACCAGAAACATATAAGTTCAATTAAAAGTGTATATTTATTAACACCAAACATCATAAGTTGATTTTTTTATAAATAGTATGTAATTTATGGAAAAGTTGGTACGGCAGCTGCTATACTGATTCCGACACCACTGAGTAGTTTTCGCTTTCTTTCCAAAAAATTAAACCCATGCCCTCCCACAAACCGAACTTTCCATATTACATACAATTTTCTGTGAACCTAGTAATTTGAGCTAAAAACTTGGGTTAGCGAATAAGCGACTCTGAATATGGTAAATAGATTTTAACTTCATCAGGTACAAAATTTCATCAAACAAATCAATTTGGTATCAACAATACTAATTACCTGTAGATAAAGTTGCAGAACGCTTATCTTTCATTGTTTTCGGATTTGACGCATATTTTCGTTTCTTTAGAGTGACCTTCCTGAAAAGCAGATCCGGACTTTTTGTAGTAAATTGGGGACACTCTTCCTCATTCTCACTTGAACTGAACTCTTTGGCTGGGCATTGGATTGTTGGTGACGGATGTTTAGAAGGAGTTTCAACATTTTCCTGTTCCATAGACGACAATCGATTGACGGCTAAAGGTGATGGGGGTGCTGAGCTATCAATCGAGTTCTCTAATTTAATGCCAGGACTAAACACTCCGCTGTCAACGGATGACTGTTGGCTCTCAGTAGCACTAGGTTCTGGAATAGCTTGCTGCTTCTTTAATGGATTAAGTCGTTTCCTATATAAAAGCACAGGTTCAAGGTTTTCACTTTCATCCATTACTTCACTACTAGTGGAACGAGACCGATATCCAATTATACAGTTGCCTTTATCAGAGGACTGGCGCTCTCTAGAGTAGTTATTTGAAGCATATTCAGATTGTTTAACTGATCCAAAAGAACGAGATTGATCTACTCGCCTAGGTATTGTTGGTTCAGGTTCGATACCATTCCACGGACTAATCCTCGGAAAAACTTTGGGCGATATATTTTTGTTGTCAGTTTCATTTTTCTCAACTTCTACCATAGCAGAAGCTTCTTGACAACTGAAGACAGTTGAACATTCTTTGACTTCAATTTGAGAATCCTCTACCTCATTAACAAGCGGTTGTTCATATTGAAGTGAGTGGAGAGGCTTTTCTGGAGAAGTTTCAGCTGCATACAGAGACTTCTTGTGTTCAATATCTGGATCAAATAAGCCTAGTAAGAAAAATGTAATTGGTACAACAACACTAAATCCATACATCATTTAACACATTAAGAAATAAAGAATTACTTATTAAATTCTACATACAATAATGTCACGGCAAATATAGACTACATTGTTTTGTAGAGAAGAGCAGGGGCGTACTGGGACATAAAATCGGCCCAGTGATTATAGATTTATACTAGGTAGCAAATTTTCATATAATAATTAATGAAATTTTAATAATTATTGTTTATTATAAAATAATTCCAATAATTATTTTAATAACTAGAATATTTTAAATCTTAGTGCGTCTATTTTCTAAATACAACATAATCCATAAAACTTAAGTAACATGATATTTTAAGCAATTTTTTAATATAAATATTATATCTCTGAAACTAAAGTAATAGTTCACTAATAGTAAATAGATCGAGTGCGAGTGATTTGGATTTGAATGCATTGAATTTTTAAAGAAGGGCAACTAATTATATTGAAAAAAAAAATGGAAGAACTAAAAAAAAAAAAAAGCTTCTGTACTGGCCCATTTTTTATAGACACTGACCGGCCAGGTGATTGCACCGGACAACCCTATGGTCAGTACGCTCCTGGAGAAGGAAGAGACACAACAATGAAGGCAGGTTAACGGAGTAATTAAGGCAAGTAAACGGAGTAGGAGGGGGTAATAGTTATGCGATTTTTTTTAATCCTTGGATTAAGCGAACATCCAGAAGCGCTTCATGTTTGAAACGGGCAAATTAACCTAAAATTGGGACTTAGTTTTCGCTATAGATAGAAGTGCTTCAAAACTAAAATGCGTTTATTTCAATCTTGTGTGTGCACGTTTCGTTTATGAATATAGTAGTACAACTAATCACTATAAATGGTAATGTCTATAGAATATTCCGTAGATACATTTATTATTAAAAGAAAATGCCCTTTACGAAATTTCAAACATCTAAAATATAATATTGAAGTCAAAGGCATTTTTCGGGTACCCTTTCAAGCGGGTACATTTGCGGATGGAAGAAAAACGGCCCTTTGAATTTGCGGGGGGGGGGGGGGGACGAAGGACTCTCGCTACAAAGTACGACACAAGACTGTCGAAATTGCCATTACTTCTACTCATTTTTAAAATCGGATATCGGATACCCACGCTGGGAATTGGTATGGTAGGGAATTGAACTCAAGAACTATTGATTATCAAATGAACCGACAGCTAATCACACAAATTAATGACGAACAATGATAGACAAGCATGTGTATTATTAAATGTTCCATGTGTATTATTAAATGTTCCATGTGTATTATTAAAAACCAAAATGGAAAGAAAAAATAATAATTTGTAATCAATTCCATAAAACATTAAAACTTGATTGCTTGCCGAATGGGAACACGCAAGACATTTCAACTTTCAAAACCAGACACGAGGGAATTGCGTTTTAGTCATCCGCCCACACAATAAGAATTAAGACTTTTTGCAATCAATTGTACAAAAAATGTTCTTCTTTTATTCATACGACATTATTGGGTTGGTAGGTTGTTTTCAGATTATCAGGCGCCGTCAGCAACACGAGGGCTATAATGCGCCGAAACATTCTCGACATTATTCGGTGTTTAGCCACTGTATGCCTAATACTTGAATATTTGTTTGAAGTCTCAGATTTTGAACTTCACTAAAAAGCCGTTTATAACACTTAATCATTTACTATGTTTACACAAAAACCTATTTGGCACTGTCATTTGTAAGTATATCAAGAACTAGATTTCACTGTAAAAGATTTTCAATGAATGTTTCGCCTCCTTTTCCTTAAATCCACCATTGTCTTAACTGGCTTATCCTTGGTCCCATTTATCTTTTATTGCTTTTGCTCTTTTATTGCTTATGCAACTAATGACCATTACAAATTTAAAAAAAAACATCATTATTTATGAATTGGCAAACAATCTGAAGAACTATTTCTTTAGATAATAATAAATTTTATATTTCTTTCTTTTTTTTATTCTAAAAAAATGTGTTAAGTAATGTATACTTCGTTTTGAATTTGTATATTATTACGGCGCTTCTGCTCTAATATTAATTGATTATTAATCAATTAATATTTAAACAGCGTGTTAACGTGTTTTTCCTAAAATTTTGAATTTATTTCTAAACCAAAATTCTAAAAGATGAATTCATTATCGAAGGACAAAATTTGAGAAATATAATTTTTAATTCAAGAGTTTTAAGGGGCTTACATAAATACATAAATTTACTGCCAGTTAGTTTAAAAAATCATGTGTGATTTCTGTGAGTTATTTTCAATATTAGCCAATTTGAAGAGAAAATTTAATAAAATGTGACGATTTCATATTTAGAAATTGAATTTGAAATAAAAGGAAAAAAATGTCTATACGAGGAAGAAGTTAGAAAAAGCTTTTATCCTCAGTATTATTTACAAATATAGTCTAACTTTTAACCCAAAATTTCTATAAATTGATGTGGAACAAACATAGCCCATTTATTATTATTATTATATGATTAACATTGGAACAAACTTAACCCATTCTTATTTGAGAATTTAAAAATGCTTTCAAACCATTAAAACTATATTACATTGGAATGTTATAAATTCATAGAAAGTTATTGGACCGCGCTAAATTATGACTCTGTAGATCATGAATGACAAAATGAACTTTTGGAATGTTAATAAAAGAAACGGTGGCTAATAAATAGTGGTCACTTAATCCTTCAGAACATACTTTCAAAATATTGAATTTCGTGAATTCTGTAAAGCAAACGCTAACAATAACGGAAGACCAACATGACCAAAAGATTGCAACCTAGTGCAGTTTGAAAGGGATGTGGATAGTAGGGTGGAACGCTCTTCTATGGAGAAAAAAAAATTATTAATAATCAGAACCTACCTATGGGGAAAAGATGTTCTATGATATGGAGATTATGAAAAAAAAATTTAACACTGCCACAAGGGGGTTGAATTTTCGAAAAAAAGTGAAAAAAGACTTAATTTTGGTTAGATGATTTTACGCTAAAAATAATTGTTTTTTAGTATATAAATCCTAAAAAAAAGTGACGATTACTGAATAATTAATAGTAAAATGTACATTGCAACTTTTTTTTTATCCAACTCCCTTCCCCCGCATCACCGTTGAATCAGACCTACAACCCTGTAGTGCAGTTGTCAGCGGCTTACGGAATTGGACGCCTAATCGATGAGTGCTCTTCTTGTAAAGTAAATTAAATTAAGATTTGATTGTGTGACATTAGTATGTTTGTGTACTTGGACCATTTTATTGTGTGACATTTGTTTGTTTGTGTACTTGGACCAATACTGTACTATGGCGTTGTTAAGAAAAAACATGATTTGTCCTATATTTGGGTCAGGGTGTGATATGCTAACGAATATGCTTCCTAAGTAAAAGACGTAATACGGTGCGTATATTGGCATGCAAAAAGAGAAGCAAAGAACAGTGTATTTATATACACTTTTATCCGCGTGTAAATAAATTGCAAGTATGTTAGAAGAGACTTGGAAACGAGCTTTAATATCAATAAATGACCACTACAACATTTTGATAAAAATAAGTTCATACAACGACAAATATCGCTAGAAAATAAATTGAAAGCTATCGCAAGCTAATTGATACTTTCCGAAAGAAGGCAAGTGTTTGATATATCTACATGTATTTGTAAATACTTTGAAAGTTCCTACTGTGAGAAAGAACGTAGTGTACCAATGAACGAGTGAGAATTTCTACGAAATCAATGAACTGAAAAGAAAAATGGTAATCAGGTAATTGAATCGGAAAGTTACTCTTCATAAAACTAAGACCACGAAATGAAAATTGAAGCTAGAGTGATATGAAGAGAGAAACAAAACACTGATTCTTTTAGTTCAATGGATCTGAGGATGTACGAGCATACTGACTTTCCACACCATCATCTAACATTGAAAATTGAGCCCAAAACGTTGACGACGTCATACCTGTGGTGACAAAATTCCCAGCCGTTGATATAACATTGGACCGGTTGGCCTTTCTGACAAAGCAGGTACTGCCATCGGGTCAGCTGCACTTTAAGATGCAGGCTTTATCTCGCAAAGCAATGTACCGGATGTTGTTTACAGAAATAAAATTCCGGGTGAGAGAACAAAGGCAAGAATCAGTATATCCTCTCAGTCATTTGTAGAAGATTATGACCATGACCAGTTTGGTTTATACTTCGATGGACTCAAATCATTGGAAGACAAAAAAGTCAAAATAGAAGAACACGTAAGACGTAAACTTAGTAAAATAAACATTCTCCGAATACATCGGTCACGTGTCTATAAATTCCAGGAGAGCACAAATCATTGGAAAGCACATCGAATTTTTTGGTCATGCGTCGACAATGACATAGATGTAACAAAGTTGGTTGCGATAATAGGTCGTCTGTCAAACAGATATCAAAGAAAGTGTTATAAGAAACATGAAACGGAACTGATTCTAAAGCGTCCACTACAATTAGTCCAGTCATTCTGGAGTAGAACCTTGCACAAATTCCCTTCGAACTGAAATTTTCAGAGTGGCTCTATTTGATGCCTTGAACAACCCACAAAAAGTCCCCTACTCTCCCCTTTCGGCTTCCTGGTTTTTTAGGTGCTGGAATGCTAGGGCGCTGGAGAAATGCTGGAGCAGCTGTTACGCACAAACGGCTAGTCGCATTGAGCTCAAATAGAGCTCAAATGAAAGGTAAATAAATGCGCTTTAATTTAAATATAAATTTGATATCATTCATTAACTTACAAATCGATAAAAGCCTGTCAAAGTCGAAAAACCTTGCATTTTTGACTACTTTTTCAATTTAAGTGCTTCCATTTTTAATAAATTATTTATACATTTGACATAAAACTATTCAACTCTTTTTTAGCTTTCTATACTCATATAAATATTGCTTGTGAGAAAAATAGTTGCAGATATATGAGCGTTTCAGTGAAACACTACCTCGTATTAGGAGTCTCATAATAAAGCGTGCGGTGTTTCACCCTTATCAAACCAAACAAAATAACCATTTGTCTCAAGTCTTTTCCATTTAAGACCTTTTTTTAAACTAAAATACAATATCATATTACATAGATATGTATATAAACATGTCATTCCTCATCTATAAGAAAAAATGTCTCTGAATAAATATTTTCCTTAGATATTTTAATTTTCAAACAATTACGTATTGTTTATATACAATAACTAATAATGCATAAAAAAAGCAATAACAATGTTTGTAGGATATAATTCTTACTATCCACGTCCCTGAGACAAAATAGAAAGTTATGTTAAATGGGGTTAAAGTGTTATACAACCAGGAAAACTATTTTTTTTTTCCTTTTGGAAGATATATACATTTTTTTTACATTTTTTTTTACATTTTTTGTCATTAAAGCAGAAATACTTGGCTGCTTTCTTCATCAAATAGTATACTATCTACGAATTTGTTTTTGCACATCCCTCGATATTGTCCACAAATATTTGAGCATCGAAGTTCTGCTCTCCTGCAATCACACCTGCTATTCGAGTTGCAGTTACTCTTACAATTGCAAGACATTAATTTATAACGGTTCATCTGGAAAGGGAGGTAACATTGTAGGTTGAGGAACTAATTTGTCATTTAAGAGTTTCTATCCCCATTTTGCAACATTTCTTAACCATTGTTGTATTTGATGGTAAGCACGAAGTGAATGATGACGTACCGCAGCTAACGTTGGAGGGAGAGTTTCTAATTTAAAAGTGGTGGTTAATGCACATTTGGCTATACCTCTGCTGTACATGTATATCCGTAACTCGTCTAGTGTTACCCAATTTTGGCCTTTGTGAAGTGTTATCATGAGCTTTAATCCTGCTTCTGCTATTTTATCACAATCTGTTTCAACCAAATTAAAAATGTCCAGCATTTTCTTTATTTGAAAATTTTCAGATAGAATACTCCTTTCTTTTATTGTACAGTGCAGAGTTGTATCACATCCAGTCATAAAATGGATTAAAAGTATATGGTTCTTCATATCCCCAATCTTTCTCTGTATACCTACAATATAGTACAATTTTGCAATTTTTGATCCGACGTTCGATACAAGGAGCAAAATGTTTGCTTTATTTAGAATTCTAGCAACTAGCATTGTCAAAATATCACTATCTGTAGCAACAACTGTCACCTTTCGCTTACATTTAGATTTTTCCAAAGCAGTGGCAACAATTAAGACATCAGCATCACCTACAGCTTCTTTCACGTCCACTCCTTCCTTTTCAAGACGAATTTGTAGTTGTTGTATGAGCATGGTTTAGTTGCTACTATTTGACAGAAAATCTTCATGTTTGCTTGCAACCATTTGTGTCATATACTATTATGTTCGCACATTCCCGTTTTCGTGCTCTTCGAAATTATTCTTGTTCTTTAGTTGTAGGACCACCGTAACCTCAAAATATTTACATGATGAACACAAGGTGGAGTAAAATTAATGATCTACCAGAAATTTAGACTGTATTTTTTAAAGCTTTTTGAATACTAGTGGGGCAAATACAACTTTTCCTACAAGCGACATGAACAATGAGACCACTTTTGAAAATTGCCTTCAAACTATCAATTAGTTGTGAGCTTGTAATCTTAAACGTTGCTATAGCTTTTCTCTAATAGTCACAGTACCAGTATCTATCAATGGGAATGCACAGATTATGCAATTTTCACAGTCCATTATTGTTTTTGTGCACCAGGCTTCAAAGAGGGTGTAATCTTAAGTTATATTTTAATCAGCAGCAGAAAAACCTAATGAAAAGGAAAAGAGCGATACTTTTCAATAAGCAATCAATAAATTGTCACAACGAACAGCGATATCAGAATTTAAAAAAAAATCCGGACAATTGTGAAACTGCCTAAATCAATCAATTTCCCTCATTTCCTGTCAAAGGCACCCACGGGTTCGTTTAGAATCCGCTTGTTTTTTAATTCCACATGTTTTTTAGAAAGGTGGGAGCCAATTTTTGTGGCTAAATTGGTGTAATGACCCTTCAATTCCGAATGGGAATAGTCTCATTTAGTCCAAAGACACTTGATGGTCAAATGAAAATGGGAAAACTTGTATTGCGTCATTTAAACCCTTGCATATCTGCAACTTTTTATCGCACAAGCAATATTTATATATTTCTAGAAAGCTGAAAAAGAGTTGAATAGTTTTATGTCAAATGTGTAAAACATTTATTAAAAATAGAAGCGCTCAAATCGAAAAAGTAGAGAAAAATGCATGGTTTTTCGACTTTGACAGGCTTTTATCGATTTGTAAGTTACTGAATGATATCAAATTTATATTTAAATTAAATCCCATTAATTTACTTTTAATTTGAGCTCTATTTGAGCTTAATGCGACTAGCTGTTCGTGCGTAACAACTGCTCCAGCATTTTTCCAGCGCCCCTGCATTCCAGCACCTAAAAAATCAGGAAGCCGAAGGGGGAGAGTAGGGGACTTTTTGTGGGTTGCTCAGGGCATCAAATAGATCCCTTCTGCAAAATTTCAGCTCAATGGGAATTTGTGCAAGGTTTTACCTATTTTTTGCCTAGAATGACTGGGGTAAATGGTTTGTGTGCCAATTACACGCTAACGAGTGACCGTATGCGAGATACTACCTGTAGTTTCCTTAACGTCAAACCCAAAACGCTATACGAACTGACTATCAAGAAAGACTTAAGTACTGATCAGCTGTACTTAATGGAAATTTGTGAAGCCATCACTGCGGACAATACAGCGAAGGGCTGTTGAAGAGAAACCATGGAAAGATTTTCCACTCAAAGTGGTTTACAACCTCTAACAAAATTCTCACGTTCTATTTTGCTTAGAGGAAGTCCAACCAAAGTTTTAGTGACATTAATTACATTCATCGTAAAAGTCTAGGCACCTATATGGTTCAAGATCAAAACCAAACCATCGGTAATCTATGGTGCACAGCATTTAAATCAATCAATCAATCTTTATATCGCGTTAGTTTTCAACTGATTTGAAGAAAGTCATTGATCTAGTAATTTTTTAAACGGATTTTTGTTTTTCCTGAAAATATCCTGATATCAATGCTAGCTGATGACAGAAATAACATAAAAAAATCGGCCCTCCAGAGAATTTTGAATTCACGCAAAGTCAAACGGTCAGCTGCAACCCAAACCCTTTTAGTGAATAATATCCGTATCTTAAACATACCACCTTTTGACCTTTGTGCGATAGATTATATGGACTTCATTAAGTGGGAGAAGGTGACAGAACGATTTATTGATGACATGATTTCAGGAGTAATAGTAAACCCAGCAATCATTTCTACAGCAATGCTACCTAATATATGGGGTTTTCCTGTCATACTCAAGCTACAGAACGAATTATCACAGAAGCATTTGCTGCACTCTGCGGATCATACTGAGGAGACGGGTTAATAAGAAATCGCCTGGAATCACGAAACCTCAAGCCAGTTTTCAACAACAAACGTGATTACCGTCCACTGTAATTTTTTAGATTTTTCTTAATTTAATACTTAAGAAGCTATTATATGTACCTAAAGCGCTTTTTTTCCCTTCTTTTTTTTTTCCTTCTTCTTTTTTTCCCCCTGAAATCCTTTAGTATATGTGCTCTCATTCCAATGAACATTTAAAAATACTAAAAGCCAGTTTCACTTTAAAAAAAAAAGTCACTTTGATTTTTTACCATAAAAAAGCTTAAATACCAAAACTTCATACCCCTTGTGCAGAGCTTAACCTAAAATTTATTATTTTTATTTTATTTTTCTCTTAATCAATGTATCTTAGAACATCTTTTCCGTATAGGTAGGTTATGATATTTTGCAGAAAAAAAATTCAATTGACTATTGGCTATAAAAAGGCTCAAATACCTAAACTTCATCCTTCTTGTGGCTGTATTGAAATTAAAATTAATTTTTTTTAATTATTTTTCCATGTATCTATATACCATAGAACCTATTTTCCCCATAGTTAGGATTTGAAATTCTGAAGGTTTTTTTTCTATCCACCCTAGTGGACAGGTTCTTTATGTATCTTGACATCATATGACGACACGAATCGTTTTTAGACAAGTGCAGTTGGTGTCGTTTTCAGTCACGTTAATCGATTTTTCAAAAACAATTAATCTTTTTTAGAAAATTTTGGGTTAATACTTGGAATCTGTAACTGTTCGTCTCTTAGAAAAATTTGAACTTATGGCCTTTTGGATACATGTACAAATTTCCCATTGTGACATGAGTAGTAAAGAACTGCGGGTTCTAAGTCATAAGGTGGAGCTGTGGAGCAACCTTAATGACGTGAGACTCCAATGTGACCATTTCGCGTTAAAACATTCGTTACGTCTAAGTTATAGGAATTTATGGTTATTTTCACTATTCCAAATTACATTCATCTAGTTGTTTTTTCATTTTAAAAATAAAGATAAAAAGTTGATTTTATAGTTTAAAGCAATGTATGAAAACTATTTGCTTAGGAAATTGAAATGAAATTATATTCATTTTAGTTGTTTTTCTTTCTTCTAATAAAAAAAGTTGATGCTTATATAAATGCGTAGTAACGTTTCGAAATTGAAGTTATGTTCAACCAGTTGTTTTTAGCAATAAAAAAGTTGATATTTAAAAGAATTCGTAGCAGCGTTTCGAAATTGATATTTTGATCAGCTTGTTTTTCTTTCTTTAGCTCGTTCTTTGCTTCCTTCGTTCTTTCCCTCTTTCGATCGTTCTTTCCTTCATTCTTTTTTACAATAAAATAGTTGATAGCTACAATATTTTAGTTAAGTTAAATAAGTAATGTTGAAAAGAAGGCGCAATTACTTTTCAAAGTTAAAATTTTTGTTCAGCTAGTTCTTCTTTAAATAAAAATGTTGATAATTATAGGAACACATCGTTACTTTTTAAAATTAAAATGATGTTCAGCTAGTTTCTTTCAACTAAAAGATTCTAGTTTAAGAGAATGCGTTATCACTTTTCAAAACTGAAATGATGTTCATTTAGTTGTTTTTCTTTTTAGTAATGAAAAAGTTAATTTTCTAGTTTAACACAATGTGTAAACACTTGCTTTTTCCCCTTTTACAAATAAAACAGTAGATAGTTAAAGTTTAAGGTAATGTATGATTATTTATATTGCTAATTCAAATGAAATTATGCTCCAGCAGTTATTTTTCTATCTACTAATAAAAAAGTATAAACTCATTATATCATACTAAAGTTTTCACTTTTCAAAATTGTAACAAATTATAGTCATCTACTGATAAACATAGAAATAAATGCATTAGTTACAGGAATTAAGTTAAAAATTACGTTTACTTCTCTCATTCAGTCTTAATATTCTTTTACTAATAACTGTTAAATTAATTGTAAGGCTATTCCTAAAGGTTTGTAGCGAATATCGCCAATACTAAAGTTTTTCTTCGAAATAATAAAAAAATCAGATACTAACTAGGAGTGTAGAACATCGTACAACTTTCAATTGTACTATAATACTGACGTGGTTTGTGTAATTTACCGTTTTTATATTTTCATCATTTATTTAGAGGAAATGGTCAGTTTGGTGGTATTTTTTGCGATAATTCTTGTATGGGTCTTTAAAAAAAAAAAAAAAAAAAAAAAAAAAAAAAACATTTTTCGTCAAAGTGGAGATTTTGGCGATATACTTTTGATAATCCTTATATTATCCTTTGTTATAAGCGAAACTGTGGGAAGAATGATATAACGATCGTTGATGAGGTATGCTCAAGGAAAGAGAACTCTGTGTTGAAGGCATTCGTTTTTCAACTTTTTAAGCCATAAAAGTATTTTTACGTGAATTTTGGAGATGAGGATGTTTAGAACACCTTAAGAAGCATTAGCACAGCGATTTTTTTATCAAAATCGTTGATTCCGTTTTTTTAGCAATCATTGAAAAAAATGATTTTTCAATAACAGCTACCTTATGCGCTATTTTAACGAAAACCTTAATGGTAGGTCCCATGGCCACCAGCAACCCGCACACCAAATTTGAACATCGTAGGTCAATTTTTTCAGGAGTTATGCTGACCGAATGCTTTACTTTCATTACCCTATATATAATACATATAGGTAATTGAAAGTAAAAATTATAATTCAAGTTAAGAAAATGCATACATACTTCCTCTTTTATGAAAATTTATATAAAATTAAACTTTTTCAAAGGTGAAATAAGTTCTCTAATTACAAAAAATAATAGTTCATGTGTAAAAAATTCAAATGAATACACCAATTTTTGAGACATCTATCTTTATTTACAATATATGATTATAAATTTAACTACACTAATACTGTAATGGCCATAAGCATAGCTTTTTACACCATCTTCTAACAACTAACGCTTATCATTAAAACTAGATAAAGCAACCTTATTCACAGTAGTGGTAAACATTTCATGATTTTCATTTAAAAAG
Source organism: Linyphia triangularis (assembly GCA_963978545.1). NCBI lineage: Eukaryota > Metazoa > Arthropoda > Arachnida > Araneae > Linyphiidae > Linyphia > Linyphia triangularis. The sequence goes on from OZ021721.1 coordinate 17,489,678, forward strand.
CGCACTTGCTTAGCCCGTGTAAAGGTATTGTTCATCAAACAATCCTTGTAGTGCTGATGTCTGATGTGCTTCTGTACCACATGACGACAAATTCCCTTTAAGATTTTCTTCTCTTTATCCTCATTTGCTCTAAAACTATACATCTTGGCACGAAGGCCGTCAAACTCAACAACAGGCTTTGAGTTCATTTCATTCTTAAAACAGCCTAGTTTCTTCTTATTTGCTACACTATGGCAGAAATGGGTTGGTGGATAATTAGAAGTATCATACAGGTGAGCATCCTTCTTCATATCCTCATAAAAGTCCTCCTTCTTCATATCCTCATAAAAGTCCTCCGTTTCAATATGTTAAGACAGTGAATCAGTATCAGTGAATAGCAAGTTTATTCGTTCGCCATACAACTTCTTGATATAGTTGTAGTGAAATTCATACATTTGGAGCTTGCTTAGCTCCAAACCAACAAATCCCGCATAAATCAGTTTATTGAGAAGAATTTTACTTTTCATCCTCTGCACAACCACAAATTCATGATTGAAGAGCTTGAGTGACTTGAATGTAGGAGCAGCAGCCAACTTTTCTGCGCGTTTTTTCGTGTTTATAAGCTTAGCAACTCCTTACAGATATTGATATGCATCTCTATATTGAGCGCGGTATTCGCGGCGGCACGTTTATGATCAGTCAAAGAATAGCAACAACCAATAATAAGTATCTTAAGAAATTTAATCCATCTCTACTCAGCAGCTATCTCATGTACCTCGATTGTAATAATCTCTATAGTAAGAAAATTTTCTGATTTCCATTTTAACTAAATTTTTCCTATTATTATCGGTAAATATTTTTAATTACTATGTATTATCACACTCCTTTCATTTTTTTTTTTTTTTTAGGTTAGGCTAGGCAATGTTACAATTCTTCCTTACTATAATTTCAAGTGGGTTGAGCCTACAGATGCGTTATTGAATAGCATTCCAACACTTCCCGAGGATAGTAGAGAAGGATATATTTTAGAGGCTGATCTTCAATATCCGCAGTCTCTACATGACTTGCATAACGATCTTCACTAGCGACGATAAAGATTGAGAGGAAAGACCTCTCTCCCATGCATTAAATTCCTTGAGATATAAATTTATCTTTACTACAAAACTTGTTCCAAATTTGAACGATAAGAAGAACTATGTTATATACCATCGAAATTTGCAATTTTATATATCACTTGGCTTAAAAGTTGTGAAAGTTCATAAAATTTAGAAGTTTAGTCAGAAACCTTGGCTCAAAACCTATGTCAATGTAAACCTATGCATGTAAATACTGAGCAAAGAAAGATATCATAAACAACTTTTGAGAAAAACTTTTTCAATATGATGAATAATTCTGTGTATGGAAAGACTATGGAAAATGTTCGTGGGCATATCGATCTGCAACTTGTGAACACGAAAAAACGTGCAGAAAAGTTGGCAGCTGCTCCTACATTCAAGTCATTCAAGCTCTTCATTGATGAATTTGTGGCTGTGCAGAGGATGAAGAGTAAAATTCTTCTCAATAAACTGATTTATGCGGGATTTGTTAGTTTGGAGCTAAGCAAGCTCAAATGTGTGGATTTCACTACAACTATATCAAGAAGTTGTATGGCGAACGAATAAACTTGTTATTCACTGATACTGATTCACTGTCTTATTATATTGAAACGGAGGACTTTTATGAGGATATGAAGAAGGATGCTCACCTGTATGATACTTCTAATTATCCACCAACCCATCTCTGCCATAGTGTAGCAAATAAGAAGAAACTAGGCTGTTTTAAGAATGAAATGAACTCAAAGCCTGTTGTTGAGTTTGACGGCCTTCGTGCCAAGATGTATAGTCTTAGAACAAATGAGGATAAAGAGAAGAAAATCTTAAAGGGAATTTGTCGTCATGTGGTACAGAAGCACATCAGACATCAGCACTACAAGGATTGTTTGATGAACAATACCTTTACACGGGCTAAGCAAGTGCGCTTTTTAAATGAAAATCATGAAATGTTTACCACTACTGTGAATAAGGTTGCTTTATCTAGTTTTAATGATAAGCGTTAGTTGTTAGAAGATGGTGTAAAAAGCTATGCTTATGGCCATTACAATATTAGTGTAGTTAAATTTATAATCATATATTGTAAATAAAGATAGATGTCTCAAAAATTGGTGTATTCATCTGAGTTTTTGCACATGAATTATTATTTTTTGTAACTAGAGAACTTACTTCATCGTTGAAAAAGTTTAATTTTATGTCAATTTTGATAAAAGAGGAAGTATGTATGCATTCTCTGAACTTAAATTAGAATTTTTACTAAGAAAAACTTTGGTATTCACTACAAACCTTTAGAAGTAGTCTTATAACTAATTTAACTGTTATTAGTAAAAGAATATTAATACTATAAGACTAAATGAGAGAAGCAAACGTAATTTTTAAATTTATTCCTATAACTAATGCACTTATTTCTATGTTTGTAAGTTGATGACTATAATTTGTTACAATTTTGAAAAGTGAAAACTTAAGTAGGATATGATGAGTTTATACTTTTTTATTAGTTGAAAGAAAAATAACTACATGAGCAATGAGCATAATTTCATTTGAATTAGCAATATAAATAATCATACATTACCTTAAACCTTAACTATCTACTGTTTTATTTATAGAAAGGAAAAAATAACAAGTGTTTACACATTGTGTTAAACTAGAAAATTAGCTTTTTCATTACTAAAAAGAAAAATAACTAAATGAACATCATTTCAATTTTGAAAAGTGATAACGCATTCTCTTAAACTAGAAACTTTTAGTTGAAAGAAACTAGCTGAACTTAATTTTAATTTTAACACGTACCTATGCAATTCTATAATCATCAACTTTTTAAAATTAGTAGAAAGAAATTCAAGTAGATGAACAATTTTGAAAAGTAAAAGTAACTACGCATCCCTTTAATTTTAACTTTTTATTACAAATAAAAAACTGGCTGCACATAGCTCCCATTTTAAAACGTAATTACACATTTATATAACTATCAATTTGTTTTATTTGAAGATGGAAAGACGGGTAGCTGAACATCATTTTAATTTTAAAAAGTAACTATGTGTTCTTATAATTATCAACATATTTTATTTAAAGAAGAACTAGCTGAACAAAACTTCAACTTTGAAATTTTTATTTGAAGAAAGAAAACGAACTAGCTGAACAAAACTTTTAACTTTGAAAAGTAACTGCGCATTCTTTTAAACATTACTTATTTAACTTAACTAAAATATTGTAACTAACAAGTATTTTATTGTAAAAAAAGATGAAAGAAAGAATGAAGGAAAGAACGAACGAAAGAGCGAAGGGAAGAAAGAAAGAAGGAAATATAGAACGAGGTAAAGAAAGAAGAACAAGCTGATCAAAACATCAATTTCAAAAAAATACTACGTATTCTTTTAAATATCAACTTTATTATTGCTAGAAACAACTGGTTGAACATAATTTCAATTTCGAAACGTTACCACGCATTTATATAAGTATCACCTTTTTTTATTAGAAGGAAAATAAACAAACAAAAATGAATATAATTTCATTTCAATTTCCAAAGCAAGTAGTCTTCATACATTGCTTTAAACTATAAAATTAACTTTTTTTATTTTTAAAAAGAAAACAAAACAACTAGATGAATATAATTTCGAAAAGTGAAAATAACCATACATTCCTATAACTTGGACGTAACGAATGTTTTAACGCGAAATGGTAACACTGGAGTCTCACGTCATTAAGGTTGCTTCACAGCTCCACCTCATGACGCAGAACCCTTGTTTCTTTACTACTGACAAACTCGTCGTTTTGTTCGAATAATAAATTGGAAAGAGAAATTAAAATGATATAACCAACAAATATCACTAAAACATCAAAAAGTATGAGGGGTAGCTTCCCCCTTATTTTTAGCTAATGTTTGTATCATGGGGCATTTTTATACAATTCTAACTATTTTATTAACATTTCAAACAAAATTTCAAACTATTGAAATCATCGGCCACATAGATAACTATTAACCAGACTGTTGTACTTTTTTGGAATGGTATTTTAAATTATCTATAGTATGTTACTGTTTGGTTTTGGTTTGAAAAGCCTTTCAGGCACTGATCGGCTCAGCAGGCGTCATTCTGTTCAGCATAATTTTTCTCCGTTTTGAATTTTTACTTCGGCTCATCTGGCAACGAACGAGATCTTCAGTACACTTTTTGAACGAGCCATTTTGAGCTAGAAAATTTGCTCAGCATTATTTTATTTCTGAAAAAGCTAGACAGTTCTACTTGGTTGAACTTATTCTACGTATTTGAAGCCTTCAATTGGTTTCAGAATAAATTTCTGGCGAAAGGTCAGATGGCCCGTGAAAAGTCGTCCAGTTTTCTCAGCTACTACAACACACACCCATCATTTGTTCCGCCAGATCCGAAGTTTTCAAACCCAGCGAATATGGATATGGATTGCAGCTTCGACTCAACAAGTTTCTTCCCTGTGATTCAAGTTTGGAATTAAAATACTCGTCATGGAGGGCGGCGAAAAATTGATCACATGTTATTTACAATAAGAAGGATTAATTCCTGATTGTTCGTCATGGATGGCGGCGAGCGAATTCTAGTTCGTGTTCTATGGTTAGACCCTTACTTTCGATTTTGTTCAAACCAAAACCAAGCAGTTACTAAAAATAGAGCTTAAAATTTGTATTAATGAGATACTTACCTTTTCTTTGAGATTCGTGAAGCACTTTCCTAAGCAGATCCCCGGGTGGATCTTTCCCATACTTTCGAACTGACAGTTTACTAAATTCTTGCATCCATTCACCTGATATAGCTTTCAACTGCCTATAAAAAAATTAAAAAACTGTAGTAGGTGACAAATAAGTCACCAAAATAGTTTTCTTCGAAAACAATATTCCTGAATAATTTATTTCTATTTCCGCGTTGGAAATATATCATGTTTTAAAATCACACAAGATGTGCCATGTGCATTATTCCTACCAGTATTTTTAATTTGATACCAAAAGTACAAAGTTGTTGATGTGGTTGACGCGTTGGCCTTGCATGCGAAAGGTGCCGGTTTTGAATCCCAGGTTGAGCATGGATGTTCGTTGTGGTTCGGAATCCACGTTAGGCTGTAGGTCCCGGCCTTATTAGCCGTCATTATGTATAAAAACAGGTCGTTTAACGTACAAACCAACCAGCCTTGATTATTAAAAGATTAATCATCAGTATGTTTAAAATGACGATACAACTTTAAGTCACAAAAGGATGATCTGTGAATCGCCCAAATGCAATGCAAAACTCTTCATTGTTTAAAATAGTACAAGTTTGTTTGAATGGCAGTATAACTGAGTAATTCCTTTATAATGGCGCAAAAGGTTCAAATACAAACAATTATAGTTAAGTTTCTAACATGCATGCATAGTATAAAGCAGCATGTAATTAGATTACTAAAGCGATTAGAAAGCAACATACAGCAGCTCAAACAATTAAGGACACATTTCGTTTTTTCCGCAAATTAACCCATTGAATGGTGAATAATACTCAACAAATATAATTATAACAAAACTTTTTACAAAGGCATTAAACTATAGACATTTTACTTTGTATATACACAACAAATATAATAATTCATTAAAAATCACATCATTTATACAGCTTTAAAACTTTATTAGGTAAATTTTGTAGTAAAAAAATTGAGAATACACTTATGAAAAATATGTTTAATATGCACTAAATATTTTCTACTTAGCTGCTATTTCAATATAATTATGCGTAATCTTATCTTAAACCTTTTTAATAAACTTTTATTAGCTTCGTATGTATCTATGTAACGGAAACTTTGAGCTCGATTTTCGACCACTTCAAAACGTTGGATTAATTTGAAATTTTGCACAGTTATCAGGGACTGATGCCAATACAATAATTCAATAAGTTTGTCGCATTATCGCAAGGATTAGCTCGTGTTGCCCTTGCGCCGTTAAACTTCAACCAACCAACCTTTTCCGGAATCGAACCCTTGTGTCCCGTTACCCGTTACAAACCCAGTAGTCACAGAACCTACCATCGACAGTTGATAATGCAGACATTTGAAAGATCTGTCATGGGCACTACGGTTATACTATCAGCAAAAAGTTATTTACATTTATTATATAATAATGATGGATGAGCCACCGATTGGTTTTGATCTAATATAATGGCGTTCCTTTCATCTGATGGAACTCTAGATTGCAAGCTCAGTTGTTCTTATTAAAGAGGATAATTTACCTCCTTGCAAGTGGGTATTGGAAAGAATTAACCATGTTATATTTGGAAAGAATGGCTTGACAAGAGTTGTAGAAATCCAAACCAAGTCAGGAATTCTAAAAAGAGCAATTTCTTAAGTACGTGTGTAAAGAGGAAACTAAACAATAAATGTAAAATGTATTTTATGTGTACAACTTTTTATGTATTGTATTTGTTTTTATTATTGAATTTTTATCAATTTTGTTGATTTCTGCATATTTTCAGGATTAGAACTCCATTTAATGTTAATTAAAGCTGCAGCTAAACTTTAAATTTAATTGGCTTGCATGTTTTAGACAATTTATATATTTTTGTTTATTATGAAACCTCTGTTGAATGGGTTCATTCAACGGAGGGAGTATGTCCAGTCTCCGTTTCTAGAGAGGAGCGAGCGAAGTGAAATCTGATATCCAGTTTGGCAGCCCCCTTTTGGGTCCCCAAGGAGGGAGGCTCGCATGTGTATAGTATAATCCGAGAGGGACACTGAGTTGGAAGACAGCTTCGAATGGAAGCATCGCGTGCTCTTCTCTCTAGAAATGGAGACACATAATAATACAGTGCCAAAATCAAATAAAGATACAGTCCACATTATGAGAACTTTGTGAGCAGGATTTTTTCATAATCGAAAATAAAAAAAAACTTTATTTATGTACATTTTTATGTCAAAAATTTATTTTATGTATGAGATACTATTTATATATCTTTGAGAAAATGTTTTTTTAAATATTGTGTTTAGTTATTTAAAAAAAATTTAAAAACCAAGAAAAATCCCTAATAATTGATGTTTGCGTATTTTGATACAAGTCCAGAAAAAATAAATTTTTTTCAAAGTGAAAGCTTTCTGTAATACATAATTATATAAAAATTTTTTTTGTCTTCACAGAATTTTGATAGGTGAATTAAAAAAAATTAAAAAAATTCTCAATGTTAAAATATTGAAATTTTTGCTTTTTTTTTTTATGTTATCTTTTATGCTAAATGTTATATTTTAAAACAGAATTAAAAAAATAAAATTCTGTGAAGACAAAATATTTAAAACTATATAAATTAAATGCTCTAAAAAATTGAATAGCCAATTGTTAATGGTTCTGGAGATATATCGATTTGAATATGCAACATCTGTGAAAAACACTAGTGCTCTAAAAACGCCCTTTAAGCAGACGCTTCAATGTGTTACGTCCATTAGTGATGTTTAAATCACAGGTAATTTTGTGGCGTTCTAATCACCGGAGGATCATTCATCACATCATTCTCTTCAGGAATGTATGAACTATTTTTTAAATTCAGAAAAAAAAATTTGGGATTATTGAAGAAATTTCGGTACTGGACCCCCTTAATGGAGTATTTGTCCCTAGGGGTTTCAAAGTAGATTCCACTACCTGCCTGATTGTCAGTTTTGCTGCCATCATTAAATTTTTTTTTGTCATTTAGCGGAATGTTGTTTATGATTTCCAAGGCCAATTGCTTAAGAAAGTCAGGTACACAATCTTTCTTATTATATGCAGTAGAGAGGTTGTAGTGGAAGAAAACCCAGGAAGATTCAACAAGCGAATTCAGATAGCAAAGAAGAGAATGTGGTTCGACATTGTCCGCGATAATGTGCTGCGATTTAACCTGACTGAAAGGACTGTGTTTCTTTAGTCTTTGATAGTTAGTTCAATTGTTTAGGTATTTAGCCGTTTTGTTACTTTGGTCAATACTGGAAAGTTTATTGTAATAATTGACCAAGCTAGTCTGTCTTCTGGCGTGAAGAGGTTGCAAATCCGCTTCAAAAAGGACAATTTCTGAAGGACAGCTGCTATTCAGTCCAGTTATGATGCGAGCAGCACTGAGTTGCACCTTTTCCAATTTGTCACGGTTAGATTTAGAAGCACAACAATAGATAGGAAAGCCGTATTACAGAATGGGTCTAATGAGTGCATGAACTATGGTGTTGTGACCTCTTCGAAAACCAAATTGCTCTTCAGTAGGAAGATTATTCTTGTCCAGAAAGAATTGGAGTCTAATTAAGACCATTTTCTCCATTAATTTACGAGTGGTACAGTACCCCCAAAAAAATCAGAACGATGGCTACATCTTGTGCTCTAATTGTTGAAATAACAAACAAAAAGTACCGTTGTAAATCGTGGAAGGTTTTTAATAATTGCATGTAGTTTATTTTGTCATGAGGGGTCTTCTACATATTAAAACAGAACCAAACTTTAAAAAGTTCAATAGCAACCTCATAATATTATGCCATATTTGGATTCAGCATCCAAAAAAATGTCGAAATACAAAAATTCGTAATTTTCTAATGAATGGTTTGTAATTTAAATGATAAAAAGAAAATGATAAATTAATGTTAAATAAAAAAGTTGGTTTTTTGACCATAAATACTTAAATAATTAATATATTTCAGTAATTTTTTTTTCAAAAGATAGTTTGTAAATGGCCAAACATAAATAGCAATAAACTTTTGCATCAATTTCTTTTTTAATAATTAATTATTAATTAATAAAACAATTTTAAATTTTTTTTAATAGAAATGTATATTTTTTTTGCCTTCATTAGATTTATCATGGTCTAACCCCCCCCCCCCCCACACACACACACAATATTTTTCTTTCCATTTTGACTTTTAGTTCTCGATTTTTTAGCGAAAATGTAAAAAACGCTCACTTTAAGACCGTATAGTAGACGACTTTTGAAAACTATCAAAGATTAATTCAAGGTAAACTAGAGGAGTGGAAAATCGCACAACGTTCAATTATCGTAAAATGGGGTGAATAGGAATAGAATTTCTTGAAATTACAAAAAGAAATATTATTTTATACAAACAAAGCAGTTTTATTTTTTATATATATTTTTTTAATTTGTCTAACGTGTTTGATTGGTTGGTTGGTTGTTTTCAGATTATCTGGCGCCGTCAGCAACACGAGGGCTATAATGCGCCGAAACATTCGTCATTAGACAAGCCAACATACATTTACAAACACCCATGCCAACACGGGACTCGAACCCGCAACCTCGCGGTCTAGAAGCTAGCACGCTAACCACTATACCGTTTGGTCGGCGCCATCGTTCTGATTTTTTTGGGGGGGGTACTGTACAAGTCAATACAATGGGTCTTAACTTAAACTTAAATCAAACAAACTGACGGAAATGTTTCTTTTAAAATCAAATCTATACTAGAAGATAGGATGAATTGAGCTCACTAAATACGCTGTAGGAATTGGTTCCCCTATGGTTGTAGAGTATTGAATGAGTGCTGTCGCTCTCAATACAAAGAGAAGTATGTGAATCTAATAATGTTGTTTGTCGTAATCTAATAATTTGTATTGATATCTCCCCAAAAAACAACTAAACGTTGTAAAAAAAGCCCGCCTAGTAAAATAATCAGTCAGAAAAAGTTGTGAAATCTAATGTTTACCGCCAAGCGGCCGCGTTTAGCTTCTTTGGGGTACTTGTACAAATGAAGTAAATTGGGATTATTAGGGGACATTCCCATTGGTTGTTTTCAGATTATCTGGTGCCGTCAGCAACACGAGGGCTATAATGCGCCGAAACATTCGTCATTAGACAAGCCAACATACATTTACAAACACCCATGCCTAACACGGGACTCGAATCCGCAACCTCGCGGTCTAGAAGCTAGCACGCTAACCAATATACCGTTTGGTTGGCGGGACATTCCCATAGGAAATCAGTACCCTTGGCAGGCTAGAGTTTTTATAAAATTAATCTCAATTCAGTGCAATGGGTGCAAAGTAACTGAAGCAAATGAAATGAAATTAATCCGAAATAACTCTAGTCTGCCAAGTTCTGATTGCCTATGGGGATACCTCCTAATAATCCCAATTTAGTTCATTGTGTACAAGTACCCCAAAGAAACTAAACGCGGCCGCTTGGCAGCAAACATTAGATTTCACAACTTTTTCTGATAGATATTTTTATTTGGCGGGCTTTTTTTACAACTTCTAGTTTTTTTTTGTTTTTTTTTTTTTGGGGGGGGGGGAATAAAGGATATAAAAACAAGCTTTCTTGTTGAAAGATAGAGAAAAAAATTGACAGAAAGTCTTGACGAATTTATTGTGAGATCTGCAAATATCCACTTTGAAGTTGTGAAGAATGCTGCAGATATTCTTGTCATGGTCTACACATTGCGATTGAGAAATGCAATGCTATACATAACAAAGTTTTCCTCTTTTGATCTATAAATTTGATTGTTTGAAATTTGTTTCTTTATTTGTGATAACGGCGCAGTATGGCCCTTGTGTAGCCCTTGCGCCAGAAATCCAACCAACCAAACCCTTTATTTGTGATAAAAAAAACTTTAAGAAAACAATACTAACATTAATTTATCAACTTTTTCTATATTTAAAATTAATTCATTGGACTTTGTGTCAAGCATATTTCCAAAAAATCTCGCTTTTGAAAAAGGGGCCCCTAAAGTGTCCTTGCCTTGGGTCCCAACTTGTCATGGTCAGGCACTGTATCAAGTGTTCCTTAAACATCGAGTATTTTAATATAGATACAACCCCTGGCAAAAAGTATCTGATCACCGAAAGCAGTGCCCACGATACGTTAACATCAGTGGTCATTTTTCCACAATTTCAATATTTTTTTTTTTCAAACCTTCAAGTTTTTTTTTTTTTTTTTTTTTTTGTGAAATATATTTTATCATTTAGAACTAATTTAGTCAAAGAATATTAAATAATAACATAAATTACAATTACCGTAAACAACTTACACGAGAAAATACATTGAAGCGCGAAGAAAAAAAGTTTCGGATCATCACTTTGTGTAGTATAGTATTCGATCGCAAACAAAATCAACGCATTTTTAGTGATACAAGCAAATTTTTTTTTACTCAGCGCATGTGTTCAGATCTAAGAAGACAGTATAAAAGGTCGAATCGTGGTTTGAAAGTTAAAAACTAGTTTCGCATATGCGGAAGTATGGTTCGAAAGAAAGAATTGTCTAAAGATCTAAAACTTTTAATTGTTAAGCGCTTACAAAGCGGAATTTCTCAAAGAAAGGTTGCTCAGACCTTTGCATGTGCTCAAAGTACTGTTTTCGAAATTTGGAAAAAATATCGCTCGAGTAATGATGAAAAAAATCTTCCTCGAAGCGGTCGCCTACGTGCAACATCAAGTAGGCAAGACAGGAAATTGGTTAATCTTGCTAAATCTATGCGAAGTTGTACGTCCAAACAACTTAATACCGAGTAGTCAAAATATCGAGTAAAGGTATGTACACGTACAGTACGAAATCGTTTAAATGACAAAGGATATCACTTCTGCAAAGCCAAAACGAAACCATAAATGACTAAAATACATAAGAAAAGTCGTCTTCAATTGTGCAAGAGCCGACCAAACGGTATAGTGGTTAGCGTGCTAGCTTCTAGACCGCGAGGTTGCGGGTTCGAGTCCCGTGTTTGGCATGGATGTTTGTAAATGTATGTTGGCTTGTCTAATGACGAATGTTTCGGCGCATTATAGCCCTCATGTTGCTGACGGCGTCAGATAATCTGAAAACAACCAACCAATCAATGGTGCAAGAAACATAAAAGCTGGTCTTTTGATGATTGGAAGGTTATTTTTAGTGACGTATCACGTATTTGCCAAGGAACTGGGGATGGCACTGGAATCTTTGTGTGGAGGAGAGCTGATGAAAAGTTCAAAGAAGATTGCCTCAAAACTAAATATCAGCGTTCATTTATGGTGTGGAGTTGCATGACATCTCAAGGAGTGGGTAAATTGCGTATAGGGTTGCGAACAATAAATTCTGAAGTATATATGAACATTTTAAAGAATTATTTGATTCCTAGCATCGAGGAAGCGTTTTGTGACTCCTCCGATTTCATTTTTCAAGATGATAACGCATCCTGTCATCGAAGTAAACAGGTCAATAATTTTTTTAATCGAAATGGAAATTCTCCAATAAAGACTATGAATTGGCCTACCAATAGTCCGGATCTCAATCCAATAAAAAATGTTTGGAATGTTTTGAAAAGAAACATTGATAAGAGAAGACCTATCAAAATGGAAGAACCACGCCTAGCCATCAAAGAAAGCTGGGGTGAAATTCCATCAAATTTATGTCACGTGTTGGTCGAATCCATACCTCGAAGCTTAACCCCTTGGGTACAGATTTATTTGGGAAAATTCTTGCGTTTTGAACGTTTGGTTCAAAACAATAAAGGAACTTTAAAGGAACACAGCCAAACAAATTATTTTTTTAAAGTATAGGTAAACCAACCGATGTTTGACTTAACCAATCATGGCTCTTGTGACATTAAAATCCATTCAATCAACCTAGTTTGAATGACGAAATAGGTTCGTCATTATTAACAAGCAAAACAAGTGCATGACGAATCTCAGCCGTCAAATGTACCCAAAGGGGTTAAATGCAGTAATCAAGGCAAAGGAGGACCAACAAAATATTAAACTGCGTTGATCAAATACTTTTTTCCCACTAATATGATGATCGGAAACTTTTTTCTTTGAAGACTATTTAATTTCCTCTTAACATTGTTAAAGTTAACTGCAATTTATGGTATTATTTAAATTATATCACAAAATGAGCTAAATTTTGTAATAAAATACTTTAATTTGAAAAATACATATATTGAATTTGTAGAAAAATAATCTTTTATGTTAAAGTATCGTGGGCACAGCTTTCGGTGATCGGATACTTTTTGCCAGGGTTTGTAGTTCAAACGATTGTTCAGCAGATGAACAATCGAGGGAAAAATCGATTGTATCGAAAAAGGGCATACTATCGATAGTATCGATTGTTTCGTGCAAAATAATACAATCGACTGTCGAAATTTAGTGAGAAACAATTTGTATGCGACGATTATTTTCCTCTGGGCAATAATATCGGGCTGTATATCTGTCCAGGATATAAAATTAAAATTCTGCACTAAGTTGTAGAAAAAGCTTTTACAGAGGCTATATTGTTTATATATAATATAACATGCATTTGCACTTGCGTATTGCAAATAAGTAATATCTGGATGTGTTGCAAATAGGTAATATCTGGATACATTGCAAATAGGTGTTGTACATGTTGAAGCGTCTAGGTCTTTAAGTTTTAGAAAGTTGAAGAGTCGAAATTTCCAAAGTTTTATTGCATTTTTTTATTTTTTTATTCCGATTTAGAAGGAAACCGAATTAAATGAAAAAACTAAAAATATGGGGGGGGAGGAATGTGTAGAACAACAGTATTGAAAATATTGGAAGGCTGCCCAAACTGGATTTGACGAATCGGCAATTCTATACTAGAAGTCTGCAGTCCATCAATGTAGGGGGAGAGAAAGAGTCCTCACCAACACTTTCACCCTACCTACTTTGATGACATGCGAACATAAATATAACCATAGAAAACTTCAAGATAATTAAAATCGTCAAATAGTACTAAAAAATCCTGCTTGTAAGCAAGTCAGTGACAGCTGCTAAATGAAATTAAATATAAAAATGATTGGCACATTGATAGCATATTTTTGTTTGAAGGAAACAGAAAATCATTCGGTACCACATATTTTTATTTTCATGGGATCAATTTCTGCTTCTGCTTGAGTCAGAAATATATCATTGTGACCTTTATTTTAATATGGAATGATGAATTTTTTAATCAGGTGAATTATCAAGTATAACTTTTCACGTTTGTGAGTCACACATACCACGTTTCCGAATAATCCTGTTCCATTTTTATTAAAAGTGCAAATGACTAACTGAAATTTAGTTTCGTAATAAAAAGCAAAACTTGGAAAAGTTTCGTTTTTCTTTTGTTTAATAAAAGCTATTTGACGAAAAAAGCTACAACTTGAGGAAACAAAATGTTTTAGTTTTAATATTGACATGATAAAAGGAGAATTTAATGCGAAAATAAAAAGATAATTAAAATAAAATAAGGCATAATAAGCATTTTGTAGGGAAATGGGGGGAGGGGAAAAACCGTATTTATGGGCGCCGCCAAGGAGATACAAGGGAGTGCACTTGCACTGGTCAAAGTGACAAAATAAGAATATATAGGATTTTTTTGAAAAAATATAGGACAATTTAAAACATCAAATAACTGCACACAGTTGCTACTGAACTTTAAAATTAACTCGTTATACATTTATATACTCGTTATATTGTATTTAAGAGAATAGAAAACACACCTTTAAAAAAAAGAAATCACCTGATCCTGAATATGTCATCAGTTATTGCCTCCTAAATCAAGTTTTATTAATTACATTATATGCAATCTTGAGTCTTTTGCTTCCAGCATCTATAACTGCTTGAAATGCTCCAATTTCTTAAAGAATTTTTTTTTTATCCCTGTTTGCAGTCTTTTGTTGGTTCAGATTTACTGTTCAGTGTCGTTTGGATTGGCGGCGAAAAGTGGGAGATTTAGCGCCAAATGTGACGAACCGGGGACTAGGTTTTCCGGAAACCCTAGTGATTGTTTGGATTTGACATCACAACGTATTTTCAATTTTGGCGACTTTTATGAAAAAATCGTGGCTAATATTCCGAATCTGGTACGGATTCTGCGCAAAGGTGATTTTGGCCAAAAAAAATGGCAGCCCCATCACTTTTTTAAGAGCAAGAGAACTACAGTCATTCAGGGTAACTTTGAGCCATAGGGTATAACTTTGCGCCACTTCCTAGTTTTCAGTATTTTTGGTTTTAAAGAGCTGCTAATGATCCACTGCTGCAAAATGCTGGCAAGATTATGAAATTGGATTTTTGCTCTATAGTTTAGAATATGAATTGGCAAAATAGTACATAATTTATTTGGCCATTCAGTTGCTTTTCTGAAGTACTGTTTGCAAGTTCCATTTAAATGCTTATTTGAAGTTGATGTAAATCAACTAATTTATGCAAGTAAGCATCAACTTACCACTTTATCAATTATATAATTTTCTGGAAATAGTGAAATTGTTAGTAGCTGATGGTTATTTATTTACTAACATTTGGTAAAAAGCAAAAAACTAAGGCACTACCATTTTACCACGTATTCAGTGTAACTTTGAGCCGGTTCAAAGTTAGGCTGATAACAGTGTATAATGCGTACACTGCTCATATAATTCATATTTTATTCCAATTTATTTTTGTTTTTGCTTTTAAATACATTTATATACATACAAATGCAATTTAATTTATGGAATCTTCCCTTGTATGCAAAATCCGATAAAATGAAAATATTGAGAGTGAATTCAAAAAGTACCTAAAAATATTAGAAATAATGATCTAGCAGTCCTTCCGAGACCTAAAAAAAAATCTGCCTACCTGTGATGGTTGTTAAAAGCGTTTCATTTGAGGAAGTGAAAAATTTCTATGCAAAAAAATAAATCGTAAAGGAATATGTATAGCAAGGACATGAGGGGATCGTCCAAAATCCTCTACTATATGAACTCCTGGTAGACAGCAAGAGTATAAGTCCTAAACCAGGTGATCCACCTGATGGCTGTGTGGCTAGAACTCAGGCCCCGCATGCCAAAGGTGCCGGGTTCAAATCCCGGGTTAGTCACGGAAGTTCGTTGTAGTTCGGAATAAACTTTAAGCTGTAGGTGGTTGAGCGTATAAACCAACCAACCTGAACTAGATGGTGCAGATGACAGTGTATGTGCAACACTATCATTTTCAGAGAAGGTGAAAGTTGGACAATAAGGACATGATAGAGGTTTATACTGTTGAAATTGTTGTGGAGAATGTTACTGAAAAATCAGAGATTGTTCAAGTGGTGGCTGTTGAACACATCAATGAGAAAGGAATTTTATACACAAAGCATGCAAGTGTTTTAGATTTTGGTTATGGCATATGCAAAGTTTACGACCACATAATTATTCAATACGATGGAGAAATGTACCCAGATCAAATTGACTTAAAAGACAACGTGATATTTGGTGGTTCATGAAGAAATCTGGTGCATATTGGAAATGGCCCAATATCAATGGGGATCTGTAGTATGAAAAATTAGGAGTGTTTAAAAAAATTGTCTCCAGAAATTATTATTCCAGCTAGAAGACGAGAAGTTTTCTAGATCAATAATTCTTTCTTTGATGCAAAACTATTAATCTGAAAAATGCCAAAGTGGAATTTTATGAAGTTTGAACTTTATTTTTATATTGTCATACTATTTCTAACATTAAGAATATAATATTCGTATTTGTGCCACATTGTGACTTGCAAACACCATAGTACTTAACTAATTGCATAAGGGCGGCCTATCAGTTTTATTATTTTCTATTCATCTTTTCAATTTTTAATTGATAAAATGAGTTTATATTTAAGTGAATGAACTGAAGATTGTTTTTTCACTATATTTGTATGTTTAAACTGAACAATAAATAGGTTTTTTTGCAATATATTCATGAGATTCATCATCCATTGTTCCGACCTAATATATTCTTTGTAGTATTATTTAAAATATACAAACTTTAGGATGTTGAAAACTGCAGCTGATGATGTTTCAAATATTTAGAAACTTAATTTTACTAGTTCAAATAATGAATAGTCCTAGACTGAATAAAAAAAAAGGTATTTTATATGAAACTTCTGATAGTGGTTCAAAGTTACCCTAAATGCCAGGATAACTTTGCACCGGGTTATTTTCCAATTATTTAGTGCTTTCATCATCAACATTTACTAATTTGAGTAAATTAAAATATAATTTAGGGTTTATTCTTTCATTTTAGGCCATTAAGTCTGAAAATACTATAAAAACATAAGTGGGGAAGAAGAAAATACTGAAAATGTGGTTCAATGTTACCCTGATTGACTGTATGGTTGCCCTAATTAGGCGGCGTTTGATGTAAACAATTCGTGGCGCAGAATCCGTATCGGATTTGGAATAAAAAAAATTTCATCCGACATCATACAGTAAATCTTAACCCTTTTGTTTCCTTCATCAATTATTGATTGAGCACTCAAAATGTTCTTTAGTAGCCCTGCAAGTTAATCACAAGTCGTTTTTATCCGTTTTTCTTGAGGCAGAGTTTTGTTGCTGCATCTCTCTCTCTCTCTGTATTATGACCAATTAATTTACTACGGTGGAGAAGAAAACAAATCAGAAATTCAAGACCGCGTGCTATGGAAAAGTTAACAAGTTTACATTTTACAACTCCCGCCGGTCCAGTAGAGTTGAGTTGTAGGTTATGCAGCACGTGACGTCACGAGAGATAAAACGCCGACGTACAAACATCGCTTTTATCAGGTCTTTTTCACCTACGATCGCGCCAAGATTCCGAAATATAAAAAATGGCAACGAACGGCGCCGTTTTTACGAATTCGAAGAAAATATAGATCGAATCAATATAGAAATATAGGATATATAGGACAATTGTAAAATATAGGACGTTTTTGAAGATTTTTTAAAAATATAGGATTTATAGGACATATAGGACGTCTGCGACCCCTGCACTTGTAACCCCCAGGTTTTCGAAATTTTAAAATAAATTGGAGAAAAGTGGTACGATTAACAGGAAATAAAAGTGAGCTATAGCTTTTAAAATATTCAACAGAACAGAAATTTAATACAAAACGATTAATTAAAACTTCAATTAGACATCTAACTGAAAAATCAAAGTTAAAGCAAAAAAATAGTAATAACCACCTTGCATTCCCCTTGGAGGTCATTTACAACCCCAAAAAAATAATTCTGCCAGCACTCACGGCCCCGTGTCGCTAATGCATGTACGTTGTGCAGTTCCAATAAGTGCTTTTACCACATAAATAGTTTGGTGAGGCTTCGAAATACTTTTATTTTTAATAGAATTACTTTCATCCTGGATTATCTTCCGTATTTCGAGGTATCAATTTTCATAAATTCTGTACAAAATGAGTTAATTTCGTTTAATTTCAAATCGGTGTATATTAATTGCATAAGTTAAGAAAAGCCTGTCGAAATTAATTTTTTTTAATTACTTTACTCAACTGCTAAGTACACCAAAAAGTACAAAAAAATAACTGACAATATTAACTTATAATTCCAACCATTGGACAACTTTGATGCGTTAAGGTTACAGTAAGTAACGTGCTTGTAGTAGGTCAAGTAACACCCAAAAAATAATAGCATACAAATTAATTTTCTGTGTAAAAAGTCATTAACACAGAAAAAAAACTTGTTGTCGCCTTCTATTAAATCGTCATACAAAGTACGAAATAAACTTTTTGAGGGCCTTCTTTATAAGAAGGGATACACTCCTATAGTTCTATTGTTTCATCGTTTCCTTCTCTTTATAAGAGAAGCAAGTTCAATTCATCATCTTTACTTGACGAAGACATTTTGAATACTGAAAGGGGAACGAAATCATGACACACACAGAAACCAGGCCTAGCCACTGCAATCGCGTGGATACGCCACTGCAGTCGCTAGCCCGGGCGTCTGAAGCAGTGGCGCGCGTTCGTCACACGAATCGCTCTGAATAATAAGGCCCTAAGTTGTTCAGTAGTTTAGGAGGTAAGGTGTTGAATCTTACACTATCGAGATGTTTGGTTGTATTTGATCTTCTCTATCACAAGAGCTAATCGTGGGCTATACTGAGCAGAAAAATCATATTTAGGTATGGACCATTTAGAGTAAATACACATGTTTTACATTTTGAAAATCCGCCGTATATTTGGTTGCCCATCTGATGACTTAGGGCCTTATTATACAGAGCGACTCGAGTGGCGAAAGCGAGCCACTGCTTCAGACGCCCGGGCTAGCGACTGCAGTGGCGCATCCACGCGACCTGAGTGGCTAGGCCTAACTTCCGTGTGACTCATGATTTCCTTCCCCTTTCAGTATTCAAAATGTCTTCGTCAAATGAAGATGACGAATTACGCGTGCTTCTCTTATTAAAAAGAAGGAAACGATGAAAGAATAGAATTTTAGGAGTGCATCCCTTCTTATTAAGAACGCCCTCGAAGGTTTATTTCATACTCTGTATGAAGCTTTACAAGAAGGCTGCAATAAGTTTTTTTTCTTTTTCTTTTTCTGTGTAAATGATGTTTAACCTGCAAACAAAACTGCACATACATAAACTAAATATTAAAGTCCACGTCCTTACCCGCAGAAAGCATTGAAATGGCAACTTCACAAAATTCCTTCTGCACCGAAATGATTTAATTCCCCCCCCCCCCCAACTTTTTTTTATTAGTTCTTTTTTTTTACTTCATCCTGTTCCAGAGAGGTGGTTCTCTAGCATATGTACGCGGAGACAGGTGCTAGTTCACAAAGTCCTTCCTTTCCACTCCCAGCAGGGAGTTCAACCAACCAACCATGACGTTTAATTTGTGTGCTATAATTTTTTAGCTATTACTTGACTTACTACAAGCACGTTACTTAATGTAACTGCAACGCATAAAAGTTGCCCAATGGTTGGAAGAATAAGTTAATATGTCAGTTATTTTTTTCTAAAAGTATTGGTGTACTTAGCAGTAGAATAAATTAATTAAAAAGCTTAAAGTAGTCTTTTATCAACTTATGCAATTACTATGCACTGATTTGAAATTAAACGAAATTAACTCATTTTGTAGAGAATATATGGAAATTGATACCTCGAAATACGGAAGATAATCCGAAATGATTATTTAATTTAGTTCGTATTTCGAAGCCACACCGCACTACTTATGTAGTAGAAGTACTTATTGGAACTACACAACATACATGCATTAGCGACACAGGGCCATGAGAGCCAGCAGAATTATTTTCACGGGGTTGTAAGGGAGAATGCTAATTTTTTTTTTTTTTTTTTTTTTTTTTTTTAACTTTGATTTTTTTAGTTGAATGTGTAAATGAAATTTTAATTAGTGATTATGCATTAAATTTCTGTTTCGTTGAATATTTTAAAACCTATAGCACACTTTTATTTCCTGCTAATCGTACCACTTTTCTCCACGTTATTTCAAAATTTCAAAAACCAGGGGGTTACAAGTGCACCCTCTTGTACTTCCATGGCGGCGGCCACGAATACAATTTTTCCCTCCCCCTTTCCCTGCAAAATGTTTATTACGCCATATATTAATTTAATTATCTTTTAATTTTCACATTGAATTCCCAATTCATTATGTCAATATTACAACTAAAATATTTTTTCCCTAAAGTTGTTCCGTTTTTTGTCAAATATCTTTTGCTAAACAAAAAAAAAATTCCCAGTTTTGCTTTTTATTACGAAACTAAACTTCAATTAGTCATTTGCACGTTTAATAAAGATGGAACAAGATTATTCGAAAACGTGGTATGTGTGACGCACAAAAGTGAAAAGTTATGGTAATGTGGTGGAGTCGTGTACAAATGACAGATACAACACCTAGAACTAGTGGTCATTTTTGCCTAGTGGTTAGAACGCCTGCCTAAAGATCTAGGAGTCCACGGTTCGACTCCCCCGTTAGCACTTCGCCTACATAAGTGACCCTGATATTCGAATACATCAATGGCGCCATCTACTGCACGAATTCCACACTCAGCATTTCTCTGGCGACTCACTGCCAACAGCAAAGCAACCTCTAGCGACTCGCTGCCACACGCAACGCACTCAACTTACACGCAAGCAACTCAATCATTTCCCCCTTCACGACTCATTGGGAAGGGGCTATGTGGTGGAGTCGTATACAAATGACGGATACAACACCTAGGCACTAGTGGTCACCTTTGCCTAGTTGTTAGAACGCCTGCCTACTGATCTAAGAGTCCCCGTTTCGACTCCCGTTAGCGCATTTCGCAACAGTACTTGATAATTCACCTTATTTGAAAATTCATCATTCCATATTAAAACAAAAGTCATTATGATATATTACTGGTTCAAGCAAAAGATTCAAGATGGATCCCATCAAAATAAAAACGCGTGTTACCGAATGATTTCTAGTTTCCTTCAAACAAAAATATGCTATAAACCTATCAATGTGCGAAGCATTTTTATATTTAATTTCATTTAGCAACTGTCACCGGCTTGCTTACGAGCAGGATTTTTTAATACTAGTTGAAGATTTTATTTATTTATTTTTTTACTTTTTCCATTCAATTCGGTTTTACAACTAGGTTTTTTTTAAGTAGGGAATTATTTTTCCAAAATTTGCCGACTGGCCGCCTTTTAAAAAATTTTGAGATGGAGTGGCGGGGGAAATCTTGAAGTTATCTATGGTTATATTTGTGTTCGCAATCCATCAATGTAGGTGGGTTGAAAGTGTAGGTGAGGTCTCTTTCTCCCCCTACATTTATGGACTGCATACTTCTAGTTTTGAACAGCCGATTCGTCAAACTCAATTTGGTCTGCCTTCCAATATTTTTAATACTGTTGTTCTACACACTTTTTTTTACGTTTTAAATTATTCATTCAATTCGGTTTCATTCTGAATTGGATTAAAAAGCGAATGCAATAAAATGCTTGACGGCTTACAGCTAAGTTTTAGCAGGTTTACAGCTAATTTCGGGGCCCCCTAAAAACTTGGACCTAAGGCCCAGGTCTTGTATGCTTAATCGATGATCAGTGCCTGACTAGATAACTGAGTCCAAGGCAAGTCTATAAAAAATTTCATAACTTCATAACAAACAATAGTCCGCTACCAACGCCACAATCGCGCACGAGCGCCACAAGAAGCGAGGGTAGGCGACTGGAGTGGTACCACAGAAGCGACCTCTAGCCACTTCTGTGGTTCAGTATAATAAGCTCCATAGGATTGCATGATCCGTGTAGAGTGGCTTGTGTACGCGTCTGAAGCGGTGCCGCACGCTTGTCACTATAACCACAGACGCGACCTCTTGTGTGCGCGATTGAAGCTGTGGCACGCGTTCGCCATTCGAGTCGCTCTGTATAATAAAGCCCTAACACAAAACGTTTAAATGTCCATCCAAACCATCCCTCCAGTTTTTTCATTTTATTTTAAAATTATTTTAATATTATAAAAGCCATGCAAATGCTTTTATTATTGCAATTTTTCCCCTCTTTATTATGAATTTCGTTACTATCTTCATCGTCAAAATAACATTTTTGTTTAATCTATCGCTGTAAAATAATTATATGCGGTATAATACATCCGCCATTATGAAAGTCTATACTTTTCAGGCTTTTCTACCTAAAATGCTACCACGATGCCATCGTGTTGCGTTGTAAGTAATTTTTTTGTGCCAATTGTGTTTGTGTGAATCCCTCATTTTTTTTCTCAAATTTTCAGTTTGTGTTTCTAAATTAAGCTAATCGGTCTATTACAATAATATTTTTACACCAGATATTTGAATGCTTGTCTATGAACTGAATCTCAGTAACTAATTGGACAGGTTTCATCAAAAGCCAGATACCACATCCTATTGAATATTTCCCCACCATGCCACCGGTAATTAAATTTTATTTTTAAAACAAATAAATAAAAGAAGAAAAAATCGTTTTAAGAAATTAGATATTATTCAGCAATAAATATCCGGATAAAAACACGCTAGTAAATTCATTGCAGCCAAGCAAAACGTCCAGATGCTGTGTACATTCTGTACATACAGCTTCTTAATACCAAGTGGGGTTGTCCCGAACTGTATAGGGAGACTCTAGCTTTCAATACTGCATGCATCCTTCTTGGAATACAAGTAATGAATAGTGGTAAGTAGTATATTTCAATCATTCTCCTCAGAGAGAGTCTAAGAGAAAAACTCATGGATGAATACGTTCATGATTATATACTGCAGTGATTGGGACAAATAGTTAAATGCACTGATCTCTAACTATAACTTCTGGATAGCTTAGAAGTGGTTTATGGTTTGAAAGCAAATGAAGCCAATTGAATACTTCCCCACATCAATGCTACGTAATAGGTTGCCAATAGTTACAAACACGCTCTAACTAGTTTGGAGGGGGTTGCAGTTAGGTAGAAGTTGCAGATAGAAATCAGTGGTCGAACGACAGGCTACCTAGTGGGAGTTTGCTGAGTATTTTTCATTCGGGGTGTAAATGCGGAGTAGTCTCTCTTTGAAACCTATAGAAAGGTATTGATGTGACATTTAGACAACTATCAGTAGTCCAAATACGGATATAATGGTGTGTAGCTATTGCTAGAAAATCTCTGAAACAACTAACTTTTCATCTACATTCCTTATAAAAAAGTGCATGTTTATTCAGAATGTAAGAATAATCGCCAAACTGGGCATTTTTCAAATAAATGAGCATATGAAAATGGAAATAACACTATTCCATTATAATAGTGTAATTGAAAGTGGTTCGATGTTCCACAGCCCTAGTTTTTCTCTTCCTCCCTCACCACAAATATGCATATAAGGATTAAGGAATAAAACAATATAAGAGGAACAGTTTTTTCCGAAGAAGGGATTTGATTGTTGAGCAAAACAAAAAAACACACTGCTGCGGCTTTCGAAGGCAGTTTGCACCCAATTGGCAAACGATAATTGACAGCTAGTAGATATAGTCAAATTTCCGTCTGCTGTAGACTAACCAGTGTAGGTAGCCAAGATCCTGCGAATCGAGGATAAACTGGAATCGTTAAATGCGTATTAACCCTTTCGGCCCTAATGGTCATATAAGTCCCAGGGATTAAAAATTCATTCCTTATTGAGTAAATAAATCCCACTTTTACATGGGTTCTTATGTTTTCGGTGTTCTAGGATTAGGTAATAAAATAAAATTAAAGAAACTTGAAAATATTATCCAATAGCAAAAGGCAGACTTATTTTTTGAGCACGCAGAATACCCAAGTTTCAATTGGTCATTTTTTAAATTTTATAGTAAATACATTTACTACATAGTTAGTGTAAAATAATAATTTAGACATTTTTAGATATTTTAAATACTTTCTGTGGGATATATTGTCTCAATCGTATTCAACAGTGGGACAATACAGGGTGTCCGGGGAATGACTCCTTCATTTTAAATTAAATAACTCAAAAAGAAAGATCGATAGAAGAATGAAACAAAAAGTAAAGTTATTTTGAAAGCTGTAAAAATCTGAAACAGAAGTTTCAAAATTAATTACAAATGTTGCCAACAGATGGCGCTATAGATGTAAAATTCTAAAAATATGTTACAAATTTGTCCTCTGTAATCACGCTAACTTCCTTTCATGTTTAAACAGTGGAACTGTCCGAGGATTGATCGCTCTGAGCTTCAAAGCACTTTTTATTCATTAGAACTGCATTGTTCAAACCACCTGTTGCAAACATTTGTAATTAATTTTGAAAATTTAGTATAAGATTTTACAGCTTTCAAATAACTATACATTTTGTTTCATCATTCTATCAATCTTTGTTTTTGAATCATTTAATTTTAAAATCAGGCAGTCCTTCATAGGACATCCTGTATACCCCATCAGTGGAGATCATATTACTACAAAATTATCCCCCCGCTATGGTGAAACAATGACGCAAATGCAGACTTGTCACAACGTAGTTAAGGTTTCCATTGGGTAAAGGAATACCTAGCGCAGGGGTCGGCAGGCTTTTCTACGCTAAGAATCAAACCTTCAATAATCAAAAAGGCAACATTTTTAAAGAACCCTAAAAATAATTATAAGTAGTACCAATGTGAACTTTTAACTACAAACATTTCTATATCAATTTTATGGTGTAAAAAAAAGTATAAAATCATAGCAGATAAGACAAGTCGGTAGTCCATTTTTGTTTGGAATCAACGCAGACAGTTCAAATTCAGTCCATTCTTCCTTAAATTAGCCGATTTTCTTCATCAATTTTTTTTCTTCCTTTTGGACGAAGTCGAGGAAATGTTTTTCCTATACAACATATCGAAAGCAAAAGGCGTTTAGCAGCTCGCGCAACTGCGAAAAGTTTACAGGGAAAGGTGCTATCAGTTGGAGAAGAGAGAGCAACGAACGTCGACAAAAGCACTCCTATTGCGCAGACCCTGATCAACGCCTAGGCCCACAAGACCCGGGCCCATGATTTTAGGGGGCCCCGAAATATGCTTTAAACCTATAACTTTTCTTTCACAAAAGCTATGTAAATATCTTTTATAATCTGTATAAAAGAATGTTGACATAAAAATCATTTTGTATTGATCTTGAACCGTCTTTGGTAACCCAGAGTGCATTTATTCAAATAAACCAAACCATCATTAAAAAGAGTAAAAAACAAGCTTTTCTGAAAGATAGAGACAAAAAGTAAAAGGAATTCTTGATGAATTTATTGTAAAATCAGCAAATGTTGACTCTGAAGTTATGAGTAATGCCGCAGATACTGTTGTCACGGATATTACTACTCATTGTGATCGTGAAATGCCATACTATATTTCAAAGTTTATCCTGTATTGATTTATAAGTTTTATTGTTTGAAACTTGTTTCTTTATTCATGGTGGAAAAAAAAATTAACTTTTAGTTGGTTGGTTGTATTCAGATTATCTGGCGCCGTCAGCAACACGAGGGCTATAATGCGCCGAAACATTTCGTCATTTAACAAACCAACATACATTTACAAACACCCATGCCTACACGGGACTCGAACCCGCAACCTCGCGGTCTAGAAGCCAGCACGCTAACCACTATACCGTTTGGTCGGCAATTAACTTTTAGAAAACAATACATTAACATTAATTTATCAACTTTTTCTATATTTAATGTTAATACATTTGAATATATGTAAAGCCCATTTCCAATAAATCTCTCATTTGAAAAAGGGGCCCCCGAAATTGTCCGGGCCTTGGGCCCTAACTTGCCATGACCAGGCCCTGCTATTGCGCACTCATATTGCTCCGTATTTTAACTATAAAGATGCAAAAGGGCGCAGTGGACGCTGATTTTAACCTGAATTTTGAGTAATTCACACAACTCATCTGTTAGTAAAATTTACAGGTCGGGCCCGTTGGTTGCAATGAAATATTTCTTTACTACCACAAGCAAGTGCCGTACCTGTAATGGAGAAACTAATCTTTATTTATAATTTCTATAAGTGACAACATTTCGTTCCACACTTGAAATCATTCTGGTTTTTGCATGTGATGTGTATATAAAAAAGCGGATACTACTGAAGTATGCTCTATGGATAGATGGATTGAAAAAATATGGTGAGATATGATTATGACAGGTTGGCGTGCTTCTTATGTTTATTTTATATACGAGATTAGATTTTGTTTCATTACATGTCTATTGCGACTGAATGGCTGCAATTAAATATTATTTCTACACATTGGTCTTCTCCTTTGGATTTGAAACAGAACACAGCGAATAAATTCTACATCATCTTTCTGTGTTTCATCGCGTTTTCCTTATTTTTCCGGTTTTAAGAATACACAGTAAATTTATAATGGGTTTACCCAAACAAAGATCACATTTACTACCATATACTGCTTTATCAGTTTATTCTTCGGTTTGCGTTACTTAGAACTTGAAGCGCCACAAATATCCACGAAAAGAGCTGCGGTCTGCCGACCTCTGACCTAGCGCATCGAGAAAAACAAAGACAGAACTGTAAGGCCCTTATTACACTTTACTGTGGCGAAAGCAAGCTACAGTAAAGACGCCAGGGTTGGCCACTGCTGCGGCTCAGTATAAAAAGCTCCATATGATTGCATGTATCTAAGCGAAAGATGCAATTCTACGGAGCTTATTATACGGCCAGAAGCGGTAGCACTGACTGTAAGCTTTGAAAATAGTTGCTTTAGTAACCTCATATGTTAAAAATAGTAGCCAAAATAGTAGTCTCAAACATTGAAAATAGTAGCCTCAGACGCTGAAAATAGTAGCCTCACTTTTCATAACGATTGTTTTTTCAAATCGGTAAAGACATTCCTCTTGTTTTAAAGGTTTTAAGTTATCATCAAGATCGGAATATAAGTGTTGATTTACATAAACACGAAAACCCAGAGACCCTCTTCTTTCAATTCAAAATAGTGTCTAATACATAACATCCCATACGGTAAAAGGCATATAGTCTTGGCGGAGGCGCTAATGTATTTACATAATGCAATGGAAGTTGACAACTCAACCTTACTCTCAGACAGCACATAAGCAAAAAAAGCTAAACTTCACGCAAAAGCGGCGGTAAAATTAAATTGGCAAAACAAGATATATATATTTTAAATTCCAAAGTAAGACAACTTTTTGGCAGAAAGCAAGTTTCATGTTTAAACAATTATACTATATATTGACAATGACAGGCAAATTTAATTAAGGCCAGTTTTTAAATTTTTAACAGGATAGCTACAGAATTTGATAAACAAAATTCCCCAACATTTCCCTTATTTCTAGAAACTTCCCTGATGTGCATCTCTGTCGACGTTATCATTAAAAAAACGAAGAAAATATGACCAGTTTAAAAATATAAATTACACTATTTACAATTACATTTACTTATCAAAGTATAATTGCACCAAAATATAAATTTCTGCTAAAAATCAAAACAAGCATCTTTAGAGCATGGGGGAAAGAAAAAAAAAAAAAAAAGGGAAACATTAATAAAAAAAAAAAAATTCAAAATTCACATAAACCAATTTACAAACTACACCCATACTAACTTTAAGGAAAAGAAACTAGTACAATACTTTTCTTTTAATTTAAAAAATAACTCAAATAAAACATGTTATTTTCTTTAATACATATCATAGGCTGTATCCTGTTCATAACATAAATTTTAAACAGTGTCCTAAATATTTACTGAACTTGGGCATGCATGAGCATGAAACTTAAATAATCAGCATTTTGCTACTCAGTCACAAATTTCACTAGGTATAATATTTCACAAAAAATTATGTCTTTTGCACTTTTGCATTTTGAAGTTGAGAAAAGATAAATAACATATATTGCATGAAAGAAAGGCTTGAAATTAACAGCTTCTGATAAAAAATTAATTAATATATGGAAATAAAATTTTGTACAACAAAAATATTATCTTAAACCCCTAAAGTACATATTAAATGAGGCAAAAAATCGTTTTCATAAAACTTGACAAGCATAGCATTCGGCAGGGGAAAAAGATGCATGGACTTTTTTAAAAATTCCATGACCATTTGCCTGAATGTGCGCAATAGAGCATTCAGATTTTTTATTGTTTGGAGGGGGGGAGAAACTTTTAATTCCTTGTTTGATTTATATTAAACATATAAATCAAAAACACATATCACTTTCAGTTAATTACGTTTAATAAAATGTCAAAATAAAAGTACAAAAAAATAAAAAATAATAATAAAGTACAGGATCTAACCCTTTTTGCTTATTAATGCCTATAGATTTGTTGCACATCTATAACAGTGGTGTAAAGGGTTAATAAAAAAATAAAAAAATATGATGGAATCAATTTGAAATATTAAGGAATTTAGGGTTCGAATATATTCTATTGACAAAAAACACAAGACAAGAAGAAAATCAATCATGTCTGTACAGGTTGTAGTCAGATTTAAGTTTGAGGTTTTTTTTTAACACTAATGCGCCGGCGGTCGCGAAGCTATAAGATAACCAAAACTCTAACAGCAATAATGTGTAAATAATTGTTCCAAGCATAACAGTGATTTCAGAAAGGAAAAATAATAATAATAAATATTTAAAAAAAAATAAAAAACAAAAAAAACACGGAATATGCGGTTGTGGACCGAGGACAGGGGATTGGCCAGTTTGGCTCAGCTGCTGAGAGTAGAAAAAATGTCGGAAACTTCGTACTCCCAAATCGGCCAACTAGCCATATATTGTATGAAAAAGCACATGAAAAAACCTGTATTATTCAACGCACCGACGACATGGCATCCACTTCTTGTGACGCGAGCCGGAATAGATGTCCGCACCCGCACGTGGAATGCGAGAAGGGAAACTCAAAAATTTCAAAATTCCCTGACTAAAGAGTAATTTTACGAAATACTTTGACATTTGCCTGAATTCCCGGTTCTGTCATTACCCTGTTTAAGCCACATTCAAAGTAATTAAATTGCCTCAAAATTTAAATTATTTTATTATTTATAAATTTAGCTACAACATTGAAATTCTAATCATTCTGAATCGATTCACGTACACGGCGAAATCGTTCACCACATCAGCACTAATCTCGGACATAACGTCTATATAACATCAATTCTGTCCATACTGATAGCATTTTCTTCCGGCGTTCACCACAAATTCATTTTTGTTAAGTAGAGTAAATAAAGCGAAATAATTCAATATTTCAGAATATAACAGTGTATGCTCTTGCGCCTTGCACGGTGAAAGATAAAACATTGGAGCAACAGGCAGGCGAAAATGACCGTGGTTGCCGTCAAAAACAACAATCTCGCGTGAGCGGTAACTATCGTCGAACTAGCAAAATGATCACTGTATCCGCGAATATGAATAACTATTTCGGTAGTATTTGCTTTCTCCTCCCTTAAAAAAATCACCGTTTTGAGAAAAATGTTAGTACCTTAGTGCCGATTTTTTTTCGTGCTACCATCGGACAGTATCCAATTTCTTAAAAAATAATCGCCTCAGTCCAAAAATAGTTAAAGGTTTTGTTAAAAATAGTCGTTTTTGGCCCTTTTTTCATTGAAATAGTCGTCATATTCGCCTGGCCACTAAAATAGTCGCTTTAGTAGCCTTTTTAGTCGCCTATGGCAGCCCTGTCTTTACAGTTACTGTAACAATTGTACGCTAGTTCCAAGTTAATAGGCGTCACTAAGTTTATATCAAAATCAACTTGGTTTTTCGCGTTTCCTGAAAATTCCCCTTTCTACAGTTGCAACATTGTTCCACCATAACAGCGATATATTATGAATGTTTATAAAAATATATATATAGTTATTATTACAATATCCTAGACGAATGGAACCAATAGTCCAATTCGACTATCCTGGGACAATATAATGGAATATATTGTCCCAGAATTACCAGAAAACGAAAAAAAAATGTATTAGGATTTTAAATTAAACTACTTTTCATAGTTAAATTTCAATCATTCAAAAATCGGGTCGAAAGGGTAAAAGCTCATCTTTTCGTCATTTTACCGGTCTGCTTTGCACTTAATAAACTGAAGTGGAATTTTTTAATGGATTCACTGGTTCGATGTTGAAAATTGTTCTCTTATTGTTCTAAAAGAAATATGGTTTAAATATTGTTGAAAGGAATTTTTAACACCAGAAACAGTTAAAATAATGAATTTTAGTTTTTATGAGTTGCGGGGGAGTATCTTAGCTATAACTTCAAAACTTTTTAATTATAACAATATAGTGATAGAAAGATATATTTTTTTTTTCGTAAAGTTCATGTAGTTCTACTTAATATTAAAATGCACAATGCAAACTCATTTATTCTATTTTTTCAATTAAAAAAAATCGAAAACAAAATGACAATCAAAAAGTTGAAAATAAAATATTGAAATAACTTACATTTGTTTGTGACAATAGATGCAAAGCCATTCATGGTTTCCATAATGCCGACAATCCTTGCATACCTTCTTTTTGCACAAGGGGCATAAGGCTCCTCGATTTATAATTCTACCCAATTCAGTTAGACATCGACTACAGTTCCTCTGTATATCAAGTCCAGGTCTTAGAGTAGCACGTTTCCTCAAACAAATCAATTCTTGTTTAAGTTGCCTAGTAAAGAAAATATACTCAAATAGTAACTTGACAAAAATTAAAACTGAAATTCAGTGTGAAATTACTATACACAATTCCAATCACTGATTTTACTAATACATCAGGTTACCGATGTGGGCAAATTTATGTCGGTCCGTCAAAAATATTGCTGTTAAAAAAGTATTCTTGTATTAATCTAAGGAGGGAGATCAGTGAGCGTATGAGGCATTGCTCAACATCTGTCTCACTGTAAACCAATTTTTTGTAAACAATTCTAGGTTTCCAGTTCATTTCCACAATTTAAAGTTACCATTGTACATGAAATGGGCCAAAAACATAGAATCATCAAAAATAAATATCAAACTATGGTTTTATTTACAAAAAATGCATTTATCTTATTTTTCAGTATAAAAACGTAGAGCTAATAGGAAATTGGGATATGCACTAAGCAACAAAAATCGAAACGTTTCCCTTCATTCATTCACACATATAAATGGGCCAATTTTGCATTTGTACAAAGGCCAATTTAAATTATGGAAATCAACTCAAAACTGACAGAGAGCTAGAACTGTTAGCAAAAATATAGATTTGCAATGAACACAGATATAGAGGAATCTGCCCTTACAAATAGTAAAAGTGTATATATTATTTAAAAGGTTGAAATTGCTCTACAACTTTAATTTAGTTGCTTTGTGATATTATCCCCAAATAAAGTGCTGCACCCCAAAAACTACAAAAAACTCAAATACAAAGCGTAAATGTAACCTATTTTAGCGAATTCTGGAAAAAGAATTATGTTTACAGAAAAATGTTTAAAAGGTTTTTCAAAGAATAAAATTTATAATGATAACCGAAATATAATTAACAACCAAAAGGCTTGCAAAACGGATGTTTAAAGGGGCTGGGGAGGAAGCCCAAGAGAAGGGGGGGGGGGGGTATTATTTAAGAAATATGTCTCTAAAAAGGTCCTAACACCTGGCAAAAATTCAGCTTGCTTCTAATTTCTTCCTACAAAAAACCTTCATTGGTCTCGACTAAACAAAGACTGCGGTTGTATCCTGAGTATTTCAGAAATAAGTGCCCTTCACATGTGTTGTTGCTTATTCATTAATTAAGAGTGAGTACTTCCTTTATCCGGTAGAATAGTTAGATAAGGACTTCCAATTACAAAATCATACATGTAAAACAAATTTGAGATTTCCGTGTTATCGGTCGTTCTTAAATTTTGAGCATTAGATTTGAGATTTTCAAGACGATGTGAATTTATTTTAATGGTTTTAATGCGGTGAAAAATATACTATCAACTATAGTTATGTAAAATCTGAGATGTCTCATCTCAATTATCTCAATGGCTAATAACTGATGCTAAATAACTTAGAATATTCGTACAACATCGGTCCAAACATCATGTTCAATGGTATGCGATAAAAATATTTATATATATATAATATAAAATTTATATTAAAAATATTATTTAGAAAATAAATAATATATTAAAAAAATTATTTAATATAAACAATATTTATTTGATAAAAAAATGTGTATTCAATCCACAGCTATAACAAGCAGAAAAAAAACGCATTATTTAGCATTTAATGCACCTTTAAGTCGAGACAGAAATCATAAATATTGAGTCATCTTTAACTTTAAAATGAGGTACAAAAAATATAAAACGTGGTTCAAACTTTCACCATAAAATGATGTAACAAAAACGCGAATATTGATTCAACGTTTCATCATAAAATGGAGTAGCGAAAACACTCAGCTGGGTTCAACCATGCACCTTAAAATGGGGTAACGAAAAAGCAAATCTTGGTTCAACCTTTCACCCTAAAATGGTGCGGCGAAAACGCGAATTTTTGTTCAACCTAATATGGTGTCCGAAGTAACACCATTAAATCGCGAAACTAAGCACCAAATATTGGTTGCAGCTAAATGGTAACCAATTTTTGGTGCTGGGTGGAACCAATTTTTTAACAGTGTAGATCTAAGCATAGCATCTTAACGATATATGCAGTGACAGCTTTGGGTACTACAAGAGAGGGAATTAAAGTAACGCGATTTTGGGAACAGACTAATTAAAACTTCAATCCCCCCACAAATATCATAATACATTTTCATAAATTGCACTAAATATAAGAATATATCTCCAGTTTCTCATATTCTGACGGTTTGGGTTCCGCAATGTGACGTCATCATCAGCTTCACGAATCTACTTTGTCTTCACGAGTCTACATCGTCTACTTCATTTTAGGCCAACTGAAACAAATGTTTCAACTAAAAATATTCTGGTCCGAATCCTCTGTGTTCGAATGTTCAAACACATCTGGTTTTTGTTTAATTAATCGCAAGTCATCGTGCATCCCTCAGAGTGGGCTACGAGAGTATTGCAAATAAAAAAGTAATTACAAATTACACATTCAAGTTGCCCACTTTTTCTTTCACAAATAAAGGATTCTTCTGGCATCATTATCTCAAAATGATAATTCACTTCTCGGCATGATTTACAGTAAAGTGAGTTTTTTATTCATTTGGAATACTCTTATATATCCACTCTGTGAGGCATATCAATGTGAGGATACAGAAATAAGTAGTATATATCTTCGAGCTTAGCAGAATAACACTGTGGGTTTAATTCAAAGATTGTAACTTGCAACCAGCTTTAAGGAATCGAAAGACCTCCAGCCTACAGATTCGAATAAATCACGTTGTTCGGATATTAGATTCACAAATAAGAATCATTAAAAGCATTGAGTTTCGTTTTATTCTTGTTTAAACAACCATACGATACTTGTAAATTTTAATTCGGTAATAGAGAAACGCAAATTTCGACGTCACAGAAACAATTCGCATAATCAAAAATTTGTAAGAGATAAACTATTTCACTGCACAACCTTTCCGAAGTAAAAATACATTCATGTAGTTCGTAGAAATGTACGGATAAAATGCTGACCTACATTTTTAAACAAATTAATTTTTAAAAAATACGATAAACTGTTAAAAAGTATTATTATGAATAGAATGAAATATTTATCATATACAATTTGTAACTGAATTTATTATTACTAGTGTGTATTCGAACGCCGACGTTATTCTTGATTTTCCTAGTAAATAGAAAAGATACGAAAATTGAAGAGTTTTTTTTTTATTTAAGTTTATGTACGTCAGCATTTTTTCCAAGATAATTTTTTTTTTTTTAAATCAGATCCTCTCTTGAATAATTTTAATTTTAATATTAATAAATAATTTAATATTAATAATATAATTAATTTTTTGCCAGAAAAACTTTAATTATACATGAATTAGTTGTAGATATAAAAATTATGTTTTCCTTCAAAACAATGTTCCACTTAGATTTTTTGTCAAGCAATGATACCAAGTCTGAATTAAAAACTCTTCCTGCAAAACCTGTCTCAATAAAATAGCCTTGTTCATAAAATTATAGTTTCTCTTTTTTATACACTATTTACAAGTTAAAGCTGCGTGGTCAAACAACTGAAAATAACAGAAAGAAAAGCTCAGTCACGGTCAATTGCTGTGATTGAAATTCCACCAAAAAAACTCAAACGAAATACTAGAGCTAGACGCTTCCTTTCGCGAAAGACCTTCCGCGAATTTCCAAAACCATCTAAAAAGAACGTTTTTGTTTATTACTTTATCTTCTCACGAGGAAGTAAACCGATTTGTTTGAATGCATACAAAACAAATATTTAGTGTCGAATTTCATGTTACAAAAAGACGCACATTTTTAACCAATCAAAAGATAAGTTTGAAGCTGACATCATTCGTAAATGTAGCAGACGTTTTACGATTTAGTTTGTGTGTAATAATTTGCCATCCGTCAATCCCTTAGTACATTTTGCCATTATTGTTAAATACGTACTAAGGTAAGAGTTTCAAAAGCAATAGATTTAATGAAAAGTGTTACTTAATTTCATTGTAATTAATAATAATAAAAAATCTTCATTTACCCATGGGGGAGAGTTTTTACAATGTCACATATTTCAATGTTCTTTAATAAATAACATGACGTACAATTTTTAATGCTACCAACAATTTTGGGATTTTGATCCAATCAAGATAATTTTACGTCTTATATAAGCAATTTTTTAAAGTGAAATTAAACGTTTAAATTATTAATCAAAATTTTAAAACTGATAAATCAAGAGATATTCCACAAATTGAGTGTGGATTCTATCGTACCAAACTTTATTTACTGGATTCTTGATTGAATATTAGTTTGTATGTTCAAAACTGTTTATAATAAAGGTTGTATACTAAAAACTGTTTTATGGGTTAATATTTTAAGCTTAACAATTAATAAAAGTTCATTATAAATTACAATAATATACATATTACAATAACATACAATAATATTGCAATTTTACTTTATTATAATAATTTTGTGATTGTTTAACTCTGAGCTTTTCACTGCAACTGAACAATATTTTTTTAATTCTTACTTTGGATTCACCCACGGAGGAAAGTCATGAAATTGCTTTTATGAAAAAAATTTGTTTTCTATACTCACACTCATATTGCACAAGAAGTGTTTTAAAGAAAGTTCTGATATCGTCCCAAAAAACGTTTGAAAAGTAGAAAAAATCGCCAACCTCTAAAAAAAAACTTTTTTCAAAAAAAATATTATTTATATATATATATAAACATGAAAAAATTTGTAGTTACAAAGACAGTGATTTCAAAAAGGCAAACCCCTGATTACAGCTCTCGGTTGTGTCTCGCTTAAAAATGTATGCTAACCTAGTTTAATTATTATATCTAAGTTCCACTCCCATAAAATTTTACGCTATTTGAGGTTGGCGTCCGTCTCAATCCCTAACTTTTAAAATCCCCCACACAAGAAAAACTTTCGAAAATAAATATATTAACTAAGCTTTACCACAAACACTTTAGTTTCCTATAATTGAAAAACCCTAAATAAAGATTAAAAAGCTCACACCGTTTCTCTAGATAAAAAATATTTGGAATTTTTTTAATGCATTTTTGAGGTTGGCGGTTTTACCTATTTTTCGAAGGTTTTTTATTTTTGGAGGGAGGGGGGAGAGGGTTAAAATATAATACTGACCTAAAATGTACCAACACCAATCGTTTTGATGTCAGGGACGTATTATTGACCAAAAAATGCAACAAATGTGAACAGTAATTACATTCCATAATATTGAAATACGTTGATTAGGCGATGCGGGCGCAGCAAGCGTCGACATTCTTTTCCGTTTAATCTCATATCTGCTGGTGGTAAGAAAGATTTTTTGGCAAAGAAAAAAACACGTTACACTTACAGCATAATGAAATATATAAAATGATGAAAACTTGTTACCAGTAAAGTTGTTTTTTGAAAATCGACCCCTAGATTGTTGGTTTTGATTTAATTTAATTACAACCGCCATTTTCAAAATAGGTCATCTCTGAAATATTCAAAATCTTTTTTCCTTTTTTTTTTCCGGTTTGACATGCTGTTAACTTAGAAAATCGCTCTTCCTTCAAGAATTTTTCATCATTTTGTGTAATAAGTAAGAACTACTTCTTTTTTATCAAGACTGTACAATAATTGTTAATAAGTGTAACGAAGATAATTTTTTACACAAATCTATTTTTATTCTCGTCAGCTACATATAGATTGTTTATTGCTGCTTTCGAAAGTCGAAATTCTTATATGAATATAAGCTGTAGAAAGGAAATTCAAATGAGTTAAGTTCCAAACCTTATTTCTGAACTGTATCCAGCATTGGACCAGTTTGATCCTTTACTATACTTTTCTTGTAACTAAGCTTCTAAAATACACCTAAAAATATCCCTTATATTAACTGAAAAAATTATATTTATAGCACTCAGACCCTTTTAAATTTTAACTCATGAAATTTATAGACGAAATGTAAAAGAATTCTAGAAATTTTCTTGCAAAAAGCATCTAAAATATTCAAATTCATAAATTAAACACGAAATATTGGTATTCATTTAGGCAAATCAATTAACTTTCAGGTATTACATGACAAACCGCGCGTTCTAACTTCATCTAAATGGATAAATTAAACTTTTATTTTATGCAAAAGTATTTTATACATATATTTAGTAGAATATTTATTTATTCTTGATTTGCATAACAGAAAACAAAACTACATAAAGCTGAAAAATGTAATTATAATAAAAATCAAATTTCAAAAAATAAGCTCTGTCAACAATAAAATTTAATTACTTTAAAAAAATGAAAATGGGGTACTTTTAAACTCATATCCATTTTAGTTCTATTTTGAATAAATAACAAGATTCATTCTCTTGGTTTGCTGTCAATGTGTTTTTTATTTGCCATGATAATGATAAAACTTACATAATTATAAGCTGACACATTCTGTCCTAACTTTTTTAAGTAAATTTATATATTTTCTAAAAGGTAACTTTATTATGTATTCAATATTGAAATATAAACAATTTTCTACAGGTACGGCTGCTACCATCGTTACTTAAAATATTGAGTGTAATACCAGGATAATGATATTTTTTTCAGTGACTAACATTATAAAATTTTCTAATCATGAAAAAATAGTTAAATTATTTTAATTACTTTTCATTGTATAAAACACTTTATTATAAATACATTGAATTAATTTTTGTTGGAAAATTAGTTTTATTATTATATTAATTTATTTAAGATTTATAACTGCATAGACGGCTCTAGTGACAAGCCAGGATAATGACTTGGACATGTTTGATTTATTTGTAAGCACATTTATATAAAAAAAATTTAAATTCATTGTTAGTTTTCTGAAGGCTAGCCTGGAACAGGGAAAAGTTATTAAAAGGCAATTATTATTTTCGTATTTGTTTTTAAAGTGGTATAATGATGTGACTTGTATTTTTTCTGTTTGAGAGAATGACCCACATGTACTGCATGAAAGCTATATGT
Source organism: Linyphia triangularis (assembly GCA_963978545.1). Taxonomy (NCBI): domain Eukaryota; kingdom Metazoa; phylum Arthropoda; class Arachnida; order Araneae; family Linyphiidae; genus Linyphia; species Linyphia triangularis. The sequence continues at coordinate 17,527,344 of OZ021721.1, forward strand.
ATGTTGAAACTTTTTTTCACTGAAATGTTCAATTATCATTTATATGAAGAATGCATACATTAATTTCTATATTTATTCAGTGTGGTTTTATTTAGATTATTTATTTTCACCAATTGCCTTTGAAATCTTTACATAATTAAATTGTAATGCTCTGTGGTATTGTGTTTTGAATTTATATAATGTTTTTGTAACATGTAATTTTTCTACGAAGCATTTCTACAAGCATTTGTTAGATAATGAAATATAAAAATACTGATTTAGACAGAGACCTGAAGTTTCCGTGCAATGTAGTAAAAATTTTTTTTCTCAAAATGCCCACCATATACATATGATGACAAACCTATTATAGTATCGCCTTTTTTTAATTTTTCTATTTTAATTTAATTTATATATACAAAATAAAATGATTTTTAAAATTTTAATTCAAATAGCTTAAGTTTATTTCGTTGTCTTAATGTTCACAAAAAATAATTTAAGAAAATCGAAATGAAAATGATCAAATGCATATTAAAATAATTATGATACAGATGCCTGAATTTTTTTATTTACAAATGTGAAAAAATGGCATTATGAAAAAAAAAATTGAAACCTCCAGCTATAGTGTCTTTACAGAAATCATCATCATCATAATCTTTCCACAAGATTGTAATTTGATCAAAATCTGGATGAGCGACACTTATTCACTCATTCATTGCTAAAAGCATTGCCAATGGCATTTGGGCCATGTATTTTTTACGGGTACACCATCGGCAGTGAAATACGTTTAAATGTTTTTTTTTTTTTTTTTTTTTTTTTAATTTTATTTAGGGCACTTCAACAACAAAATATTCGCCTATGGTGATGCACCGAAGATTAGATAGTCTGGGTTCAAAATTAACCCTTACTTTTGAGTAGGCTTATTCACTGTCTTCTTCAAAAAACTCGTATAACTGACTTTTCAAAAGTTTGACCCCTTGTCATTGCCTCTGTAGCCATGAATTTGGCACCAAGGATTACATCCATCAATGATCCCTCTGGTGTCTAACAACGAGCTGCAGCATATACCTTTGATGCAGTTACCTTCCCACATCGCAGCTCGTGCCACAAAAAACAATCTGCTTGTTGGATAGAGGCTTTTGCAACAGAATCGCAGTGTTCTTGACATATCTGACCTGTTGCATATAGATAGAATTCTGGTGCAGTGGGGCTTGAAGCATTGGCTTTATATTCTTGATAAAGAAGATGAATTGAATGTATATTCTTTCCATGTCATTCAGTGGTAAAAGATAATTTGGCACCTGGATATGGCGAATATTTCCTTCCTGATTTTTTTTGTACAAATTTAGCAAGTAAATTACCGTCTCCTGGTGGCAAGGCTCTCACATTTTTTCCTAGCATACTAGCTCGTATGAACTCCTGTGAAGTCCCCACAGACGACAGTTGTGATTTTTTCCAATAACACTAAACAGATATTGGGGAAGGCTCTTTACTTCTTCTGTGAACCCAAGCAAGGAATACCACAGTATGCTTACATCCACCTTCGGATGCAACATTCTTCACACTGTACAGATGTGATTGTCTCCTCTTTTTCATCACATGTGAGGTTTACAGCATATGCTTTCTTTCTCACGTTGTGCTCCGATTTATCCTGTCCTTATCTGTGCAAATATCTCCTTCTCGCTTGACTTGCACATATTCTATAGCAGTATCACCATAGCTTTCACTAGTTGATCTGAAAAAGGAATTTAAAAAATGAAACAGGTGAATCTAGTTTCATATAGAGCACTTCCATAAAATAATACTCCTAAATAAATATTCCTATTCATTCCCTCCCAAAAAGAAAAATTTGCTACAGCACTGGATGGTGCACAAAATCCAAATTTGAAATAAGACAGGTAATGCCAAAGGGTCTTAATTAATAAATTTAGAGATTTCTGAGGAAAATGTTATAGCTCATGTAATTAATTTGGTCATTATACATAATAAATGGTTATTATGTATAATATTATTCTGTATAATTATCATTTTTTTATAATTTATTTATAAAATCCAAATTAATCATATTAGCTATATGATTAATTTGGATGTAATACATAATGGTTATTATACATAATAACTTGGGTATTATACATAATAGCTGGTTATAATACATAAAAGACAGTTTTATTACGTATAATAACCAGTAAACCATTTATTACGTATAACACCATATATTGTATATTTTTATACCCTTAATGCCATTTATTATGCAAATACCATATAACCATATATTATGTATACCATAATAACTGATTATTATACATAACAACCATTTATCATGTATACTATCCAAGTTAATTATATTAGCTATAACGGATATATTTTTGCTTTATTAAGCAAAAAAGATAAGAATTTTTCTATCCCCGAAGCTTTGAACGCTAAAAAATTATTTGATATTCTGTTGATGAAACTTAAATGTCTTTATAAATTCAGAATCTTTTCCAGAACACTGCCACCTTTTCATCCTTTCTATATTAATTTTTAGAAGATATTTTTCCACCTTTTATAATTTTTTACTTCAAACACAACAAAACCATGCACGTTAACTTAATAAAAGCAGGGAACCTTACCTGTTAGCTTCTACACCACATGTTTCTGCCACTGCAAAATCCATATTCTTGCTGAAATAGACAGCCATCATCGTTGAGTATATTTTTGGCAAATTGTCCGATTGTCCTCTTACAAAACCACATACCATTTATACAATTAAATAAACAAAAACCTACAAAATAGGGATCAAATATAATTCGAGAAAAACCAAATTCTAAACAAAAACCTCACGTTAACAACACGGGGGGAAGGATTGCGTTACCGAACGGAAGGATATCGTGACGTCACAGACAATGGCGGGGTGTTTTGACGGAATCGTGATTTGAGGATTTTTTTTTGTGCATTCTTTTTTCTTAATATTTAAATAAGTAATTTTTTAAAAGAATTTTTATTGGAATATTTGGAAAGAAATTCTTCATAAACTTCATAAACACAAAATTAATTTCACTCGTTTTTAAAAAATGCGGGAATTGCCTAATGGAAAAAAAAAGTAGGATTACCAACCGAGGACCTTCATTTTTACTCTTCAACAAGAGTATACAAATATGCCTAACAAAAGTGTACAAATATTAGTAAATATCTTAACTTAGTAAACTTAAACTTAGTAAAATAACCAATCTCCGTATACATCAGTCACGTGTCAGTAAATTCCGGGAGAGCTTAAATCATTGGAAAGCACATCGAAAGTTTTGGTCATGCGTCGACAATGACATAGATGCAACAAAGTTGGTAGCAATAATAGGTTGTCTGGCAACAAAGGTATCAAAGAAGGTGTTGTACGAAACATGGAACTGATTCTGAAGCGTCCACTACAATGGTTTGTGTGCCAATTACAAGCCAACGAGTGACTGTATGCGAGATACTACCTGTAGTTTCCTTTACGTCAAACACAAAACGCTATACGAACTGACTATCAAGAAAGACTTAAGTACTGATCAGCTGTACTTAATGGAAATTTGTGAAGCCATCACTGCGTACAATGCAGCGAAGGGCTGTTGAAGAGAAACCCTGGAAATATCTGCCACTCAAGGTGGTTTACAACCTCCAACAGAATTCCCCCGTTCTATTCAGCTTAGAGGAAGTCCAACCAAAGTTTTAGTGACATTAATTACATTCGATAACATTAATAAACATTTAAAAGTACTAAAGGCCTGTTTCACTTAAAACAAAAATCCCTGACTTTTTACCATAAAAAAAAAACTTCAATACCAAAACTTCATCCCCCTTATGCAGAGCTTAAACTAAAATTTATTATTTTTATTTTATTTTTCCTTAAATCAATGTACCTTAGAACATCTTTTCCTTAAAGGTAGGCTTTGAAATTCCGAAGAAAAAAAATTCAATTGTTTTTTTTAGTTTTAGCTATAAAAAGGCTCAAATACCTAAACTACATTCTCCTTGTGGTGGTATTGAACATAAAATTTGATTACTTTTTTTATTATCATTTTTCCATGTATCTATATACCATATAGAACATCTTTTCCCCATAGTAGGTAGAATTTGAAATTCTAAAAAAAAAAAAAATTCGATCCACCTTAATGTAAAGACGGTCTTTTAATGATAGTGGCACAACCCAAAACTTCATATAAAGCATTCTTATCGACGATGAATCTATATATCAAATTTCAGCACGATTGGATGACGGCAAGTGGTTTTATTAGTATTCCAAAACAATAGAAACTTGTGTAAAAGAGACATTTTAGCGACAGTGGCAGCCCCCAAAACTTGACACAATGCATTGTCATCGTATCAAATCAATCTGCTAAGTTTGAACTCGATTGGGTGACGTAAAATGTGTTAATTAATCATCCGAAGCAATAATAGTAGTGAGTGTAAAAGCGGTCTTTAAGTGATATTGACAGCCTCCTAACTTGATAGAATACAATGAACTGCCCTAACCGGGAGAATCATCTTGAGGAGTTTCGAGCTCTTGTCCTCCCGGTTTGGGGTCAAAGAGTCTGTCTACAAAGTTTCAGTACGATTGGATGACGGTAAGTAGGTTGATTAGCCCTCCGCAGATTTACACGCCACACATACATATAAAATCGAAGTTAATGTAAATGATTTTTTAAAAAAAGGGAAATAATTTTACTTTCTTTTGTCGAAGAGTTATTTTGCATCATTATTTATTATTTTGCATTATTACTCTATCATTAATTATTGTAACCTTGCACTTAAGTCAATAGTAAAAGAAACTAAGTAAATAATTATTTTAAAACAAAAAGAACCCTTAAATTATATTTTAAAATATATGTCTATGTATATTAAGATTATTTAAAATGCAAAGCATTAAACAATTGCACTGCGTTATTCCAAAAATTGATTAAACACAAATTAATTCTTGATCTTCACCCAAACAATTTTTGATTTTTTTTTTTGCCAGTATATTCAAATAGTCACAAACGCCAAATATGGGAAGGTGTTATACAATTAGCAACTCGGAAATTTTGGGAGACGTGCATTAAATTCATTCCTTTGTAATTTCTAATCAGTGATCGAGTCAAACTGTATTATTTAATAGATTACAATTTTAGGTAAAAAATATAGCAAATGTTAATAATGATGGCATTAAATTTACATAAAATATTTCATCATTTGCAGATAATATAGTGATTTAACATGCATTCGTATGTATAATGTTCCATTACTATTAAAAATATACACAAACTTTCAAAAAATAAATTTTATTAATTAAATAAAACATTTTAATATTTTTCCTTAAGTTAGTGAAATATTTAAGAAATAAGCATGACCTAATTAGCATCAAGATTTTTATCAATGTTAATCTAATATCTAATATACGCTAAACTTATGTAATTTTTGTTTCCAACCTTAATTGGACTGTGTGCGAAGTTGGCCCATTTTCAACTACTTGTTAAACATGACATAATAAATCTAAGTAGTTTCCGAGTAATTTTAGAGTAAATACATGTAACGTCTCGAAATATGCGTCCTTTAATTTGCTTTAATGCGGGAGACTTTAAAACTACGCTTTATAAAATTTTGAGATTTACCCTTATAAGCAGGGTTGGAAGTTTTTTTTTTTTTTTTTAATTACATGTATACATATTTATAAATAAAATTTGACATTAACTAGAATAACTAATGTTCAAATAACAAATAATATTCCTTCTGAAAATAATTTAAATTAAGTAAATAAACAATTGCTACTTATGTGGACATTCGAATCATATTAAATTTTAATATTATATTGAACGATACATTTTTTTTAATTCAATTTATACAATATAATACAATAGTAATTATTTACTGCATCTGGAATATTGATCTTAGATTCATCAGTAATGATGATAAGTTGTACAAAATTATATTTTTAAGGTTTAGAAATAAATTATTAAAACACAAAACCTCTATTTCGGAAATAAATTTAAAATGCAGCCTATAATTTAATTGATAATTTTGAATAATTATAAAACATTAATAAATCAATAATCTGTCATTATAAGATTTATTTTAAAAAAGTTATTTCCAACAACAAATAATTTAAAAAATCTAATTATAAATAAACAAATAAAAATACAATTTTAAATTATTCTTTAAAAAAAAATTATTTTTTTTTGAGAAAAAACCCATTTGGTTTAAACTATGCCAACCCTGCTTATAAGTGCCGTGTTTTTCAAAGTAATGAACCGAAATTTTATATTTAGGGTAAATTAAGTATTCTTAATTGAATGAAAAGATGAAAAATAGGGGCTCGTATTGAATCCCCCCCTCCCCTCTCCTCCCCGAGAAAAAAAAAACTTTGTGTCGTGCATGTAAACATGTAAAAAAATTGGGAAAAAAATTACTCTGGTGCAAACCGTATTATTCTACGACTTGTAGAATCGAAGATATAGCTATTGTTTGGATTTTTTTTTTTTTTTTTTTTTTTTTTTCGTACAATCGTTATATTACAGTTTATGCCAATCGATTTTTAAAGAAATATACGAGAGATTATTGTGTACAATACAGAGCAAAATAAAATGTAATGAAACAAATAATCAATTAGGACTGGCTAGACATAACGTAAAATATTTAATCAGTTAAAAAAGTACGATATATTTAAGTCATGAAAACACGTAAGCAATAACAACTGAATAATCGGTTTTTTTTCATAATATCACGTTTGATTTCTACAAAACAAATATATTAAGCAATTATAGATCAAAAATTTAATCCAAACTCATAAAAGATCATCTATATTGGACAATTGAATTTTGTTTTTTAATACATTACATAACAGTAATCAAATTTGTAATTTGTGTTTTCAATCATTCTATGTATTATGGTAATGTATTAGCTGTTTAAGTGATAAATATTCGATTGATCTGTATAGAAGAAAGCAAATAGAGCAATATATCAGTAAACAAGTAGAAGGAATCGATTATTGCATTGGTGTAAGAGCAATGTTACGTGTAATGAAAGTAATCGATTTACTTAAAAAATAATTACGTTTTTATAGTATAAAATGTGCTTGAAAATCAACAACCGTGTTTAAAACGCAATACGACTCTGTAAACAGGAAGAAACGTACATTATGAGTACTTGGAATCCTTTCTGAAAACGTCGCAATCGTGACCACAAAAACTTATCACGTACCTGCTCATATTCCTGAGTTGTTCAAAACTAACAGCATCCCAACGCCATTGAATTAACCAAGCGACCACCGAATTGTAAAGAACTTTTAACCACCAGCGCTCACTTCATTAAATAAATGGCTATCTGCTTAAGAAAGTCTTCTCGGGAAGCCGTTTTACTCACCTTCCCCCAAGACCCTTGCTTGCCCCCTTTTTTTGCCAAGGTTATTTTCTATTTATTTTCATTTTTTTTACCAGCCCGATCCGGTTCTGGCTTCTCGTTTTATTAGGCATATCCCTCGGCGATGTTAAGAGTGTTGGTTGTACTTAATGCGTTTGAATGGCCACTTCGCTTCTATAGTGGTATTTCGAGCTTTTGTTGCTCTTGTTCATCTTACAAACGAATCTTGAGAGAAAGGTCTCCCCAGGGATCAATGAGCTGAAAGTTGATTTGCCCCGGGATACATTGCTGCAAGTAGACGACGCTTAAAACTGGCTTCATCGCACATTGTATTTCTATTTGGATTACCGCGATAGCTAAGAACTTTTCAGCTCGCTCATGAAAATTCCCTTATGAAAGGTATACAATCTTCCAAGTAAACAATCTAAAAAAAAATATACCTCTAACCCTATTCTGAATAAATTATCACAAATTAAATTCACATATTAGTAAATCAGGAAATAGAATTACACATACTACTAGGGAACAGGGGCGGCGGAAGACGAAATTTTTTGGCCAGGCCCAAGAATATGAGCATTTGTAATTTCGAACGGACGTCCTCCTATAGGGAGAAGGCATCAGGGGCGAATATATAAGTTCAATCAAAGGGGTGCCATACTGCCATTATTGTGGAATCCAGAAAAGGTATCACCCCCACAGAACAGTAACATTTAATGTAGTCCACACCCCAGTCCCCGGATTAGAATCCAATCGATCAGCTTGGGAATAACGAAGGAAAAATTGAGAAATCATACTGTCACAAGCAAGGAATCACTTCGAAATGTATTGAAAACGCTTGTGGGAATATCCCAACAGACTGGGGCAGCTGAAATAAAAAAAAGACTCACCGACAAAAGACCGAGAAGCTCGTGCGGGGCCAACAAAAATGTAGAAATAAGATTATTTTTATAAGAACGCTAGCCTACCAAGAGCTGATTATCTATAGGTTTTTTTTCCCAATAATCCTGAGTAAGTTCAATGTGACTGTGTGAGAAATACTTCAAATATACTTCTTACAATACTTCAAGAAATCAATCAGCTTGGCTTTAGGTTTCATCACTGTTTCTAGCTGAATGTTTTACTTGCGGTTGATGGATGTTTTCAGCATGAATAATCATACCGTCACTCAACACAAAATGCCGTAAGCAACGACCACGTTAGCTTGACATACGACTTTAGAAGTATGCGCGGCTCTATAGGGTACGGAAGTGCCCTAATAACACACTTTGTAACAGTTACATTACTGCAACGAAGTTTTTGTCGCAAAAGTCACAGCCACACTGTGACTTACATGGGATAAAACATGGGCACAGCCAGGGAGGGGCCAAGGAGGCAACCGCCCCCCCCCCCCCCTTAGTAAAAAGGGGAAAAATTATTAAAATAAAGGGGAAAAAATTATTTTGTAAGAAATCTTGAAAAAATGCTTGAATTCTCAAAAAACTGCTAGAATTGACAATCCATACCTTCAGATTTTCCGCTCCAAGAAATGCAACACACATATGTATCCTCATGAAGTACAAAATGAAATTAAGAGCAGAAATTATGCTATTTTTTTTATTGTTCAAAATTCTATGCCTTAGATGTTGCTTCAATCAAGTTTAAGATTATACTTATTGACAGTTGACATAAATTTTACTGAGCGTTTTAGCACTTTGAAACAAGTAAAGACTTGGGTAAGAAGCTCAATTGGGAATTCCAGACTTATAGTTCATCTCAAGTCTCAAAACTATAGACAGGGTTTCTGCCAAAATAAAATGTCACGAATCGACTTTTCATGACTTTCCAAGACTGAAGCAAATAATTTTCCATTACTCAAAAAATCGAATCACAAAAAAAAATAATAATAATAATAATAATAATAATAATAATAATAATTTATATGAATTTTATTAACACGAACATAGCAAATACATCAATGTGACAAAAAAATGGTTTTTAAAAAGTTTTATTTTAAATAAAGTAAAAAAAATCCTTGTTTCAGTAACGAAGATTCTTCCAAATCAGAAGAAAGTATGGAAAAATAATTGTCCATTCTTTGATATTTCAGAGTTAAAATACTAATCAATCTTTAATATTAAGGAAATATTTGAAGAAAGAATAAGTCAATAATAATATATTATGTCATCAAAAATCAAATGTTTTGATATCAACAATGCAAAACAGTAAAAGAAAGAAGATGAAAAAAAAAAATCAAAATGTGAACACAAGCTTATCAAATCAGTTAATTTCAGTTCTTATATTATGATTTTTTTTTTTACCTACGAGACCTTACTCGTAAAATTTGGAATTCTGAAATGTTTTTATTGGCAGCGTTTTTTTACTGTGACCATTGTTTTTTTCAAAATGTAAATAAAAACGTAGATGACTTTTCCATGAGCTGAATATCATAATGGCGTTAATGACGTCATAGTTACGCGATTTTACTTAAAATGTTAGGCCACCATGAAATTCCCCATATTTCCATGACTTAAGGTCATTTTTTGCTCAAAATCATGACTTTCCATGACATTTCCCGACTTTCCATATGCGCGGAAACCCTGTATAGACACTGGCAAAAAAACTGCAATTGTAAATGCAACATAGTAAATTCAACACTGAAAGACAATCTGTATTGTAGAATTTTATATTTACATAAGTTCTACAGCTAAAATTGACCAAAAAAAAAATTACAATATGTAATTTCGAAAAATTGAAATTTTAGTGTCTCATAACTATAGACACGCAGTTTTGACATTTTATGTGTGTACATCAATAATAAAAAACCAAATGATATTTAATGGTAAATTTCCTATTAAAAGGACTTTATATACACAATTTTTTAATGGAAAAAATTTATTTTTCCAGGAATTCTGGTGGTATTTTCTACCACTTTCTCTCTGTCGGCTCTCGAGACATTTTCAAAGAAATAAAGTATTCCATTTTAGTAATTTTCTCAAGTGAACGTGCCCCACATATTTTCCATTGAATTTAAGTCAGAACTAAGTACTGATCAATTCATTACATTTTTTTTAGGGGGGGGGGGGGGGCAAACACCAAGCTGTTGTTAAGTTTGAAGTATGAGCTGTTACTACATCTTGCTAGAATATTCAATCCAATCCTCTTTGCAAGTCCAGAAATGTCACTATATTGTCGTTGAGTATTTGTTGATAAACTTAAGATTTTATTTTTCCATTTGAAAATTCCAGTTATATACAGCAATAAAATCAAAAACCTCCTCAGACCATCACCTGAATCTCCACCTTGTTGCCGCTTGAAAAAACTCATCGGTTCCTTTCTTAAGTCATGGTCAATATTATGCATATCTATTGTCTATTCTATTCTCTGTAGTGGGTTCTTCAAAAAATCTGCAATAATATCATAATTGGTCTTTTTTGTCGTTGCTTCCATTCTTTTTCCAAATGCACTCCTGGATTTGTCTTGACCTGTGATTATTTTAGAAATGTGATGTTTTCCTCTAGCAATATGTAGGGACAAATCCTTTGCAGTTTCAAACGTTGATGTGTAATTTTCTTCTGGCAAATACATCAGTTATAAATTTTCGCCTAAGTGATATTGTCTTCGCCTTTAAGGTTTGGTCTAACTTGTACCTGGAACTGATTGCACGGGTAATGGGGAATTTACAGTTGAAATCCAAATGACCGTCTCCCACCAAAAAGAGAATATCATAAAAGAGATAAAGCTAATTTCTGATCAAGACTGCGGATATGAAATTCAGCCCCATTCTTTTTAAGCTGTCCAGTACGATAAACGGTTTTACTTTGGTAAACTGCTAGAAGATTGTGGGGATAACGTGTTTAAAATGAGATTTCTTCATCAGAGAGCAGTTGATAATTTTAAGTGGCCATTTCGAGATGATATCGACGCAGTGCACCGAAGCTCGATTTTCTTTGGTCCTTTGCAACTTTCTGTAGAAGAGCCAGTCAAAGTTTCTAACTAAAAAGACACACTACAAGCAATTGTTATAAACATGAGGAAGAGTGAAGTGAAAACAGATTAATTTTTGAAAACATGAGTGAAAACAGAAATGCATCTATATGTATGGGGTGCAAAAAAAAATCATTTTTTTCTCTTCAACTTGCCTCAATAAACTTTAATTTCTCATTAAGTATAATAAAAAAGTGTTTAAATAGTCTCAGTGTTGTGTCAATATATTATTCCCGCAGCAAGATATACGAGCTTAAGTTTGTGTTCGGAGATTTTTTGATTTTGGCACCAAATAACTTCCAACGTGTTCAACTTGCCTCAATGTTTTATATACTAATAAATAGTACTAATATAGCTCTATCCAATGACACCTTGTTTGCAGTAGGAAACCAAACGCATGTTATAATTTAGGCTTGAAAATTATAAAAAAAAACATGAAAACCTGGACATTTCATGACCTTGCGCAATTGACTTGTCATGAACTTTTTTATATGTTTCATAAAGATCTATTCTAGTACATTCCATAACAGAAGAAATGCAGGCGGCAAGTTGTTTGCGAAGTTTTAAATGGATAAAAATAGTTTTCATGTGTCACAAAAACACCAATTTTTTCATTTTTAAAGGTGATCTTTGACATGTCAGATTTTGACACACAGAATTTGAACGGTACAACTACGGAACAAATAATTTCAGATTTTATCATCTACTAAGGGTAGTAGCAACTGGTAATTTTTTGGGGAAAATAGAAATGGTGTGAATTAGGGGTGGTTCAACTTCTCAGAAGGTTAATTTAAGGATGTTCGTTGATTTGTGCACTTTGTATTGGATAGGGACAGATTTACCCGTGACGTTTCACCCTTGTCGGTCTTCAGAGAATTCTATTTGTAGGTTTCAAATATTATGTGAACCTCTTTGTACATACCAAACTTCTTTGACATTTTTTCTGACAAAGTGATTCACAAGTCTTGATAGTCTAAGGTTTATCAATGGAATTCAGCTCTACCATTCCATCAACTACTGCAATAGTTTGTGCCGCTTCATCTACTGAAAATGAAATGAGTGATAATTCGTTTTTCTCATTGGATGAAAGGTAGAGATTTTGAGGAAGTTCCTCCAGGATACCCATAAGCATGCTTTTTTCCGATCAGTAATGTTTACATCCATGTAGAAAAACAAAGCAAGTGGCAATAATGAGAATTCATAACGACAAAAAGTTGCCTTCAAATCTATATCACACCGACTTCTTGCTGCAATCATTAGTCTAGAAAATATTGAAAAATCTGCTTTTAACTCTAACACTTTTTCCTTCAATGTTACTTTAAAATTTTTGAATGCTGATTTGCAGACTTAAGTTTCGCCTTTTTCATTGGTGCCCAAAACTATATTGAAGGCTTTGATGGTTTTGATTCTTCAGTTGGCACTGTTGGTTGGTTGATAATTTTAATGCGTTCCTCAATGAGTTTGGAAAGACTCTCACCAATATCAGCAACTGTACACATGTCTTTTTGAACGTCATCGGGAAGAAATTGCTCATTCACCAGATGTATAAGATGTTCTGTGTTGCATTTAAAAGGGTTGGTTGTTGATTTAAAACAATTGTATCAACTTTTCAACATTGTGATCCTGACGCTTGCGAACCAACAGACAATGTTCATGGTGACACTTTGCATTGAAGGTGGCACTTTTAATCATTGCTTTGGTTGCTGTAGAAATTCTTGTGAGCTCCGGATCTGCCAGAAAGAATCTTAACCGAGAATTTTCGTTTAGAGTAATGCGTGTAAGTCCACCTTGGAATTAAAGTCTTCTGTTCTGGTGCTCCAGAGCTTCATCGGCACCTAAAGCGCAAAACTGTATTTTGGTTTCATTGACAACCCACTTTCCTTGCTGTAATTCTTGCCATAGAGTTGCATGCTTTTTATTAAGTCTTTCCAAATCCATCAAGTCATTCTTGCAGAGTTTAGTCGTTCAAAGGCAAAGAAATACTTTATGAAGTCCTGGAGTGGGTGTCAAGTGTTATAGTCCAGTCATTCTAGAGTTGAACCTTGCATAAATTCCCATTGAGCAGAAATTTTGCAGAGTGGCTCTATTTGATGCAATGAGCAACCCACAAAAAGTCCCCTACTCTCCCCCTTCGGCTTCCTGGTTTTTTAGGTGCTGGAATGCTGGGGCGCTGGAGAAATGCTGGAGCAGCTGTTACTGACGAACGGCTAGTCGCATTGAGCTCAAATAGAGCTCAAATGAAAGGTAAATAAATGGGCTTTAATTTAAATATAAATTTGATATCATTCATTAAATTACAAATTGATAAAAGGATGTCAAAGTCGAAAAACCATGTATTTTTCTATTATTTTTCGATTTGAGCGCTTCTATTATTAATTAAAGATTTAAACATTTGGCATAAAACTATTAAACTCTTTTTCAGACTTTTAGAGATTTATAAATATTGATTGTGTGATAAATAGTTGCAGATATATGAGCGTTTCAGTGAAACGCTACCTTGTAATGGGAGTCTCGTAATAAAGCGAGCGGTGTTTCACCCTGATCAAATCAGACACAATAACCATTTTCCTCAAGTCTTTTAAATTTAAGACCTTTTTTAAACTGGAATACAATATCATATTATATAGATATGTAGACAAACTTGTAATACGCATCTATGAGGAAAAAATATCTTCCTTAGAAATTTTTTATTTTCAACTATTTACATATTGTTAAAATGCAATAACTAATAATGCATAAAAAAAAGCAATAAAAATACTTGTAGGATATAATTCTTATAATCCCCGTCCTTGAAATAAAATAGAAAGTGATGTTAAGTGTGGTTGAAGGGTTATACGACTAGAAAAACTATTTTTTTCTTTTAGAAGGATATATATTTATATTTTTAAAAATCTTTTTTGTCATTAAATTAAAGCAGAAATACTAGGCTGCTTTCTTCATCAAATAGTATACTATCTACGAATTTGTTTTTGCACATCCCTCGGTAATGTCCACAAATATTTGAGCATTTAAGTTCTGCTCTCCTACAATCACACCCGCTACTCGAGTTGCAGTTACTCTTACTGTTGCAAGGTATAATTTATAACACTTCATCTGGAAAAGTAGGTAACATTGTAGGTTGAGGAACATTTCTTAACCACTGTTGTATTTGATGATAAACACAAAGTGAATGATGACGTGCCTCAGCTGACAATGGAGGGAGAGTTTCTAATTTAAAAGTGGTGGTTATTGCAATTTTGGCTATACCTTGCTGTACATGTATACCTGTAATTCGTTTAGTGTTACCCAATTTTGGCTTTTGTGAAGTGTTATCATGAACATTTCTCCTGCTTCTTTATCACAATCTGTTTCAACCAAATTATAAATTTCCAGCGTTTTCTTTATTTGAAAATTTTCAGATGGGCTACCCCTTTCCTTTATTTTACAGTGCAGTTGTTGTATTGCATCCAGTCTTAAAATGGATGAAAATTATATGGTTCTTCATATCCCTAAAAATCTTTCTGTGTATACCTACAATAAAGTACAATTTTGCAATTTTTGATCCGACGTTCGATACAAGAAGCATAACGTTTGCTTTATTTGGAGTTCTATCTACTAGTATTGTTTATCACTAGTTTCTATCTATCACTATAGTTCTATCACTATCTGTAACAAGAACTGTTACATTTCGTTTATATTTAGATTTTTGTAAAGTAGTGGCAACAATTAAGGCATCAGCATCTCCTACAGCTTCTTTCACTTCCAGTCCTCCCTTTTCAAGACGAATTTGTAGTTGTTGTATGAGCATGGTTTAATTGCCACTATTTAACAAAAAATCTTCATGTTTGCATGTAACTATTTGTGTCATATACTATTATGTTCGCACATTCCCGTTTTCGTGCTCTTCGAATTTGTTCTGGTTCATTAGTTGTAGGACCACCTTAACCTCAAAATATTTACGTGATGAACACAAGATGGGGGTAACAAAATAATGCTATCACTATCTATCAGACATTGAGACTGTATTTTTTAAAGCTTTTCGAATACTAGAGGGGCAAATATAACTTTTTCTATAAGCGGCATGAACAATGAGACCACTTTTGAAAATTTCCTTTAAATTATCATTTTATTGTAAGCTTGTAGTTTAAAGCGTTTCTGCAGCTTTTCTCCAATAGTCACTTTCAATGGGAATCCGCAGATTATGCAATTTTCTCAGTACATTATTGCCTTTGTGCAACAGTCTTTAAACAACAGGGTGTAATCTTAAGTTATATTTTAACTAGCAGCAGAAAAACCCAATGAAAAGAAAAAGAGTGATACTTTTCAACAAGCAATCAATACATTGTCACAACGAACAGCGATATCAGCGTTTTAAAAAATCCCGGACAAATGTGAAACTTCCTATAACAGTCCTGTTTCCCCCATTTCCGGTCAAAGGCATCCCCGAGTTCTTTCAGATTCCGCATGTTTTTTAATTCCACATGTTTTTTAGAAAGATGGGAGCCAACTTTTGAAGCTAAATTGGTGTAATGAGTTCCATGTTTCAAGTGTTTGAGTCTAAATGAGACTATTCCTTCAGTTCCAAATGGGAATAGTCTCATTTAGACTCAAACACTTGATAGTCAAATGAAAAGGGGAAAACTTCTATTGCGTCACTGAAACCCTTGCATATCTGCAACTATTTATCGCACAAGCAATATTAATATATTTCTAGAAAGCTGAAAAAGAGTTAAATAGTTTTATACCAAATGTTTAAATCATTTATTAATAATAGAAGCGCTCAAAACGAAAAATAATAGAAAAAATAGAAAAAAATAAATAATAGAAAAAATAATTGAAAATACATGGTTTTTCAACTTTGACAGGCTTTTATCAATTTGTAAGTTAATGAATGATATCAAATTTATATTTAAATTAAAGAACATTTATTTACCTTTCATTTGAGCTCTATTTGAGATCAATGCGACTAGCCGTTCGTCAGTAACAGCTGCTCCAGCATTTCTCCAGCGTCCCAGCATTCCATCACCTAAAAAACCAGGAAGCCGAAGGGGGAGAATAGGGGACTTTTTGTGGATTACCCAGGGCATCAAATAGAGCCACTCTGCAAAATTTCAGCTCAATGGGAATTTATGCAAGGTTTGACCTATTTTTTGCCTAGAATGACTGGGCTATAAATCCCAGACTGCATTTCTAACTGACCTGATGGCTGTGTAGTTAGCTCTCTGGCTTTGTATGCTAAGGGTACCAGGTTCGAATCCCGGATTAGACATGGATGTTCTTTGTGGTTCGGAATCCACATTAAGTTGCGAGTCCCAGCCTGATAAGCCGTTATTGTGCACAAGTATATGTCATTGAGCGTATAAACCAACCAACTTGAAAAAAGTACTTAAGATCGCAATGCGGCGGCCATTTTGAATTTTGTAATTTAACCTAACATACATGTGTTATATACCATTGGAAAGGAAATATTATTTCCTACAAGTTTTTTAATAGTCAACTAGTTGATAAAATGAGCTGGCAAGCCATTATTCGGCAAAAACGTACGTTAGTTGGTAAGGAGGCGGCCATTTTGGATTTTCGACAGTAGCGCCGCTCATACCGAGATGCCAGATACCCACCATCGGATTTCATTTTCTACGCCTTCATACGAAGAATGACACCACCCACATGTTTGCATCACGAAGTGGCACACGGGACCACTTTTTTCGACATTAGCGAGATTGCCCATATATATAAAATGTTAAAATACAGATTGTCTTTCATTGTTGAATTTACTATATCGCTTTTACAATTGCAATTTTTTTTCTATGTTGATTACTAATATATATCCATAATCTTTCTTTTAGAGTACAAAAATTTAAAAATATGGGTCTTAATTTCCCCGCCCCAGACCGTTCGATAGTACTTGCCCCCTGGCAAAATTTTCTAGCGGCGCTCTTGGGATACAAAGATATAGCAGCAATGTCACTAAAGTTCAAGTCACTTTACGACTTGAATGTGACATCGCATCGCATCAACATCACACTGTGACAATGTAGTGACTTTGCTTTGCGATATCGCAGCAGTATTCTGTGATAATTTTACAATGAAATTCACAAATAAGTCCCAATGTGACATGTATGTGATTTGCGACGTAACTTAGCGATATCGCTAATAATACACATTGATTGTGACATTGGTAATATTTTTGTGACTTTTGCGATATCAGTTTCACCTCTATGTGATTTTGGCGACAACTATGTGATTTAAGCGACGTATTCTTGTCCCCGTGAGATGTCGATTTTTTTTCTCAACTTCGAGGGAAAAAATACTTCAATAAATTTATATTTTGTATCGAGTTACTAAAGAGTTGATTTCAAAAATGAATCAACATGAAGGGGCTTGATGTTTAATAAAGAAACGTTTAATAAAAGTTGTCCCCCTCTTTAAATTTTCCTGAAATTACATGTATTTATAAAAAAAGTAGTCTAAATATCTTAGATTTTAAAACGCGTTTCATAACAAAAACTTTTATTCATAGCTACTGTCTAAAAATAAGCATTTATAAGCTACTACAGTCAAACCCCGTTTACGCGAAATCGCTTACCATGAAATCCTGTTTAACGCGAAGTAAAAGTAGTTCTCCGTACTTAAAACTTAATATTAATTTATTTGTTTAAGATTAAATTCGGTTAAAGCGAGAAATTTCGCCGGCGCCTATCGACTCCGCGTTGACAGGGTTTGACTGTATTAATAGTTATTTTAAATAACATATTATTTAAAATAAACTATTACTAAAAATTAAATAACCAATAAAAACAAATTTTTGGATATAAATCCTTTATATGCATTGCCAATTTTTATGTGCGATTGTAACTTCTTGAGCTCTGATTCATAGAGTTAGACCACTAAGCACAAACGATCCATTACGAACTATTCACTAACTTCATTTTATCTCCAAAACTTGATTGAATATATTGTAAACCGGAACAAGTCAATTTGTTAAGATTAAGCTCGATTGGATGACGGAAATCCTCGCAGATTTTGCCTCGTCAACCTTAATAGGGCAAGATTTCAGTCGTTAAATATCGCCATTGAGCATTTCTATGAATTAAACTTAATTAAGAAGATAATAGAACGTGAGTAAAAACTAGTATGTCTGACGTAAGGTAATGGAAACGAGTGTAAAAGTGACCTTTATGTGATAGTTCCAAGACTTGATAGAAAGCACTGTCATCGACAACGAGTGTACCAGACAAGTTTCAGTTCGATTTGATGACGGGAAGTAGGTTTATAAGCGATAATAGAAGCGTGTGTAAAAGTGGTCTTTTAGTGATAGTCTCAAAACTTAATATAATGCAACCTTATTGACAACGAATCTATTTGTTAAATTTCAGAACGATTGTATGACGGTAAGTTGGTATATTTGTATTCTGAAAAGATAATAAAAAACGTACTAGTGCGTAAAAACGGCCTTTTAAGGACAGTGACAGTTCCTAAAACTTGCAATAATGCATCCTTATCGACAACGAATCTATGTCAAATTTTAGAGAGGCTGGATGATGACAAGTTGGTCTATTAGTATTCCATAGATAGAAGCGTGTATAAAAGGGCCCTTTTAGGGACAAAAACTTAATAGACTGCCTTGTCATCGAATCTATCATATATCTGCCAAGTTTCAGTCTGATTGGATGACGGCAAGTGGGTTAATTAGGCCTCCGCAGGTTTTCTCTGCAGGCACACACACAACATCGAAGTTAATATAAAGGATTTAATAAACAAAAATAAGCAATTCATTTATTTTATTATATTTTTTCATGTTTCTCATTGATGAGCATGCAAAAAATTAACATTACAAATTTGAATATTTTGTTTATCAGTGAATATGACTGACACAAAATTATAGCATACCTGAAATAAAATACATAAAAAAATGTATACATAATTGATAGGATCAATACAGCAAGATACAAAAGATAATAAAAGGGAAAAAATCGCATGACCATAATATACCACTACTAACGTAAGAATAACCATATGTATTTACATATAATTGCAGAATCCATTAAAAACTTAACTTTGTTTACAACAATTGTGGTTTTACGTGTCGAATGAGAGGAAATCTTGCCCACCAGGCAGATTGGCAATCCGACACTTGGATATCTGTCACAATCACTCGAGTTTATTTATAAAATAAGAGTGTCCAAGCAGGGAATCGAACCTGAGACACCTCGCATTCAAAGCGAACATTCTGACTATCATTTGTGAGTTCGGCACAGTTAAATTAGAAAAACTTTACGTGAATAACAAAACATAAAAGCTTCCCACAGACGTAATTTTAGCAAAACAGTATATCCATCCATGGACAAAAATCGGTCCCTACTTTCGAGTCATCTTCTCGACTGACCGCAAAAAAACATGTTAAACAATAAAAAAAAAATGCTCCAAGAGACCCGAAATTCGAGAGACGTTATGCAACACGGAAATTTCTCCGCTGCTGGAATTTCCAAAACTCGTTTTAATGAACGAGAGATAATAAAAAGTGAAAGGATCCAAGGAAAAATATTCACGGCTGAAAATAATGAAAAGAATTCTTAGGAAATTGTAAAACTAGATTAAATAACATATCTAACTACCGTTCGATGCTCCGCAACACAAGTACAAGGAAACCTAAACACTTTGCTACCGTAAAACCACTACATAAAAACGAAATTTCATTATATATTCTACATCATTTCGTTTTTATTTTGATAGGTAATTTTACGTTTAATCATTTGCTTAGAAAAGCGACTGAACAAAACAAAAACTTTTTGGCATAATATGTAAATTAAAATTAAGCATGTTTTCGTTTTTATTTTATTTGGGAGAACTACTACTCTCCGCTCGTTGAATTCAAAGAATTTGTCTCCTGACGCATCACGTTTTTTAAAAGGTGAATGCTCGCCTTATTCTAAAAAAATGACTCAACGGCGATTGTGACAAATAATCTAGAATTGATTGGATTGGGGAGTTTTCAGGGTCATCTCCCATTCGAGACGCAATCGCAGAGTAGTTTTTCTTTGATAATTCTCCCCTAAGGCGTTCCTGCAGCACTTGTCACTAACTGTCCTCAGTAGTCTAGATCTTGTTATAACAATACTTCGGCGCAATATTGCCCTTATGAATTTAATGTTTGCCAAAAGTTACGAGATCGAATATAAAAAGAAATGTTAGGGAAGATTACAGGAAGTGGTGTCATATTGGAGGATGGCAATTACCACTCCTCTACACTTTTTTTAACAGAAAAAGGAGCAAGAAGAGCAAATTAAATTTTGCTCTTTAGTTTGATATACAAAATTAAAAATTGTCAATAACAGATTCATTCAACGCACATTTATCCTTGTCAACCACTTCAAACATCACATTTTTATTCCATAGATGCGTGGCCCCACGTTGCGGAGACCCGTCATTGTGTGTAGGTCCCAGCTTTTGATGTCATTCATGAACCAGGCTCTCTTTGTTACGCAAACATAAGTTCGCTTTGATAGCTAAAATTTCATTGCTACGCAAGCACATGCTCGCTTCACTCGCTGAAAAGTTCATTGCTGCACAAGCATGAGCTTGATTCGATCGCTAAAGGTTTGTTTATATGTGACCCCAAATTATATACCCAGTCGAAAAACAAAAATTCCCATTAATACAATCCCTTTCACCCCTCTTAAAATACTTTAACATTCTATTTATGAAAATCAAAATTATAAGGCCAAAACTACTTATGTTGAATATTTCAGAGCTGTACGCCTATTTGAAGTCACTTTATATAAAAAATAAACTTTAAATAAATAAAAATAAAAAATAAAATTTTAAAATTCTGTTTACTAACAGCACAATTAAAAGGCCAAAACTACTTATTTTTTAAAATCTCAAAGTTCTACCCCTATTGGAAGTCACTTTTTATAAAGCCACAAGGATAAAGCTACACACAGACTCTTTGCTTTATTACACATAGAATAGATGGTTGTAGAGTGAGGAATACAGTAAAATCTGAAAATCCGCATAAACTCCTTTTTTATTTTACAACAGCAGATATTCAAAGTTTCATTTGACCTAGCGACAAAAAAAAAAAACTAATCTCAAAGGTGAAACAAAATTTTATCCAAAAGAACTACTTTCATCTGGGCATAAATATAAAACACTCTTGTAAAAACTGGCCTAACAGAAAACAGGCTACAGAAAATTGTGAAAAGAATTGAGCAGTTTTAACTCATTTTCAGTCTTTAAACATTTTTTACACGATTATGAATTTTAACCAAATTATCAAGATTACGACAAAAGTTATTGTTAATACCAATATATTGTCAAAAAGTAATTTTCACTACCAAAGTCGAGTTATTTTATTAAAGAAATTATAAAAATAATCGATGAAATTTAAAAAAAAATTCACTGCACATTTTTTACTTAAAATAATAATTTCCAAACCTTCTAATTTCCTAAAGTAAAATGCATGGATTTTTTAAAAAAATATATTAACATTATCCAGAATCAAGTTTTTATTTCGATAAATTTCCTAATCACTAATCAAACAAGCAAAACATCATAAACCAAATAGTACTATAAACTCCTACAAGAAAACTCAGAATTCTTTAAAAAAAATTTCAATTATTAATCACTGCCTTATTTACTTAACTATTACTAATCGTGCTTGAAAAATATTTAAAAAGTTCATGCGACAGAACTATTAGAAAAAACACCTGTTCCCATTATCATTTTTCAAACTGGAAAATATGTTTATCGCGTAGTAAAAGAGGCAAGAAACAGGCTTCTTTCACACGTTTAAATGTTTCATATTTAAAATATATTTATAGTCTTTCGGAAAGCTTGATTTATTCTAATTAAACGAAGGGATAATTTACAATACGTACTTTATCACACAATTTTTTTTTAAGTATATCGACAATAATAACATCGAAACTCACATTTCAATTTAAGTTGAAAATTCAATATTTTTCAAATATTTTCAAAACCCCAAGAAAAGATGAAACACAGTTTTCAATATTCATGCGCGAAAATGAAACAAATATCTTAATCAAATTTAAGAAAATGAAATTTATAAATATAATTTTAACAAGCCTACTTGAATGTGGACAATATTTTTAATTTTATTGATTATTTTATATTTGATTTAATGAAACATCTCGACTTTGATATTGAAATGTGTTAAAGCTGGAGTAAAACTTGTAAAAACTTTTTGAGAATGTTTCATTAAAATAACAAACAAAAAATAAGCTAAAGCATTCGAAACAATTAGCTTTCAAAAGAATATTGATTTTTTTTATATGTCACTGGTCGAATTATCCAACAATAAGTTCCCCGCTTCGTAAAAAAATTTTGTTAAAAAGTTATTCAGGTAAAACCTGTAATTTACAAAGATTTAAAAGAATTATTGCTACATTTTTGTTATTGTATTCTAATAAAAAAATTGTAATTAAATTCTAAAAAAAAGTACTAAACGGCATACATTAAAAAGAATATTATTTCGAGCATGTAAAAGGTGTTATAACGCTGGGTATTAAATCAAGGACGTTACCAGATTTTAAACAATTCGAATAAAACTAGTGTACCATTATAGGAGAAAAGAATGTGCGTAATTAAAAGAATGATCACATCATTATAAGATAAATTGAATGACTGATCTCAACTCATTTTCTCACGAAATCTGAAAAAATAGGTCAAATCTTAGAGCAGGCATTGTTTGAAAACAAGAATTTCTACGAGAAAGGTAAACAAAATTTTTGACATCGAACGAAACTGATAATACTAATTGTTGAGCACCGGTTCACGAATTTCATCAGCAAAGATAAAGGAAATATCTATAACGACTAAAATTACTCTCATTTAGATTTCGTACAACAAATAAAATTTTAAACAAAGCATTTAAAAAAGAAGCGTGTGAAAATTCCAAGGTTGGAATTTCATAAATAAAGAGAAGAGGTATTGGTGTCTAACCTCAAATTAAGCGAATGGGTTGTATTTTGCAAGGATTCTGTTGATAACCCATTTTTAGATCCTTTATATTAACTTCCATTTTGTGTGTGTGTTTGGCTGAGTGTGTATGTTTGTAGATGGCGGGCAAATCTGCTGAGGCCTAATTAACCCTTTTGCCGTCATCCAATCGATCTGAAACTTGGCAGATAGATTCGATGTCGATGACAACGAATTCTATCAAAGCTTGACGGGACGGCTGTTACTGTCACTAAAAGGTCGCTTTTAGTTTATGGAATACAAATAAACTAACTTGCCGCATTCAATCGCGCTGAAATAGCATTTTACTGATCATTGAAGAAACTCTTTCCTGTTGCCAAAATTGTTTTAATAAATAATAAAATTGCTTTAATCAGTATAAATAAAAGATACCTAGATGAGAATGCATAAATTTACATTCATTTTTAAATAATAGTTTAACGCATATTTTGCTGATACAGACGTTTTTAGTTTTTAATATTTAAAATTAGATGCAAACACCAAGCACACGCTTACAACAGAAACGGCGCTATGTTAATGCATATAAAAATTGGCAATGCATATAAAGGACATATTAAAAACTTTTTATGTGTTATATTATTAGAACTGCTAAGTTAGATACATATGTATATGGAACTTTAAAGCAATGCATTTTAATAATTTTTTTAACTTTTAATTTCTTATTAAAACATGCGCTTGATTTTTGTAAATTTAACACAATTTAAAAAAAAAAATACCTTTAAGTTTCAATTATGCTCAGCTTGTGCATCGAATTTTAAATTACCCAGTAAGTTTAGTTAACAAAGTGAAGTCTCATAAGCTTCTTTAAAACAAATAAGAGGCAATTTGTGTATTCAGTAAGCACTGGCTTGTAAAATTGCAGTTAGTTTTCTAAAAAAATTAGTAGGAATTTTAAGGATAATTCTAAAAAATTTCAAAAACATTTTAAGGATAATTTTTAAAAGTTTTAGAGATAATTCCTAGAAAATTTAAGGGTGATTCCAAACATTTTCGGGATATGTCTTTTAAAGCTGACAAGGTTCTTAACAAAGACATTCTTTTCAAAGTATTTACAATGCCAGCACAAAACTGCATATTTTCCAAAAATTGAACGTCAAACAACATTTCAGCAAAACACAGTTATATAATAAAACAATTATACTATATATATATATATATATATATATATATATATATATATATATATATATATATATATATATATATATATATATAGTATAATTGTTTTATTATATAACTGTGTTTTGCTGAAATGTTGTTTGACGTTCAATTTTTGGAAAATATGCAGTTTTGTGCTGGCATATATATATAGTATTACATTTTTTTTTTTTTTTTTTTTTTGTAATTAAATCCACTTATTTAATTTTTAAGCTACATTCAAAGTATTTCAGAAAGAATATTGCTTCAACTTTGAAAGTTAAACTAACATGAGATTGACTGCAATTTAAAATTGTTTGTCAATAATTAAGATTTTAATAATTAAAATTTAATAATAATCGTCAGGAGGATTATCTGGTTTTTTTTTTTCTTTCTTTCATGGGTTTAAGAGTAAAATCGGGGAATTTGAAGTTTTTAATTTTTTTAGTTATCGAAAAATTTAAGTATAATTTTAGGAATTTTAGTAAGATACTAAAATTTAAGGATCATTTGGAATTTTAGGGTGAATGCGACCCCTAAAATTATTTCCTGCAAGTTGAAAAGATCGGAATAGGTTTTGCAAATACATGAATAGAATAATTCCCGGGTTTAACAAGGGAAAAAAAACTTAAATACTATTTTATCATTTGTTTACATCTCATAATTAAGTTATGAAGAATTATGAAATCTTCCAGAACTTTACCGAAACATTCATAGACTTTCATAAAGCGCTCCAGAAGGCAGATAACTGTACAACATTTTCTAGAATATTAAAGTGTAACATTTTAAATGTAAAGACAATTACACTTACTTGATACGTGTCTCCTCCAACAATCGTAAATCTCGATCTCTCTTTAGCACCCTGGAAATCTTTTCGAATTCTGAAGGAGAAAGACAACTCCCATCCGCCATCGTTCCCAAATGGTCAAATGTATTTTTCATCAGAAGCTAATGATTTATAAATTGGACGAACTAATGGATGGATAAACAAAATAATATTTCCATACTCGTTGAGTAGTTCTTTCGTAGATTGAAAATAACACATGTAAAATATGGCACGTGAATTTGGCACGTAATTCATACAAGTCTTGACACCTGCAATATAAAAAGTTTATATTACATTACAGCTTGTTATTCTGATGGATCTTTTGCAGAATGCACCATCAAAGTAGAGCACAAAAAGATGCGAGCTTGTAGTAAAATTGATATCGGAAAGGGGTGCAGTAATTTCTAACAGATTTTCCGGCTGGCTGCTCGAACCCATAGTGAATCACTTGTTGTAATCGACCTTCACAACAGAAAAACTCAAGTATAAGAGCCATTATGCGCTGGTAGACAAAAACGTAAATATTTCGAAGCATTAATTATGTAAAAAGGACAATTTATGTACATTTCGCATAAGGCAGTGCGAGAGTTTGTTTTCCTGCAATGTGTCTCTTAATGCTTGATAACAAGTTTTACAGAGATAATACTGGGAAGCGAGTTTTACAAAGAACAGACCATTTAACATTATGGTAATGGCAATCTCGCCAAATTGGCGCCAGTTTTGGCGACTAATTTTTATCACCAAATTTGGCGAGAAATCGCCAAATATCGCCAAACTTGGCAACCATTTGGCAACATTTTCGGTCCCCATGTACATGTATAGGACTTTTCGACTACGATCTGGAAAGTCGTCCAAATTTCTGGAAGTTCCAAAAACTCTGGAAGTTTCACGAAGGTTTAACTTTCCTATATAAGCCGGCCAAGAGAGCGGGTGAGGGAGTTAGATGAGTCAGTTAATTGACTGGAATTACTGAGTTGAGATACTGAGTTAGCTGTCTCTCAGTGAGCATTCAGAGTAGTTCTAAAGCGAAATGTATTGCATTGCCTTTTGCGGCGATTTGTAGCAGTTTTGAAGTTTTTTTTTAACTGCTGTTTGAGCTCTATTGTTGTGTAAAGAGCTGTATTGAGTCTTCTAGAACACGAAGGTCAGGTTTTGTAAAAGAATCTGTGAAGAGTATATCGGAATAAATTTCTGCAAGTGTTAATCTGCTTTGGCTTCAAATCTTTCGAACCCACCCACGCAGCAATTATATATATATATATATATATATATATATATATATATATATTGCTTTACAGATTTGCAGATATATCTTGCTTTACAGATTTGCACATAGTTTTGTCCCTAATTATCATAGAACATTGCTTTTGGTTCCAAAAAAAAGCTGAATATTTGAGATATCTTATGATGTATCACTAGCATCAATTTTTTAAAAAGTTAATTTTAAGGTCAAACAGTTTGACCTTTGACATCTCAAAAAGGGGTATTTTTATTTTTTTCAAAAAAATATATATTCTTCATACATTAATTCTCTACACATATCTGTTAGTTTCATTTTGGGACCGCAATGGGATAACAAGTTATAAATTTAATTGCAAACCCTTATCCGTAACTTCGCACGATAATCGCCTGTGATGGGTGCGAAGTGGAGATTCCCATATTCGCGATATCTTAAGTTTCACCTAATGGCTATGGAGTTAGCATTCTGGCCTCGCATGCCAAAGGCGCCGCGTTCGAATCCTGGGTTAAGCATTGATCTTCGTTCTTCATTGTAGTTCAGAATCCAGACAGACACATACATATATATATAGGCAATTCTCTGCTGCTTTTTTTTACTCATACACAAATCAGAATTTTAAAATTATTATGAATCCAGCAACTATGTGCTTTTTTGTTTAAGGAAAGTTATAAGGAAAAATAGTTACATGGAGTTATATGGAATGATATAAAATAAAAACATAACTATTAAATTCATTTTAATTTTATAATTCTTACCTGTTTACGAGTTACGAGTAGAAAAAAAAAAGCCAAAATGTCCCGTGCATCAGCCAGATAATTGCCTATATATATAGCAGCCGAGATTAAACAAATATAAAAGTTTATTGTCAGAATGGCTCGGAGCGAAATGGGCGATGCAACCACTAGTGTCAAGATTTGGTATTCTAAAAGGCGAAGTCAAAACGGATTACGTAGCTTATATGAGTTTGAGTGACGTTCTACAATGTTCTAAGTGGTTCTCGCTAACATGGAGAATTTACTAGAGCAATCTAATATATATATATAATACAAACAAAACAAAATAAAATGGAAAACGGCAGAAATTTAGAATTTCATCATTGGAATGGACCAAATTTTCAAAACCATTTAAATCCATGAGCTTTTTCTGTAGACATTCTTTCGAATTCCCCAAAACCAAAAGCTCAAGAGAAGTAAGAAAGAAAAAAAAATAGAAAAATGCAAAAAAAACAACTTACGAACCAAAATGCAGGAAACATGAAAAATCTTCCAAAAGAAAAGATTTACTTAAATCTGGCATAGGCAATGCTTCTTTAGCTGCCATTGCAGATAACATACAATTTAGAGTGGAAACTGATGATGATATATATAAGGAAGATTTTTCCCGTTTCCTGCATTTTAGTTCGTAAGTTTTTTGCATTTCTATTGTTTTTTTCCTTCTTTCTTCTCTTGAGCATTTGGGGTTGGGGCATTCGAAGGAATGTCTACAGAAAAAGCACTTGGATTTAAACGGTTTTGTAAATTTGGACCAATCCCCTGGTGAAATTCCAAATTTCTGCCGTTTTCCATTTCACTTTGTTTGTATTATTATTAAATGCAGCTTTTTAGTCTAGCAGCTTATGCGCTGGTGATTTGTTGTGTTTCTTTTGCTTTCATGTTTTTGATTTTACATTTGTGACTTCATTTTTGTCCTTTTTGAGAGGGAACGAGTAGACCGTGTTTGGTGACGACCTGCAATGTACTGGCCAACGAATGTTTACCCCTTGTGTGGTTCTCAAATAAAAAAAATTCCCCAATTTCGGTACGATTTTGTCATTTGTGAGTAGGGACCAAAGAGTGACAGATTTTTTATTGCAATTGTCATTTTGCAAGTCTACTTCATCATGATCAGAAGCCAATTATAAAGGTTTAATATCGGGGTGCCATCGCATCCCCTAAACTTCATTCTATGCATAAAAATCATGCACTAGAATAACTTTGAAAAAATCATAATAAGAAAATTAATTCATAATTAAAAAAAAAAGCTTTGATCAAATCGATACTATAGTATTATTGCAATTCTACAAAATATTGTAAGAACCCACAATTCCAATCAAGACGCTATTGGGCAACTCCGTGGTAACTAATCTGTTTTGGATGGGGCATTTTCGATCATTTTCTATTTCTTATTTAAAAAATGTAATAAATACTATGTTTTTTATATTATCAATTAAGTCCTTGTGAGGGCAATGAAAGTATAACATTCAGTAAAAAAAATAATTTTTTTTTATTATTTCCAAAGGTTTTGAAACATTATGATTTCAAAAAAGTGGTCTAGGTAAAATGTCTATGTGTACGTGGTCAACATAACTCCTGAACGAATTGACATACGATATTCAAATTAGGTGTACGGGTTAGTGATAGTCGTGGGACCTAACATTAAAGTTGTCAAAATCGCGCATTCGCATAAGGGTGAAATCATGAATCTAATGCTTCTTAAGGTATTTTATTCATCCCCACCTCCGAAAATCCCGTAGAAATGTATAAAAGCGTAAAAAGTTGAAAAACGATTGTCTTTAAAACAGAGCTCTCTGCCCTTGAGCATCGTCCATCAACGATTGATATTTTTTTGTTTCTAACACAAGAAAGGACAATGTAATGTCTATGGAATATTGTCACCAATTTCACCGGTTTTTTTTTCTTCTTCTTACCCCAGATCAAAAATATCGCCAAGCTCTCCATTTTCATTAAATGAAAATATGAAAACAGTAAATAATACCATATCAAATTTGAATGCAAGGATCAATATTATAGAGTAATTAAAAGTTGTACTATGTTCCACACAAGTTTATGTAACTTATATTTTAATTCACTAATGTGATGTCAAACAGAGTTGAAAAGCATTGTTTATTAATTATTAAGACCTTATGAATGTAGCTTTAAGTGCCAGCAGTGTTGTCTAAAGTTGTTAAAGATCTGCCGCCTTTTTCCTGCATTAAGTAATTTATGATGTTGAATATATTGGTAAATTAACTTGTATAAAAAAAAAAGTTGAATTTTCAGGTTTGTTGAACTTTTTACATTTCACCTGATTTGCATGAGATATTTTTTGTGCTCTAAAATATTTTTTATCTAATAAAAAATACTAAATATTTATAGTTTAATTTTTTATTACATTATCGGGGTAATTTGTTATATGGGGCGCAAAAGAGGATGGTCAAACTCCTATTTTTTTTTTTATCTTTCATTGAACACTGGTAGTATCATACTAATTGATGATACCCCCCTCTCCCCAAGTTGACAAACTATCACCGCCACTGTAAACACTCACGGTCATAATCAAACCCCCTTTGATTGAAAAGCGGTGTCATTAAGTATGGGTAGGAAAAAACCATTATTAGATTTTGAAAAGGGGTAAATTGCAGCTTTCAACAAAGCAGAATTGTCATCACGGAATATAGCAAGGCAAATTGGACTTTAATCTCACGTGGTTAATAATTTTCTCCATCTTGGATTGAAATATGGGAAGCAGAAAAACTTGGATGGCCTCGAAAGCTAACAATGTGGCAAGAAAGATTAGTTGTAAAGAAATTAAAAGTCGGCGATTGACCAGACTATCACAAGATTCCCCCATCAACGTTCACAATTTTGCTTTACCAAGAGTGGTTAGGAGGAACGAACATCTTGTGTACAAGAAAAAGAAAACACAGCCGAGATTTACAGAACTTCAGAAGCGAAAAAAAAATCAATGGGTTAAAGAACATATGACTTGGAAGGAACAGTGGCTTCAAGTAGTCTTCACTGATGAAAAAAAAATTCAATCTAGATAGTCCTGACGGATGGGCGTACTACAAGGTGAGACCGAAAAGTAAGGTGACTGATGTCATAATAATCACTGTATTATATATTTGCAGATAAATACAACACTGTCCTTCAAAGTAGTTCCCGCCGTCTACAATACACTTCTGACAACGTTCATACAAGTTCTTGAAACTTCTGAAAAAATCCTCATTTGAGACTGTCTTAAGTTCCTTGGTAACAGCAGCTTGAATCTCTGAAATGCTTGAAAATTGGTTCCCCTTCAGTGCCAATTTCAGTCGTGGAAAGAGGAAAAAATCTGCTGGCACTAGATATGGGGAATAAGGAGGGTGTAATACTAGTATTACACCCTCTTCATTTCCACAACTGAAATTGGCACTGAAGGGAAATCGATTTTCAAGCGATCTGATTTCAAAAAAGTGGTCTAGAAAAAATGTCTATCTGTGTGTACGTAGTCAGCATAACTCCTGAACAAACTGACCCACGATGTTCAAATTTGGTCTGCGGGTTAGTGGTGACCATGGGACCTACCATTGAAGTTTTCATCAAAATCGCGCATGCGAATAAGGTTAAAATTATTAAAAAAAATATGTTTTGCAGCAATTGCTAAAAAACGGTTCTCATGATTTTGATTAAAATCTCTGCGCTAATGCCTCTTAAGGTGTTCTAATCGTAACCACCTCTGAAATTCCCGTGGAAATGCGATAAAAGAGTAAAAAGTTGAAAAACAAGTGCCCTTAACACAGAAATCTCTGCCCTTGAGCATCGTCCATAAACGATTGATATTTTTCTCTCTTTCACGCACAAGAAAGGACAATGTTTATCGAATAACATCGCCAATTTCGCCATCGTAGCGCAGGTTTTTTGCTCGTGTAAAAATTATTTCCAAAAATAACGCCAAACTGGCCATTTTTACTTAAATGAGTGAAAATATGAAAACGGTAAATAAAACCATAAATTTTAATGCAATGACCAATACTATAGTGCAATTGAAAGTTGTGCGATGTTCCACATCCCTAATTTATAATAAATAGGAATAAATTAATGAATAATAACAAGTTAAATTATTTCTACAATAATAGTACTTTAGTTTGAATAATCATTTTCAATCTGTGTCTATATTTGAGAAACAGGGTATAGAAATCCATTGGTCTCATACATCGTCATCTTTTCATTTTCAAATCGTATTTTTTAAATCGTAAGAGGTCGAAATTGCGTACATTTCAAGCACTAATTAAATTTTGTAATTGTCAATGACCTTTAATAAAATTTAATAATTTGTAGCTACTTTCCTTGTAAAAATTAAGCCTAATTAACGTTTCGAACTATTCAACAATTACGATTCAAAAACGAAAGACTGTTAAAGAAAAGACACCATATCAGTCCAACATATGATATTGGTTTCGAAATAGTTTGTTTGTGGAAAATAATGGCACAGTACGGGAAAAAAATCCGAACGATGGCTATATATTCTAATCTAATAATAGTAAAATCATCAAATTTACAACAAAATTTTGTGTTTACGATTTTCTACGTGTCTGGTGCCAAATTTTTTTCTTAGGGGGTTGTTTACTAAGTAAATTTAACTCTATCTTTGAAAATTTTAATACGAACCCCGATTTTTTTATGTTTTCATCCAATTTGGAATACTTCGTTTACCCTAAATACCAAATTTTAGTTCATTATATTGAGAAACACGTCACTTATGAGCGAAAATGTTTTGCCCGATCTTTCAGGGCAAATCTCTTTAAAGCGGGGAAGAATCGAACGTTTGCGTGCTTCAAGACGTAATGTAATAACCCAATGTGTAACCCAGTCCGTACATGTGAGTTTTTTTTTTAATTTTTGCTAAAATATTGCGATTCAAAAGTCAAAATGGAATGAAAAAAATTCTGGAGGGGATTTCGACCATGATAAATTTAATGAAAGCACAAAAAAATACATGTTTCTAATTAAAAAATTTGAAACTTGTTTTATTAATTAATAATTAAAACACTGCTTGGTGCAAAAATTGATTACTATTTATGTTTGCATTTAACAAACTATCGTTTGAAACAAAAAATATACTAAAATATATTAATTACTTAAGAATTTATGGCCAAAAAAGTCATTTTTTGTTTTAACATTAAATTGCCCATTCTTTGACCTCATTTAAATTTTTAACCACTCTTTTGAAAATTATGAAATTTTGTATTTCGCAGGTAATTTTTTTTTGGGGGGGATGCTAAATCTAAATATGGTATATTAAGGGTTGCCATTGAACTTTTCAAAGTTTGGTTCCGTTTAAATATGTAGATGAACCCTTACGACAAAAAATATATATATACAATAATTCAAATCCTTCCATTATTTGCAACGGTACTTGACTTTTGTTATTTCATTAATTAGAATACATATAGCCATCGTTAAGATGATTTTTTTTTTTTTCATACTGCACATCTATCACACCACTGCTTGTGGGGAAGGGGATGATCACGTAAAGAGAAAAATATCTGACACTTGCATTCATGTTATTTGTGTACACGACAAAACTGTTATCCTTCAGTACACAAAAAAAGCAAACACTGGCTAAATCTTTGGATCTAAAAGTCGTAGAATATAGCGTTTGCCCCAATGCAATCAATGAGTTTATGATTTTCTACAACTCTAGTGACTCGTATTGAATTGAACTTCAATTTTGAAAAATTCAATACAAACCCCTATTGTTTTACCTTTTCATTCAATCCACAAGGCTTCATTTATCCAAAATATAGAATTACAGTATCAATGTTGGAAAAAACATTCACATGAGTTAACAGTATGCATAGGGCATAATATTGAGAAGCGTATTTTTAAGGTTCAGTAGGAAGGGGGGGGGGGGGGAATGAAAAAACACATGTTCCAGGGTATTGCAAAAAGATAGGAACTAGTTCAAACTTACACGGAAACTACTAGGATTTATTATGTTATGATTAACAATAGGCTAATCAAAAAATAAGTAAAACAACTCAATCAGAAATGAAGTTAAATTAAAACATAATTTATCAAACCATTTTGAAGATATGACACTTTTCTCGCAGTCCAATTAAAGATGGAAACAATAATTTAATAGGGGTGTGGAGCATCGCACATCTTTCATTTACATTGGTTACTGCATTTATATTTACTATGGATTGGTGTAATTTACCGTTTTCGTTTTTATATTTTCATTAATTTAAAAAAGATTGGCAGTTTGGCGATATTTTTGGCAATAATTTTTACATAAGCAAAAAAAACCACCTCCAAAAAGGCGAGATAGGTGATTTTTTCTTTCGATAAATATTACATTATTGTTTCTTGTAAGTGAAACAGAGGAAAATCAATCATTGATGGATAGCCAAGGGAGGAGAATGCTGTGTTAAAGATATTTGGGTTTCTTTTTTTACTTTTTAGGCCGTTATCACCTTTCTACAGGAATTTTGGAAGTGGGGTGTTCACCACAATGATTTTGATCAAAATCATTAAGGACATTTTTTGGCAATTACTAAAAAACATAAATTTTCAATGACAGCTAACTTATGAGCACTTATGTTACTTTTTTGAACACTCAGGATGTTCCAAAATATGGAGAAACGCAAAAAAATATAACTAAAATATATATAAAAAGGTATAACATGTATTAGAGTTAATAATAAAATTGAGTAAAATTAGGCAATGGAAAAAGCACTCAACAAAGTGTAATTATTTTGTATACTGAAACGCAACACTGTAAACACGAATATTATGTTGAAGTGGTTAAAAAAAGTATGAGAAATGAAAAACAATTAGAAAATGTATTAAAAATTTAAAAAAATAACTTACAAAAATTTATATAACTTTTTTTAAACAAATGTAATGCAATGAAAGTATTTGTAGATAACACTAGACAACAATTTTTCACAAATTTCATGTATTGGAGGTGAAAATACTTAATTCCTAATGAATTCGACATGCTTTATAATTATCAAACATGAATATCACCATTAAAAATCTGGTTTGGCTCTTGTTTCGGAAATGCAGGGGTGCCATGTTATAATGTACTTAATGCTGAAATACCAGTACCGTTAAAACGTTGTTAAAAATAAATTTATTTATTAAACTTTATGTTGAGTAATATTTTAATTAAAATATTCCCATGCATATTAGGTAGATTAAAAAAAAAAAATCTGCTAAAGACCAAAACACTCTCTAATTTTTTTACATTCACCCATAGTATTACTCTCCTAAAATTTTAGCTTCCTAATCCTACAAGAAGGTGGCTCTCAATGATCATTCATTTTACACTTATTTTAATTTCACATAATTTTCGAGTTTTATGCTGAAAAGAACACATGTCTATATTTAAAAAAAAAAGTTTTATGGTTTTTTTAAATTGTCACATGCAATTTAGTTTGGCAACAGTTCTTTTATCTACTGTATATGGCAATATGCACATTATAAAAGCACCGTCTGTTTGCGAAGCCCTTTGTTTGTTAATTATAGCTTTGGGACATGATCTTCGAATGCTTCCTTTTCTAAGAGGGGTCAAAATCAAGAAAAAAAGCTAGAAAAGAATACGCTGAGTACATGGGAATGCTGAGTGCACCCTAATACGCATGGGAACAACAATGGATAAATTCAAATCTGACTATCCCATAGTTCTTCATAGAGATGGCAAGCTTCTGCCAAAATCATTTGGATTAAGAAAGATTATTTTTTGTCGGTATATGTTTCAGGAAATGGTATCGAAAAACTTTTTAGTGTCTCAAAGTGAGTGGTGGAAGAACAGCAAAAAATATTTCAATAACTGTTTTTATGCTAGTAAAGCAATGCAAAGTTGAAAATAAAATTCAGACTGTAAGTTTTGATACCACGAGTGTAACTATTGGTTGTGCATAAGAGGCATGCATTAATTTTGAGACAAAATTGGACGTGAACTATTGTGGCAAGACTGACGGCACCATGTCATGAAACTAATATTGGCAAAGTTATTTAAGTTGTGGTATGGGTCATCATGTTCCCCAGAAGTTTCCCTCTTCAACAGACTTAAAACCGTTTGAAAAAGAATTGCACAAATAAACTTTTAGGGTTTAGAACTGAAAGAAGACGCTAAAGAGTTTAAAGTTTCAACTGTAGCCTTCCTGTAGATTCTGTGGATAAATCTATGATAATTAGAGATGATTATAAAGAAGTAATAGAGTTGACATCAATCGTTTTGGGCAATCCACTAGAGAAAATCCATTGGAGAGCAGCAAGTGCTATTCATCACCCACAGTTGATGGCTAAGCATCTATATGTTTTAAAACCTTTCTGTTCAGAAATAAACAAGAGATTTTCCGTAGAGAGAAGAAATGCAGCTCCAGCGATTTGTACAGTTTAGTGCTCTTTTTTATAGTAAAACATGGATAGAATCCCCCCTTGCTTCTGAAACTTCTGGAGGTGACCTGAACTTGCAGAAAAACATTAAAAAGAATAAGATAATCGATTATAAAATTGTAATTGCAGCTAAAAAAAGTTTTGAAAAATCTGATACTGTATCATTCAGATGAATTGGTCGGTTTGGTCATATTTTCAGACTGAGTTACAACAAGAGAAAAATTAAAAAATATGGCAGGTATAAATAACTCAAAAGATTCAAGAAATAAAAGAGGGTACAAGCTATTAAAAATGTTGAAAAAAGATGTCAGTCTTGGAGATTTTGTGATAAAAAAAAGTATTGATATTTTAATATTAGTGACTCTTTTGTATCCATTTCACCTGCAGAATGAAAGAATAATATCCCCTACACAAATGGGAACAAAGTTTGAGAACTTAAAGTGGTAAACGATACTGATGAAAGAGGTGTACAGCTACCACAGAATTTAATAGCTTATTAATAATAACTGTGGAAAAACATAAAAAGCAATATTTTTAAAATTACCTTTAAAGCAGGACCTGACTAAATGTTTTGCCGCCTGGTCCTTAAAGCTCAATTGGAATTGGCATCCTAAAATTTATTTTAAAAAAATCAATTTTGAGGTTATTATTTATTAAAATTCAAAATTTTCCCTTTAAAATGATACCTCCTTTGTAATAATACCTCAATTAGAGGTATTTATAATAATTTTTTGAAGACAAAAGTGAGAACATTAAGTGTAGGTAAAGTTTTGTTTAAAATACGTTTTTCTCAAAACTTCCATTTTTCATTACTCATAGTATTTTTTTCTCAGAAACTGCACCCACAATGAACATAAAATTTTTACCACACTTCTTTTAATGTATCTG
The DNA here is from genome assembly GCA_963978545.1 of Linyphia triangularis. Taxonomy (NCBI): domain Eukaryota; kingdom Metazoa; phylum Arthropoda; class Arachnida; order Araneae; family Linyphiidae; genus Linyphia; species Linyphia triangularis. Next base: position 17,563,849 of record OZ021721.1, read on the forward strand.
TATATACTAAAGTGAGATTTGAAGTTAATTTAAAAATATTTTTCGTTCCGACTATTTCATAAAAAAACTTATTTTTAACAAATTTGAGATTTTTGCGATAATTCATTTAAAAAAAAAAGCAAATGAATTAAGATTAAAAGCACACTTCAGCAGAATAACAAGTGTTTGCCAAATGAAAGAGGAAAAAATTAGGCTTCTATGTCAATTACTTTCTGAGAGAAAAGTACATGAAATATGACAAATTAACATTACCGCTATGGGGGGTACCGACTCCCCTTAAAATCATACCAAGTACAAGAGAAGGCAAAATCAGTACAGTTAGTTAACAAATTTAAAAACATGTACGTACATTCGTAGTAAAACTGGAACTAAAATTGAAATAGTCTCTACTTAAGCTCTGTCGCACCTGTTGAACATATTTGTTTCGTGGGGTAAGTATTATAAACACTACAAATTTATGTTGAATCGCACACAAACCTAAATTCAAAAGTTCTATTTATAGTTGCTAACTTAGTGTCCGGTAAAATACCATTGCGAATACAAGCAGATTGTCCAAAACAAAACTAAGATCGCCGACTGGTGAATCCGAATGCTGCATATTAGCAGACGAAAATAACTTATTTCTACTTTAAGATTAAAATAAATAACAACGGTGTGTCAATCAAGGTGTCAATAATCTTCGCAGCTACAATTGCAGTTATGTAAAACCACAGATTTAAAGCTGTTTTATGTTTTGTGACGTCAAAGACAACAGCTGATTATTCTGGTGTTAATAAAATTGAATATGGGATTGTGATGAGAAAAAATGTTTAATAAATTTTTAGAAGTGTATTCTAATTCATATTTTTTTTTAAAATACAGTAAAAATACATTCCAACTAATGTCATGCATAAACACCTTGATTGTGTCGCCAATCCAACTGTCGGATTCCGGTCTCGAAACTATTATGGATCGATATTCCTTGCTCTCAATACTCATATAATGTAGAATGTAAAACTCAATACTTTTTAAACACTTCCTAAAGCTTTTTAATTTACTTTAACTACATATATTCATGTTGCCACTTTGAGTTTATATCGTTATAATTAAAGTATACTCTCTTAAGAAGTCAGTTTCTTGCATCCTCCTACTTTGAGTAGGGAGAGTTTGCAACTCAACAAGTCTAAAAGTCACAAATCGAGTCTCTTTGGTCCATAGACGATTCTTCCAGACCGAATTCTTACAGTTTGTGAAATAGGACCTTCAGGGTCTACCGCTTATATCTGCGACACTTCGGACGGAGGAGCTTGCTCTCTAGCTTTGACATCCTCAGCCATATCACAAATGATCTCCAAAGGAAACAGTCATCGAATTAGTTTTAGTATTCTCCACGGGCTGTTTAAAGCCTCACGAGCCAGGTAATTCCGTCTATTCCAGGGAAACTTCTGTTACACGTCCCAGAGAAGCCAGGAGAAAAGCCACTGCCGCTATAGCATATACATGCTCGCGTCGCTGAAGAAATGTAAGCAATATTTCTTATTCTCATCACAAGTTTTTAGGTATCAAGGAATTCACACTTTTCCCAGGTAAAATATGTCTCTCGTCCACTTTAGAAACTCTTCTCTAGTATCAGAGTCCACCTCTGATACTAGAGAAGAGCCTATAGGATCGAAAATACGATGAGCCACGGGTAGTATAGTCTTCTTCTTCACACTCTCCACGCAAAGCTCCTTCAGGCTGTTCATGTTGACACCCAATGTATCGGTATCTTTGTCCCACCACATTCCCAAAACAATTGTATCGAGAGTGCTTTTATCGGTGAAATTTGTGCTTTCCCTGCTTCTTAGGTCAAAACTACGTTCAGCCATAACATTGCTTGCAACCTCAATGAAGAGCTCCAGTTCTTTTTCGTTTGGCACACTTGTTTATAGCTACGGCCGCTATAGCAGTTATCCACACAGAAACTTTGCATCAATAATTTTACCATTTTCTCTGGATATTTCTCATCTTGACGGCTCAAAACCTCTAAATGATGCTGAATCACAATTACAAGCAAAAAGGAGCCACATGACACACCAAACACTACACAGCAATGTTGAAAGTACTTGAATTGGTCATTTTCTCCAATCCACAGGAAACTCAAAAAGTCTTTTTCCGAAAGTGACAGACCAATTTGCAAAAATGTCTTTCGAATATCAGCAATAACTCCAATTTTCTCCAAACGATATAAGATATTTGAAATCAACTCAATTAGATTAACTCCAGTTGCTAAACAATCATTGAGACTAGGGACATCTCTTTGTGTGGCCGAAGCATCGAATACAGGTTGGATTTTGGTTGTACTATTCTCCTTCAAAATAGGACTGTGTAGTAAATAATGTGCAGAGAGATCAATTTCGTCTTAAAGCACTTCTTCTATGATATTTTCTTCAAACCACTCTTTAAACACCTTTCCGTAGGCTTCGAATAGTCCTTCAGTTTTATGTCTCTTTACAACTTTGTGTAATCTCTTCTCAGAAACTTTAAAATGGTCAGGAAGTGGGAGATGATCTTCAATCCAAGGTAAACTCACAACATACCTATCGTGCTCTATTTTAACTGTGTCTAAAAAATACTGCTTCGCTGCTTCTTGAAGTTCAACAGCTGTCTTCTTTTTAGAAGAATCGGTGATACCAAGAGAGTAAAGAGTCCACAAATTTATTAAACAAGCGCTTGTTGTGAGCATCGAAGTGATTAACAAGCTTGAATTCTCGCTATTGGCACGCCTGATGACTGTGCAACCCAATTTTGTTTCAATAGCAATGATTCAATTCTTCAGTTGTAGATGGTTTCCTGTAATCATCTTTCCTGCAACATCAGCTCCGATAAGAATTTCAATAGGACCATCCAGATCTTCTGCTAAATGAAAGTTGTAGTCTCTAAGTTCTTTTAAGTGTGACCCTTTTTTTTTCTGGATAATATTGTGTCACAAATCACTTCTTGTCCGAGTACTTTAAAATGATAGTTATACTCCCCTGTAACGCTTGACAAGTATATTATGTACACATCATTTTGGCAGGTTGACGTATTGGAACCACCGAACAAGGAATGTTGCAGAAACTCTCTCCTATTGGACTTGTACTTCATTTCTTCAGCTATTGTTTTAAGAATATACGATCACTGAGATCCAGAATTTATGATGGCTCGAGCTTTAAATTTAATATTTTCTCCCTCTCACAATAACGGTTAAAGTTTGTAAAAAAACATTTGAAGGTTTAATACAAGTTGGTAAGAGCCTCATCGCGTTGTATCACTGATTCTCTAACTCCAACATCTGTGTAGGCAAAGGAAGAATTGGGTTCTGTTGACAACTTTCTACATAAAAAAAAAATAGTGTTTCTTCCCACACAATTGGCAGTTGAACTTAGAACGGCACACCTTCACCCAATGTCCTTCCCTCAAACGCAGGAAACAACAACGGGCCTTCTCAACAACTCTTAGTTTTTCTTGCAAAGTCAGTTTAGAAGCCTCTTTACAGTTCCACGAATTATGTTCTTCCGTACAAAAAATGCAGAGCTTCTTCTTGTTGATATTAGTTGCCAAAACTTCAGTTGCTGATGATACTCTGGGTTGAAAAATTTTCTCGTTAGACTCTCGGCGGCTGTTAGAAAAGCTTTACTTCTTAGATTGATCAAAACTTTGTATAGCTAGCAAAATTCTTTCCTCTCCTTCCACTTCATCCTGGAGAAAGTTCAAAAATCGATCTAGATTATTACTTGACAATTTCACTCAAGTTTCTTGCTCGGTTGTTGAACTACAGGGCGCCTCTTCCCTCACTGTAGTACTCATAGCACCAGAGAGAATAGAAGCCGAAGAATGTTCTTTTTTTCTCATCAATAAGACCATGTAACTTATGTTCTAAAACCCGCCACTTATCGATATAACTCTCTGAAACATCGATTTCCTTTCAGATGGCTTCCTCAGTCTCTTCGGAAGCAAACAGCAGTTCTCGAAATTCGTATTCGTGCGCTACCATTAGCTTCGCTTCATATTCAACAATTTTCAATTTCGAAATTTTAATTTCGACAATCAACTCCTTTTCACAGTTCACAAAATCGAGCCGCCATAAAAAGACTTCGATACTGTATTCGAAAGTTTTTAATTTCTCCATTATGAAAATATTACAAACTCAACAGTTATGACTTACTCGAATAGTAGCAGATGTCCTGTCATGGACGCCAGATGTCGGATACCGGTCTCGAAACTCTATTATGGATCAATATTCCTAGCTCTCAATACTCATATAATATAGAATGTAAAACTCGATACTCTTTAAAAACTTCCAAAAGATTTTTAATTTACTTTAACTACATATATTTACATTTTAATATAAGAACATCTAAAACTACGAATAGGCATAACATTATAATTCAAAGAAGAGCCGAAACTCATTCACGTGGTCACTCAGAGTTTATAATGTTGTAGTTAAAGTATACTCCCGTAAACAGTCAGTCAGTTTCTTACACAAACCGACAGTGCTACATCGTAAGCAACTACTCTTCGCAATGTCTGATAGGAGAAAATTAAATGCACGTATGTGATTGAATAATGGGATTTAAAAATTGGAATTTGTTTTTAAAGGTGTTGTTGTTTTCAGTAAAAAAATTCAGACAGAAACCCTATTCCAAATTACGTCGAGCATATGTTCACTATTTCGCCTTTGGGGAAGGCTCCCCCTCCTGCTCGAATACAAAGTAGAATTCAATGAATTTTAATCGAAATGGAGGTCGACTCAGGAGCTCCTTTTGCGCTTATATCGAAGAGTACTTATGCTAAAGTACATCATTTCCCACCATTGGAGAGGACGGATATCTCCTTGAGATCCTACCCTGCTCACCCAATTAGTATACTTGGTATGGTGAGAGTCAACGTTGAATTCGGTGGTAGGTCAGAGTTAGCGCCTCTACTCGTTGTCGGTGGGGGAAATGTCAACTTAGCAAGATGCAATTGGATCTACACTTTGTCGCTTTTGTCATTGTTCGAGAGGGAACATTTCAGGTCGGTGGTTAACTCTGTTGAGTCATCGAAACAGTTGCTGGATTCGAAACTTACTCTTCAATTAGTGCTGGAAAGACATTCAAAATTGTTTACCCCCAGGTGTTGGAGTCATCAGGGATGTCAAGGTTCTATACAAGGACTCTAATGCCTAACGCAGTACCAAAAATTTTCGAGGTCTGCCCTGTCCCTTATACGTTAAGAGAAAAAATAGGACGAGTAGCTTGATCGTCTTTTGGACAAGAGGATCATTGAACCAGACAAAATTTCTAGTTGGGCAGCCCCTGTGGTTTCTGTGCTGAAAATGGATGGCAAGGTCCGCATTTATAGTGATTTCAAAGTGACTGTCAATGCAGTGACAGATCTGGAGCAGTGTCCCCTGACAACGATTGATGATTTATTTGCGCAGTTGTCTGATGGCGACACGTTTTAAAATTAGACTTGCAAGATGCCTACTGTTAGTTTGAACTGAATGAGGAATCGCAAGAGCTGGGGGTAATTTATACACACCATGGTCTGTTTCGCTACAAAAGACTTCTTTTTGGCATTGCTTCTGCCCCAGCTATTTGCCAAAGTGAGACGAAGAAAATATTACAGGGTTAGCCTGGTTCGTTTATTTATTTGGATGATCTTCTAGTTATGGGAGAAAATGAGTGCAAACATTTACTACACTTGGATTAAATCTCGACCAGATTAAGTGATGCTGGAGTTAAATTGCATCCTGACAAGTGTGAATTCTTGACTGTGGAATATTTGGGTCATGTAATTGATCAGCATGAATTACATTCGTCGGAGGCCAAATTCAAAACTATAGAGAAAGCCCCATCTCCGAGGAATGTGGAGGAGCTTCGTTCGTTCATAGACTTGCTAACGCATTATGCAAAGTTTTTGCCATACATGGCTACTTTACTTTCTCCACTTAATTCCTTATTACACAAGGATGAGAGGTGGCGATGGACACGAAGGGAAGAATCGGCTTTCCAGAGAGCTAAAGAAACTCTTATAACATCATCGCTCCGTATCCACTTCGACAACAAGAAAAAGGTTCTTGTGAAATGCGACGCGAGCCCGTATGGTCTAATAGTAGTTCGGTTCCTTCCCACGCCCGAAGGTGATCGGCCTAAAGCTTTTGCCTCTCGTTCGCTCACGAAAGCTGAACATTCAGCCATTTGGAAAAAGAAGCTTTGGCATTAGTCTTCGGAGTGACTAGATTTAGAAATTATCTTCTGGGAAGAGAATTTACCTTAATTACCGACCATCGTCCCTTATTGACGCTCTAATCAGAAACGAAACCTTTACCAACGGTTGCAGCCACCCGGATTTGGCGTTGGGCATTGACTCTCACAGCTTACGCTTATAAGATTAAGAGCCTGATTCTCACCTCCGATCGAATCGGAAAAAAAATCGTGACCGGCTCTCTTGGAATCGGGTCATTTCTCGTTCAGTAAATAAAGAGTGATTCTGACCTCAGTTTTTCTCAAAATCGAAGAATGACGTACTTCCTCCGCTGAAAACTGCGCGGTTAGGAATGCGCAGTAGAGTTTTCAGAACCATGTGCTGTTTTGACTTCAATTCAATGTTCATAATTTTTTTGTGGAACTCGTTCATGAAATGGCTTCCAAGAAAGTTGAACAGATACTAAAATGCATTAAAACATTTATTAACTTTTCTGATGATAACAGAGGAATACCTTTGATCCCTCTAAATCACAAGTTAAAGCAGGTTTTGAGAATGAATGACTCAAAAAAAAAAAAAAAAAAAAAATAGTAAAACTTTCATCAAACATAAGCTAGGCGGTATTTATGGCTTTTATTGTACATTTTAACTCTTTGTGATGAACACAATATTTTGTTTATGATTTAGAACATAGTGATAAAAATTATTGGTAAGTAGCAGGCACCCAACAGGAGATAAATATATGCAACAATTTTAATTAGAATATTGATAAGAATCGCAACATGCAAATACTAATTTGCTAACAGTTGGCTGCCGTCTGAATTAAATGAATCACGTTCTTGCCTGGTACCACCAAAACTATTTGGTAGTCAAAGGAAAAATCAGGTTGGTTGGTTGTTTTCAGATTATTTGGCGTCGTCAGCAACACGAGGGCTATAACGCGCCGAAACATTCGTCATTAGACAAGCCAACATACATTTACAAACATCCATGCCTAACACGGGACTCGAACCCACAAACTCGCGGTCTAGAAGCTAGCACGCTAACCACTATACCGTTTGGAAAAATCAGGGTTTTTTTCGTAAATGTAGTGAACATATAAGAATTTATCATGATTACTTTTTCCTTCTTGAATTGGCTCCGTAGTTTTATGTAAAACTTAGGAGAAATAAGTCTTAATAACAGAAAAAATAAAGTAGTTCAGGGCTCATATTTCTTTTTTTCAGGCACTGTGTGGCAAGTACACTTCTAATTTCTTCGATTACCAGCCATGCTGCAGGTTTCGAAAGCCGAAAAATTTCAATAAAATGAATATTGTGTGAGTCAAAGGGATTTGTTTTATCTCTAAATACTCTTTGTCTTCTCAATTCCCTGTTCACTAAATACTGGGTAAAATTCATAAAACTAATGTTCTTGCAGGATCCATTTTGATGTTTGTTGTTTTAAAACAGCAGCAACAATAGACACTTCAACATTCAACTAGAACAACCAATCAGAATAAACTTCGCCGAAATCTCGCTAATCGTCATGACATCCCAAGAGCTCCAGAGCAACCGAGACGCATTCCGAAAGATTGGACATCTCGTTAAACGAGATTTTGACGTGAGAATCGCAAGTAATCGGAAAGTCACGTGACACCCCCCTTTCCGATTGCCATTCCGATTCGAGAGTAGGTGAGAATCAGGCCCTAAGTTCAAGACTGGAAAGGATGGATTTACAGGACAATCAAGGGGAATGGGAGCGATTATGACCGTGAGTGTTTACAGTGGGGGTGATAGTTTGTCAACTTGGGGCAGAGGTGGGTATCATCAATTAGTATGATACTACCAGGGCTCAATAAAAGATAATAAAAAAAAATAGAGGGGTTTGACCATCCTCTTTTGCGCCTCAAATAACAAATTACCCCGAAAATGTATAATAAAAAATTAAATTATAAATATTTAGTATTGTTTGTTAGATAAAATATTTAAGAGCACAAAAAAATATCTCATGAAGATCAGATGAAGTGTAAAAAGTTCAACAACCCTGAAAATTCAACTTTTTTTTTTTATAGGTTAATTTACCAATATATAATTTATTATATTTAGGTAATACTTCATATATAATTTTATGCAGAAAAAAGGCGGCAGATCTTTCAACAACTTCAGACAACACTGCAAGTACTTAAAATTATATTCATAAGTTCTTAATAATTTCCAAAGTTAAACGATGCTTTTCAACTCTGTTTGACATCACATTAGTAAATTAAATAAAAGTTACATAAACTTGTGTAGAAAATAGTACAACTTTCAATTACTCTATAATATTGATCATTGCATTCAAATTTAATATGGTATTATTTGCTGTTTTCATATTTTCCTTCATTTAAATGAAAATGGAGAGTTTGGCGATATTTTTGGAAATAATTTTTACATGGGACAAGAAGGAAAAAAAAACAAAGGGAAAAAAAACAAAAAAACAATGAAATTGTTACAGTATGCAATAGACATTACATTGTCCATTCTTGTGCTAGAAACAGAAAAATATCAATCGTTGATGGATGATGCTCAATGGCAGAGAGAATGGGTGTGGAACATCGCACCACTTTCAGTTACACTATAATACTGACGTGGATTTTTAACACTTACCATTTTTATGTTTTCATCATTCATTTAGCAAAAATGGCCAGTTTGGCGATATTTTTTGCGATAATTCTTGCATGGGATCTTTTTTAAAAAGAAAAACCTTCCCAGACAATGATGATTTTGGCGATATACTTTTCGATGTTTCTTATATTATCTTTTCTTGTAAGTAAAACTGAGGAGAGAAGAAAAAACGATCGTTGATGAGGTATGCTCAAGGAAAAAGAGCTCTGTGCTAAAGTCATTCGTTTTTCAACTTTTCACGCCATTAAAGCATTTTTACGGGAATTTCGGAGGTGGGAATGTTTAGAACACCTTAAGAGGCATTACCACTGTGATTTTGAACAAAATCGTCCGAGACGTTTTTTAGCAATTACTGAAAAACATGATTTTTTTCAATGGCAGCTGCATTATGCGCAAGCGCAATTTTAACGAAAGCCTTAATGGTAGGTCCCTGTGCCATCACCAACCCGCTCACCAAATTTGAACATCGCTGAACTCGTTCTCTGAACCTGCTGAACTGGTTCTCATGATGCAGATACTAGACGATAGTCTCGTTACAGTTCACCATATTAGATCGGAAATTCAATCTGATCTCTTCTTAACAAAGGTAGCGGAATACATCAAATTAGGCTGGCTGCAGAATGTTCCTGATGAGTTTCATCCCTTTTGGTTGCACAGGAAACAGCTTGCAGTAGAGCAAGGCATTACTGTGCGGGGAACAAGAATTTTCATTCCAGAAAAGCTTAGGTCGTTTGTCTTGAAAGAGTTGCATTATGTACATCAAGGCATGACCATCTTTCGAGCTCTTGCGAGATCTTCAGTTTGGTGGCCTAATGTTGACCACCACATTACTAGTCTCATCAAGGAATGTAGACCCTGCTTGAAAAATGCTGCACAACCGCCAGCAAAAAGGTTTGCTTGGCCCTCCACTTCTGCTCCATGGGAGAGAATCCATATCGACCATGCAGGTCTTGTTGAAGGTCACACGATATTGCTTGTTGTGGATGCCTATTCTAAATAGCTAAAAGTGGTCCCAGATCCTTTTACTTCTACCGCTGCTGCTTTGGACATATTACGAAACATATTCGCTAGATTTGGCTTACCAAAAAGCTTTGTAAGTGATAACGGTACTTCATTTTCAAGTGAAAGTTTTAATCAGTTTATGCGGCGTAACTTTATCGAACATATACGCGCAGCCCCGTACCATCCGAATTCTAATGGGCTAGCAGAGAGAGCAGTTCGCACAGTTAAGGCAGGTCTTAGGAAAATTCAAGGTGATTCTTTTAAGATGCGTCTAAATCGTTTCTTGTAAAATTACCACCATCCCCAGGAGTGTCACCATCTATCAGAATGTTTGGCCGAAATATTAGGAGTCGATTGGACTGGCTGTACTCAAGTAGTGTCGACGAAGGTTGCGAGGCTGTGCGGGAGTCCCCTTCGAGATCGTTCGCTTTAGGAGATTCCGTTTGGTCGTGAAATTACGGTTCGGGTCCAAAGTGGGTGCCTGGTATGGTTATTTCTCACGTAGGCAATGTGGATCAGGTTCGACATGGGGTGCCTTCAGTACAGGAAGAGGATCCGGACATTTTGGACATTCCTGTAACTGTCTCTTCCCCATCAACAAGAGATTTGTCTAAGATACCAGCTGTTCCTTCTGAGACTTCCCCGGAGCCAGTGGTTTCCCTCCATAGATCCGGTTGAGGGTTCCCAGGTGATACCTCTTCGAAGATCAACTCGCCAGTACAGTTCCCCTTTTAAGTTAATGATGTAGGGTTTTTCTTTTTGTAGGAAGTTACTTTTATCACCCTTTGTAAATATACTGTTTATTCATAAACTATTAATTGTGAAATCTAGTGTAACTGCAACCGCATTCGTACGCCTCTGGCCAGGACCGCCGACAAGGGAGAGAACAAAACAGTGCACGTTATAGGGGCTCACCTTGTCAAGAAGGGCCCGCGATTTCTTGTTAACATAATCTTGAAAATAAGAATTTTACTTAAAAAATTATAGGATTCATATTACGAAACAAAAAAGCAAAATATACCGAAAATTCTTTCGCAAACAACCCCTAAAACCATTTTTTTAACACCGTCCCAGGAACACAAACCACAAGTGGAGGGAGAAAGTACGGAATGAGAGGGGGGGGGGGGGGGAAGGATTGGTCAAGTGAACCTTTAACCACCAACAGCTTTTACCCTAAGGCAATTTTATATATTAGCCATATGTATGGGTCGGATGGATGTTTGCTCTATCAGAAAGAGAACTACATGATTTTAGTTTTTGTTATCATTTTGAAGATCAGTCAATAATCTTTTTGTTTAGAGCGAACAGCGATAAACCTCTTTGGGGCCCCTAACAAGCTTCGACCTCAAAGGCAAATAATGTTAATTGAAGAAACTACCATTTTAGTCAAAATAATAATAAAAAACATGGTGTTAATACAAATGTTTGGTATCAAGTAAGAATTAATCTACAAAGCACCCTTGATGGCCCGTGCCCTATAGATATTTTTGAGGGGCTCGGGCCATTTGAAAAACCATGTTTATTCTTAAATGTGAAACTTCATGCAAAGTCATTTTGTGTCAATTCATAGACGAAAGTTTTTAGTAATTTTTTTAGCAAAGAAACAAACATGTAATAAATATCAACTATGTCCCCTGAGAGCCCGGGCCCCAAAATGCAACATAGTAACAGAATATAGTAAAAAAATGAATTTAGTATGTGAATATCCACCCCAACTGTGTATATGTACCAACAAGAAATCATTTTCTATGGGGTCGTTTACAAGTGCGATGCGCAACTATAAAAAACACCTAAGCGAACAAGAATTAAACATCAAGAGTTGACCTACGAAAAGGGCCAATCGATAGTTGCTCCAACAGAATATCATATTTGCATCAAAATCATAAATACACCAAAAAATAAGCACGTGTATCAATTTTAAATTAAATGTTTCTTTTATGTGCCCACCACATGCTCATAGACGCCACGAACTCTCAAAAGGGCAATTGTATTTATTGTTACTATTATTATTATTATTATTGCCACATATTATTATTATTTTTTTGCCATAACGTCCTGCCTGACAACTTATGATTATGTCGCTATTCATTTGCTCAAGCGTATACGCACTACAGAAAAACTCAAAATTATTTCTTCTCTTTTTAAGTTTTTCCTGCGTGTCAAAAAAAATTGGGTAATCGTAAAAAAAAAAAAGAAAAAAAAATGAATAAGAAGAAGAAAAAGAGAAAGAAGGGAAAAAAAAAAAGAAGATAATTACGAACATGACTTTATTCACCCATAGGTTGCCATTACTCTCTCCAACCCCTTCCGATGATGGACGGTAGTGCGTATATGAGCATGGGGGATGGGGGGGGGGGGGGAGGTGGAAGAGTTTGGAGGCCCGAGGTGCAGTTGCATAGGGGCCCGAAAATCCTGTCGGGGGCCCTGCCTCTGGTCGGTGCACTGGCTTCTTGTAAATCAGCCTTTGCAGAAATAAGGTCAATTGCATGTCAGTCACAATGCGGATTTTATTTTATTACGTTTGTAGCAGTTAATTAAGGTGTTATAAAACAAAAAGTCTATAGTCGTAGTGGATCGTTTTTACAGGGTTGCCCATATTGGCCTTCTTAAGGCCAATTTTGGGAAATTTGTCCTTTTTTAGAAGTGCCTGGCCTTAAGAATTTACGTTTGGCATTTTTTTTAATTTGGCCTTTTTTTCCACAATTTCCAAAGTCAGGAAAAATATCCCAATTAAAACAAACATTCCCCCTTTTTTCAAACTTTTTGAGTGAGAAGATACGCTTTTCGCCTAGATTTAAGTGCGATACCTTCTTTAATCTCGTTTTTTGGCCTCAGGAGCTGACCAGTGACGACCGGAGTTGATAAGAACAGGGGGAGGGGGTCGAATGATTGTCCGAATACAGGATGTAAAGGAAGCTCTAGGAAGAATAACCGCAGGTTCTTTTTACAGAGGGGAAAGGGAAACATCAATTAAGATAGATGATGGAGGGAGTGGGTTTCCAAGAATCTTACCCCAAAAGGGATGGTGAAATTAGTCGTTCTGTCATGCCAACGAACCTCAAAATGCTCTAAGCAAATTCATTGTGACTGCCCCATCTGCCACCCACCTTAAAGCCAAGCATGGTGGTCTGTCCTAAAGTGGATGGTTATTCTGATGACTGTAGAGTACTAGAAGTTTAATTCGGTTAGATTAGTGAAATTTAGGTTTTTCTAAATAACTTTTAAGATTGGATTCATGATACATCTTTATGAACAAATAATTAAGAGGGGAAAATTTACATTTAAAAAGTAAACTTCGATCAATCGTAATACTTATAATGTATATATGAGCCTTATAAAATAGTGAAAATTCAATTAAATGTCCAGTTTCGATGTTTATAGTTCAAGAACTTCTACTAAAATATATGGTTTTCATTCTAATAAGGAAAATATTTTTTTAAATGGTATCTAAGAATCCAGTTGTGTAGTAAAATGGGAATTTTGTAAAGCTCCACAATTCATGTTTTTTAATTATTCATTCGTAAAAAAATCAAATTCATTTAACAATTTAATGCTTTATTTGGATTTGATGTCATTCGCATACTCATCAGATATCTCTTTCTTTCTAAATAGATATAAAAGGTTATTTTGTGTACCTCAACTGAGAAACTGAATAAAAGAATGAAACTGAAGAAAAAAGAATGTAAAAAATATTATAAAATTTCAAGCATTTTTTTAAGTAGCACTTTAAATATTTAAAATTTTCCCAATTTTTTTCTTGAAACTGTTTGATAACGAAATAATTTAATAAATATATACATTTTGCAGTAGGCAATAGACCTATTAGCATACTTTTTGCTAATAGGTATCTAGAAAAATTCTTAATTTTTATGCTCTTAATGATGATAGAGATATCAAAAAAAATTTGGTCCCTCCCCCCCTACCCATTTTCCTTAAACCAATGCATTCATGTATTTCACATTATTAACAAGGAGTTCATACAGGGGCGGATTTAGAGGTCAATCAAGGAGGGTGCGATTATGAACGTGAGTGTTTACAGTGGCGGTGATAGTTTGTCAACTTGGGGAAGAGAGGGGGGGAGGGGTATCATCAATTAGTATGATACTACTAGGGTTCAATGAAACATAAAAATTAGAGGGTTTGACAATCCTCTTTTGCACCCCATGTAACACATTACCCCGAAAATGTAATAAAAAATTAAATTTTAAATATTTAATAAAAAATATTTAAGAGAACAAAACAATATCTCATGCAGATTAGGTGAAGTGTAAAAAAAGCTCAGCAATCCTGAAAATTCAACTTTTTTATACAAGTTAATTTACCAATACATTCAACATCATAAATCAATTGATGCAGAAAAAGGCGATAGATCTTTTAACAACTTTAGACAACATTGCAGGTACGTAAAACTCTATATTCATAAGGTTTTAATAATTTCCAAAGTTAAACAATGCTTTTCAACTCTGTTTGACATCACATTAGTAAATTAAAATATAAGTTACATAAACTTGAGACTACACACTATAATATTGGTCACTGCATTCAAATTTGATATGGTATTATTTACTGTTTCCAAATTTTCCTTCATTTAAATGAAAATGGAGAGTTTGGCGATATTTTTGGCAATAATTTTTACGTGGGACAAGAAAAAAAAAAGTAATAATAAAAAAAAAAAACGCATAACCGACGAAATTGGTGATGATGTTCAATAGACATTACACTGTCCTTTCTTGAACGAAAAGCAGAAAGATATCAATCGTTGATGGGCGATGCACAAGGGCAGAGAGCTTTGCGTTAAAGACACTCATTTTTCAACCTTTTACGCTTTCATCAGATTTCTACTGGAAATTCGGAGGTGGGGGCGATTAAAACACCTTAAGAGGCATTAGATTCATGATTTCACCCTTACGTGAATGCTCAACCTTAATCGTAGGTCCCATGGCTACCACTAACCCGCATACCAAATTTGAATATCGTACGTCAATTCGTTTAGGAGCTATGCTGACCATGTACGCATAGACATTTTATCTAGACCACTTTTTTGAAATCAGGATGTTTCAAAACCTGGGGAAATGAAACAAAAATAGATTTTTTTTCTGAATGCTATACATTTTCATTACCCTATGTAAACATATAGGTAATTGAAAGTAATTGATAGGTAAGTAAAAACGTGTTTGGCTATGATTCTCAATATTTTGAAAAGAAGTATAATTACAACATAGAACTCACTTTAAAATGTTAAGGATAAATAACTTTTTTATAATTTAAGAAAGTAATTTTGTTTGACATTGTCAAAGGGTATTTATGATTTTGCATATGAGAGCGTGCTTATACAATGCTTATTCCTGTAAAAACAGTTTATTTTTATAAGAATGAAATATTTTATTATAATATATTCAAATATTATGCTGATAATTGCATAAAATATCGAATATCAATGTGTACAGTAAGTCCCTTCTTCGGATCATTCGGACAAAAATGAGCCGACCAAACGGTATAGTGGTTAGCGAGCTAGCTTCTGGACCGCGAGGTTGCGGGTTCGAGTCCCGTGTTAGGCATGGGTGTTTGTAAATGTATGTTGGCTTGTCTAATGACGAATGTTTCGGCGCATTATAGCCCTGGTGTTGCTGACGGCGCCAGATAATCTGAATACAACCAACCAACCGGACAAAAATGAAATATTTAAAAAAAGATTGGAAAAAAACAAATGTCTAAACAAATATTGTTAATGAAAAATTACATTTTGTAAAATAAGAAGTAAAATTAAAAAATATATATTTATATTACCAAAGTTTAGTCACATTAACACTATATATTGATGCACTAAGACTACTCTAACTACATTAACATATATTCGAACTTTATAGTAAAAAAAGAGACAAGGTGAGTGTGTGTACAGTTTTTTTAATAAAAAAAAATTATCTTCAAATATAAGATAGTTTTTACTATGGCTCTTCCAAGATTTTTTTTATTTATTATGTAAACTTTCTTTTCTTTTTATTGGTTAAATGCGTCTCAACAATATTAGTATAAAAATCTATAAAGATTTTCTGTATTAATCCAGTATAAATTTATTTTAAAACTTTAATATAATTCTAATTTGGTTAGAGGACTATAATACCAAACGGTACGTTTGCTTTATTTCTGACAGCTTCGAAAGTTTTTAAGGTGCAATCAAGCCATAATTAAACTGGTGTTATTTAGATCAATCTGAAGTCTGTAGAAATTAGTAAATCTTTTTGAAATTTTGTATTAGTACTGCTGGGAAAATCTGGAAATGCTGTTTAAACATTATCATAAAATTTTTGAAATGAAAACTTTAAGAAATAACTGTTCGGATTTTTGCTAATTACGCTTCAAGAACAACAATATATTTAAAACTTCATTGGGTTGAATTCATTTTGATTTATTATTTCATTTATAAGGAATAGCATGTAAAGCGAACAGCCATATAAGCCCTTTTCATCTTAAAGTTTTATATTTTCCTTTAGTTGCAAAAATTCTCTAAAAAGATGGATTTTAATTGTACCCAACCTGTACTTTAATATAAATTTTGAGATTGGTTTAACATAACTGATATTTTCTCTTATAAATATGATTTAAAAAGAACTTAAATTAGGAAAATGTACTCAAAGCCCATCTTAAACCGTCAATACACAAATCCTCATATTTAAAATAAAAAATAAAAAAAAAATAAAAAAAGCAGCAGGTTTTTCAAACAATAAACTTAACATTATCTGAAAATTAGTTTGTTTAACTCTCTGCGTTTTATTCAAATAAAATTCCAAACTAAATTAGTTACATCAGGTGAAATTGTAATAATAATAATTTTCATATAACCATAGGACCTTCTTTTTCATCACAAGTAGCATCTCTAATCGGTTACATATTGTGTCTCATATTAGATATATTAGTAGTCATATTACCATCAAGTTTGATTCACACACACAAAAACACATTTAAAATTAGAATTAAAAAAAAAAAAAAAAATTAAAAAGTTGTTAACATTAAATGATTTAAATTATTTGTAAGTCATCGGTATTGTTCCTAATATTTCAGTAATTTATACTTAAATAAATACTCTTACAAAACAATTTTGGCTTTTATTTAACAGAGCAAATAAAAACTCAAAAGCTGCGAATGCGCAATATTTACAAATTTGCAATCTAAGCTGACCAGTTTTACAATTATGTTAAATTACTTCATATTCTTCTAGTAGCAATAAATGTCGTTGTATGGGATATTTCCAGGCACAAGTGCTACATGATACTGCACCGGGACAATGTTAGATTTGATTAGTTTGTTTATCAAGCAGAGAACATCTACCAGATGGTCTTTCAAGGGAAATATGGACTTCATTTTAAATAAGAGAAACCTCAGAAAACTATCAGGAAGTAGCTCAACAATCGACGCGAGATTACTAGTCAAATTTTTTAAAAGTGTTTACTCAATTTGAAAACAGACTACAGAGAGCCAAATATTGCTCGATCCGTTACTTTTCGCGAGGTGTGAGATTGGAGCATAGCAATATTTAAAAACGTGTTTGGCTATGATCCTGAATATTTTGAAAAGAAGTTAAAAGCTACACTGTTAAAAAAAATTGTCCACCATGCACCAAAATTTGGTTCCCATTTAGCTGCCACCAACATTTGGTGCTTAGTTTCGCGATTTAATGGTGCTTACGGTCCGAGGTTGCACCATTAAATCGTGAAACTAAGCACCAAATGTTGGTGGCAGCTAAATGGGAACCAATTTTTGGTGCAAGGTGGAAATTTTTTTTTAACAGTGTATATAGAACTCACTTTATACTGTTAAGGATAAATTACATTTTATAATTTACGAAAGCAATTTTGTTTGACATTATCAAAGGGCTTTTATGATTTTGCATATGAAAGCGTGCAGATACAATGGGTTATCCAGTAAAATCAGTTTATTTTTATAAGAATTAAATATTTTATTATAATCTATTCATATACTGATGGTATTGAATTGAGAGTTACGTTGATAATTGCATAAAATGCCAAATATGAGTGTTTCTGATCATTCGGTAAAAAATGAAATATTCAAACATATTTAGAAAAAAAAGCAAACGTCTAAACTAAAACAAATTGTTAATGATATATTATATTTTGTAAAATAAATAGTAACTTTAAAAAAAATCTTATCATGCTTATATATTATTATCAATTATCTTGCACTGCCATACCAATTGAAGAAACAAACAGTCTTGACATCGCACGCACACTCCAACTCAAGCAAGAATGGCCATTCCATTCACTTGTCCCTTCCACCCCAGATTAGAGGCATTTTAGTAATTTGCAACTCACATCACAATGGTGCAATGTCACGTGCAAGGGAGGGGACAGTATGCCCCACAAGTTTTATTGCTTTGTGTCCTTAGTTTCAAATTCAAGGTCAAGAAAGAAGGGGTCGTTTTTGTTGATCTTTTGGAGCGAACGAAAGTAAACTTTTCTTGGTCCTAATTTAGCGATAGCTTCTTCATCGGAACTGTAAGTTCTTACAACACTCTGTAGAATTGCAATAATGCTATTGTACTGATTTTATCAAAGCTTTTTCTTAATTATGAATTAGGCATTTTATTTTCCAATTATAATTAAAGTTTTTTTTTTCTTTTTTTTTCCTAAAGTTATTGCCTGATTTTTTTTGTACGTAGATGAGAAGTTTTGGGGGTGCGATGGCACCCCGATATTAAACCTTTATGATTAATTGCCCTCTGATCAAGAAGACAAGGAGTATATCTGCAGAATGCTAATTGCAATCAAAAACTTGCCAGTTATTGGTCCCATCTCCTACTCACAAATGAGAAAATCGTGCTGAAATTGAGAAATTTTTTAATGGTATTGTGAGAAATTTTTTAATTTGAGAATCACACAAGGGGTAAAGATTCGTTGACCGGTACATTGCTTGTCATCACAATCCCGATCTACTCGTCCCCTCTAAAGCCTATTCCTTCTACGGGTTGTGAAATAAGGAGCTCGGTTAGGTGGCTTAAAAATCTGTATTAATGAGGCATGAAAAATGTAAGAAAAAGCTTAATTTTGTTTACCCCCTCTAAATCCATCGATATTGATATTAAGTAAAAAATAGATCTTACAAATATTAAAGAAATTTCAATTTTTTTAATTTTTTTTCACTTTGAATTTGGAGGAAACTGCCATTTAAAAATAATTTTGACGAGATACATCATGGGGGGTGCGGTCGCACCCCCGCACCCCCCCTAAATCCGCGCCTGAGTTCATAGGCTTTAATATTACACACACAAATATTCCGTGGGTATCATTTTATCAATCCTTTTACCTTGTGTGGAAAGTATTCATAGTTTTCTATGTTCAACGAATTATTTAACCAAAGAGTGTTATATTTTTAGAAAGAAACTTTTTTTCAGTATTTATGTGATACCAAACACAAATATTTAAGATTTTTTTTTTCTTGAACAATTTTTAAAATTAAAAAATTAATTAATTTTTAATTAAAATTTTAAAAATATTTATTGTTAAGGGTGACCAAAGCGACATCCTGGTGAATCTAGAGTACTATTTTTTAAACCTTTGTCATACAGAACACTAAAATCATGCATTTTTTCCCTTTGGCATCAATTTATCGATGACGTCACAGTTTGGTCTTTTTTGGTCTTATTTTGTCAGCAATTTGGCATTATTTAACTTTTTTCATCTGGCAACCTAGGATCGAATAACTTCTACTTTAACTCCAAAGTTGTTTCTTCGTTTATAGTGGTAGCCTGTTTCTGTTATGATGGTTTTGTAAGCGAATTAAGAAGACGTCTGAATTTGGTATACTTATTTTTTCAGATAATATTCTTGAAGGAAGTGATATAAAAGGTAAATATTTCTACGATCTCACATTAAAGACAAACAGCGTTTGTTGTTTGCACATTTATTTTCTCTTAGTTTTGAAACCTATGTTCTAAGTTCTATTACTTATGTTAAGTTAAATAACCTATGTTCTAAGTTATTTAAATTCTGTTCAGAAATAAATACGACTTGATGGCTGAATTTGATTTAAAATTTTCGTAATAAGATCTCAGGAGTGGTTTTTAATGTAGTGTCGAGAAATTATGTGTTCCGTTTTCGATTTGGTAAAGTGCAATGTGACTGATTACTTTCACTAAAAATCATTTGAATTCTTATTTACCAAATAACTGGAAAAGTGCACAGTATGGCAACAGGTTAAAAAGGTACTTGGAAGCAAATCCTGAGTTCGGAAGCAAATCGAAAGTTGAAAGAACCGAACAGCATGAATTCGAAATTTAAAACATTCCACGAATATCACACATCGATAGCTGAAGCAAAATTCAGCGGTACAGATGTAGTATGGGTCATTCGTTTGGCGGGTTTGTTTTTGATAAATTGATGATATAGTTACAACTATGGCAAACTGCGTGATTTATGTTTCTCTCTTCATTTCAGTGTTTATCGTTTGTCGAAATTTAAAACTAGCTGAGCTGAAGAACGATTAGTTTTACTTAGGTTATGTCGTAAATATGAGTTGTGTACAGGTTTTTTTGGTGGGAATGCAGGAACCATGTTTTAAAGCCTAGATTTTTAACAATGCGGTTCTTTTAATATATATGAGATTACTTGCATTCAACTGCTCGTGTATCAAATAAAATAATCTTTTGCTACTTTGGAAATTTTATCCGGAATAAATCCTTAGAATTTTAACACATTCGCTATCGATCACATATCAGCGGGGATTGTCTTATTACTCCCTAGTAGTCTGTTCTGATCAGACTGTACCCGATCAGAGTTTCTGTTCATGCTGCAATTACCTGAAAGTGTGTTTTAAAAACACAAGCTTCCAGCTAACCTTTAGATGAAAGGAAGACAAGCTGTATCTATTATTTATGTCGCATGACAAGCATTAATTTATTACTTCAGTTAATTACAGCATGAACAATAACTTTGATCGGGTACAGTCTGATCAGGACAGACTACTGGGGAGTAACAAGACATTCTGCGTTGATACATGATCGGCAGCGAATGTGTTATAATCAGGGATGAGTTTGTTCCGCCATGTGGCGGAATTCCGCTTTTTTAATTTTTTAGGAAAAAAATAATTCCGCTTTTTCAAAGAAAGTTCTGCTTTTCTAATTTCTGAAAAAAAATCCGTTTTTTCCCGATTTTTCTACCCCACAGAAAAATAATCTTTTTTCTAAGGCTGAATCGCAAAGCAGCTTCCCTTCCGCCCGATCGGGAAGAACGGAAAACCTACGGCATTCCTGCTCCAAGTACAAAAATCTACTGAAATGCATCTTTTTAGTTAGGTTGGCAGTTAAACTTGCATTTTATACTTTTTCAACTGCGTCGAAATTTGATCCTTGGGTGCCTTTTTTTCTATTTTCAAAATGGAATTTCCTTCATACTCATTCACGTGTTCAACGTATACGAATAATGTGCTTGCTTTCAAGTCTGACATCCACGAAATTATCGTTTGTTATACGCGTAAACGTACGTTGGTATGTGATGCTCGTTTTCGCTAATCGTTACGTTGATGTAATGTCCACTACTGCTGAGATTTGTGTGGTTATGACGTGCGTTATCGGTGGGATTTAAGTTGCTGTGGTTTTCATTTTCGAGGAGTATTATCCAATATAACAACGCTATTGCTGAGAATTGTTCCGGTATATTCGGCGTTAACACTGATATTTACGTTTATTTGGTGGTCATTTTCGCTGAGTGCAACTTTGTTGTAAAATCTGAGATTTGCACCGATGTTACCAAAAGAATGTCGATATTACCGTGATGAATTGTGTTATCGCCGAGATTTACGTTGTTGTGATTGTAATTTTCGTCAACTGTTACGCCGATTCAATAGCTCTATTGTTGAGTGTTGCCCCGGTATATTTGACTCTAACTTTGATATTTCTGTTGGTGTGAGAGTAATTTTCGTCGAAAGCCATTCTGTAGTAACATCCGATGTTACCGAAATTTGCACTAGTATTACCAAGAAAAGATCGATATAACCGAGATTTGTGCTGATATTGTGGACGCTATCGCCAATATGCGCGTTGTTGCGATGTTTGTTTTTGCCGATACCTAGATTTTCGCCTGTATTGTAAGCGATATTGCTTACAATACTTTTGTTAAAGTGATGGTCATTTTTGCCGAGGTTTACGCTAATACAGTACAAGCTATTACCGAAATTTTCAACGCCGAATTGTAGCCTATCTAGACTTCCGTTAATGCGATAGCCACCATACTCGTGATTAGTGCCTGTTTAAGGTTAAATTTCGCCGTTTGATTTGAATCTATGCAGAATTACTCAATTTTTTTTTATTATTTTGTATAAAATTATTCTGGAAAGGAGTCACAATTGTAATTTTTCTAAATAATCTGTGTTTAAAATTGTTATTTTTACTGCAATTGTATGTATAATTGTTTGTTACTTTTTATTTTACTGAACAAGTTTAACGATATGAATAAAAATTTAGATTTTAAGATTTTTAGTATTTGTAGCTTAAAAATTTAGAAAACTGCGTTTAATTAAATTTGGCCTGTTTGTCAATGTGTTTTAATTGCTTTAAGTTGTTTGACTTGTTGAAATTTTGAAGTTTTTGCCGGTTTTCATCGCTTTCAATGGATTTTTTTTTTTTGCTTTGGAGCTATACCATGTCTGATGACAGCACAAAGTGTATCCCTACGTCTAGGTGCCGCTATTTTAAACCATTTTTGCTCACGGACTGACAGAGATGGTGCAGTGTTATAAATGTACATGGAAAAACACAATTTTTTAAGTATAGCTTAAAATAAGTTTTAAGCAATAAAATTTTTGGATTTTTGTTTTCAGCTTTTTGATTTTTTACCAAACTCATCCCTGTAAAATATAACTACATATAGCCTTCCGGGAGAACAGATGGACGATTTAAGTGTGTATCTCTAATTGAACTCAACTTTTTATTTATAGTGTTTGTGATGTTGGAATTGAAACTATATTCCAATAAAAATCAGAGCTATATTTTGGTGGCCGTTTTTCCACCAAAATAGTGTATGAAATTAGTTTTTGGACCCTCACACCGTATTTTATAGAGTTTTACAGAACCAAGTAATTAAAAAAAAGATATTTTAAGGGTGAAATGCCATACGACTGCCCAAAATAGGTAGGGGTATTTTTTTTAGGTTCAATTGGCCGTAAGGCCAACGAAATAAGTCGCAATTTTTCCTTTTAGAGCGCGAAGCACGCTCACACCTTACTTTTTAGAGAGTTTTACAGTACCAAGTAATTAAAAAAAAAATGAGATTTTGGGGGTGAGTTGCTACAAGACTGCCTGAAATAGGTTGGGGTATTTTTTTTAGTTTCATTTGGCCGTAAGGCCAACGAAATAGGTCCCAATTTTTCCTTTTAGAGCGCGAAGCGCGCTCACACCTTACTTTTTAGAGAGTTTTAAAGTATCAAATAATTAAAAAAGCAAGAGATATTGGGGTGAGATGTCCGAAGTATGTAGGAGTATATTTTTTAGGTTCAATTGGCCATCAAGTCAATAAAATAGGTCGTAATTTTTTACTTTAGAGTGAAAAGCGCTCGCACACCTTACTTTTTAGAATTTTTATCAAGTGATTAAAAATATAAATATTGTGGAAGGGGTTAAATTTTTTTGTAATTATTGTAAAAGTTTAATGAAATTTTAAAAATTTATCTTTATAAATTATTTGAAATTAAATTTTAATTGCTTAAATTATTTTTCAATTATCGTTTAAAATTAAACTTAAATTGCTTAACGTTTTTTTGTTTGAATTATCGTTTGCAACTTCATTGCCTTTCAATTTTCAGCGATATCGAATAAACTTACTCTACATATTTTAATTTCTTCCCGAGTTGTTCGTTTTTAATATAAATTTTATTGAAATCAAAAGCGAAAACACTTAATTTTGCTGCAGCTTGCATCGGAACCATAGCTTAACGGCTTTGGCAGTGGACTTCCTAAAACGCTAATCATGGTGCAAGTTCGATTCTGAAATTTTCATTTTCCGCTGTTGTGTATTTGCTATAGCGTCGGCGTTCACCATTGTTTACGTTTTGCGGAAAAGTTCTAAAAACGCCAAGTGCTACCTTATAACACAATTTAACCTTTTTTTTAAAATTAATTGCATATTATGTTGTATTTTATAGTTTATTTGCATATTCGTCACGTTTCTAGTTGTATACTTTTTTCGGCTATTTTGAATGAACCGCCATCTTGTTCATATTGAATTAGAGGCCGCCTTAAAACCACGTCATTTTGGCGACTCACTCTTTGGTCGCCAAACGAAAAAATTTGCCAAATGACCTATACTACATCTGTTCCAATTCAGCTATCAATTTGACTTGCAAATCAGCAACCATCAGTGGCGGCTCGTGGGTATTAAAATTGAGGGGGCCCAAATTAACAATTGCATGTCATGGGGGGGAAGGAAACATGCAAATATCAAGACACATGAATTTCATGTAATTTTGTAAATGTTACTTAAATATATATGGGAAAAGACAACAATATTAAACAGTTAAATTATCTAAGCATACTGATATCTGATAAAGTAACTATTTCAATAAAAGGAATTATTATTACGAAAACGACGCGATGTTTCGTTTGAGAATGGACGACGTCAGGACGTGAATGTACTTGCACCTTTTGCTTTTGAAAATTAAAAATGAAGCGAAGAATTCCTAGGCAAAAAAGTAAAGTACAGGCCTCAAATTATTCAATTGAACGTAAAATTACGGCATACCTATTTATAAATTGTTCCGTAAGAAATCCGATACAAATTCAAGATTGAAAATTCCTGATTTGAAGCTGTAGCCGCTTTGCACCCTTTTGTATGCGATCTGCACCCCCTTGCCACTGTCTATGCGTTTGAGGGTTTAAATTTTTTATTTATGGAGATTATTTTAAGGATCTTCTGGTCTTCCGGGAAGCCTACCAAGAGCTGGACGCTATCTCAATGACCAGTGGTCAGTGATTAGGAACAGCCATAAGTACAATATTATCGGGACTCACTGTAAGATTTAAAAAAAAAAAAAAAAAATTTAAAAAAAAAAAAAAAGTGTTAAAGTTTACCTTTTTGTTCCCCCCCCTCTCCCCCCCGTTAAATATAAATAGTTACTCCTAATCAAATAATGAAAAGCATGTTATAATTAATAATTTTATTAAATTAAGAATAGAGAACACATTAAAATGAACTCATGTCGATTGGACGAAGTGTAAAAGCTAAACAGCTTTGAAGATAAAACTTTTTTAATATAAGAAAAGTTACCAATATTTTCAACAGTATAAAACATTTTATGTACAATACAGGTGGCTGGATTAGATACCAAGAGTGTAGGAAGCAAAAGCTTTTTTATTTTGTTTGACATAATAATAAATTAAAATACTAATCACAAAAAAATAAGTTAAAGTATGAAAACCGATGTCACTCAATTTCTATTCTGTATTTAAGAAAAACTGTGGTTAAAAATTCTGTAGAAATCACAGGGGAAAATTTTTCATCAAATATTACATGAATCATAGAAAAAAGAAACAAGAAGAAAAAAAAAAAATGCCGACAGCAACAATTTCACTTTTCGTAACTTTAGAGTAAATACTTAAATAAATAATTTTATAATATTTTAAAATAATTTAAATAAATCCTTTTAAAGACATCGGTATTGCTCCTAATATTCAAGTAAATGATATTTTATGAATCAATTCATGCAAAATAATTTGGCTTAACATTAGAACTAATGAAAAATGCCATTAACTTAGAATGGGCAATATTTATAAATTTGCAACCACAGTCAAAGGTATTGTTATATTGACCAGTTCAACAGTTTTAATTTAAATTCATGAAAAAATGAATAATTACTTGATTTGAGGATGAATAATTACTTGAAAAATGCATTGCATATGCATCTCAAATTTGAGATGTCTACTTACATTGAAACCAACCTGCAAAACATCCGATGGGGCTCGATTCGACGACATTTCACATGCGAATTGAATATATTGCCTCTGGTCAATGAGTTTTGACATAGCGATAGTTGAAAATAGGTATTTTACCATGATTCTTGATATTTTGAAAAGAAGTTGAGCAAACATGGAACTCGCTTCAAATTTTAATATTTTATTTAATTCAAAATTTATTTTGAGAATTGGATCCTACCTGAGTTAAGAATAAACATCGTTTCTTCAATTTTAAGAATGCCCAAATTTTATTTGACAATTTCAAATTGCTTGTATCATTTTGCTTTTTAAAGGTTCATTGTAGGTTCATGACTCAAATTCTTTACTAAACGCTCATGAAATTTTTTTCTGGTAACAGTAACTAGGTTTGCTTTATCTACATTTTACATATTATTTAGGAGAGGGGGGAGGGGAGTTTTGAAAATTCTGTAACTGTGACGTTTATCTTTTAACTTTAACATAGCATTATACGATGGCTTAGTTCTAGTGGAGCCACTTATTTAGAGAAGAACATTTTTTATTCTCTGTATAGAAATTCTTCCGTTGATGGCATCGGATTGTAAGTTACGTTAATAGTTTAATAGGATATCAAATATTAATGTGAGACAAATCACTTCTTCCGATCATATGGACGACATTTAAATACTCAAACATTTTTCGGGAAAAAATTAAATTTCTAAATAAAAACAATTTGCAGAGAAAATCTTACTCTTACATTTTGAAAAACAAAGTGCGAAAATGAATGCAATGGATATTTATTGTAGCCACTTTTTTCGCACCGTCATACTAGAGGACCAACGTGCAATCGCCGTCTCTACAAAAAATGGCCATTCCTTTACAGAGATGTCCACCCAGAGCAGAGTTATCAGGGATGTTTTAGAAATTTTGTATTTATGCTTTGGCAAAACAGGATGTCACGTGAAAGTTGCAATCTTATATGCCCTATCGGTTTCAAATTCAAGATCGTCCGAAGAAGGGGTCATTTTGTCCCCAGGAAAACTAGCATCTTTAAGTCTTTAAGAGAAGGGTCGCTTTTTTGTAGTAATGATTGTGATTGATTAACATTTTTTCGGGTTTATTGCAAGAGCTCGCCCTGCTCCCTTCACAATAGTTAATGTCTAATGACAGAATAAATAAGTTTAAAGCTTTTTTTTTTTTAAATATTAAAAAAATCCCACAACAAAACAATATTAACAAGCATATATGTAAGTGGGGCCAGGGTCCAAAAAAGTGAGGGGGCCCAGGCCCCCCCTGGCCCCCTGCACCAGCCGCCACTGGCAACCATTTTTTATGGTTTTGGTTGTGATCGTAAGTGATTAGTCCATTAAATTTGATATTGTTTTAGTTATCCATGAAAAGCCATAAAGCCTCTTTGTTAATTTTGACTAAAAAATTAGTGATCTTATGGTTCTGATTTCAAACCGTATCAATTCAATATTTGGATGAAAGTATTGATACTTCTACAATTCTGAAGTATCATTACCAACAGTATCAAATGGAAGTCCAGAACAGATGTAGTAAAGGACATTTGGCAATTTTTTTTCCTTTGGCATTTAGAAAATTTGCTAAATTAAAAACACTGTAACTGAAATAAAATTATAATATAAATAACAAACTAAATTGAAATGTAACTTAAATAAAATCAGCATCAGCCAGAAATAGCATTTACCTAGAAAAAAAATGCCAAATAAAATCACGCCAAAGAAATGTCCTATACTATATTTGTATCAAAAGTTTTACTGGAACAAATAATTTTGTTATGTGTTGCATTGGATTTTACTTTGGAATACTTTTAATGGATACAGATTTAAATTTTTAGTGCAGTGGCAGATGGAATCTTAGTTAAATTTAGTTTTTGATATATTACTTGTGAAATTTTCAATGTAGTTATTGTGTTCATGTGATTTTTTTTAATATTGCGTCAATGATGCAAATTCAACTGAGCATCATTATGTCATTTTTAAATACTTGTTTTAAACAAGACAGAGTTCACAACAGGTGTGTAATATCACTACTCCAGTGCAAGTGAAAATAAAATTCCTCAATAGGTCGTTCAGTAGAAATAAGTCATGTGTAAACAGTACCAACAACATTCAAAGAAAAATATATTTTGTCTAATAGTTACGACCTATAAAACTTCTTTCTATATGTTTTTTTTTTTGTTTTTTTTTTTAATTTATCAACTATTGGTGAGATCAGTCTACGTTTGTAATAATGAGTGTACATCCTGTGCATTTAAGATTGCTTTAAAGAAAGGACGTTTTGTTTTTGGTTCATTAGAGTTAGATATTGTATTCTATTGCTGAGAGATATTAATATAACTCAATTTGAAAAGCAAAACTGGCCACCAGGGTTGCCACAACATTGAGGAATTCTAAAAAATTCTCTGATTTGACGGGAATTTTTTTCTAATTTCCACAACTTTTTCCGATGTGTAGGTACCCCGATAAAATACAACCGTTGGGGGATACGCCTGAAAAATTAATAATAAAGAATAAAATTAACACAAAAACCAAAAAGAAATATTGGCCTTTAACCGCAAACGTTAAATAAAACAAGAACAATCATCGTTCAAACAAAAATCATAAAAGAAACGCCAAAGAAATATTGATACAGAAGTACTAAGAATATTGGGGGGGGGGGGGATGCAAACCAAAGGCATCAATTCAATAAAAAATACTAATTAACAATAGAAGTTGCACAAAAACAAAACTGTTGAGAAATCACACTATTCTTACCTGAAAGCGCAACAAGGTGGTGGTGTGTTGCCACTAATGTATCTCTAACTGGTGCAAGGAGAACTGGGAAATTTTTAACACAAGCAGATTTTCTCTCTAGCTCGCCACGAAAAAAAAAAGTTTTTTGATGTTGTAGCTTGCCCATGTTGAAAGTATCAAAAAGCATTCATATGCCTTTAACCATTACCAGATAATTTTGCATTATCCCCTCCCCCCCGAGGACCAATTTTGTAAATTTAAACAATAGAAAAAGATTTTCACATTTGAATAAAAAGAAATCATAACTAACAATAGAATTTACACAAAAACCAAAGTCATAAAATTCATAATTAACATTCACACTAAACTATTGTTATCTCAAAAATCAAATAAGAGACCCCGTTCCACATACTCGATCAACTGAAGACTCTGCGCTTATTGAAAAATATTAATATCACTTTCGAATACCATTTGTTGCAACTTAGAATGTTGCTCTTTGTAGAGGGCGCTAGTTGCACCCCACCCCCGCTTGTCGGAGAAAGCGTCATTCCCTTACTTGATGTTGGTATAACTGTATGTGTTGTGTGGTGTCCCGTCTTACAGTAAATAAAGTAGTTTAGTCTAAAGATGGAGTGCTCCTTGTGAATGAATCATGATTAAATTAAGTAATCTGGTTGAAACACCATTTATATGCCTTCAACCAGATAATTTAACATTATTCCTCAGGGGCACATTTTGCACGTACGACAATTAAACAAGTGAAAAAGATTTTCGATCTCGAATAATAAGAATTCATGATCAGGGTGGCCACAAAATTCAGGACTTTAAAAAAATTCCCTGATTTGACGTGACATTTTTTCTAATTTCCACAACCTTTCCCGATGTGTAGACACCCTGATAAAATACAACCGTTGGGGGCTACGCCTGAAAAATTCATAATAAAGAATAGAATTAACACAAAAACTAAAAAGAAATATTGGCCTTTAACCTCAAAAGTTAAATAAAACAAAAACAATTATCGTTCACACAAAAACCTAAGTCATAAAAGAAATATGCACTTATAACAATTAAACAATAGAAAAATATTTTCACACTTGAATAAAAAGGAATCATAATTAATGAATTTACACAAAAACCAAAGTCATACATTAAACGCCAAAGAAATATTGGTGAAGAAAACAATAAGAAACTACATTTGCTTTAGTAATATAAAAATGCAAAAACAGAACATAGTATAAGATATCCTCTCAGAGTTTTAAAAAAAAATTGCACTCAAAAGAACATTATGCACTATTAACTTTACCCCAAAACAATAGCTTACTTTAAAAACAAATATAGGACAAGATATATAAAGCTAAAAAAATTGCACTTACACATTGATTGTTTTTGCAATACTCTGACCAGAGAATACATTTTTAATAGTAGAACGAAATTCTTAAATATTCTTCCCAAAAATTAAAACAACACGTTGTAGGGAGATGATGTCCGATTTCAAAATAACTGAACGTTGACGATTAAAAAATACAAAAGAATCCAAGGACATAAACAATAATTTTAGATTATGCAAATTTTTGAAATGTGTTGTTAAAAAAACTAATAAAAAATCAACCAAGTAAATGCCGATAATCAGTTTTTTTAACAGAAAGTCAATTAAAAATATTAATGAGTTTTATACATCGTACTTGGGCTTTATGCATGATGATATATATAAATTACGTCGTAATTCTCACACACACACCGACTCACTCCCCGAAAAATGGGGAATTTCCGTTTTGAAGGAAGAAGAAGGCAGAAAAAATGGGGTGTAGTGCTATCTAAAACATGATGTATCTAATTGATTTTTTTATCATTCAACGAAATTTTTAATTCCATCAGCTAGACGACATTTCAAAGATTCAAACTATATTTTTTCAATTGAAAAAGTAAATATTTCGAGTATTTATTGTGAGAGAAGATTAGGGGAAATTTTTTTCCCCATTGGATTACCATTACGACCAAATTTTAAAATTTAATTAAAAAAAAACTAATTAACAATTAAAATTTTTTTCTTCTTTTGAAACTAAATGAATGCAGAAACTACTTATGTTTCAAATTTCACGGTTCTCCTTGCACCAGAAATTGAGATATACGAGACACAAAATTCCATTCCTAACTTTTTTTTAATATAGATAGATTTCTAATTTTCCATAGAATGATCCCATATGTGATCGTCTTGTCTATCTATGATAATTAAATATATTTAAACAATCTAATTTCATGGCCTCTTCAGTCAAAAGAACTACAAGAAGCTCTTTATTGTGCATTATGGGCTTTAATGCCATGATATATCTAATTGATGGGACTTCATTTCAGTTAATATCATCCTCAAATCAAGAAATGTCCCTGTGGTTGGTACAAGGTTTTTCTGGGTCGTTTGATTGTGTTCTGCTTTGATTGATGATAAATTGTTAAAAGTCTTATTGTATGTCATGCCTTTTTAGGATGGAGTATAGGGAAGGCGACTCCGCTATTAGACAAACTAAAGATGTTAAAAAATTTAAAAGACCAGGTAGAGACAAGGAAAGCAGAATGAAAGATTTGTCAGAAGAAGAATCTAGTGGAGAGTATGTATTTAAATAACTTTTTTTCAAAATAGCAATCTTTAAGTATTTTTAAATAAATTAGTTTTTTTTTTTAATTTTAATAATAGAATTTTCTCAGAAGAAATGACAACACAGCTTTTACAAAAAAAAAATGATAATTTATATTTTTTCAAAATGGCAATCTTTAAGTATTTATCTCAAAGACTTACAAAACTTCTCTAAACAGTGAACTCTCTATCAAGCTTTATCAAAAGCTTTGCAGTGCATACAACTTTTACAATATAAAAAACACAATAAGTTTGAATTATGTTAAATATTGTGGTGGATTTGTGTCAGCAATCACGAAGTTGCCAGCTTTGTTTCTTAAATTTCACCTTTAAAAAAAAAGAAAAAAGATTGGTGAAAAATATATTCTGCTCTTGAAGTATGAATTTCAAGCATGTGTTCAAAATATAATGAAGTAACTGTCAATTGCTGCCAAAGTTTTATATTTAATTTTGAAAAAAATTCTAATTTTGCAATTTAAACAATTGAAAGCTATTGCGCACCTAATTATTAGAGTTGCACTTTATGTACCTGGTAATTTTTGGCAGTTTTTTTTAAATATCTTTTAAGGAAATATTTTTATATTGTAACTTTTGAATGAGGATTTTTCTGCTTTTTCTTTTTAATGTTTCTGAAAAACCATTCATTTAAATATTTGAGCTTCGGTTGATAGGTAAACAAATTCCAGTTTCCTCTAAGAAATTTGGTGCATTGAAGACATTGAGGTTGCAATGGCTTTGCCAGTGATGTAATTGGTCAATAATCAAACCAGTTCAACAGCTAGTAATATTTTTTTGGGGTTTTTATCAGCTATGTTCACATTGTTTTTGCATAGGTTGTGGTAGCTAATAAAATGTCAAAGATAAAAAAATTTAAAATTTAATCAAATGCATATATATCTAAATGAAACATAAAAAATGAATAAACGCAGAATGAATGGTTTTTATTTTTTAAACCTTTAAGTAAGTTAAGTTCATGAAAAAGTATCGTTTGAACTAATTGTTTTTTAATAGAATAGAGAGATGTTAACTTTTCTACGGATTTTCCTTAGTTTTTGCTGATTTTCTGCAATTTTTACAACATTTTTGTGGTTGTTCTTTGAAACCTATAGAAAAAACCTACGTGAAATATCTCTTCTCAATTTTTCGCCAATACTTTTGCAATTTGCCAATATATTTTTTATTCGAGGTTTACATCACTTTCACTGAGTGTTACGCTGGTGTAATTGTTGCTATGGTATCTTGTATTTATTCATGGGTAAACCGTAAAATTCTGTATAAACTACAGAAAAACTGTTGAAAAGTTGGCATCTCCTAGAATAAGGATTTTAAGATATTCTTCTTGAATGAATACAGCTCTTGCATCAGAAAATATTAATTTCTTACTAGCCAATCCATACAGACATGAAGCATATGTTTACCTCTTCGAAAAGATTGATACCTATATGATTCCTTCTAAATATGTGGAATTTTGTTATAATGGTGGACCTTTCACATCCAAAACGAAAGTTAATTCCAACACACCAAAAAGTATTTCCTTGATTTATATTGTGGACAATTTTTTCCACATGTGATATTGTAATGTGTGTTCAAAATGCACTTTGCATCCCAAGTTTTGGTGATTTAACAGTCTTTAATTATATTCTGCCACTTTTTTCATAGTATATATTTTACATGGTTTTAAATTATGCTTTTACAATTTTTCTTTTGCTTTTGAAGGGCACTCCAAAACTTATTAAGACAAACAATTTTATTTGTATTTAATCTAAAATAGTTCGAATTTTTTCCAAATTTTGTGAAAAAATTTCAAGAAAAAATAATTATTTACAGACTTTTGGTTGTTTTGGATATTTTTTGCACAACAGTTACACACTGTACTCTGTCAGAATGTTATTACATCATGGTCAAGAATACTGAGAGTAGTTCAAGCAACAAGAATGTGTCCTGGATAAATTTTCAATCTGAAACTGCTCAGAATTTGGTATGGAATGAATCCCACCTGGCATCCATAGAAACCATGCATACCTTACTTTAAAAATAGAGACTACAAAGTGCCAAGTATGATTCACAAACCTTCTTTGGCATACTTTCTACAAACTTTCTCATATAGTTTTTGGAAATTTCTTCCCATTTTAACAATAAATAGTCTTTAGATCACCAATGCAGTCAAACTGGCTTCTTCCTGAGTAAATGGCTCTTGCACAAATGCCCCACATGTTTTCCACTGGATTGAGGTCTGGACTGTAAGGAGGCTAATTGACAATATGTGTACTATTATTCAAATCCCATTAAAAAGTTAAGTTTACTGCATGAATAGGTGCATTATGCTTCTGAAACATAAATAATAGACGGCCAATGTTTACGGTATTGGGTAGCAAATAATATTCAAATACTTCTTGGTACCCTACAGCATTCAAACAATTATTTATGAAAACTATCTCAGTTTTTTCGCTCCATCCGAATCCATAAAATACCATAACAGAACGACCACCAGTTTGCATTTTTGAGAATATTGCTCTCTCATTGCAAAGGTCATGCCAATAATACTGGCAATCACCTGGCCTGCCCAAATTAAATTTTTTTTCATCTCTGAAGATTACTTGACGCCCATCATGCTTCCAAGCCATAACTTCCTGTAAAAATTTCAAGTGTTTTTATTTACGTACTTCTGTCAGGTTTAGAGCCGTTTTTCTTTTCTTGTACTTAAACATGCTGTATCTTCGTACAGCTCTATATACTCTCTATACTATAATAATTCGTACAGCTATAATAACCCTAATACTTGTAGGGTTTTGTTGCTGAGTTAAAATAGAAAAGTTTGTATTATCTGAATTTAGTGTTCTTAAAAGCAGATGTGGTGTAACTATAGGTGGTCTTCTAGAGGATTTCCTTTAACTATAAGCGTTACCAAGCTGCAAAATGTTGTTAATTACATTATGTGATGTATTTAAAAGTCTTAACAATTCCACGGTTTGATTTTCTACAAGAATTTGCCCCTCTTCATCAATGACAAACTTCGAATACGACCCATTTTGTTAAATTACTTTGAGCAGAGCTAAAAGAAAACCCACAAACCTGTTTAAAGTCTTGCAGTGAACAATCAAGGTCATTCAAGTTGAAGACTTATGCAAATTTTCAGCTGGGTGACAACAGGACTGGAAAATCAGGGAAATGTGAGGGAATTTCTCTCTTCTGGAAAAGTCGGAGAATTTCGTAAAATTTCTCTTTAATTGGCGGGTACAGACATTTATCCCAGCTCACGTCATTTGAAGTCTACATCAACACGTTGAATATATGCTTTTTCATGTGCTTTTTTCGTCCATCGTAAAATCCCACAATATCTGGCTAGTTCGCTGATTTGAGAGTACGAAGATTCCGACCCATTTCTACTCAGCAGCTGAACCAAATCGGCCAATTTCCTCCCTCCGGCCCACAACCACCTGTTGATGTTCCACTCTTTTTTTAGTATCTGGGATCATTCTTATGCCTGGAACATATATTAACTTATTACAGTAAACTTGCGTTAACTTGAAGTCTCATAAGTTGAATATTCGTTTACCTCGAAGTTTTCATTAGGTCCCAAGAAGAATGTGCCTTGAATAGAAAATAACTTACGAGTGACTTCCAATAACTCGGAGATTTTGGCCTGTCCCTTGACCTTTGAGTTATCGCAAGTTGACTGTATTTCTGTTAGATTTTTAGTTATCCTATAACTTACAAGTGTGGCCGCCAGTGCTTTTTTGTAAAAAAAATCCTTCTAGCTTCAATCTGACTGCTTCCTTTACAGACATGATTATTTTTCTTCTTGCCTTGCGTGTTCAGAATATATTAGAACCCTAAATTCCTTAATATTTCAAATTGATTCCATAAGATTTTTTTTTTGGTTTTTATTAACCTTTTACGACACTGTGTTACACTATGTGCAATAAATCTATAGGCATCCATAAGCAAAAAAGGTTAGATCCTGTACTTGATTTTTTTGTACTTTCATTTTGACATTTTATTAAATACAATTAACTAAAAGTGATTTGTGTTTCTGATTTATATATTCAATATAAATCAAATAAAAAACTAAAACATCCTCCTCAAAAAATAAAATCTGAATGCGTTACTGCATACATTCAGGCAAAGGGCCGTGGAATTTAAAAAAAATGTCCTTGCATTTTTTCCCCCTGCCTAAAAAGTATGAACCTTGTGCTTGTCGTGTTTTATGAAAATGACTTTTTGCCTCAATATGTGCTTTTGTGGCTTAAGATAATGTTATTATTTTACAAAATTTTATTTCTATATATCTATCAGGGATGTAAGAGCTGCTCCAATTGCCCCGAAGTGCGCCAAACTGACTACCCTGCTCTAAACTGCGCCAAAAACCTCTTTTTGGTTAAGATTGCGCCGAACTGCGCCAAAAAATCATTTTTTGACTTCAAAAACTACTTTGCGAGAATTTTGACTCGAAATTTTTCAAAATTATCATGAAACGTCGCCAACAAAGCGATAAAGAGTATTTTGCACTTCAAGGGCGTTTTTCGTCAGTTAACGTGCCGGAAAGGGTTCACACTTGAAAATACATATTACAATCTCTCAGTTTTGCTGTAGGTTTTTCAAACTATAAAGAATTAGTAAATGAATCTCTGTGCATCTGATTTAAATCTGTTTTCTTGGCTGATTTTTGTTATAGAAAATTAATACTTTTTTTTTATACTTATAGAATACATGATTTTTTTTTTTTTTTTACCAAGGCTCCGTGCTAAAAATAGAATACAAGTATTGTATTTTTCACACAAGCCATCTTAGTGCATCTGGTTTAGATTTGCACTCTTGCCTGGTTTCAATAATAAAGAAATACATAGCTTTCTCTAAGCTAAAAGAAAACGCGAATATTTTTTTTAATTTCTAAACTTCTTAATCCAATTGACAGCCCCCCTCCCCAAACACTTCCGGGCTTAATTTCTAAGTCATCGGTAAAACGGGATTTGAATTTTGAACTTGCCTTGGTGATTAGGTGGAAGGATTGGTGACTATTAATAAATGATTTTTTGGCAACCCTGGATGTTGGATCATGATTTTGACTTGGCAACGAACGGGAAAACGCATATTACGTCATTCTTTTATTGTAGCCAATTCCCAGAAAAAGCGCCAAGTCGTATCGTAGGTAGGTAGACTAGAAATTCTACGAAGAACTTGAATGGGGATGGGGGGATTTAAGCTATGTCTCTATTTTAAAAAACGTAAGTGATGGTAATTTTAAATTGGTTGTCGGTCTAGGAATATTTAACTGTTAACTGCATTCACTATCAGACTACAAGGTACAACTTACACAGATTTTTAATAAATTTAATTAAATGTATTTTTTTTAATACTCAAGTTTTCTAGATTGGTTTATTGATCAAACAAAACCAGTTTGATTTTTTTTTTTTTAAGATACAAGATATTTCACATGTAGTTTATTTATGTTTGAAGTTCCTTCAAGACATTGTATTAAACCTGCTAAAGTTTGGAATATTAATTTTTTAAAACATTTAATTTTAGCAGTGATATACCTATACTCGAAAAGGAAGAAATACCAATAAAGGGTTATTCTAGTCAAGGAGTTACAAGTGAGGTAGTTGAATCAGAGTTGGCTAAAGATGGCCGACAATCAAGGGAAAAAGATTGCCCACCTTACAAATTTGATAATCAAAAAGGGCGAAGTAAAGATAAAAGACAGCATTCTTCTGAATCTAGTTCAAGGTATGTGTAATTCTTTTAGTAATAACTTTTTGATTGGGAGGTGTTTGTTAAAAATAACTAGTTTAATTTTTAATTAATATTTTGTTAGATTGTTAAATTTTGATTGTTACAATGCTAATTATTTTAGACTGCCTAAATCCGCAGAGTGAACTCAAAGTTGGCCCACCATTCCTAAAGTTGGCAACTTCCCCATTGTGTTATGCGTTCAGTCTTATAAATAGTTGTTATTTAACATTGTAGTTAATCTAATGGTTAATTAATCATTGTATGTGTTGTCTAATTAATCATTGTAATTCTATGTCTATATTGAGTGTACAAAGTTTTTGTTTTGATTTAGAAAATGTGTTTCTTTAGGTCTAGTGATGAATCCTTATCAGTTCGAAAGTCTAAAGTCAAGAAGAAGATTGAATCCCGTATAGATACAGAAAAAGAAAAGATAACATGTAAACATGGAGCTTCAAGTAATGACTGGAAAGAGCACAAACTCGGTGAAAAAATTAAGGATTCATTTGATAGTAGTTCTAGTTCTGAGTAAGTAATCTATTTATACTTAATTTCAGAAAATTTAATTTTGTTATTGAAATGTTTGATTGAAATTTATGATAATTTATAGAGAATCAGGATAAGAATTACAAGAGAAGGTTTGCATGTGTATAGTATTCAGAACAATACGTAGTTTTATAATATGCAAGTGGCATCCAGAAAGTAAGTTCCCCACATCGCTAAAGATTGGTGCTGAAAAAGAAACAAAATGGGAAGGCACAAGAAGAGTATACTGTGGATGTGACAATCGTTTGCTGTAGTTATAACTTCCTGATCCCATTAACGTTGTTGTAATGCCCGAAGATGTCAACCCTCATTTCTTCTCCCATTGACTGTGAGAGTTCTGAACATGCAGAAGGTGGCACTGATGAAAGCCACCGTTAAGTGATAGAATTGTGTTTTTTGTCTATGAATCAGATGTAATGAGCAAGCAGATGTTTTGTCGTTGGTGTCAGGATTTTTTTGGAGGTGAGCAAAATGTCCATGACAAACAGCACTGTGGCTGGCCAACCATTGTTTTACGATTACAGAACTCGGTAGCCATTTCCCAACAGACGAAGATCTGCACACGACTGACACACTGATTCCAATCCCAGGCGAAAGACTTCTATAATACTGGATCACAAAAATTTATCCCTCAGTATGACAAGTGTTACAATTCCTGTGATTATGATGTTGAGAAGTAGCTGGAATATTGCTGTATCTTTTGCAGTAAATCTTTCTAGGAAATTATGTTTTGTTTCTTTTTATGGGCCATGGAAAGCTTCTGTCTGGATGACCTTTGTAGTATAGTTTCTGCATTTTATTTGTGATCATTAGTTACATTCCTCAGATGATTTTATTCCCATTTCCAAGTGGTTTCATTTCATTCCAAAAATTTCTTTTACTTCTTACTTTAAAGGAAAATTTATTTTTCTTAATTTAATAAAATTTTAAAAATGTACTTATTATGCTATGGATCAATGCCTAATATTACTCTAAAGCATTTTGTCTGAAAAGACTTAGTTTTGGGTGTATAACAGTGCAGGCTGTGTGACTAAAGAGTCAATTTTGAAATCCCACTATGATCACAGAGTTGCAGAATTTGCTAATACATGATTAAACTTTGGAACTTTGATTTAGAAGTCCTTCATCTTGACATTGTATGTCTGTGGTTGAATAAGTCTAATGTTGATTAAATCTGATTATATTAATTATATCTGATAGTGATGTTATTTGATTTAAATTAAATCTAATATTAATGTTATTTAATATTATTTAAATTTGATAATCTTATTAATTTAATTTTTATGTGATTAAATGTTTTGAATGTCACCTCAAATGTAATTAAAATATTGCTTTTAAAGTAATAAATGTCAACATTCTCTGATTAATGCAAACAAAACTTAGTTATTACTAACTTTTCAGGAGTAGTGATAACTCGTCCCAAACTAGAGAATCTAAACGTGAAGGGCGATTGAAGGCAAAGAAAATAAAAGAAGCAATAATCAAACGCATTTTTGCTAAGAAGAGAGATTCCCTTATGGTATCAATTGAAAGAAAAAAATATGAAAGTTCAAGCAAAGTTGGTGAATCACAGAAAAAACATTCATCTGATTCAGAGTATGATTTTTTTTAATATCATTGTTATATTTGATATTTTCTAACTATGACGTTCAGGGGCGTACTGGCCATAGGGTTGTTCGGTACAATTACTGGGCCATTCAGTGTCTAAAAAAATGGGCCGGTCCGGTATGAAAGTTTTTTTTCTTCTAATTTTTCCTCTTTTTTTTAATATAAGTTGTTGCTTTCTTTAACTTTTTTGAATAAAGCCCAATGCATTCAATTTTATATTTAGAAATTAGATGCACTTAAGATTTACATATTATAGTATTGTTAGTTTTTACTTATTTTATAACATTTAACATAAAATATATAGTATCATTTTGGATGTAATTTTCTTATAACCTGGGCATTCTGTATTTTACAATGTAGATTTCTATTGTTTAGTTTTTGCAATGAGCAATAAATGGTTTATAGAAATCCAGTTCACTCATAGAAGTTTTAAAAAAATAGAGACTATTTGGTGCAATTAAACTAATTATTAAAACAATTCAATTATTAAAATTAATAAAACCTTAAAATTATTGAAAACTATAATAAAACTAATTATTGAAAATAATTATTAATTATAAATATTTAAATAATGAAATATACTGATTATTATAATTAAATAATTGTTGGAATTATTTTGTTATTAGCTATAATTACTAATATTTGATTAATAATTATATTGATAATTTGAGCTGGCATAAATCTAAAATCACTGGGCCGATATTGCATCCCAGTACGCCCCTGGTGACGTTGATATTTATAAACTAATATTATTTTAACTACCTAAGAAAATATAACTGGTACTAGGAAGCTCTGCGCTTTTTTCTCACTAACGCTGATCAATCCTCATTGTATTGTTTGTCAAACCAAGTATTCTTCACTCGCAAAAAGATTGGGAGTCATCAGTACACATCCTAGCTTAAGAAAGTTTAAATTGTTGTCAATTGAAAATTCTGAAAAAAAGTGTAACGTCCTGCTTTTACCTAATTGATAGAATCTTTTATTGCATTTTACCTAACATTAAAAGAATATGGCATACCACAAGCACCAATCTATTGTTTTAATTCCTAAAATCCAGACCTCATTATAGAAGTACATTCAAGTAATTTAATTCATTTTATAAGAGAATTAGAGTTCAAGGATTAAATTTATCTCTGCATTAGTTTAGTGTCTATAGTATTCAAGATTTTATATATTGTTTCTGTGTGATATTTTTTTGTGATGATCCCTTTTTCTCCCTTTATACAAAACCAAAACCTACATGCCAATTTAAAGACTAAGACCTTACTATTGCATGTCGTGTTATTTCTTAAAAAATTTAAGTAAAAAAATATCAGAAATAGTTCAAGATTTTTGGAAAGTTGTAATAGTGTATAGTAGATGACATCACAATAAAAAGGAGAAAATTGCAATTTAAGCATGTTGAAGAAATCTAAGGAATCTTATACAGAGTGGCAACAGAACCGGGAAAACCTGAAAATCAGGGAAATGTCAGGGAGCTTTCTGATTCTGGAAAAAATCAGGGAAATGTCAGGGAACTTTTTAAAATGTAATGAAAATCAGGGAAATTTTGTATTGCTTAAGGCACTTTCATCCATATTTTGGTGCTATTTACATGGAGATTTGTAGTGGCAAGCCATTAGAAGTTTAATGTTACGGAATAATTTAAACTTTTCATTACCAGCAAAACTATTTTTAAAAAAATTGCATATTATCTCTTTAGAAAACATGTTCTATTTGATCAGGGTGTCCAGACATCTGAAAAACCTAAGAAAATTGGGGAAATTTAGAAAAAGTTTGCCCTAAAATCAGGGAATTTTTTTGAAATCTGTCGGGGAATTATCAGGGAACTTTTTTTCCTGAAATTTGTGACCACCCTGTTATATCTCTCAGCAATAGAATACAATATCAAACTCTGATGAATTTCCCAAAAAGTAATTCATTCAAGCAATATTAAAATGCCTTGGCTAACTAGTTATTTTAAAGGTTGAACCGTCCAAAACAAATATTTGTGTTTCAAATTCAAAATTTGATATATTGATTCTGAAAGCTTTACCTATCATCAAGTCAAAAACTTCTTACATATTATTGATATTTAACCAAACTGTGTTCTTGATTTCGTTTTTATACTGAAGTAGATACCAGTGTCTTATCAGATATTCTTCAAGGAAGTGCAATAACCACCCATGATAAAATTCTGCAAAAAAATAGATTTCTGGTTGTTTTTTTTACCTACATTTCGGTTATTCCTCAATGCATATCTGGATTAAAATTTCATAGAGGGTGCAGGTCACCTGCTTGAGTACAAGTCTGACAACTACAAAAGAAAATCCTTTGGACAGTCCCAAAATGCACCATAATTCTCGACAATCTGGCGCTTAGAGGGAAAATATATTATTAAACATGTAATTTTTTCCCTGTTAACTCCTGAATTTACTGTACTTAACTCCTGAAAAACTCCTTAGTAACTCCTGTATATTACTATCATAGATTGAGTATGAACCCTGATGAAAGCACCTCCCTCTTCCTGGAGATACCGAAATTACTGGGAAAAGCAACCCTGTGGAACAATGCTAGCACTGTTACTAGTATTTCATTTTAATTTCCTGAGGGATCTGGGGATTTCCTGCATACATTGTATACACATACTTCCATTTTTTCTGACCCTGGTCATTGATAGACTTCTCTTGTAAAGCCGAAAATTCTATTGTATATATTGTTGTGTAACATTCTATTATTTCTACTGTGTAATAGAAGTTTCAAATTTTGTACTGCTACAGGTCAGAGGATGTAGCTCCTCATTTGTTGAAAGGCAACAGCAGTAAGACTAGAACTTTAAAAGATGTACCAATATTTATAGAAGATGAAAGAAAAGTTGAAGGAAATATAATATCTCAGACTGAAGTAGATCTTGATATAAAAGAACAAAGTGAAAACCTGCAAAAAAAGTATTCCTCAGATAGCAGAAGCTCCTCAAGGTAAATGCATTAAAACTTGTTTATCAACTCTTGTTAAAAGAATTCTGTATTGAAATTTGTGAAAATGTTGGATTCATAATATTCTTTGAAAAGTGCTTGTAATAAAATCCATGGTTTTTAAAAACCTAAAACATATTCAGGGATGTAAGAGCTGCTCCAATAGCGCCGAAGTGCGCCAAACTGATTACCCTGCTCCAAACTGCGCCAAAATCCTTTTTTCTGTCAAAATTACACTGAACTGCGCCAAAACATAATTTCTTAGCTTCAAAAACTACTTGGCGAGAATTTCGGATTGAAATTGTTCTAAATTATCATCGAACATTGCCAATAAAGCGATGAAGAGTGTATTTTGTAGTTCAAAGGGCGTTTTTCAGTAGTTAAAATGTGCGGGACTGGGAAACGATTCGCGCACTTGAAAATATATATCAGTTTTATGTTCAAAGTTTTCAAACTGTCAAAGTAGTTTATGAATCTGTGTGCATCTGGTTTAAATCTGTTTTCTTGCTTGGTTTTAATAATAGAAAATAAATATTTTCCTTTATGCTTATAAAATACATGGTTATTTTTTTGAATTTTTTTTTACCGAAGGTCGCTAAAAATAAAATAAAGGTCTTGTATTTTTCACGTAAGTAATCTTTGTGCATCTGGTTTAGGTTTACTCTTTTGCTTGATTTTATTAATGAAGAATATATATTCTCCTATATGCTTAAAGAGAACTCGAACCCCCCCCCGTGCGTAATTTAATTTCTAAGTCTTCAGAACAACTTGATTTGAGTATTGGTGACAATTCGTAAATGCTTTTTTTTGGCAATCCTGAATGTTGAATCGAGATTTTGACTTGGCTGCTAACTGGAAAACGCAAATCATGTCATTCTTGTCACCAATTTCCAGAAAAAGCGCCAAGTCGTTCCGTAGACTAGAAATTTTAGAAAGAACTTTAATGGGAGAGGTGGGGGAGATTTAAGCTATATTTACAAATATTTGTTCCATTGAATTTGTGGTCGGAATGATCAGTGATTCGCACTTTGTGTTCAAACTGTAGAAGGCATGAAAACAATCTTCATGCCTCTGAGTTGAATTTTTTTCTTGCTTAATTTTAACTAAAGAGAATAAAAAAAATTCTTTGTACTTAAAAAGTACTTGATTATTTTTAGCATGTATTAAAAATATTAACCAAATGTGTCTTTTTGTGCATGGATTACACAAAGCACGGACTTGAGACCTTCATTCTGTTTTCTTTAGCCTGGAGATTTAACATTGCAGCCCTTTATAATCTATTTAGACAGTGAAGAATCTTAGAAAACAAACCATTACAGAAATTAATGTTTTTCAACTTGCCCTATTTTAATTTTTTTCTTTATTATTTAATTATATTAGAAGTTCTTTTTTATATAAATTAAATGCTTATATAATTG
Source organism: Linyphia triangularis (assembly GCA_963978545.1). Taxonomy (NCBI): domain Eukaryota; kingdom Metazoa; phylum Arthropoda; class Arachnida; order Araneae; family Linyphiidae; genus Linyphia; species Linyphia triangularis. The sequence goes on from OZ021721.1 coordinate 17,607,242, forward strand.
TCAAATTTCGGTTTAATTTTTAATTTTATGGAGTTAGTATGTTTAGATTGATGCCTATAATCTGTATGTGTTACAGGGTTTTCACTTAAAATCTAGACTTTTGCAAATCAAATTTCTTTCAAATCACATATTTATAAGAAATCAGTTTTTCCCATATTTATTAGGAATTTTTTAAGAATCTTGGGTTAGTTAAATAAAATTTAATCTGCCAATGAACAAGTAGCAATTAAAAAAACCTTGCTAAATAAAGCTGTCAGTCCTTACAAGTTATGAAATTTAATGCTTGTCGCTAAGCAATCTCGTTTTATTTTTTTGGGGTGGGAGGGAGGGGATACTATGCATAGAATTAATTTATTTAGGATTATTGGAAAGAATTTCCATAGTTAATTGGTAGTAGGCAGGTTAACGTTAATAAAAAAAAATCCTATTTCACCTTTTGTTAAAAGTAGCTCAAATTGAGATTATTTCAAAAAACTTTCAGTGATGAACCTAATTTAATGAAATCATTGAAAAATTCCCTATATTTTAATTGTTGAGAAAGAGGTTAACAATGTTTTACTACCTGAGCACTGATAAAAAAATAAGTCAAGTGCCTTATTTGAAAATAAATGTCATGCTTTTTAATTTATATTTTGAGTAATTCATTCAAATTAATTCATGTAAATTTTGAATGCAAAATAGTTTTATGAGGAACAAGTTACACCTTTTTTTACTTTAAATTAATTTGAAATATTAAGGTTTAAATATACACAAACATTTGGTGCATCACTAATTTAAATGCAATAATTTACTGCTCCAAAACCACATTTAACTGCTTCAAAATCGTATTTTTACTGCTCTGACAGTGCTCCAAAATCACATTTTAGCACTTTCATCACTGCCTATTTCAAAGCATAATATCTATAAAACATAGATAAAATTCCTTACTTTTCTGATCTGATCAATGAAAATCAATTTCTAATATGATATAGAGTCCAGATGAGATTAACATTTGTTTAAAAATATTTTTCTTAAAAGATGAAGTTTTTTGGTAAAAGTATAAGGAATTAAGATTGTATTTAAACCTATTCCTTTATTCTAAACTGGCTGAATACCCGTGCTACTCTACGAAATTTTACCATGAGCATTTTAGCGATCAAAAGACATTCATGTATTCTACACTTCAGACGTTTCCTTGCATTTCAATCCCGATAAACTGATTTATCAAAATAATAACTTTCCTTCGTTGAAATTTTTTCCAAAATTTATAATTGTGAATACTATATTGGAAATGAGACATTTGAATATCCCTCGTTTAGAACGTTTAAACCCCCTTTAGATCCTTTTTAATTACCTAATCGAGATTGCAATAGTTTGTTTTTAGGTTTGCTCTTAGTTCTAAATTTCAAAGTTGTAGCTGTATTGGAATTGTGACATTAAGATATTCCTTGTATAGTTTCAGTGTTGCGTTGACTTTTCATCCCTTGAAAATTCATTAATCGATATTGGAATAACTTTTTTTTTTTACATTTTACTTTTAACATTTGCACTAAATATAAGAATTGTGACATTGGAAGAAGAACATTTGGATATCCCTCGTTTGGAACGTTTAACCCCTTTCCGACTCCTTAAAGTTGATTAATTGAGATCGGAATAGCTTACTTTTTCTATTGCTGACATTTATACCAATTTTCAGAGTTGTGACCATATGAGAAGTGGGATATACGAGTTTGGAACATTTAACCCCTTTTCTATCCCTTAAAGTGGGTTAATCAAGCTCGGAATAGCCTTAACTTTTCTATGTTTGTCTTTGTTGATGTTTGTAACAATTTTCAGAGTTATGACCATATGGAAAGTGGAACATTCGAATATCCCTCGTTTGGAACTTTTAACCCTTTCTCGCACCTTACAGTGGGTTAATCGAAAACGGAATAGCTTAATTTTTCTCTGTTTGTCTTTGTTGACATTTACACCATTTTCAGAGTTATGACCATATGAGAAGTGAGACATTCGAATATCCCTCGTTTGGAACATTTAACCCCTTTTCAACCCCTTAAAGTGGGTTAATCGAGATCGGAATAGCTTACCTTTCTATGTTCATCTTTGTTAATATTTACACCAGTTTTAAAGGTAAGTGTCCATGGGCGAGAAAACGCGCACGAGTTCGATGTAAAACGACTTCTCGCTCGTGTACACACCCTTGCGAGTCCACTATCGGGAAATTTTAGTTAGTTGCAGCAAGACTTGCGCCGACCGAAAATCCTCTCGTGGACACTAGTTTTGCAAGTTTTCTTCCTTGATTCCAGCCGTTTGGAAAATATTGTAGCTTCTCGCAGCAAGTTGACAGTCGAATCCTCATCGTGAAGCTGATTTTATTAAATAATTCTTTTGAATTATTCGCACTGTATAGGACTTATCATTATTGCATAGTATTAAAGATGAGCTTTTACAAAAATTACAAGATTGTAAATATAAACGCATGGCGATTTTCTATCTTTGTAGATCCGAATGACACATTCATTTTGAAGTTTCTGAGTTTTGTAGAAATTGGTAAAACTCTCTTAGATTAAGTAAAAAATAGTATGAATTTGATTAATTAAAAATACTAAAATACGTTTGTATCAAATATAAGGTTAAATATGGTTTAAAAAGGCACAGTATGATTCATTCTTCTCATGTAGCGAAACAATTTCCTTCATGTGTTATCGTGCATAATTTTCTTTTTGCAGTATTAGAAAATATACCATGAAGATCTTTTGACTAGATGTAATGAAAATTAATGTTAATTGCCCGTGCAAAACTCTATTTTATTTTAATTAAATATACTGAAAAAATAACTTTTACAATATTTATACTTCACGCAATTTTGTGTTGGGCCCGATGGCGTGGTGCGTAGAGTTTTATTTTGCACTCGAAAGATTCCTGGTTCGATCCCCGTTAACTTTTTTTTTAGTTTTCAATTTGGAATTTTTTATTATTATGTGGATTAAACTATTTTTTTTGTTATAGTAATGCGGATGTATCGTATTATTCAGATTAATTATAAAATGCAAAATAACTATTGATTCTTATTTTGATTTTTTAGATTATTTTTTTTAACGTTCTCAAATGCATATTAGTTATTTAATCAGATAATTACTTCTTCGTAAGAATTTTCATACTCTTATGAAAAACAGGAAATTTTTTAATATTTTACAAAATATCTTTTTAAAACATGCATTTGTTTCATAAAAGTGATATTTTTTATAGCAAAATTGAAAAAAACCCAAAAAACTTTACCACATAAAACTGTACTTAAAATCAGTATAATGTATATTCAAAAATAATTTGCGTAATAATTGTTATATATAAAATAGATTATAATACAATACCATTAAATTTATAAATAACGATTCTTTTCTTTTCCTAAAATTCTTTTTTTTAGATAAAAATTCCTAGAAAAAACTATAATTGTCTTTAAAATTTGCCTGTTGTTAACAACAGTTATTATTCTTCAAAGAAATAATTTTATTTCTTGTAATATGTTAACAATTATTTATTATACATGGTTGATAATTTAAATTTTTTTATAATTGAGCTGCCAATTAATTTTATACGGTGTATTATTTTACCTAAAATCTTATCTCCTAAATAAATTATTTTCATCTAACATAATCATCTAAAAATCCTGAATAAATGAAAAACAAATATTGCCGTTATTATGCAAAAGCAAAATTACAGCCGATTTTCCCCGGAGAATCCATTTCCTTCTCGCAGTTGCCCGCCGCCGTCATGGACACACCTATGCAAGGTTTCTACTGGGAGAAAATTGCAACCACCCCTCCGCGAGTAAACTTGCATATGCAGTGGAAACAGTGCAGCAAGTTCCTCGCATGGAACTCGCGCGAGTTTTCTCCCTCGTGGACACTTACCTTAAGAGTTGTGACGAAATGGGAAGTAGGACATTCGAATATCCCTCATTTGGAAAGTTTAACCCTTTATCGACCCCTTAAAGTGTGTTGATCGAGATTGGAATACTTTTTCTATGTTTACCATTGATGATATTTGTACCAATTTTCAGATTTGTGGACATGTGGGAAATGGGAGAATTAGTGATGAGTGCCTTATATATAGAGAGATAAAGTATTCCTAGTTTGAAATAAAAAAAGTACAGTATGTTTTCTAAAAAATTTTAATCTTTTTTTCCCTTTAAGACTTTAAATTAGATTCTAATAGATACTGTTATACTATTTAAAGATTAAAAGAAAAAAAAAGCCTAATTTATTTTAAACATCCCTATTTATCCAAATTTAAAATACTTTAAATTACTATTAAATATAAAATTTTTCTGAAAAAGACAAACAGTTTAAACACTTCAAATAGTTGTAGTTCACAATTGTTTAATACAAATAAAGATAAAAAAAATCGGCTTAGGGCTGTTCTACAGTTTACCTTGGGCCTTAAGTCGAAGCCCACTACGAAGTTTATTTTATTTGAGTTTTATAAAACATTGATTCACCAATACATCTGAACAACATCAGCATTCATCTCTTTTTATACAAGCAGCCTTTGTGTACCCGTTGACTTATTGGTGTCATATTGGTTTCCAAATTTCTACAGATTATTTATCCCGTGTGGAGATTGTCCAATCTAGTTTCTTATTGCTCGATTAGATAGTCTCGCATCCTTCATTTGACCATCATCATGCTCAGTGAGAGTTTTTCCTGTATCCATGTTATTACTGACTCTTTTTAAACTAAACTCAAACTTTTAACCACTAAGTATTTATTAACAGCAACATTTAAACATTCAAAACACACTTACAGTATGAAAGTTAGTGTAGAAATGCTTTAAGTCCGATTGTGATTAGTTCTTCTAGGTGAGATCATCATTAAATAATACAAAAAATGCTTTAAAATTGAGTTTGGCCCTATTCTTTCTTCCATGTTTTTGCATGTATGAAAAACAAACATTAATTTTATATTAAAAAATAACTAAATTTGCTGCAAATTTCTTATTGGTATAGTTGAAACTTCTATTTTGTCTGTATTGTATTTAAATTTGCATAAAACTCAAATACAGAGTCGTGAAATTAGTGATTATCGCTTCGTTTTAATGTTTCTTTCTGCACTGTATGTACCTGTCTTTAGTTTTTCTTAAGATAAAAGTTGTAGCAAGTAAAAACAAATATATTACAAAAGTTCTTTATTGCATGGAGTATTTAGAACTACTTTAAGTTAGCTGGAATACAAACAGACGGCTCTTTCTTATGCATCCCAAGTACAAAAGGAAATATGTTACTACTAAGTTATTACAGATATTTTTGAAAAACCTCTTAATTTTATTTCTATCATTATCTTTAAAATAAGCTGTCTTTTTTTTTCTCTTCTTATTTCTAATTATTTTCTAGATCTAATGATTCTTTTCCAAAAGAATCAAACAATCAAAGTATGGGTGATGGAAATGAAACTTCTAAAGGTGGAATTAAAATGCAAGATAAAGTTCGTGACTCAAACTTAAAGGCTGATGGTGAAAGAGCCTACAAGTCTGCTAAGAATAGTGAGTCTTCTGATAACAGTAGTGACAGTGAAAGGTAATTGTTTCCTTATAGTATTTTGATTAGCTGGAGGTAGTGGTTAAATGAAAAATAATTTGAGAATTTATGTGTTTTCTGAAGTAAAAGTATTATGAGTACAATAAGAGTATATTAGGTGTGTGCCACCCATATGTAATAGCTGTTTAATATGATTAATTTGATATAAATTAAAAAAAAAATATTATATTAAGAAAGTGCTTTTTTGTTATGTATAATAATTGGTTTATATGATAAATCAGGGTGTCTACAGATCAGGAAAAATCGGGGAATTATCAGGGATTTTGTCAAAAAGTTTAAAGGAATCAAGGAATTTTCCGAAATTAAACTGAAACTTTTAATTTTGACAATTTAAGATACACTGCTAGCAAAAATACCAAAATCAATTTGAAAAGAAACAAAACAAAAAAATTCGAAAAAATTAAAAAAAAGAAAACAGCAAAAATTCGGACCACAAGACCGACCACGTACCTTCTGGCATTATAATTTCCTGACAGTCACTGAACCTGCTTACGTTCAGATTTTCCTCAAATCGCCGATGGAATGACTACATTTCTTCCTCATTTTTCTCTTATATTATAATCTATCGGCATTATTTACATTGGTATGTGATGGTCATTTTTCTGATCGTTACGGTTATAAAATGGCCTATATTTTCGTGATTATAGAGGGCGCTATCTCTGTGAATTAAGTTTTTGCGTGCTTCTCATTTTCGTGGTGTGTCATTAACCCTATTTCAGAGATTGCACCTGTCAGCCATGTTACAGTTCTGCTGAAACACGGATTTCAGCTCTTTTTTGGTTGAAATTTCGATCATTCCCGAGACGGATGCAAAACTACATTACAATTTTATTTGGTTTACTTGCTTGTCTGACAACCTAGGAACCTACAAATATTCAGACTTCCCCTAATTTCTGATGTAATGACCACTTTTCTTGCTGATTGTTAGCATCTATCGTTGTTGTTTATGTTGGTGTGTAGTGGTTAGTTTCGTCGATCTTTACGCTGATGTTAAGATTGTTATTGCCAAAATTTGCGCTGTTAAGATGAGAGCTGTCACCGAGATTTACATTGTCATGACGTTCATTTTAGTCCCTATTCTGAAGGTTTGCGCCTCAATAGTTGTCTCTATCGCCGAGATTTACGGTTGTGATTGCCAATTTCGTAGATTGTGACGTCAATAGAATCGCCTTTATTTCAGCGATTTCCATTGATATATTGGATGCTAACGTTGATATTTACGTTGGTGTGATGGTCATTTTTGCTGATTGTTACCTTAATGCAAGGATGTGATTGCTCCTCCGATCGGCGGAAAGAATCGAAGAAGGAAGGAACTCATTTTTCTGCTTCCTTGAATTTTTTTTATTTTTCAACCTATCAAAGTTTTCCTACAATAACAATTTTCTCATTGATCTAGCGGAGATTAAAATTTCCTGACAATCATGGAACCTGCATGCGTTAAGACTTCCCCAAACCACTGATGGAATTATTATTCCCCCCCCCCCCCCCTTTTATTTTTCTGTAATGTTAGACTCTGTAATTAGAAATTTTACATTACAAAAATATTTTAAAGTAATCATTGATTTTTAAAATTTTTATTAAAATTTCAAGCATTCAGAAAACAAAAATAGTTTATATAATATATAGAGTATTTGTGAAATGTATGTGTGTTTCATCCATTTTGACATGATTAATGGTTTGTCTTTATTTTTAAAATTTTACTTAGAAAACAGCTTATTAAATAAAATCTGAAAATAATACTAGAGTCCTTTTTTCTTGAGATTAGACTGAAATTAAAAAAGTGTGATTTTAAAGTATAATTGCACACGCACAATACAGGTACACTATACATACATTACACTAAATGAAGCAATTTGGTATTTGTGTCATGAAGGTGTAAAGATGATGATTTCTTCATGATGGTGAGTTTTAATGTTCTTTTACTTGAATGTTTATTATTTGTATATATTATGGAGATAAATTATAATTATGGAAAAAATTGGGTGTTACAGGGAAATATCAGGGAATTTCAAAATAACTTTTCTGTGGACACCCTGTAAATGTTAAGAAAGTGTTGATATTTTGTCATATTAACCAGTAGTGATAGTTATTTTATAATATAACCAGTTATGTATAATATCTAAATTAATAAAATTAACTTTACATATGTGTGTGTTTGTATGTGTATATGTATATTATATGTTTAACGAGTAGAAAAAATTAACACGATAATGATATCATACTCAAGGGCGCTTATACTTCCTCTATGTTTTTAACTGTTCCCTTAGCCAAAAGAAGTTATAGTTCGTAATCTCAGTGGTTTTATGACCATTGCTGAGATTTTGGCGATGTTATAATGTCACTGCTGTTCTTGATGTATGTTTGTGTTTGTCTTTTTTATAATGCTGTAACTCACTATTTTTTTTTTTTTTGTATTTGCTCACATTTTTCGCTATTTTATTTTTTGCATCTTTATATTTTTTGTTCTATGCTTTTTTTAAAAATCTTTTTAAAATTCAGGCAATTTTGGTGCATAAAGATTTATTTTAATGTATTCCTGAACAGAGAAATGCTTCCTTTTGAAATGCTCTTGATCTTGCCTCTTGATGAAGTGATCAGCTCCATTATCTTTGGTTTTTCAATCTAATTCTTGTTTTTTCCTTCTTTGTATTTCATTTATTATTCATTTTATTGTATTTTATATGTATATATACAAAAACTCACTTTTTGTCTTTTGTTATATACACATACATACGTGCAAGTAAAGTACAAAAGGTACTTTAGAGAAATTTTGTAAAATAACTCTTTGTTTCTATAAAATACTTTTCAAGAAGGATCCTGGAAAGAAATGTTTAAAAAAAATTTTGGTGAAGCCAAGAAGTCAAATGTTGATTTTTGCTCCAGAATGAAGTGTAGTGTTGCCTTATGTTGTTGCATAATTTAATAACATGCTTACCTCTTAAATCTTAGTGAAATTTCCCCTTTTCAATGTGTAGTAGCAGTGGATGTGGCTGCTTTCTGATTGCAACATGCAGTTTTGAGTCTGAAAAAGTGGAAGTTAGGTTAATTTTAAAAGTAATGATTGCTTAGACAGAAGATAACAACCATTTAATTCCAAAATAGCCTTTTATCTTAATTTTTGAGGAATTTAGCAAATTCGAAGTTTTTTATATTTTTATAAAAAAAGTGTTAGCTGGTTTTGAGGGCAAAACTTCACTTATTATTATCTAATATTTATTTTTGTTAATTGTAGAGCAAGATACAGGAAAAGAGGAAGAAAAGTTGAAAAAACTAAACAAAAAGAGAAATCGACTAAAAGAATGCCCTCTAAGAGCGATAAAAAAAAAAGTGGTAAAAAACATCATGGTGAAAGAAAACACAAAAAGCGAGGATCATCTGTGAGTAGCTCCAGCAGCTCAAGGTAAGTAATTGGCTTTTTATTTTTAAATAGGTTAGGGTGGAATAAAATGGGTATAAAAATTAGTTTTTTTTATGTTCAGCTAAAATTTTCATGTAAATGTTTAACAATTCAATTTTTATTTTTGTTTTTCTTTACATTGCACATCTTGGGAATGAATACATAATTTTTAATAATTAAGTCGCATAAATATATTTGCGAGAAAACAGTTTATTGGTATATGTATAGTTTAGTATAGTAAATACCCATTTTACCCCACTCAGGTGAAAATGGATATAGTGTGGGGTAAAATGGGTATACTATAGTTTAACAATGAAAACCATAAAATAAATAATTAACCATAGGTAATAATAAACCAAAAGAAAGCACAAGCATAATGAAATATGAAAAATAATATAGTAATTTATAAAATCATTTAAAACTCTTATTTTAGTCTGGAATTGGTTAATACATTCAACTCAAATGTTTATTGGTAACATTTGCATTTAAATCACATTCTTCAACATATTGCACTTAATGATTACAAAATACTATTTTTATTAATATTTAAAATCTAGCAAAATTATGCCTCCTATTGCTGAATGCTGATTAATTTAAAATTTCTGTTTGGTTGTTTTCAGTGACATAAAACTCGTCAATCTTGGATTTTTTAAAAACTTTTTATGGTATATGAGTCTTTTTTGATTGTCATAATTTTTCCAATAAATTCTTGCTTCTTTTTTACCCTAAACACTCTACTTTCACCCATGTATGCTAGATATATAGGCCCATTTTCATTGTTCTTTACTTTTAGGCCTATGCCTTATGATGTACTTTGATTTTCTATTCTGATTGGTTTTAACTTTTTTAGTGCTGTGGTTTTCTGATTCATTTTTTAACCTCATTATGACTTCCTCATTTGTTAAAACTTTGCCACCTCTAGTTTGGACATGTTTATATTTCAATTGTGAATTTTTTATTCATGTTATTGAAAGACTTGAATATATTACATGAAGAAGACTCGTATATATTACATTGAAGATATAGCAGATATATAAATTACATTATAAGACAACATGTTTATAAGGCTCCACGACATATTTTCATGCACAATGATGGTTAATCAGTCCTGGACCTACAGCTTAACATGGATTCTGAACCACTACGAACATCCCTTTATAACCTAAATTATTTTAATATGGTACTTTAAAACATATTTTTATTCTAATTTTTAAGGAATAAGACTTTTCTCAGAAAAACTTTATATTATAACCTTAAAAATACCTACATACGTTAAGCCTAACACTATACCATTTTACCCCATTCAAAAAATTCATTTTATTTGCAAATTGAATAAACTATAAAAATGTTCAATAAACACATTCAAGTCACTGGAATGTAATTTTATTAAAAATTCTGAGCTTCAGACAAGTTTTAAGTAGACAACATGTGGCATGAAGCTGTACACAAATATTTTTGCTGTTGGTATTCATTTAAAACAAATTATTGAAACAAAAATAAAGTGGGGAAATAAAGTTTAGGCATCAAAACTAACATATACAATTTTAAAAACTATGAATACATCAAAAACTTCGAAAATTTTAAACAATATATTTTGACTGCCCATTTTACCCCACCTTACCCTACCTTTAATTTTGCCATCTTTTGGTTTATACTTTATATGCTTAAAGACTTCATTTTCTCTCTTTATCCTTTTTTATCCAAGTGTGATATTTTATCACTTTAATGTTAAAATTACTAATAATGATGTGCCACATTCATTTATTGTTTATGGAAATGTATGCACAATAGTTAAACCAATTAAAAAATTATCTATAAAAAATGCATTGTGTAATGCAAAATCTATCTATGAAGTATTTTTAAAGAATCTTTTGATGTCTAGATTTGGAAACTTTAAAACTTTTTTTAATGTTTTTAGCTCTTCAAAAAGTATGTCTGATTCCTCAAGTAGTTCTTCAGGTACTTCAAGCAGCAGTTCTACAAGTAAAACTAGCTCCAAAACTTCTGTTTCAAAAGAGCGTTCTTCCTCTTCTTCATCTTCTACCTCTTCCTCCTCTGTACGAAGACATAAACGCAAATTTAAAAACAAGGACAGTGTTAAGCGTCGTTCAAGGTATGTTTACTTTTAATGAGAATTTTTTTATTTTTACATGAAATAAAAACTCAGGTTATAGGTACTAACTTAAAATAAATTTGCTACTTATTTTTGTACTTCAATTATACTGGGGAGTCACCACCCCTCCCTTTCATAAAAGCTGGTCGCTCTGAAAGGCTGTTACAATTATAAACCATTACAACCTTTCAGGCTTCTTTCGATTAGTTGTTAATACATAATAGAGTCTGACACAATTTTTGATACTTTCATATCATCACGTCGACCATTGTCGAAACAGAAAGTTTGTCAAATGGATTCCCTTATTCTATTGAAACGATCAATCCAAACTGATGCCTGATCCACTGCACAGCCATTCCACCCCAAGGTCCCATGACGATCCAGTCTTCTGATAAGACCCAGGCGCGGATTTAGGGGGGGTGCGACCGCACCCCCCATGAAGTATCTCGTCTAAATTATTTTTAAATGGCAGTTTCGGCGAGTTCAAAGTAAAAAAAAAAATGAAATTTTATTAATATTTGTAAGATCTATTTTTTACTTAATATCAATTTCGATGGAAATCAGCAAACAAAATTAAGCTTTTTATGACATTCTTCATGCATTATTAATACAGATTTTTAAGCCACTTAATCGAACTCCTTATTTCGTTACCCGTAAAAAGAATGGGCTTGAAAAGGGACGAGTAGATCGGGATTGTGTTGACCTGCAATGTACAGCTCAACGAATCTTCAACCCTTGTGTAATTCTCAAATTAAAAAGTGAATTTTGAATGACCATTGAAAAATTTCTAAAATTTCAGCACGATTTTCTCCTTGATCAGAGGCTAATTAATTATAAAGGTTTAATATCAGGGTGCCATCGCACATCCTAAACTTCATTCAATGCACAAAAAATCATGCACTAAAATAGCTTTAAAAAAAAAATCCTTTAATTGTAATTGGAAAATAAAATGCCTAATTCATAATTAAGAAAAAGCTTTGATCAAATCGGCACTATAGCATTGCAATTCTACAGAATATTGCAAGAACTTACAGTTCCGACCCCTCCCTTGCACGTGATATTGCCCCATATCCCATATGAGTTGCAAAATTACTAACATGCCTCTACTCTGGGGTGAAAGTGAGTGGAATGGTCATTCTTGCTTGAGTTGGAGGGTGCATGGGATGTCTAGATTGTTTGTTTCTTCAATTGGTATGGCTGTACAAGATAATTAACAGTAATATATAACCATGATAAGATTTTTTTAATGTTACTATTTATTTTATAAAATGTAATATAACATTAACAATTTGTTTTAGTTTAGACATTTGCTTTTTTTTTCTAAATATGTTTGAATATTTAATTTTTGACCGAATTATCAGAAGTAGCGATTTATCCTACACACTCATATTTGATATTTTATGTAATTATCAACGTAACTCTCAATTCAATACCATCAGCATATGAATAGATTGTAATAAAATATTTAAATCTTATTAAAATGAACTGATTTTACTGGATTAACCCATTGTATCTGCACCCTTTCATATGCAAAATCATTAAAGCCCTTTGATAAAATCAAACAAAATTACTTTTTTAAATTATAAAAATGTAATTTATCCTTAACAGTTTAAAGTGAGTTCTATATAGTTTTTAACTTCTTTTCAAAATATTGAGTATCATAGCCTAGCACGTTTTTAAATATTGCTATGCTCCAATCTCACTCACAAGAGGTATACTCGCCTACCATACGAAAAGCCACCGGGTCGAGCAATGTTTAGCGCTCTGTAGACTGTTTTTAAATTGAGTAAAGTCTTTAAAAATTTTGACTAGTAATCTTGCATCGATTGTGGAGCTACTTCCTGATAGTTTTCCGAGGTTTCTCTTATTTAAGATGTATATGAAGTCCATTTTTCCCTTGAAAGACCATCTGGTAGATGTTCCCTGCTTGATAAATAAACTAATCATAATCTAACATTGTCCCGGTGCAGTATCATGTAGCACTTGTGCCTGGAAATATCCCATACAACGACATTTATTGCTACTAGAAGAATATGAAGTAATTTAACATAATTGTAAAACTGGTCAGCTTAGATTGCAAATTTGTAAATATTGCTCATTCGCAGCTTTTGGCAGTTTTCATTTGTTCCGTTAAATAAAAGTCAAAATTGTTTTGTATGAATTTATTATTTAAATATGAATGAATGGAATATTAGAAACAATACCGATGACTTACAAATAATTTAAATCAGTTAATGTTAAAATCTTTTTAAATGTTTTTTTTTTGGGGGGGGGGGGGGTTAATATATATATTTTTCTAATTCTAATTTCAAATGTGTTTTTGTAAGTGTGACTCAAACTTGATGGTAATATGACTGATAATATGTCCAATATGAGACACAATATGTAACCGATTTGAGATGCTACTTGTGATGAAAAAGCTGGCCCTACTGTTAAATGAACATTATTATTTTTATTATTATTATTACAATTTTACCTGCTGTAACTAATTTAGTTTGGAATTTTATTTGAATATAATGCAGAAATTTAAATTAATTTTCAGATAATATAAAGCTGTTTGTTCCAAAAATCTGCTTTTTTTTTTTTTTTTTTTTTTTTTTTTAAATATGAGGATTTGTGTGTTGATGGTTTAAGATGGTCTTTGAGTACATTTTCCTAATTTAAGTTCTCTTTAAATCATATTTATAAAAGAAAATAGAAAGTTATGTTAAAACAATCTCAAAATTTATATTAAAGTACAGGTTGGATGTAATTAAAATCTATCTCTTTAGAGAATTTTTGCAAATAAAGGAAAATATAAAACTTTAAGATGAAAAGGGCTTATATGGCTGTTAGTTTTACATGTTATTCCTTATAAATGAAATAATAAATCAAAATGAAATCAATCCAATGAAGTTTTAAATATATTGTTGTTCTTGAAGCGTAATTAGCAAAAATCCAAACAGTTATTTCTTAAAGTTTTCATTTCAAAAATTCTATGATAATGTTTAAACATCTTTACCAGATTTTCCCAGCAGTATTAATACAAAATTTCAAAAAGATTTATTAATTTCTACTGATTCCAGACTGATCTAAACAACACCAGTTTAATTATGGCTCGCCTGCACCTTAAAAAATTTCGAAGATGTCAGAAATAAAGCATATGTACCTTTTGGTATTAGTAACCCCCTAACCAAATCAGAATTATATTAAAGTTTTAAAAGAAATTTATACTGGATTGATATAGAAAATCTTTATAGAATTTGATACTAATATTGTTGATGCGTATTTAACCAATAAAAAGAAAAGAAAGTTTACATAATAAATAAAAAAAAAAAATTGAGAGAGCCATAGTAAAAACTATCTTATATTCGAAGATAATTTTTTTTTATTACAAAACTGTACACCAACGCACATTGAGGTCAACGCACTCACTCTTTTTTTACTATAAAGTTCGAATATATGTTAATTTAGTTAGAGCAGTCTTAGTAGTGCATCAATATGTAGAGTTAAGGTTAAGGTGACTAAACATTTATAATTTTTTTTTTTTTTTAAATTTTACTTATTTCACAAAATGTAATATTTCATTAACAATATTTGTTTAGATCTTTGTTTTTTCCGAAAAATGTTTAAATATTTAATTTTTGTCCGAATGATCCCTTTGACAATGACAAACGAAATTATTTTCTTAAATTATAAAAATTAATTTATACTTAACAGTTTAAAGTGAGTTCCATGTTGTTTTGTACTTCTTTTCAAAATATTGAGAATCATAGCCAAACACGTTTTTACCCATATGTTTACATAGGGCAATGAAAGTGTATAGCATTTAGTAAAAAAAATCAATTTTTTTTCTTCTTTTCCCCTGGTTTTAAAACATCCTGATTTAAAAAAAGTGGTCTGGATAAAATGTCTATCTGCACTTGGTCAGCATAACTCCTAAACGAATTGACGTACGATATTCAAATTTGATGTGCGAGTTAGTGGTAGCCATGGGACCTACGATTAAGGTTGCGCAATCGTCCCCATCGAAATTCCCATAGAAATCTGATAAAAGCGGAAAAAGCTGAAAAGTGAGTGTCTTTAACACTCGCTTTTCAACCTTGAGCATCGCCCATCAAACGATTGATATTTTTCTGTTTTTCACACAAAGAAGGACAGTGTAATGTCTATTGAATATCATCACCAATTCCCGCGTTTCGGTGTTTTTTTCCCATTTTTTTTTCTCTCTCTCTCTTCCCACGTAAAAATATCGCCAAACCCTAGATTTTTATTTAAATGAAGGAAAATATGGAAACAGTAAATAATGCCTTATCAAATTTGAATGCCAGGATCAATATTATAGTGTATAGTCTCAAGTTTATGTAACTTATATTTTAATTTACTAATGTGATGTCAAACAGAGTTGAAAAGCATTGTTTAACTTTGGAAATTATTAAAACTTTAAATATAGAGTTTAGCGTACCTGCAGTATTGTCTAAAGTTGTTAAAAGATCTGCCGCCTTTTTTCTGCATTAAATGATTTATGATGTTGAATATATTGGTTAATTAACTTGCATAAAAAAAGTTGAATTTTCAGGGTTGTTGAACTTTTTACACTTCACCTGATCTGCATGAGATATTTTTTTGAGCTCTTAAATATTCTTTATCTAATAAAAAATACTAAATATTTATAAATTAATTTTTTATTACATTTTCGGGATAATTTGTTATATGGGACGCAAAAGAGGATGGTCAAACCCTCTAATTTTTATTTTTCATTGAACCCTGGTAGTATCATACTAATTGATGATACCCCCTCCCCCCTCTTCCTAGTTGAAAAATTATAACCGGGACTGTAACCACTCACAGTCATAATCGCACCCCTCTTGATTGACCTCTAAATCCGCCTCTGATAAGACCAGGCTGTTCAAACCTTTGGTTGCTAGCAAAAAAATTTGCCTTACATAAGTTGTTGTTGTTGTTTCTTATCCTCCACCTGTCTGACAAAGTCAGACAAGATCCAACAAATTGTTGACCCTCAAAAAGTCGATGACAAGAAGTGGTGTAGCGTATAAGTCCTCTTTGGAAAGACCCTAGCAGTCCAGGATGTGTTCGGCAGAGGCCTGCTGAGCTTCACATTTGGAGCAGACAGGGTAAGTTTTTCTACCCTCAGAGTACAAGAGACTCTTCGTGTGTCCACTTGCCAATCTGGAAATTGCCGTTCGAGACGCTCTATCACCAATAGATACAAGTGAAGAGCCCGGTTTCTTGACTGCATACCAGTGATGAGAGGGAGGGGTCTTCCACTTTTTGGAGAGATGACTTTTGATTTTGGACTGATGCTCCGAGTATGAAAGAGCTGAAGAGGAAGGTGTTGAGTGACTGCAACTCTCCTTAGCTAGCGGTCCGCTTGCTCATTTCCAAAGATGTCAACGTGGGATGGTATCCACTGAAAATGAACGTCGTGGAGCTTTGAAATAAGTTTTTAAGTTTAAGAAGGATGGAGATGCTTGTTTTGTCTCCAACTTTAGTCCAATTGTGTAGATGTTGAAGGGAGCTGCGACTGTCCGAAAGGATCCAGAGATCTCCAAAGTCACCCTCGTTTATTATAGCTTCAATGCCCTGTTCAATTGCGATTAATTCACTTTTAAAGACTGAAGTGAAATCAGGGTTACGGAGACAGATGGAAAGATTTTGCCCAGGTTTTTCAATGAAGACACCACTACCAGCTAGGTCTCCCAGTCCACTACCGTCTGTGTAAATTTTTATGGCGTCACTGGGAATCTCTCCTATAATTTCCAAAGCCAACTGCCTGAGATGAGCTGGAATAAGATTTTTCTTCGTGACCGGAGCAGAAAAGCCGAAGTGATAATGGGACTCTGGGGATTCCCTCTGAGGGATTCAGACAAGATTTTAAGTAGTGGGGCTCAACGTCTTCAGAAGGCAGATGCAGAAGTTCGGCATGACTGAATGGGCTGTCTTTCTTCAGTCGCTGATTGTTGCGCCAATTGTTAAGGTATAGAGAGGTTTTATTGTGCTGGCCGTAGCTGGATAGTTTGTTGAAATAATTGGTGAGGTTAGCCTTTCTTCTAGTTTGGAGAGGTTGAAGATCAGCCTCAAAGAGGACAATTTCTTTAGGGCAACTACGTTTGAGTCCAGTAATTATTCTCGCAGCACTTAGTTGAACCCTTTCTAATTTATCCAGGAAACGAAATTAAAGGAAGGTACTGCCCTAAAAGTAAAAGGTTTTAATATCTACAGAGTTGATCGTAGGTCTAAGCAGGGAAGAGGCTTAGCCTTCTTCATCAGGGATATTAATTACCAAAGCATTGACTTTCCTACAGATCAGACGTCAGACCTAGAGATCCAGGGTATTAGAATTCAATGGAGAGGCAAGCCGCCTTACATAAGTACCCATTTTTATTATAAGTACCCATATTTATATCCTAGGGGTTTTTAACATTAGGTTTATGGGCCGAAAAATCCATGCAGTGAACAATTAGCAATTAGCCATTAAGAGGGGCAGTCGCTCAAAAAGGTTTCACTGTATTTTTAGTTTTCTGTTGTATTGGTGTTAAACTTCAGTTAAAAAGAAGGCAGATAGGCATGTTACCTTTCTGTAGAAGTATGGATGAATACGTTTTGACGTGAATTTCAGTCCTGCCTTAAATAATGCCGAAATCCAGATAAAAATTTCAACAGAAAAGATGATGGGAAATCTTATTGAGAATGTTAATAGAAAAGATTTTTGTTTCTGTTATCTTATTATTGTAATTCTTCATCCCACTAATATATTTTATTTATCATTTCTAAGTAGCTTGACTTATTGTCTTATGTATTTTTTTCGAAAATTGAACATCTTTTGTTAATTTGTGCTGATATACCTCTTATGAAATTTAGCTTTTTCTTGCAAAAGAGCTGCATAATGTCTGTAATTAAATTTAAAAGATTTTACGTAGGAGCAAACTGAGAATGTCATCTTCAGTTAATATTTGTCTTTTGATACTTTCTTTACAAGAGTTAGCTGTAAGTAAATTTTTTATTAATTATGAATACCTTTTAATTTGTCTTACAGAAAAAGTATAAACCACGTTGTAGCTTGCATGTTTTATAGGAACAAATTGCATAAGTTCGATTAAAAAATGCTACAATTTTGCAATGTCAAATATTGCTATTTCGATGGTGTTTTATTTAATCTATTTTTTCAGGGTGATCAATTGATCTTAATTAAACTGCCACTGTTTAGAGGTGTGTTAAGCCTGTTTAAATGAATTTAGTTTCATAATTCATTCATTAATACAGGGTGTCCCATAAATTTGGAAATAGTTAGAAAGTTTGTTTAAACTGAAGTCATTCATATTTTTTAATGCAGTTTGGAAAAAAAATAGTTTCAAGAAGGGGGTGATTTGTTTTCGTAAATAAAAAAAAATTAATTCAAATTTTTGTCATTCAAGTTGGCTGCTAATAAATAAATCATAGAAAGTTATGTTCATTTACATGCACATAAATATTTAAAGAATATTTCTAGTCTTCTTGTTTTGCTTGTCCACCATCGCCACTAACGACAATTTGCAAGCAAGGAACAACACCAATAACTGTAGCATATCTGGATGGATGCAAGCGATTTCTCGTCGAATGACGTACTTTGGTTCTTTTTATTTTAGGTTGCGATGGTTCACTAACTATTCTGCTGTAAAGGTTCATCTCGGGAACTTCTTCACTTAAGTTCAGTTCAGTATCACTTTCCCTTGAAGCATTTGCAAGTAGCATGGCAATATCATCTTCTGTATCTAAAACTTTCAGCCAGTGATTTGTTGCCGCTGAGGTAAAACATCTTCACCAATAGACTTTATCCACCAATGTCCATAGAGAAATCTTTATACAAGTGCAAGTTATCAGAAAAATCAAAAATGAGCTATTAATCATACATCTAGCATCTCTTAGGATTCCGATATTTCTAGCGATTGTTGACATCCAGCACTCTATTAACACAAAATTGAAATAACTTTGTTTTACTTTCTAAATAAAACTCCCCTTCGTAAGAATAACTTCATCACAAGCTGCCTTTAAATATAACAATTCCTTCTATTTTTATGAATTTTTCAACTATTTACAAATTCATTGGGTACTTGAACTATTGAAAAATGGGAATATGAAATCTATATATATAACATAACAATTATGTTTCCTCAACCAGATTCACTAATTATGAAAGTTTAGACCAGGGTTCGCCACTAACCTTTAGAGGTGGGCCATATGATTTATGTTGGAGCTTTTCGTGGGCTGGAGACCCATTATACATATCTTTAATTATCATTAAAGTGAAAAAAATTATTGATTTTTTTATCTTAATTAAACTGCAATTAATATTTTATTCTTTTTTCAAGTAATTAAAAAATAATAGCTTTCATTATTAGAAAATCAAAGTCTAAAAAAGAAGTGAATCTTTTGTATCAACTTGACAATGTGGCCGACCAAACGGTATAGTGGTTAGCGTGCTAGCTTCTAGACCGCGAAGTTACAGGTTCGAGTCCCATGTTAGGCAGGGGTGTTTGTAAATGTATGTTGGCTTGTCTAATGACGAATGTTTCGGCGCATTATTGCCCTCGTGTTGCTGATGGTGCCAGATAATCTGAAAACAACCAACCAACGTGACAATGCGACTTGATCTAACTTTAAATAAAATTATATAAACTATACTTCCGGCCGACCAAACAGTATAGTGGTTAGCGTTCTAGATTGCGAGGTTGTGTGTTTGAGTCCCGTGTTAGGCATGGGTGTTTGTAAATGTATGTTGGCTTGTCTAATGACGAATGTTTCGGCGCATTATAGCCCTCGTGTTGCTGACGGCGCCAGATAATCTGAAAACAACCAATAAACTATACTTCCAGATAACTCTGTTTTATTTTATATCAATTTTGAGGCAATGGCGGTCGAAATCATTCAGTTTATTTTATGATAGAATCGATGTCTGTTGCAGTATTTATTGTAGCCAATCTTAATGAATTGTCCAAATGAGATTTGGTTAAGTTTTTCCTGTATTTATTCTTGATGAAAACCACCTTGCTAAAAGCTTCGGCGTATAGTTTTTTCGGGCATGTAGTGAAGAACTTTGTTTAATAGTTAACACATACTTTTAAGGATAAATTACAGTTATAAAAGAAAAAGTCTGTACCGTGTAATGTGTGATTTTTTAAAAATCTTCTGTGGAGCCGGCAAGCCACAGAAAAATCTGTCGCGGACCAAGTTTGACCCGAGATCTGCATAGTGCAGTATTCGCCACTAACTTTTAGAAGCGGGCCGTATGACTTATGTTGGAGTTTTTCGCGGGCCGTATACGCCAAAGTATGTATCTTTAATTATTAGCAATTTAACAATATATATAATTTCTGAAAACTGGAAAAAACAATATTTTTTTAACTTGATAAAATTACAATTTATATTTGAATTTTTTCCAAATAATTAAAAAAATAATAGTTTTCATTATTAGTAAATCAAACTAAACTAGGGGTGTGGAACATCGCACAACTTTCAATCACACTATAATGCTGACGTGGATTTGTGTCATTTACCGTTTGTGTATTGTCATCCTTCATTTAGTGACGCCGTATACGCCAAAGTATGTATCTTTAATTATTAGCAATTTAACAATATATATAATTTCTGAAAACTGGAAAAAACAATATTTTTTTATCTTGATAAAATTACAATTTATATTTGAATTTTTTCCAAATAATTAAAAAAATAATAGTTTTCATTATTAGTAAATCAAATTAAACTAGGGGTGTGGAACATCGCACAACTTTCAATCACACTATAATACTGACGTGGATTTGTGTCATTTACCGTTTGTGTATTGCCATCCTTCATTTAAAATGACCAGTTTGGCGATATTTTTTGCGACAATTCTGGTATGGGTAAAAAAATTTTTCTATAAATTGGGGACTTTGGCAATGTACTTTTTGATAATCTTTATATTATCCTTCATAATAAGTGAAACTGAGGGGAGAAGAAAAAACGATCTTTGATGAGGTTATGCTCAAGGAAAGAGAACTCTGTGTTGAAGGCATTCGTTTGAAACTTTTTATGCCATTAAAGCATTTTTACGTGAAATTCGGAGGTTGGGATGTTTAGAACACTTTAAGAGGCATTAACACAGTGATTTTGAAAAAAATCGTTGGAGCCGTTTTTTAGCAATCATTGAAAAACATGATTTTTTCAATGGCAGCTACCTTATTCGCATGCACGATTTTGACGAAAACCTTAATGGTAGGTCTCATGGCCACCAGCAACCCGCATACCAAATTTGAACATCGTAGGTCAATTTGTGCGGGAGTAATGCTGACCACAGACACACATACAGACAGACATTTTTTCTAGATCACTTTTTTTAAATCAGGGTGTTCCAAAACGTGGCGAAATGCAAAAAAAAAATCAAATTTTTTTTTTGACAATTTATTACCCTATGTAAAATACATATGGGTAATTGAAAGTAAAAATGGTCCATACCGTAATTCTTTTTTTCTTTTTAATTTTTAATATCTTCTGTGGTGGTGGCGGCCGCAGAAAAATCTGTAGCTGTGTAGTGGCTGACGCTGGTTTAGATGGTTAAATGAATAAATACTGGCTTTGAACTTATAATATAAATCCACATAAACTGTTACAGCTACACCTTAACAGAAATAATTTAAATACAATAAAAAAAAAATTCAGCTCTTATAAATATAACTTTACTGTTTGCTGCTGCTTTATTAGAAGACAACTTAACTTTTGGCAGGGTGGCTACAGAACCTGGAATTCAGGGAAATGTTAGGGAATTTCCCTCTTATGGAAAAATCAGGGAAATGTCAGCGAATTTCGTAAAATTACTCTTTAATCAGGGAATTTTGAAATTTTTGAGTTTCCCTCCTCGCATTCCCTGTGCGGGTGCAGACATCATTTTACTACTTAGAATCCCGGCCGCCTGCGCCTTATTTTTCAAAAGACTTTTAAACTTCAATCCGACTACAGCCTTTATAGACATAATTATTTCTCTTCTTGCCTTGCGTTTTTATAATATATTAGAACCTTAATTATTTGAGTATTATTTCTATTAGATTTTTAGTTATCCTATAACTTAAAAGCCCTGCCGCCGGCGTGTTATTGTTAAAAAAATCTTCAAACTTCAATTTGACTGCATCCTTTTCAGACATGATTACTTTTCTTCTTGCCATCCGTTTCTTGTCAACAGAATATATTACAACCGTAAATTCTTTAATATTTGAAATTGATTCTATTAGATTTTTTCGTTTTTAATTAGATTTTTTTGTTTTTATGAACATCTTACAGCACTGTGTTATAGATGTCAAACAATAATGTCTATATAGGCATCCATTAGGGAAAAAGTTTAGATCCTGTACTTGTTTTTTTATTTGTTTTGTATTTTCGTTTCGACACTTTATTAAACACAAATAACTGAATTATATATTTTGAAATTTTGTTTTATATATTTAATATAATAAAATAAAAATGCACATAACTTTCAGTTATTTGTTGACAGAATAAAATCCTGTACTAAAATTAAATATGTACTAAATTGTGCATTATTTATAAGTCATTTATTTCACGAGGGATAAGAACTTACGATGCAACGTCACTTCAATTATTTTACTGACCTCCCGCATTTTTGAATCTCAAAGCAAATTCAAATATCCATCTCAAAATATTTAATTCTATTAAAGATTATTTTATTTAATTTACTTTTTGATTTAAAGTATTAACTTAAGTTCAGAAATAATTATTAGAAAGCAACAACACAGCGGAGGTGAACAGACTTCCGTTTTTTCTTCAAATCGCAGCATGATTACCGCACTTTCTCCGAAAGTCAGTTGCTATCCCTTTTGTTTAACAATTTTTTTTAATCTTTATTCCCTCGCGTATAAGTTGACCCCCTATTTTTTAGTGAACATTTTGGCTCACATTTCTTGACTTTCATGCGAGTATATATACGGTATATTGTCAGGAGATATAAATGGACAACCTTGTTGGGCCACAAACCTGTTGTTGAGATTGGAGGTATGTTGGTTTCAGAGAGTAATACTATGGGTAAATGTAAAAAAATTAACGGGTGTCTATATATATTTCTAAGATGCCAGAGAAATGTTCTTTCCAAGAAAACTGGATGGAATCCAATAAAGATCTATCCAAGTGGTTTAGGCCTGTGTTACTGGCCAAATATAAAGGATATTTTATATTTTGCAAATCAAAATTTGATCTCAGTCATAGTGCAATGGAGTCAGTGAAATCTCATAAAAAAGACATCAAGACTGTGCAATTTTAACAGGCAAGTAAAGCTTAATTTTCAGTCTTTGTCATCATGTGTAATTCCATCCAACAATGCAACTAATAGCATCTCATTACCATCCCAAGAAAATGTTATTGTTGTTGAAGCAACTGTAAACATTTTGACTTTGTCAGATCCTTCATCTGCTATGAGTTCTTTCATCATTAATGAAGAAGTTATATGGGCATTAAACCGAGTAGTCACACTTCTGATAGAAGCACATGTAAAGAAAGTGAATTGTTTGCTGTTATGGACTTGGTCTATATTTCCAAAATTTACTGTGGAAGTGCGGTTTTTTTTATTTTTTTTTTATTTTTCAATATTCAAAATACTCAAAAAATTTTCACAGAGAGGACAAATGGATCTAATTGTAAGATATTTTGATGCATCCATAAAATGTATTCTTACCCAATATCTCACATCAGCATTTTTGGGTGATTCAACAGCAGTTGATATGCTAAATACATTTACACTGACCCTTTCTGATTTAAATATACCATTACTAAAAATCATCTAAATTTGTACCCATGGCCTTAATATAAATATAGAATTTCTAAATTATTTTTAAAATCTAATGAAGGAGCAGGAAAGATCTGAAGAGCAATTTTACTTATTTATTAATGTTTTATATTATACATGTCTTCTTTTGAACTGCCCTTGACAAATCAGGATGGAATATAAATGAATTTTTAAGTAGTTCACTTTATTTCCTTTTTAAAGATTTTCCATCAAGGAGAGCAGATTATACACACCATTCAGAGTCAACATTATTTCCTTTAAAAATGTGCTCTGTCAGATGGATTGAAAACTCTAAAGTTTTTGCAAGAACTCTAGAAATTCTCCCAACTGTTCAGAGTATGTAGATGCTCTAAAAGGTAAACTTCCATTTTAAAACACTATTTATCTCATCAAGGAGTATTTCTAAAATATATTGTTGCCTACCAAGCTTGCATTTCTGCAATCAATTGCATTTGGGTTAGAACCCTTTCTAACAATGACCGTTACTATCTTTTTTATATGACGATTGTATTTCACTGATGCGCAGTATTGCAAATAGGTTTTTGAAGAAGGAGGGTTTTAAATACCTTAAAAAGTGGGAAAGACTGATTTTGCTAGATGTTCAAAAAGTAAAAAATTAGTTGCATATCGGAAAAATTTATAAATTGATTGGAGTAAGCAGAGCTTGCAAGGATTTAAAGGAATCCACTATATTATCCTTTCAAAGTGATTGTAAGAAATTTCTTATTACATTGTATTTGAAATTAGCCTTAAAATCACTTGTTTCGTTAAAGCCTGCTTGTTAAAGGAGCATCTTGCTTAGCCTCATCAACTAGGCTCACCAGTAATTCAATCAAATTAAACAGAATTTCCGTTGCTCTGGAAGAATTATTGCTGTTTCCAAAGCCAAAATTACATAAAAAAAACAAACAACATATCTAGCCATTTGCGATGATCCACATATTAAAGAAAAATGTAAACATTTTGACTGGAACAAAAATAGACTAGATATCTTCATGGAGGAAGTTGTCAAGGAAATTTCTTCTGAACATGAGTGAGTTAACCCTTTGCACTCCAGGCCTTTTTCGCGCGGTGGGACCAGCAACTCTAGATGTTTCCCGCCATTTTTGGTTGGTTCGTGGTTACAGATCTGCTTCAAAGAAACTAAATACAGTCATTGGCTTTGCATCGAATTTCCGCATCAAACCTAGTGGTCCTCTCAAGTAGCAGCATTAAATCATGTGAATTTTGGTGATTTGGAATCATTGGTGATTTATTGCTTATTTCATGGCAATGCTGTTGTAGAAAGGGACTTTTCTATAAACAATGAATACCTACTAGAGAATCTACAAGACCAATCTCTGATATTGCATACAATCTATTGCAGACCAATCTCTGATATTGCATAGTTTATACTTTAGGAGGTGTACTGAATGTAGATATCACTAAAACTATGTTAATGTGTGTTAAAGGAGCATCAGCCAAACGTAAGGAAGCTCTGCAAGAAAAGAGGAAGCGGGAAACAGAGAAAGTAGGTAATGCAAAGCATGCTAAAGATATGTTAAAATAACTAAAACAAAAGAAGATTTAGTTGATGCAGCAAACGGAGGAAGAAGTCCAGACATTAGATATTGGGATTGCTTAAACTAAAAAATAAAAAAAAATATGCTGAAATTGGTGTTGCTTTGTGTTACCATTCACAATACTAAATTTTATGAATATAATATTTTATTGTTCTTGCTATTTTCTTTCATGTGGATTTCTTTAATTTTCTAGTATGATTAAAAAAGAATTTTAAGCATTTCAGTAAGTTTTTTTTCCCAGCAAATTAATGCAGCAACCATTGTTATATTGGTGATATATTCATACATTTCTACCCAAGAGAAAAAAAGGTTAATTTTGGAATTTTTTTTTTCCTATAAAAAATCTAACGTACGAACATTCATAGTTATGGCTTCGATATATGTCAAATATATTACTGATTGTTGTCTTTTTAAAAGTATTAAATTTTTATGGTTTGCTTTCTAAATTTTTGGACGAATTGATTATTTAAACGGTTGTAAAATTCTCTAAAAAGGTCAAGACATTTTCTTGTTAGGTCAAGAAAAGTCGAGAAATTGTATTTGACAAAACTGGTAGACCCTGTATAATTTTCTTTACTAAATAAAAGCGTATGTCCTAAAATTTGTGCATTTTTATTTTCCACATGGTACAAATTAAAAGTCAAAATGGCATTTTTTTTTTTTTGCCATACATATTGCTACTATAGGCGTCAAATTAAGTTTTTTTTAATCGGAAACCATCCGAATTTTGATTGCATTCCTTTGATATTTAATTTCCAGTCTAAAACAGATATTTAGAAATTAATTAGCAGTTGGTAAATTACAAAAAAACCTTCCCCTAAATTTAATAAGAGAGCATCGCGATTACTTGTATTGGTGCTGAATTATGCTTTTTAATGTTTACTAAAAACAATTGATGGTTATAAACCTTAAACTAACTTTTAATCTACATTTTGCAATTTCTTTTAATTCTCTATTTTAAGCAAGAAGGCATGGTTAAAAGCCAGCGAAATGCACTTGATCAAGGTACTTAATAAATTGCCACCATGCTAACTAGCATTCGGAAATTTTCAGACAGGCCCTCTACAGTCCACCTACTAAAATTCATGAGGTATCAGCAGCCATTCAATGACTTCAGTCAGTCCCGGGTCTGTGCAGGACACATATGAGCATGAATGCGCATGCTTGACAGGCGATTTCTGTAGTGGTGATCCGCATATTGCATTCTGTTGGAAAAATCCGAAAATTTTGAATTAATTCAGAGAAAGGACACGAAGGGCACTTTTTTTAAAGAAAAATGGCAGGAAGGACACATTTTTCAATATGATGCATGAAGTTAATTCTGTGGGGTGAAAAGATTCTTAATGCGTGTTCACACATTTTGGCGAACTCTGCCCGATCATAAATAAAATGAAGCGTAAGCTGTCCTAATGGGGAGTTTAAACCTTTTGATGGCAATAAAAGCTGCCTTTTTTGCGTGATGTTTGATATGTTTTAAAATAAATTGTACTATGTTCGATATGCTTTAAAATAAATTGTACTTTGTTCTATATGCTTTAAAATAAATTGTACTTTATATTTTTTTACAGTACATTGTTTAATTCCTTCTTAAAAAACAATAATTATTTTAGACTTAAGTATGTTTTTTAAAAAAAACTATCAAGTGAAACGTAATGATGAAAAATTTAGAATTTTATTTTTTTGAACATAAATTACTAAATAATATTAATATTAGAAATTAAAGCTAATTTATGGGTTCATTCTTTAAAGCAAAATTATCCTTAATACAATATAAAGAATATTTTTATGCAAAAAGGAAAATTAAAATTTTTAAATTTTTGTCTAACTATAAATGCCATTTTATAAAAAACGTGTCATCTATATTTTAATTTCTGCTTCAGAGACTGTAAAATTATCACGTGAATGCCCATACAATTATTTAAAGGGAAAGGACAATAACTTTAAAAAAAAAAAAAAAATGTGGGTAACTTATATTCAGAATTTTTAAAAAATGTGTCCGTTATTATGTTTCACTAGGAAACTTTAAAAAAATATATACTCATGCTTAAAATATTTATTGTTTTTTAAGAAGGAAATAAACATTTTGCTGTATAAAAATTATCAATTAAAAATGAAAATTACGCCAAAAAAAAGCTGTTTTTGTTGTCGTTAAAAGGTTTAAACTCCCCTTATATTACATGGGACAAATACATCACCTCGTTCACATCACTGTTACCTTGTTCAAAAGTCTATTTACAGAAATTTTACACCAGATTGTATAAGTTCAAGCAACCATGGCCCATACCTTGTATAAATTCGTGTGAAATAAACTTAAGAATATACACACTTCATCGCACTTTATGAGCAAATGTCAATGGAGAGGGTTAAAGTATTTTACCACCCAATATACATTAACAAAAGTTGCGATGTATTAGTGTAAATTACACTGGAGATTATAGTTTGGAAGTGTTTTTTCTGAGGAAAATATACCAAATCATTTTTGGAAAATGTGCATTGATAGAGCATATCAAAGCTTAGTTGCAGATGTGATGTCATCCAGAGGTTGTTCATTGTTGATGGTATAGAATGTACTTAATATTTTTTTAATGTAAAATATATCTAATCAGCATTGTTTCTGTAACTCCATAGATAACACTGTCTGAAAAAATTACAGACACTGCATAATAGCTGGCTGGTATGAGTAGACTTAATTTTTTTGGTCCAATTTTCTTAATATTTTAGTGTATTTTAGTTTGTTCTGATCATTTTAAATAAATTTTACTTTTTTTCAGATCACCTTTAAAAATACGTAAAAAAAATGACCAACCTCCCCGTCCAAAGAAAATTCATGTTGGTCATTTAACAAAAAATGTCAACAAGCATCATTTATATGAAATATTTAGTCTGTATGGAGTTGTGAAGAATGTTGATTTGCCAATAGATAAATACCGCTCTAGTGGTTTTGCTCCAAGAGGATTTGCATATGTTGAATATGATAAGGCCGATGATGCTGAAAAAGCACTTCACCACATGAATGGTGGTAAGTAGTTTAAATTGCAAAAATGGATGGATCAATTGTATTGGTTATATCCCTTTAATTACCTTAAAAACATATAATTGTTGTCTTTTTTTGTATATTTTTTAAAAAATGTATTTAGATTGCTCTTGTGCCATTAAACTTTAATCGACTCTACTAGCAAAATTTTTTATGGTGTCAATCAACATAGTATCCTAAGAAATTATGAAATTTTTTTGCACTGAGCATTGCTTTATACTCAGAAATGAATACATAAATCGTCAAAAGTAATATAATTATTAGTTATAATTATGTGTGTGTACCTTCTAAGTACCTATCTTGCCCAGTATGTCTCACGTATTGCCCTGCGTCGTTATACTTCTACCTGCCAAGCAAAGTACCTATCTACTAAGCACCTCATCAAAGGGATAATTTAATTATAATCTTTTGTTGGCAGCCCTGTTCTTCCCTGTTGGTGTCTTTTATCCTCACATTAATGAATACAGCCATCTCTTGCTACAAACAAATTTCATCTACTGAGTTAGTCTAGAGAACGGGTCCCAATTTCATGACTGCCTTTAATAATGAATAATGTTTTATAGCTTGCATACATAATTCTCTATTATATAATAAATTATTGTTATAATTTTCAAAATTTCACTTTCTTAAAGTACATTTATACCGACTTGGTAGAGTTTAATAAGTTGTAGTCCTAAGTTTTGCAACCTTAGTCTCGAATTTCCCCCCCCCCCCCCCGAATATTTACTTTATACATACTTTGTACTGGTATTTTATTTCTTCTATAGCTGGATTGAAAACTACTTAGTGTAAAAACACTAATAAATTTAGGGAATATAGCAAAAAAAGTATACAAATTTTTGCTGAAAAATTTAGTTTATGATCTGCTTTTTATTGTAAAGGATGATGAAGTAAACATAATGGCTGAAAAATAGATCAGTGTTAGTAGTTTATAATAATCGAAAATAATAAAAAGGAAGATAAGAATTTTTTTTCCTTCACTGAGCCCAAACAAATGGATTTTAGATAATTTAGTGAAATAAAAGTTGTATGTAATGTAAAAGCCTACAAAATGAGATATTCGGTAATTTAGAAAAATTGTTGCTCTTTAAAAGTGAGAAGTATCAAAATATGATTATTTTATGATTGTTTAAAATTTTATTTTGATTCACAACTGATAATTTGCTTTCAATTTAAGAATACAAAAAAAAAAAAAAAAAAAACATTGATAAACATTATCATAACCAAGCTGATAGTTTATATTGAACAGTTTAAAGTAAATCCATATTTAAATTATTTTTAAAAGGTTTTTCGAAACGTTCAAAACTTATAAATGGTTATAAAAAGTTCAAAGGTTATACTTTAAGTTATTTATTTAAAACTTTTCCTTGTTTTATTTTCTTTCTTTTCATTAGATTGATTGAATCATCTAAAATTTCTCCTATATTTAGACAATGTATTTTTTCAGACATAATTTCATTTTCCATGCAATTTTCTATTGAGACACCTACAAACAGCATTATATTGCTGTTGTGTGACATTTTTCTATTTGCACTATTAATTTTTAAACAACTAGATTTGCCCATCTAATTTTTTGTTTCACAAACAAAATGATAAAGTTTTAATTAGTTCATTTTTATATGTTTTTACAGCCTGATTTGACCTGACAAATGCTATTTAGGCAAAGTATGAAAAACAGTTACTGTTTGACTATTATTTAAAAGACATGCATTCCTCAAAAATGCAAATGTTATACCGAAAAAATAATGAAAATGCCATTAAAAAAGTTTATTAAAAAAAATAACGAAGAAACAAAAGAAAATTATTATTATTTTTTTTAATGAAAAATTAGAATTAACCCACTTGTTGCAAACTGATCATATGCCTTGCCACATGATATTCAGAATGAATCGGAAATGTATTTCATACTTTGCCAGTTTGTCATTTGGCTTTCTATAGAATTCCTTGAAATGAAAATTATTTCATACTTTCCCTAAGAACGCCCAGCATTCTATAAAATGCCAGTTTTCACATATTGCCAAAAACATATAAATAGACTGTGATGAGGCATCGACTCTTACAACCTGCAATAACTTAAATTCATGTTTCACTAGGTGATAAGATTTTTTTTATTCCTTTTAAAGTTAGCCAGATCTTACTTAGCAAGTCTGAGTAGTATTAATTCATGCCAATTATGTTTATAATGTTTTGATTTCTCTACATGTTTATATTTTGAAAAATTTCTATTTAGGTATTATTGATGGTCAGAAGATAAAGGTAGCACCTGTTATACCCTTTAAACCTAGAATGCCAATGAGAAGACTTTCTCCAAATAGACGACCCTTTGGAAATTGGCGCTATACTCCTCCATTTCGTAGCCGTGGTGGAGGTGCATTGATGAATTTGGGGGGTAGAGATCGACGCAGACGAATGCGGTATGTATGATTTGCACTTCCTCCATTTATATTAATTGCTTATGTAGTTAGAAATTGCTTTTTTGTGACTGCTATAATTTAATATAGAGCTTTTCAAGACTTGGAAGAAACCTGAAGAAAGCTCCATTTTATCATATGATTAACAACTGAATAACCTTTTAATGAATTTGGATATTTATCAGTTAAAATTAATACTACAGTGTCACTTTAGTATTTATAACATAAATAAACCAACTTCAAGAAAGTTATTTAAGTATATTAAGCTTAAGTAGATTTTATTATATTATCAATTGTTGAGTTTTTAAGTTTGTGTTCCCTGTAGTTTGCTAGTTTGAAAAATTGAAATTGGGGCCAAATTAGATTATTTTTAAATTGGGACCATATTAGATTATTTTAAAATTGTAAAGTGTGTGTCAAGCATGAAAGAGTTCTGCCAAAAGTGCTCAAAGGCTTGATGAAGAAAGACAAAGAAAATATTAAAGGTATATGAAGGCTGTTTAATTAGGTTTGACACTTTCTACAATGCAATTCACAATTCCAATCAATAATTGATAATTCCATTTTCTTTTCCATGTACGTATCTTAAAATGGAATATTTTAGAAGTGGATTAAAAAAAATATGTTATATATTTCTACTTCAGCATCATCCTTGCAAAAACCAGGCTTGAATTGATCTATTTTGTCCATATTTCTGTTTCTGAAATTCGGACTTCCAAAATCCAGAAATATTTTAAATCTGGACCTTTTCATTCAAAAGTGATGATAGCGAAAACAAAGTGGTTTAGGATAAAATTCCCAAGGACCAATTAGTTGCTCAATTCCATTTCAAACAAGGATACCTGCCTGACACTGTCTTGAAGTGTAACTAAAACTTGATTTAGCAAATAATCACCACTCATATTCGTAAGAATCGAAATATTGGTTAGAATAAAAAGGGCAAAGTGAAAGGGTGGATATTTTAGAAATAGCAAATAGATGTGTGTTAATTGTACAATTCATATAATTCATAAATAAAAATTTTAAAAAAGTGGGTACATTTACACCACCACATAGTGTTGCGACAACGAAAACTACAGTGTTGCCTTCTCCAAATGAAATTTTCAATCTAATAAGTTGCATATGCAGTGCAGGTTGCACTAATGCATTGTATTAATGTTGGAAAAGTTTCATTCCTTGTGCTGAATTGGACTTGTTTAATTGATTTGAATACATAAATCCCTCAACTCACAAATGGCAATTATAATAAGGACAAAAAGATTGTGTTCGATCTTGTTTTGATTTTTTCCTAGAAACTTTGTATGGTTTCTGTCTGGGGAAGTATGAATCCTTTGTATTTTAACATGGGAGATAATCACTTGTTTGCTGGTAACTGTAAGAAAAAATAATCATTTTACTTATTTGAATACTTAATTTGGTTATTTATAGGTCTCCTCCACGCAGAAGGTCTCCTAGACGAAGGACAAGATCTAGATCTCCTATCCGTAGGCGACGAATGCGCCGCACCTCTCGCAGTTCATCACGTTGAAACTGAACTACATTCAGTTGTAAAAATAATGCAGTTTATAAAAAGCATTTCCTTTTTAACATTAGCTAAATTTTTGCATTTCTGGAAAGACCATTTCTAATAAAAAAGACAAGAAATGTAAAAGTTTTAAGTTTCTCCATCATTTTTTGTTGAAAACTCAATTCTTGTTTTTGTCAATTTATGTTCGATTAAGTTACTTAACCATGCTTCATCTTCCATTGCCTGCTAATTTCTTTTTTTACTCAATTTGTTTGTATTAAACTCAAGTTTTCTTAACCGTTATTCATCTCTCAAAGAAAACATAATTCTTGTTTTACTCAATTTATTTCTATTAAACTTAAGAGTGATTTTCTGAGAGGGGTACTCTTGTGATTATGCTAATTTTTGATTTCCCTGAAATTTTCAGGAAGTGTTCTGTATGTTATCCTGATTACAAATTTGAAAACGGCTTAAAAAAGTTCCACTCCATTTCCATGTTTCAGCTAGTTTTTTGGAGGGGGGTAGGCGTGTTTTATAGTATATTTGATGAAAAGCACTATCATGAGAATTAATTTTTTGCCAAACTTTTGATAGTGAAAATGTACAATAGATTATTAGTAATAATTGTTATCAGCGCTAATTTCTTGGCACATCACAGAAGTTTTAGTACAGATTGCGTCCAAAAATATATCTGTTTCCCCATTTATTACTACTTTAAGAGCCAAAATTTAGCTTACTTTACATATGTGGCAAACATTTGACATTGTTGTGTGATAGTACACTACAAACATAATACTTTAGCATAAAAAAAAATTTGCCATCTATCTGAAGTTTCCAGTCCAATCAGTCCAAAAATGAATTTTTAGACTTTTAGGCCTAATTTAAGGCCAAAAATCTCAAAACTTCAAAATCTCTAAAATAAGATGATGGTGCTAACAGAGAGTGACTTTAATGTACTAAATGCTGCCATCGTCTGTTTTTTGGCACCTCTGCTCATTTTTATTAAATAACAATGTAAAGGTAGTCAAAATGTTCAAAAACGGCAAAATTGATCGATGCCATTTTCCACTGATGAAGTAAACTGCAGACTTGTGCCTAGGGCTTACTTTCATTTTTTGATTCACAAAACCATTTAAAGTTAAGAATAGGTTTTATTACTTTGGTTCCTGCTTGAAGCTAAACTATTTTTTTTTAAATAATTAATGTTCTTAATATTTGAATGGAAAAATATGGATACAGTTATCATGTTTCCACAATTATTGTTTTTCATGTATTTTTTTTTTATGAAATTGAATAAATAATAAGTAACTTTACAGTATCTATGATATATATGTATTCAAATTTCTTACCTAATATAGAGGAAACATACATATAAACTTTAAATGTAAACTTAAGGTACTTAAAATAACCAAAAACCATAAATTCTTTAAATGTTTTGCTCATACTATTAAGCTGGCTTTAATGGAACTCTCTCTGTAAGCAACATATGTATATACTTTGTGCTTACTTATATGAAACTTGACCATATACGGTGAAATGTGGCAATGCTTTTATTTATTTTCACAACAATTAACTATCATTGGCATATTATTGCTTACAAACAAATTATAATACAAACTGGCCGACCAAACGGTATAGTGGTTATCGTGATAGTTTCTAGACAGCGAGGTTGCTGGTTTGAGTCCCGTGTAAAGCATGGGTGTTTGTAAATGTATGTTGGCTTGTCAAATGATGAATGTTTCGGCGCATTATAGCCCTCGTGTTGCTGACGGCGCCAGATAATCTGAAAACAACCAACCAAGAAAGAAGGGCTTTATATATCTCTTGTGATGAGGAAGTATCATGGTCATCTTTGAAACGCTGTGGCTCATTGAATTAACTGCGTATGATTTTCAGCCCCATTTCTTGGCTTATGGCTGCTTTGCAATATCATTTACTGTGCCACAACAACCAGCATTATCACTTGTATCTACAATTCTTATTCAATTCTCTAGCATAAAAAAAAGAATAAGAATTGTAAAGTATTATGTTTGTGGTGTACTATCACACAACAATGCCAAATGTTTGGCATATATGTAAAGTAAGCTAAATTTTGGCTCTTAAAGTAGTAATAAATGGCAAAACGGACATATTTTTGGCCGCTATCTGTACCAAAACTTCAGCGATGTGCCAAGAAAATAATACCGATAACAATTAGTTCTAGTAGTCTATTATACATTTTTACAATCAAAAGTTTGGCAAAAAATTCATTCTAATGATTGCGGTTTTCATCAAAACTGCTATAAAACGCACCTCCCCTCCTCTTAAAAACCAGCTGAAACATGACAATGGAATGGAATTTTGTAAACCGGTTTTCAAATTTGTTATCAGCATAACATACAGAACATTTGCTGAGAGTTTCATGGAAATCAAAAATTAGCATAATCACAGCCCTATGTTAAGTGTACCCCGCTCTCAGAAAATCATTTTTAAGCTACTCAAACATGCTTCATCTTTTATCATATTCAATTTATTTTCATTAAACTTAAGTTTCTCAACCATTATTCATCTTTCATTGAATACTTGTTTTACTCAATTTATTTCTATTAAACTTGAGTTACTCAATCATTCTTCATCTTGCAACTCAATTTTCTCTTTGCTCAATATATTTGTATTGAAACTAGTATAAAACTGTATTTCACTACAATTGTTTTTCTCATCTTCATCTAAACTGGAATAAACATAAGATATTTGTAATAAAATTGCTTCAAACTACTACTAGTGAACTTTTATTTTTACCATAACATTAGTAAATACCATTACCAATCATGACATATAATTCTTATAAGTTTCTTAAGTTGCCTCAATCATGCTGATGGTATAATGTAAATGTATGTACAAAATTGTTCAAGGTTAGCTTGTGACAAATACATTTAACACCAAATAAAAATTGTTCTTTTTCTTCTAACAAAAAACATATCCTTGTTCCTTTTCTATACTCTAATCACAATTAATAGACCGTGTGACCTGGGATTTGTGGGTTAAGAATCAAAAGCCTTTAGTGTAACATACATTAATAGTTACACACATTAAAAACATCTAATGAACAGACAATAAAAAAGGAAAGGGTGTGAAGTACATTCGTCCTTGTAGGAATTATGAACTAAACTAAAAAGTTAACTAGGCGGCATTAGAGCAGTTCAACTAATTGGGGGCAGAAATGGGAAGGTGGTCCCCTATCTGGCTACAAGGAGACAGGATGAGAATAGTTGCATGTTCTGCAAGATTTGGTTTGAGACATAGGCTTTGTGAGTTTCTGAGCTAGGCATAGTGGTGGAGACGCTGATCACGAAGCTTCGGCAGGAGCTTGCTCCGTGAGAAGAAACGTTTCGTGGTCTGCCTCTCTTACTAAGAGGTACAATGGAAGTGTGTATGTCCATTTCTCTGTACGGTACCTTAGTTGAGGTATGGTATGTTGTCTAAAGGTTCTGCTGGCTTATCCAAGCTTGCAATTAAATATGAAATTGGGGATTTTTGTGTCAGGACTAAGTATGGTCCGTTGTGTTTTTTTGGGCTGAATTTGGAGGATAAAGAGTGATCCAAACTTTGTCGCCAAGTGAATAATATGATTGTCCTCTATTCTTGTTTATGTATATCCTGCTTCATTTCAACTTGTTCACAGATATCATTCATTGTAGTTCTTTTTAGGTATGACTTAATTTCTGGAAGAAAATTGTAATTTTCTACTGCAGCCTTGAAATTTTGTACGACATCATCTACTGTTCTTAATTCTCTTCCGAACGCCAGGAAGGCAGGTGTACTGTAGTAGTATCACTCTTGGGTGTATTCATGGCAAATCCAATAACTGCGTGCTTTGAACTACGGATATCATGTCAATCTCTTGCAAAGATTACCAGACGAGGATAAAGGTCTCTGTTCAACTGGATTAGCTTGCAGGACATAACATGGAGGATCACCTAACAAGATTTTTAATTCAAAAAGTTACATAAAAATTTTATAACAACCATAAAATGGGATCTTAGAATTCCCCATATTAATCCATTTCGAGCACCATTTCATGTTTATGATGATATTTTAAAACACAAAATCGAAGTATTGAATAAAAGTGCATTTCCCATTGAAATACCATAGGGGACCGCCTAACAAGATTTTTAATTCAAAAAGTTACATCCACAGAATTTTTTCTTTTGGTGAAATTCAAGCTTATATATATATATATATATAAGTCTCCCATACAAGATTTATAACAACCATAAAATAAAAGTGGGTCAAATTTGGCAACGTTTTTTTTGGTATAATTACTCTCATGATATTTACATAGAAAAGTTACGACCGCAAAATGTTGCAGTTTTGCGGGACTTAAGTCCGTATTTAGGAGAGTATCCCATACGAAATTTATAACAACCGTGAAACGAAAGTGTGTCAAAAGTTGGCCCAAATAAGTGCAATTTCAAATTCCTTAATTTTTTTTAAAAAAAAGTTTTTTTTTTTTTTTTTTTTTTTGCAAATATGTGTTAAAAATAAAAATTCATTTGCAATACATAAACCACAATTTCGTTTT
The DNA here is from genome assembly GCA_963978545.1 of Linyphia triangularis. Taxonomy (NCBI): domain Eukaryota; kingdom Metazoa; phylum Arthropoda; class Arachnida; order Araneae; family Linyphiidae; genus Linyphia; species Linyphia triangularis. The sequence goes on from OZ021721.1 coordinate 17,644,201, forward strand.
TTAATTTTTTGAAGTCATTTTTACCATTGAAATAACATTGTCCTTGTTAATCCTATGGGAAAATTCTCAATTTTCGAAATTTTACATTCTTTTTGTGGCTAGGATCAAGGAAATCATCATCCGAAACGATTTCGAACAACATTCGTGTTTATAATGATATAGCACACAAAATCGAAGTATTGAAAAAAAGGGTTAATTTTCCATTGAAATAACATGAGGGCCCCCTAACAAGATTGTTTTATTCAAAAAGTTACAGCCGCAAAATTTTTTCCTTTTGTGAAATGTAAGCTAATATATAGGGAAAATTCATAACCATTAAATGGGATGTGGGTCAAAATTGACCATGTTATTTGGTATAAGCACTGTCGTGAAATTAACATAGAAAAGTTACGCCAGCAACATACTGCGTTTTTTCAAGACGTAATTCCTTATATAGGGGAGACTTCTATATAAAATATATAACAATCACGAAATGGGAAAAAAGGTCAAAAGTTGGCCACAAAAAGTACATTTCAAATTATCAAATTTCTCAATTTTAAATTTTTTTTTTTTTTTTTTTTTGCATTTTCGGATTATAAATGAATATAAAAACACATTTTCAATACAAAACCACAATTTAAAAAAAAAAAAAATTATTTGAAATGTCATTTTTCCCTATTGAAACAAAACGGGAACCACATAACAAGATTTTTAATTCAAAAAGTTGCTGCCACAAATGTTGTTTTTTTTGGTGAAATATAAGCTTATATACAGGGGGGAGTCTCCCATACAAAATTGCCGACCAAGTGGTATAGTGGTTAGCGTTCTGGCTTCTAGACCCTGAGGTTGCGGGTTCGAGTCCCGTGTTAGGCATGGGTGTTTGTAAATGTATGTTGGCTTGTCTAATGACGAATGTTTCGGCGCATTATAGCCCTCGTGTTGCTGACGGCGCCAGATAATCTGAATACAACCAACCAACCCATACAAAATTCATACAACCATTAAATGGGAAGTGGGTCAAAAGTTGGCCTAAAATTACAATATCAAAATTTCAAATTTCTTAATTTTACTAACATTTTTTTTTTTTTTTTTTTTTTTTTTTTTGAATTTAAAAAAAAAATGTTAATACAAAAACACAAATAAAAAATTTTAAACGAGTTTTTTGAAAAATCCTTTAAAAAAGTTACAGCCGCAAATTTTTTTTCCTTGGGTGAAATTTAAGCTTATATATTGGAGTCTCCCATAAAAAATTTACAACAACCATACAATGGAAAGTGGGGCAAATTTTGTCGTGTCTTGTTTTGGTATAACTACTATCGTAAAATTTACATAGAAAAGTTACGACCGCAACATGTTGCAGTTTTGCGAGACTTAAAGTCCATATATAGGGAAGTCTTCAGTACAAAATTTATGAAATTGAAACCAGATCAAAGTTGGCCCATAAAAGTGCAATTTCAAAATTCTCAATTTAACTAAAAAAAAAAGTTGTTTGGCAAATTTGTATTATACATTAATATAAAAACATATTTTCAATAGAAAACCACAATTTCTTTTTTTTTAAAAACAATTTTTTTGAAAAGTCATTGCGATAAAATGAGGAATCTCATTCCATCCTATCCTACCGAAGAGTGAACCAAAGGACGTGTATTGGTGGTGAATTAACTTTTTAACAGATTATATATTATAAACTGTAATTTAATTCCTCGAACTGAATATTTATTTAAATTTAAAAGTCATTTATGTTGAGAAGTATGACTTCCAAGTGTGATGTGTTGTACAAGAAATAAAGCTTGACCGACATTTAAAAGCGTATTTTTTTTTTTTTACTCTTTCATTCCTACTAGTAGGAGAGCCCAAGATGCTAAATGGGGATTTACTCGAGCGTCGTGGGGACCTTTTGTTGTGAAGATTAAATGCTAAAAGAAAAAAAAAAGTTATATTTATAAAGGTTTTATGGTGGGGGGAGCGTGTACAGATTTTCAAAAATGTAAAAAATAAATTAAAAAATTCATGACATTGAAATACTCGAGCGCGTCAGATATTAATAGTGTATGCACCCCATGTGTTTCTGATAACGGATGAATATTAATCTGCCGGTCTGCATGGTGGGGGTGGCTGCACGAATTGGTTAAACATCTTAAAAAAAAAAAAATTATTCGAGCGCTTCAGATATTCAGAAGGGATGTTAAGTTAACCCTGAAGGAGCTCATATTCAAAAGACTGACGATTTGGACGAGACCAAAACTCATGGCCGATTTTTGAAAATGCAAAAAAAAATAATCAAAATCGGGACATTGAAATACTCGAGCGCGTCAGATTAATATACAAACGGTTCAGCTTGATGTCCTTGTCGTGCTGACCCATAATCTGACAATTATATGGAGGAATTACCTTAATATGACGGTTTGGATTTTTTTTTTAATTACTGAATGTTATAAATACTATTAACAAAAAATAATATATAATATATATTTCGAAGAAAATAAGGTAATGAAAAAAAAAAAAAAAATGATGAAAATTATTTTTTTTATCTTCATCATCAGTGGAATCATCTTCATATTGGAAGTTCGGTTCGATTTGGTCGTTTTCATCTACATCTTCCGTATCTGCAACAAGAAATGGTTATGATACTTAACAATCTTTTATTTATTTCATGATATTATTATAGTATTGAAAAGAAAACATACCTGAATCTGGAGCATCTCCTAGAATATCAGGTGTTATGACATCTTCATACAACGAACCAAGCCATCTCAAATTTTCCACCCACATTTGTCCAACCGAAATCTGTTGGTGACATGTCAGTGATGATTCGATTGTGTGCCATAAGTATGCAATATATCTCGTTCGTAATAAACGCTGCCGTAACTCCGATTAGCAAGGTGGCAAGTTACAAGCATCGTAATTACGCACATTCAACGAGAAGGGCTGTGATGTATCTGATACCTTATATGTCCTATTGAAAACTTCAATACTGGCTCGGTTGACATCAGCTAATTTTTTTAAGCCATACAAGTGACAGATAAAATATTCCATGATGTAAATAGTTTATAACAGTGCGCGTGATAACCGTCGTATAATGATGTTTCATCTGAAAAACATCATCATAGGAGCTGCGTAATTTTCTTCGAACCGGTTTGCTTCGACGATACTAATGCTTCGACGATATAAAACCGTCTTGCATTTTTTTATTGTTTCGGACGTAAATTTAATAACTTTTCAGTTGTTTTTTTTCCACAAAATACGCAGTTCGCACTATTATCACTCATTATCGTAGCACATATAAAAATCTCTGCATTTAAGTCACTAAACTTTTTTTCAGCACAATAATCAAACCAAAGCGTTGTACACATACACGAACCATTGTCATTTACATTGTGATCAACTGTAAATGGCATAATGGTGACGGCGCATGCGTGGAGTGGTATTTATATAGTTCTCAGCAAACACCACACTTTATTGGTGAATTTAACTACTTCGGCTTGTGGATTGGGCTGGTTGGAGTTCAACGGCGCAAGGGCAACACATGGGCCATGCTGCGTCAACTTTGCCGGCTTGTGGAAATCGGCAGATTATATTATTCCCGTGATCCTTGAATGATTTTCTCCAAAATAAAAAATAAATAAACCGCGCTCGAGAATGTACAGGTGGCGTTTTTTTTAAAGAACTTTGTGACTCTCTTATTTCCTTATGTCAAGCTCAAATTGTCAGATTATTGAAATACACATTTTTTTCTGCATGTAATTAACTCTGCTTTAATCTGACGCACTCGAGTTTTTCAAACGATTGATTTTTTTTTACTATTCTGATCGGCTGCCCTAAACGCACCCCCCTTACTTAACAGGGTGCAAGGTTTCCCCCCTCTTATGTTTATTCTGCCGAGCTTGAGTAAATCCCCAAATCTCCACTGGGCTCCCCTACTAACACTGCACAGTCGACTAATCTCGTGGACTAGTTTCATTGGAACACTTGTCCACGATCCGTTGCAATAACCATCGGAGCGCCATGTTTTAAAAGTATATCTTTAACTATAAATTTTGTGACTTCATGTGCTTCTACGGATGGAAGAGCTCGTGTAACTGCATATCGAGTTTAATAATCTGCGCATATTATTATCCATTTATTTCCTTGAACTTATATAGGAAATCTCCCCAGAAGGTTTATTCCAATGCGATGGTTCCATGGCGGGAGGAAGGGTCTTCAACTGACCTGCGAGTTTCATAGCATATGGGTTTCTTCTCTGGCAACCATTTCTTTCAAGCAGGATCGAATTTTTTTTTTATAAAGCACACCTATAATCAGTTCGTACCCCAAGTGGTTTTGCTGCTTCCCAGACACCAATTATTTTGGCCAATTCTTCATCGTTTCTTTGTTCTTATGCTATAGTAGTTAGGGAGGTGATGGAATGCCCCGTTTTCGACAATGTGTTAGGGTTCTTACACAGTAGAGCCGGGATGGGTGCATACTCGCATAGTGCGAGGTAAAATTAAATCATGCTTTTCTATGGGGACGCACACAGTGGAGACTGGTCGGTTTACCCAGAATACTCGCAGGAATCCAGATAGGTTTATCTCGAATAGGTGCTAACTCGTATAGTGCGAGGTATAATTAAACCATGCTACTCTATGGGAACGCACTCGGTGGAGATTGGTAGGTTACCTGGATGGGCCCATGAATCGAGGTAAAAATTGAGAATTGTTACATAGATTGTTTATATGGGTTTATGCGGGGGGGGGGGGGGACTCAGTACACATGATCCGTTGCTGTTTCATATCGAGGATTTTTCTAAAATTGAGATTATTAGTGTTAATAATTATGGTTGGTTGTTTTCAGATTATCTGGCACCGTCAGCAACACGAGGGCTATAATGCACCGAAACATTCGTCATTAGACAAGCCAACATACATTTACAAACATCCATGCCTAACACGGGACTCGAACCCGCAACCTCGAGGTCTAGAAGCTTGCACGCTAACCACTATACCTTTTGGTCGGCGCTAATAATTATGTGTATTGCATATAGCTACTGCATATAGTTATTGCACATGTGTACTGCAAATAGGTATTGCACGTATTTTTTGCAAATGCATGTTGCATCTAGTTATTGCACATGAGTATTACAAATAGGTATTGTACATATGTATTGTAAATAGTTATTGCACCTGGGTATTTTAAGTGGGTATTGCTAATGAATATTGCAAGTAGGTATTTCACATGGGTATTGCAAATAGATTGCAATAAAAAAAAAATTAAAAAAAAAAAAAAATCAAGCTTCGATGGGCAGACGGCTCTGTGTTAAAGACACGCGTTTGTCAACTTTCAAAAATCGCATTTTTTTTACCGAATGCTATAATTTCATTACCATATGTAAACATATAGGTAACTGAAAGTAAACAGTTGGTGTTATACAGTAACTTTTGTACTATTTCCGCCTTGTGATAAAATGAGATTTTGTATACATATGACACTGACGATCTCCTTATGGGATATCATTCTTTTTATATTTATAAATGTATTTTATTTAAATATATAAATTATGAATTTTTCAAAACATTCTTTTCAAATTTGTTTATTTTGAAAATTAAAATTTAATGAACGAAATTTATAAAATTTAGGAATAGAAAAGAAATTCTGTGATGAAAATGCTTTCTACAGTTTACTTAAAGCTTGCAATTGTATTTTTCAAAATGTGCATAGATTGTTTACCGAATATTTCGTTATTTTTCCAATATCAATTTATACGAATACGTAATTTTTCAACGGAAAGCTTTATTAGCTTTAATTAGCTTTTTTTTTAATTTTAATTTTTTATTTCTTCAAAGTTTCTTCTCAACGTAACTTCTAATAAGCGTATAACTCTGAAATTTAAAGTAGTTTTGGTCTTCTAATTTTGCTTTTCACAAACATAATGTTAAATTATTCTCAGAGGAGTGAAGAGGTTTTACTACTGTATTAACGGTGATCAGTTTTTGTTTCCCGGCAGGAGTGGGGGGGGGGGGGGTCTAACAATAAGGGTTTACGGGGCAATTAACCGTTTAGCGAGCGAAGTTAATCTATGCTTATGTGTCAAGAACTTTTCAGTGAACGAACCAAGCCTGTGTTTGCTTAGCAATGAAACTTTTAGCAAGCGAAGCAGTTCTTGAAGCATCAAAAACTTTGATTTTTACACAATGGTGGGTATCCGTATCGCAGGGGAAATGACGAATGTTTCGGCGCATTATAGCCCTCGTGTTGCTGACGGCGCCAGATAATCTGAAAACAACCAACCGTATTGCGGGGCTGCACAGCTACTTGAAAATACACTTAACTACTACTTAAACTACAATGATATATTTTTTTTTAAACCATAGATGTACACTACAATCTTATTGAATTTAGAATTCCGCTATTTTTGTTTCAATGAAAATTTACATAAGATATTCAAACACGAAAAAAGTATGTATATCCACCTGGTTTGTATTCAGATTAAAATTTCGCACTGTTTAATAACAAAAGTTTATCACTATTGTGAATCCTCTTTCAGATAAAACTTCATTTTTGAATACGTTCACTTTCGATGATATGGTGTTATACCTCTGTATTGGATTGTTATCTATCTGCGCAGATTCAAAGTTTCTTTACCATTAAGTTGAGTGCTCAGGACCAGCACCTCACTGTATTACTAATGCTGTTATGTTTTCGCTCTCATTCATTTTAGGAATAGTATTTATATGTATTACTCAAGTGCAAAGCGTAATATGTAAGTAGCACTTTCATGTTTATGATTTATTTGTTTAAAGAGGTAATTGTACTATATAAAAAAATAGTTGCTAAGCAGTTTGGGCTTTTCTTTCCAATTTACAAATCTAGTATCTGGTGTGTGAATTATCCACGGATACCCAAGTACATAAGTTAGTGCTGTGGTAAAAGAAATAGATTTAAATCTACAGATCATGGCCACAGCAAATTCAATTTACATATCTAAATTTTCATTATTGATCCTACAGCAGAATCTCCTTCCTAAACCCCAACCAACAAATCACTTGAGAAAAACACTTTCTTTTCATTGGTTCTGAGTAAAAGATAATGAAAAGGAAGAAAATAAATCAATATTCAGGTTCTTTCACTGGGTTGGTTGGTTATTTTCAGATTATCTGGCACCGTGACACGAGGCTATAATGCGCCACGAGCAACACGAGGCTATAATGCGCCACGAGCAACACGAGGGCTATAATGCGCCGAAACATTCGTCATTAGACAAGCCAACATACATTTACAAACACCTATGCCTAACACGGGACTCGAACCCGCAACCTCGCGGTCTAGAAGCTAGTTAGCTAACCACTATACCGTTTGGTCGGCATTTCTTCTATCTCTGGGATTTAGGTGGTTTGGTTTCTTCGTTTTTTCTCATTCAAAACCTAAATGCGTCAACAGTTCTTCTTGAAAGGCATGCTGGGTAGCTCCGTCGCTCAAATTTTCACTTCCCTCAGTTGTTCAATTGTTACAGTAGTATTTTACAGCAAACTCCCACTAAGCTTTCAGACAACATTGACAGCTCGTGTGGAACAGCAAGTACAGCCAGGCAACATCTAAATTATTTTAGTTTAAAATTAAAATTAAAATGTACTAATTGCTAGTCAACTTTGATTATTTATTTTATCAATTTTCTTAAATGTAGATTAGAATCGCGAATGACTATGGAATTTCTGCGGTAAGTAAATAAATCTCCGATAAATAACAAGCCTATTTCGCAATGCACAATTGAAGAAACCCCCTCTCGCACAAATAAACTAAATCTGACGATCGTCGAGCGAGGTACAGCCGCAGAGTGAAGTTCCAAATAAGCAGCACCATTTGCCATGGAAACAATTACTAGTATGGAATCTCGCTCTGCGCTAAATGTGTACGGCGTTGCGGCGACATGCAGCCTTTTACGAATTCTGCAACTTCGGCAGTACTTTTAAATTCGATGTACCGATTGTCTTGAGTGTGATTGAATTGGGATGTGTTTGTGGTAGAGAAACGAGCATTTCTTAGAATTTTCTTCACCTAAGAAGCAGTTTCCTTGATAAGTTTTACACATGTGTTTTCTTGTTACTTCTTAAGTTAATACTAGAATAACTGAACAATTTTGAAACATGGAGCCCCGTATAAGTATTTTCCTTCTCATATCATTTTGTAAATATTGAAAGGAAACTTTGAGTTTGAGTAATTAAGATTAAAGAATTTCCATTCATGAGTGACTGTGGGAAGGGGGGGGGGGGGGGACAAACGCATGTTTTAAACACAAAATGTTTTTAAATGATCTAGAATTAATTTGATTTTCTTCATTAATTCCCTTTTTGCATTTATTTTGGTGACAGATTTAGAAGATTACTGTCCAAGCGAAGAGTTTCAAAATTTGAATATCACTATCCATGAACTTTTGTTTCCTGGTATTTCATATACTGAGCATTTGAAGGTGACAAGGAATGGCTCTTATGTTGCCGGTAAGAACTGCACCGTATTATTGATTTCTAGAGACGATGTCATAATGAGCATACAGAAGATTCAATTCCGCCCTGGCTGCCGAGATTTTCTCAAAGTAACTATCATTCAAATTGTATATATATATTTTTTGATAAACTACCGGGTGAGCAGAAAATCACTCCCAGATTAAAATGCTACTGTGATATTAATTGACTAATGATATTTGTGAAATGGTAGCTGCATTATGATGAACTCTTATGAACATCAATGACCAAATTCAAAGTATATCCTCTTTGTAGTCTGGAATATGCAAAATTTGTTGCCACTGTTTCACACTAAGGTAATTGATATTCATAAAAGCTTAAGAACAATGCCTACCATTTCCATAAAAAAGTATACATATAAAATTTTGCAACGCACAGTATAAAAGTTTTTGTACTATAATAATTTTTTATCTGCTAAACTTTCTGCTCATGTGTTGTAGCAATTACCACTACTGATAATAATGGTCATTATACATTGATATTATTACGTTGAAAAATCATTATACATTGGTCATTATCCATTAAAAAAATCATGTTTGTCAGTAAAAAAAATAAATTGTTCTAACGATTTAGATCGAAATCGCTGTGGTAATGCGTCTTAAGGTGTTCTGAACATCCGCATCTCCGAAATCCCCCTAAAAATGCTATAAAGGCGTAAATAATTGAAAAACGAATACCTTCAACACAGAGTTCTCTATGCTTGAGCATAGCTCATCAGCGATCGTTTTTCTTTTCTCCTCTGTTTCACTAATAAAAAAGGATAATATAAGAATTATAGAAAAGTATATCGCCAATTTTGGCGTTTTTTTTTTTAAGGACCTTGTAAGAATTATCGCCAAACTGACAATTTTTACTAAATAAATGATGAAAATATAGAAACGGTAAATAACACCAATCCACGTCAGTATAATAGTATACTCGAAAGTTGTGCGTTGTTCCACACTCCGAGTTAAATTTGGACTTTTAGGTGATAAGTTTATTAGTGTTTATAAGAAACATTTATTTTGAGGGATATAAGATTTTAACTATGTATCGAAGGATATAAAATTTTACTTTTAATACAAACTATAATATTTAATCTCTATTTCAGATTTCGGACATGAAACAAATTATTGGTTTGTGTGGTTTTAAAAATGAAATGGACTCGAATATGCAGTTTTATGGAAAACATATTTATTTGAGCTATTATACTGAGGCAGGAGGACCGCCAACGACTGGATTTATTGGTTTCTCGCTCTCGTTTACAATAAGCAGAAAAAGTAAGTTTATGGGATTAAAGAACACTTTCAGATTGCAATCATCTTATGCTCATTTTGGTCAGCTCTATTATGGCTAAAAATTTTAGCTAGTGATTATTCATTTTCATTTGCAGTAATTCCGTTAAATTTTAATACAAAACTCTGTAAGAGAATTTTTTTTAATGTTTTATCATTGAATCAGATATAAATCGCATCAGACAGCGTTGATTTTAGACAGTATTAAATTAAGAAAGAACGTCTTCTACACCGTTTTGGCGTGGAAGAAAATTTTGTACGCCATTTGTTGTGATTTCTTTCAATTGTAAATGCGTAGACTATTTTCAAGGAGTTTTTATAACATTGAAATCCTGAATTACAGTATATCTCTCATGTAGCTATTGCCAGTGACTGCGATAAGGTACCATAAGTGAGGAGGCAATCGCCATAAATGACGGGGCAAGTTGAATATTATGTATGTTTCACCGTCAAATTCATTAAAATTTAAAAAAGTGAGGGAGCATCTGACCCTTTGCCCCCCTCAATACACCGCTATTGGCTCTTGCAAGGAATATTTATTTAAGTTTTCAACCTTTGTTATAATTTTTCTAGATAAATTTGTCTGGGGAAGATAGAAATATATTTTATATGAATATATAATATTTGAAATTCTAACGCCTATCGTAGTAGATATGCGTCTTTTGTCTTTAAATGTGTATCTATTTTGATAGAATGAAATGTGGTATGGTAATCTCTTCTTATTGTGCAGATGGAACCACCAATGAATTTTGATTCCTATTTTTCTACGTAGACTCAATGTGTGACAAGCGTTATGGATTTCAATGCGATAATGGATATTGCATCCACAAAGGACGGCAGTGTGATGGGATTAATAATTGTGGAGATTTTAGTGATGAAAAGAAGTGTGGGTCAGGAGGTAAGTTTAGAATAAAACGTAGTGCCATGATATTACATACAGGATCTTTGAAAAAGAATGTTTACATTTGAAAACCATATCATAAGAAATAAACACACACATGGTTTTTGCACGAAAATTAAAAAAGCGTCGCATATTAAAAAAATCTCAAACGTTTTTCAGTATGTTTCGATAAGTGTGCCACTAGTCGCACGACAAACGGTAAAACGATAATCAATCTAATGCCACATCTTTTCAAAACCTATTAGGAATTAAAATTCCGAAGTTCAGAGTAATATGATCTGAGGTGATTCAAATTTGTGATCTGATGTTCACTGCACTTGAGGGAAGCCCTGATCAGACTGCTCTGATATCCTAGTATTGGAAGTCCAGCGCTGCCACCACGTCTAATCCAAGTTGTGACATTTTACTTTTCAAGCTTCAGGCACTGATAGCATATACAGTGGGCAAAAAAAAATGTCTCCGTACGGAAGCCAAAGTTAGAAATAAATTAGCATAATTTTTTATCTTTTGCTTCATATCTTCTGTAAATACTCAAATATGTTTAATTTGATTCTTTAAAATAAGCTTATAATAAATGTATGTTTTCACAAAACGCAGCAAGTGTTTAAATTGAAATATTTAGGAGATGTTGCTAAGTGCTATGCAAAAAAAGTTTCCATACGCAATATGAAAATTAATTCAGACGTCTTCCACAATAGACTTGCAGTAAATTTCAAAACAGAAGGGTGCGCAAGTGTCAGGAAGACATAATAGCCACAATTATTTAATTTTAGCTTGTAGCTAATTGCCTTAACCTTTAATTGCTGTGGTTGGGTGGTTTGATAATTTTTGCGCAAGAGCAACACGTGGTCCATACTGCATAAAACAATTTAATGAACATCAGTTTAAAATTTAAGAAACATAGTATCGGAAAAAATAATATAAAAGTCAAACTTGAAATATTTTAAGGGGCTGAATCATTCTACAAAAAATGACTAGCGGTCAGTCAGACCGCACACAGCAATTAAAGGTTAAAATGGAGTTCCTAAATCTATTCCTGAATTGGTGATTCAGTTATGAAATGATGGATAATCTATGAAAAAAATTAGCGAAATATTTAATATATTGAAGTCTATAGTACAATATATTATTGAAACTTTTGAGGATAGAGATCAATCCGGAAAATCTTCAAAGCTATAACTCTTGTATAAAAGAAATATCGTATAGTAAGGTTCAAGATAGTCCGCGAATAAGTGCACCTTAAGTCGCACATGGCTTAAAAATTGATAAAAACATTGAAGTGACTTCTCAAACTGTGAGTTTTTTTCCCCCTTCAGATTATCTAGCACCGTCAGCAGCACGAGGGCTATAATGCGCCGAAACATTCGTCATTTGACAAGTCAACATACATTTACAAACACCCATGCCTTACACGGGACTCGAACCCGCAACCTCGCGGTCTAGAAGTTTGTATGCTAACCACTATACCGTTTGGTCGGCCTCAAAAGGTGAGAAATATTATTAACCCTTTGCACTCCAGGCCTTTTTCGCGCGGAGGAATCAGCAACTCGAGACATTTTAGGTTCGGCTGGTGTTTATGGATTTGCTTCATAGAAACTAAACACAGTCATTGGCCTTGCATCGAATTTCCGCATCACACCTAATGGTCCTCTCGTGGTTTGGCATCCAATCGTGTGGCGCCTGAGAGGCGCCACTGGAGTGCAAAGGGTTACAAAAGCGGGTCTGAATGGACTTGCAGCCAGTAAGATGCCTTATATAAGTACATGTAACAGAAAAAAAGCACATCGATTTTGCAATTTTGCAAAGTCTGTTTTAGTGATGAATTAAAATGAACTATCTAAGGGTCAGATAATCGATTTATGGTCAGGAGAAAACGAAATTAATAAATGTTAACTTATAATTTATATAGAACTGTCAAACACGGTGAAGGAGGCGTTATGGTTTAGGGGTGTATGAGAGCTGCTGCTCTCGGTAATTTAGTTAAGTAGAAGGAAATAAGCATAGGTACGTGTATCTTGAAATTCCAAAGTAAAATATTTTAACCAGTGCCAGCATGGCCGCCCTCGTGTTGCCCTTGCGCTAATAAACCCTAACCCTTAACCAGTGCACATAAATTGTCAATTGGGATTTGTCTTCAATGTTTTATCAAATCTTAAGCCATGTGCGACTTGAGGTGCACTTATTCGAGGATTATATTGAACCTTACAATAGGATATTTCTTTTATGCAAGAGTTTTAGCTTTGAAGATTTTCCGAATTAAACTCTATCCTCAAAAGTGTGAAGCTCACGGTGTCTTTTAATAATATATTGTACTATAGACTTCAATATATTAAAGATTTCGACAATTTTTTCATAGATAATCCAACATGTCATAACTGAATCCTCAACTCAGGAATAGGTTTAGGAACTCCATTTTAAGACAATCAGCAACAAGCTAAAATTAAACAATTGCTGCTATCATGTCTTCATGACACTTGCGTACACTTCAGTTTGGAAAATTTACTACAAGTCTGTTTTGGAAGACTTCAGAATTAATTTTCATACGGCGTACGGAAACTTTTTTTGCATGGTACGTAGCAACATCTCCTAAATATTTCAACTTTAATGTTTCCTGCATTTTGTAAAAACAGACATTAATTATAAATTTATTTTAAAGAATAACAGTAAACATATTTCAGTATTTACTGAAGATATGAAACAAAAGGTTAGAAATTATGCTAATTTATTTGTAACTTTGGCTTCCGACGTAGACTTTTTTTACCCACTGTATATGAAGTGAATTAAATTATTTTATTGTAATAAAAGCATTTTATCATGTTACATGAATGCTCAACACACTTTTTTTTATTAAAAATATTTTTTTTTCAGGCTCTGTGATCCTAATTGCTATGTTTCTTGTGACAATTATGGGACTTGTTGGAGGATTTTCCATTGCAGTTTGTTTTTCAGCTGTTTGCCTAGACATCTATAAATTATTCAATCCGGACTTGCATGAAAGTAGCAATTCACATTCATGTTGTAAGTATCTGTAGCTATTTTTCAATCTGAAGAAGGGCCGACCAAACGGTATAGTGGTTAGCGTGCTAGCTTCTAGACCACGAGGTTGCGGGTTCGAGTCCCGTGTTAGGCATGGGTGTTTGTAAATGTATGTTGGCTTGTCTAATGACGAATGTTTCGGCGCATTATAGCCCTCGTGTTGCTGACGGCGCCAGATTATCTGAATACAACCAACCAATCTGAAGAAGATACGACTCCTTTATAAAAAGACTGTCATAATTCATTTTTTTTTTAAATTTGCATTTGAAAAGCTTGAAATCATTTAAAGTTTTATAGACTTTTTTTATAGATATTTTATAAAAATATTATATCATCCAGTTTTAAAGGAAACAGTTTCATAATTTCAGTTCTAACGTTAGTCTCAAAATTTGAGTTTTAGAGCTTAATTGTAGATAGTTTACATATTTCTTTTAAAATTTCTATTTTCTTAAATTTACTTGTTAACATAGATAATACAGGCTGGAAAATTTTGGTAACACCTAGTTTAATCGAAAAAATTTGAGATACTTAGAGCACTTGCTATTCTCCAGTTAGGTTCCCTGGATCTTTCGGGAAAGTTCGCCAGCGAGAATGTAAAAACAACTGTGAAATGGAATTCGAGTCAGAGGTCTAGAGCTATTTTGGAAGAGGCTCTGCGTTTATTTTTCTGACTTGTCGTTGTATCTGTAGCTGTGTGCACTGAAGCTTTAGTTAAAGCTTGTTAGAGAAGTTTTGTGAGCTTCTGAGACGAAGAATAAATTATCAACTTGTAAAGCTGTGTCTTCCTCTGAAACAATTTCGTAACAGTATTATAAGAAACTCAGTGTTTTAGTTCTAACGTTTAGGCCCAAAATTCGAAAGAGTTTGAGAGCCATACGATTTTGTAATCTTTCATAATCATTTTTGTAAATTTCGTATTTTGGCATTTTTCTTTCAAACAAGCGATATGATTTACTCTCGCAAATATAGTTTAAAATAATATACTCTTAAAGTCATGTATGAATTTTAAATAATATACTCGAAAATATACTTTGCAATAACGATCCGGTTATTGCAAAATCTGGATTATTATTGTATTTGTTTTGGTAATATAAATTTGCTTGATGGTCTAATCAAAGTACTCTGAGAATTTGAATTGATCATATTAAAATACTGGATGAAGTATTTTTTAATTACTATTAGGTTGGTGGGTTTGTGCGCTCAATGACCTATTTTTATGTACAATGGCGACTAATCAGACCGGGTTGATTGTTTTCAGATTATCTGGCGCCGTCAGCAACATGAGGGCTATAATGCGCCGAAACATTCGTCATTTGACAAAACCAACATACATTTACAAACATCCATGCCTTACACGGAACTCGAACCCGCAACCTCGCGGTCTTGAAGCTAGTATGCTAACCACTATACCGTTTGGTTGGCCTAATCAGACCGGGACTTACAGCTTAACGTGGATTTCAAACCACAACGAACAACCATGCCTAACACTGCACTTTTGGCATGCAAGGCCAGAGCGCTGCTACTATTTTAAGACAACATACTAAAGAAATTGTCAAAGTGTGAATTGGTTTTGATAGATTGAGAACATTTCATCACATTATCTTTAAATATGTTTCCTTGGAATTATTACGGAAGACGATCATACAGTCAGTCACAAAAATCTACATACACTGATCAAAATAAAGGTTTCTCAAAAAGCAATTAAATTTCAATTTTAAAAATCATATCACTCCTTCAGTTTTCTCTAAAAAATTTGTTTTCCATAATAAAAATATTCAGAAATAATAATTTCTAGGTAATTTTGTGATTTGTATAGTAATTATTAAGTCGCAAAAGTCTGCATACACCTCATTGGCGGACGGAAAAAAATTGCATACGAAGTTATTTTGGAAGATTGTCTTAGTTTGAGGTTATATGTTTCGTTATCTATTCTAATCTTCATTTCCCGAGATTTTTTGACATTGTAACTTCAACAAAATGAGTCAGGGAAAGGAAACATCTTTAGAACTTCGAAATATGATAGTAAGAATGAAATGTGAAAAGAAATCTTATGCAGAAATTGCAAAAATTGTAAAAAAAAGTCGGTCATCTGTTCAAACAATCTACAGAAATTATGTTATGCGTGGAAATGTGCTTAACAAATATTGATGTGGTCGTCCAAGGAAGCTTAATGATCGTGATGCAAGAACCATAGTAAGAAAAGTGAAGAAAAATCCGAAAATTAGTGCTCCAAAATTAGCGAATCAAATTGCAACAGCTAGTGGAAAGAAAGTGCATCCAGAAACTGTTCGTAGAATTCTTCGATCAGCCGGCTACAATGGTAGAGTTTCTAGACGAAAGCCGTTCATTATTCATCTACTAACAAACAAAAAGAGACTTGATTTTGCTTCTGCACATATTGACCAAGATTTTAATTTTTGGAAAACAGTTGTTTTTACAGATGAGAGTAAGTTCAACGTGTTCGGGAGTGATGGCCACGGAAAAATCTGGAGGAAAAAAAACACAGAAATGAATCCCGAGAAGAAACACGGTGGAGGCAGTGTTATGGTTTGGGGAGCAATGGCGGCCGCTGGAGTGGGCAATTTAGTGTTTATCGATGGCATCATGAATCGATTTGAATACCTGAAGATTTTGCAAGACAATCTACTTCCATCGGTTCGAAAATTGGGACTTGGGAACAACTTTGTCTTCCAGCAATACAACGACCCAAAACATACAGCTAAGATTGTTAAGGAATGGCTACTCTATAAAACGCCTAAATAGCTCCATTCGCCGCCACAGTCCCCAGACCTTAATCCCTACGAGCACCTTTGGGAGGAAGTTGATAGGAGAGTTCGGGAGCAATCGGTAACAAGCAAGGAAACCCTAAAGAAGTCAATAGAGCTTGCATGGTCTCAAATTACACCTGAGACGACAAAAAATCTGGTTATGTCGATGCCAAACCGAATTCAGGCAGTAGTTACTTCAAAGGGAGGTCCTACAAAATATTAATGTTACATTTTTTAGCATTTAATTCTGAAAGTTTTTATTGTTCTGTCTCTGTATGTAGACTTTTGTGACTATATAATTTAATATGTTGTTAATTTTTGTTATATTTTAACGAATTTGTTCATAATTTTTTTGTTAGATATGAGTTATTATCCAAGATGTTAACGGAAATAAAGTTGTATATTCAAAAATATGAGTAAAGTGCTAGATCTGCGAAAATTAACGGGTGTATGCAGACTTTTGTGAATGACTGTATATCATGAAGAAAGTGGTTTCGCTCAAATTGGATTCATTGTGACTTTATTGTGAAACAAGGAAATTATTAAATCCAAAACAAACGGATGAAAAAAAATTTAAACTTTTAAAATCAGAAGAGATTTAAGAGACCTACAAAAAAGCTAGGCGAGTTTTCAGGATTCTTATTAGAAAACAGAAACAAGAGTTTGAGGAAGTGCTTGTAAAAGACTGTCAGGAATATTACTTCTAACCTGGATGAGGTTTACACGAGTAGATTAAAGCAGGCAATGTGAAAGAGGGGAGTTGATTTACTTTCCTACTTTTATCTGATACCTTGAGCACCTCCACGCACAACTATTCTTATGTAATTCAGCCCTACCATTTGTAAATTAAAAAAAAAATCAAAAAATCAAGGGCGTAATGGTCGTAGGGTTGTCCTGTGCCATCACCGGGTCGGTACGTGTCTGTAAAATATTTAACCCGACTGGTACAGAAATTCTTCATTTTAGTTTTTCAATTTTTCTTTCTCCCATCTAATGGCTGCGTGGTTATCGCTCTCGTCGTGCATTCCAAAGGTGGCGGGTTCGAATCCCGAGCTAGGCATGGATGTTCGTTGTGGTTTGGAATCCACGTTAAGCAGTAGCACCCGACCTGATTATCCATTATTGTGCACAAAAGTAGGTCGTTGAGCGTACAAACCGACCAATAAATTTTTCCAAGAATATTAATAGTTGCCTTCTTAATGTTTTTTTCTTAAAGAAGTCCAATATATTCAAATCTCAATCACTCCCACCAGTACTACTTTAGTTTGAAAGATATAGTTTGTAATTAAAAAATGCTTAAAATTTCCTATGACTTTAATTATATCAATCATATTGCATTTAGAAAATAGTAGCACTATAAACTTTATATATAATCATACTACGACATTTTACTTATTTTATAACTTTTAAGGTTAAATATATACAATGATATCAGATTTCATTTTCTAATAAACATACTAGTTATGTACCTGTGGAGATTCTTTATTTCGCAATTTAGATTCCATTGTTTTAGTTTTTGCAACAAACTCTCAATGGTTTACGAGAACCATTGATAGTTTGCTGCAAAGTTATCATTACCACTCATTTAAAGAAGGTATACATAGTAGAGACGAAAAATTTGATTTAATTTATTATGAAAAAAATTCAATTGTTAAAATTATTTAATAAATAGAACTATTTAATTATTGAAATATTATTAAATATAAATATTGAATAAGAAAATATATTACTAAAACTATTCAATGATTAAAATTAATTATTGGAACTTTTATTAACAATAGCTATTAAACTTTTATTAATGATTATATTGAAAATGTGGGTGCCATAAATATAAAATCACCGGGCTGATTTTATGTCCCAGTACGCTCCCGAGTAAAATCGTTAATTTTCTTGAGACAGAAGGCTTGTTTTCGGATGCACAGTTTGGATCCAGAAAGGGTGCATTACTAATCTTATGCAAATCGGTATTGATATTTCTGAAGAATTAGACCAACGTAAACGTGTGGACGTCATGTGTATTGATTTCCAGAATTCCACTCATTCATTTACAAGTTGGAAATAATGAGAATACATGGCAAACTTTTAAAGTGGTTAAGAATGGTTAACTGGAAAAAGTAAACAGTTGTTGAGAGTATTTATTCACAATTGGCTTAAGTTTTAACCAGGGGTAAATATTAGGACTAATTCTGTTTCTTATTTTCATGAAGGATATAAATGTTAGTTATTTAGAAATGATCAATATTTTTCCAAGTGAAGAAAATTATAGGAACTTGAAGATTATGCATTAAATGGAGTGAATATTTGAAGAGTGTAAAAATGTGTTACAGAAAAAATGGGTTTTTAGATATGAAAAAAATAAAAAAAAAAATAAACAAACACATACAACGTATAACACATACATAAAATCAGCCTACATGTTTTAAAAATAAATTTTCTTTAAGATGGTATTTACTTCATGATAATAACTGAGGTATTTCTGGGTACCGTGAAAATGTTATTGAACATCATTTTCTGCTACATGCTCAATAATTTTCTGTTCTGTATTCTATATCAAAAACAATTGTTAATTTATTAACTTTAATTATTTTTATTATTTTATGTAATTTATTATCTTTAATTTTCTTTTATAGGTTCAAGTGATAGTGCTCAGATTTGTATTTCTTGTTTTTAAAAAACTGTTAACTGATCCATATTCCTAGATCATGTAAAAAATATTTGAGAAACAAAATGGGGTTTAACGCCTCATCTTTGTTTTTTAATTGGAATAGTAAGTGAAGTAGGAAAAAATGATTAAAAGATTGCGGAGGACCATCTATTTAAAAATCTCTAGTTAGCATAACTCAACTCTAACAACCCAACCACAATCTGTGTTGAATGGAACACAATGAAATAATGAGTAGAAAACACATGAATGGAACACAGTAAAATTGTATTCATTGTGTTTTAATCTATACATACTCACATTACTTCATAATATTTTCTCCCATAAGTAAATTTTGAGATGGATTGGATTAAAAATGTTTTTTCTCTCAATGTAGTGAATAAATCCTTCTCCATGAAAGTTTACTTTTCAATAAAACTGTATTATTCAATGAGTTCAGTGTATTTGCAGTTATTTTCAAGTTATCGTAAATATATCCAAACCCATTTAATGCTTACTCTTCTTGTGTAAGACATTAATTAAAAAAATGAAACAGTTTTATGCTTTAAAAGTGAATGTTTGTTGTACAAGTTACAGTACTGTATAATCACCTTATTAAAAGTTTGTTCACTTATCCCCACTATTCCATGCACTCGCAGTCAGACTCATGTCTTAGTTGCATCATTTGCACCTAACAAAAGAGAGAGATTAATTCTCGGTTGTCATTCTGCAAACCCTTTGACACTCGAACTACTCTTTGTAGTCCGGGTCTTGATCTCCAATAAAAACAACCTATTCACTCACAACACACATTTTAAGGAAAAAAATAGGACTAAAGTCAACTTAAAAGACAAAAATGTAAGGCCAAACTCTACAACACTACTCAAAATAAAATAGTGCATAAAATTTATTCTCACACTTGAAAAACCACTAGAATTGAACAGTACCTAACTGACATTTTTAGAAGTGTTCACTTTTTGGTGTTTGTCTTAAACGAGAGACACATTTCTTCTGGGCCTAACTCTAGCTGTGGTGGTATGCCTTCAGTTCATTGTTTCTGGTGCTCAATAAAAATAAACCAAATATAAAATAAACAAAGTATTTTATTTACAGTTTCATACAGCATTATTAACCCTTTGCACTCTAGAGGTGACTCTCACTCAAGACATGATTTGATGCCGCAACTCGAGGGTTTGATGCGGAAATTCGATGCAAGGCCAATGACTGTTTAGTTTCTTTGAAGCGGATCTGTAACCAGGAACCAACCAAAAATGGCGGAAAACGCCTCGAGTTGCTGGTCCCTCCGCGTGAAAAAGGCCTGGAGTGCAAAGAGTTAAATTCTACATAATACGAAGTAACTAATTAAAATGGTTATTTTTTTATAATATGTGGCAATTTAGTGACATGATCAAAAGATATTCATATTCATTGTAAATAAAGTACATTTTATTTTTGTTTTGAGAAAAAACTTATCTAATGTATTTAAATGTCTTAAATTTTGAAATGATAGAGAAGGGTATGATAAAATGAAACACAAATTTTATCTCATTCTGGTGGTATTTATGTATTAAATAAAGCTTGTAAAAAGCCAACATATAATAATAACTAGATGAACACAAGTTTAATTTATGCTAACTGAACGTGAAATGAATTTCTTGTTTAACGTACGCAACGCATTACTAAAAATCGGTCTCTATTCAAAATGCTCGTCATTCAAATAAGAAGTGCGTTCAGAAAGTAAGTTCATTTTCCAATTTTCTCCACTACTGCGCTGCGATCGCAGTTCCGGGCATGAGCGGTAGTTACTCTGTGTCGAGCAGAAAGAAATCACTCCATTTTGAGTACCGATGTTTTAAGTTCGCTCTGTGTTGTGTGTCCTTCGTGGTGTTTGTTTATTATGGTAAAGAACGTGTTAAAGAATGGCGTAATCAAGTGCACGATGAAGAACGAAGTGGACGTCCATCTGCGATTTCTGATGAAGTGGTTAGTGGTAATTGAAAAAAAGATTAAGGAAAACCGTAAGTTTTCGTTTAATGGTCTTGCTCATGAATTCCCACAAATTTCAAGAACAGTAGTTTATGAGATTGATACTGAAAAACGGGGTTACCACATGGTTGACAACTCAGGCGGCAACATTCTATGAAGAAAGAATACAAAAACTTATACCACACTATAACAAATGCCTGGAAAATTACGGGAGTTCTGTCGAAAAGTACTATAAGTGTTGTACATTTTTGTGAAATAAAAAACTTGGTTATATCTATACTCGTTTTCTTTTTAAAACCAAACGGAACTTACTTTCCGAACGCACCTCGTAGAAATAGAAGGTGAAGGGGCAATAGAAAATATGCAACTCTCCACTTTTTTATAAGCTCTGAATGAAAGGCATTAGCTCAGAGAAATTGAGACCTTTACTAATAGTATAGGTATTAATACTCTACTATGACTCTAAATTTTGTAAAGAGTCCGTTATGTGTAAAGATTCTAAAAAAGGTCTATTAAAGAGCTTAAGGAAAAAATATTTGAACAGATAGCAGTTTTTATAATGCTATCTCAGATCGAGGTATTTCTTTTATTTGCTATTTATTGACCTTAGCTATTTAAGTTATTTTTTCCTCATCTCATTATATGACTAATTTTATCAATCTAAGTCGTTCAGGCTCTATAAGGAGGTGGACTGTCGTATTTTCTTTCAATCATTTGATGTACATTTGGAAATCCATTATTCAATACATAGTTGGAATACTCCACTGGGGCTGATGGATGAGTAACTGCTGAATGCACGGGTTGGTATGGTATGTTGTTCAGAGCGCCATAAGTATATCTCGGAGGAGGATTGTATCCAGGTACAGGTGTATAACCTGCGTTGGGTCTTAAAGGAAAATCATCCAGAAAAGGAGATTTTTTCTTCTTGTCTGATTTGGTTCGACAGCAGCAAAGGCACATGATAACGAGGCTAGCAATAAAAGTGCTGACCCCAAGTACTATAGATGCAATTACAACTGCAGTTGAATCACCTAAAATGAGTAATGATCACTGTAAATATTATTTTAACGTGAAAATCACATTTTAAAACAAATGTTCTCCACATCCATGTCAGATATGAATTGGTGTTCAATATTTGATGAGTCATTATGGCTTTTAAAATATGCTCATTCTTGATCCATGGGCGCCCCCAGGAGGGTGCAAGGGGGTGCACTTGCACCCCCCTGGATTTTGATAGTAAAATTCTTTTAAAAGCTATAAATTCACAGAAAATAATCAAATGTTATTTTTAAAATATTTTTTGTTGTTATAATGTGCAATAGTTATTGCTTCTATTTAAGTTCTCTTTTTATTTTTTTCCTTCCTTTTTGAATAAAGAAATCGAATCTATCAAATGTAGACATTCACTCTAGTTTTGTGGAATTATTTTTTATACTTGGCATATTTTTACCTTTTCTTGAATTGGATATTTTTTTTTTTTTTTTTTTTTTTTTGCTGAGAGAAGGAATCGATTTTTCTTTTTCGGTGATTTGAGATTTATTAGAAAATACATAAGAAAAAAAATCAGTTAGCACAATTTGAAAACTTCGGTTGGGAGGTAAAAGGCGGTAGGTCTGAATTATTTCCGGTGTTAAATTCCTAGAAATTTATTGCTTTTGGAAATGATTGAGACACTGAATTCTATTTTAGATTTTCGTTGAGTATTTCGTAGAATGACTAAGTTTTTTGTTTTATTTTTGTATATACATGTTCCTTTCATTGCAGAAAAAAAATCACTAATATTTTGTGCTTTTTTGCATATTTTATCTGAGTACAGATGCAACGTAAATGGTTGAGAACTAGTTGTTGGGCCTCGTGTTTAATAATATGATGACTTAACATTAATAATGCTGACTTAACATGAATAGATTCATCTATAATAATAAAACAAGGCTGTGTGTCTGTCTGTGGATCTATAGCAACCTACTTAAAATTGGAGTAGAGCTCTGAAATTTTCAACATAAGAAGTTTCGGCTCTCTAATTTTATGTATGTCATATAGAATGTTAAAATTTTAATTAGTTCTTTTTTAATTAATTTTTTAATTAATTTATTTCTTACAAAGTGACTTCAAATAGAGATACTTGTCTGAAATTTTCAACCTAAGTAGTTTTAGCTTTCTAATTGGACTTTTGAAAAACAAAGCTACAATTTCAATTAGTTATTTTTTAATTATTTCTCTTAATTAAGTAAAAATTTTTTTTACAAAACGGCTTCTAATAGGGCTACAGTTCTGAAATTTTCAACATAAGTAGTTTTGACCTTCTAATTGGTCTTTTGAAAAACAGAATTTTAAATTTTTATTTAGTTCTTTTTTAATTAATTTTTTTTATTAATAAATATTTTACAAAACGATTTCAAATAGGGCTATAGCTCTGAAAATTTGAACAAAAGTAGTTTTGGCCTCTTAATTGGACTTTTGAAAAACAGAATTTTAAATTTTTAACTAGTTCCTTTT
Source organism: Linyphia triangularis (assembly GCA_963978545.1). Classification (NCBI taxonomy): domain Eukaryota; kingdom Metazoa; phylum Arthropoda; class Arachnida; order Araneae; family Linyphiidae; genus Linyphia; species Linyphia triangularis. The sequence goes on from OZ021721.1 coordinate 17,667,777, forward strand.
TAATTATTTTTTTAATTAATATATATTTTACAAAACGATTTCTAATAGGGTAATAGCTCTAAAATTTTCAACATAAGTAGTTTTAGCCTTTTAATTCGACTATTAAAAAACAGAATATTAAATTTTTATTTAGTTCTTTTTTAATTTTTTTAATTAATTAATAAATATTTTACAAAATGATTTCTAATAAGGCTACCTCTCTGAAATTTTCAACATAAGTAATTTTGGATTTCCAATTGAACTTTTGAAAAACAGAATTTCCGATTTTTATTTAGTTCTTTTTTAATTAATTTTTTTAATTAATTAATAAATATTTTACAAAACGATTTCTAATATGGTTAACAGATCTGCAATTTTCAACATAAGTAGTTTTGGCCTTTTAATTGGACTTTTGAAAAACAGAATTTTTAATTTTTATTTCGTTCTTTTTTTAATTATTTTTTTAATAAATTAATATATATTTTACAAAACGATTTCTAATAGGGCTATAGCTCTGAAAATTTCAACGTAAGTAGTTGTGGCCTTCTAATTGGACTTAAGAAAAACAGAAGTTTAAAATTTTATTTGTCTTTTAATTAACAAATTTTTTACTAAATGTTTCTAATTGGGCTACAGTTCTGAGATTTTCAACACAAATAGAATGTTAAAGTTTTAATTGGTTTTTTAATTAATTTTTTCACAAAAAGCGACTTCTAATTGGCCTAGAGCTTCGAAAGTTAAGTTTCAACATAAGTAGTTTTGGCCTTTTAATTTTGCTTTTCACTATCACGTGTTAAAATAATATTAAAGAGGTGTTGTATTATTGTCTTAACGGGGATTTTTTTTTTTTGTGTCTCGACAAGGGAGAGGCTTCTAATATTAAGGCCTTGCGTAGCAATTAAATTTTAGTGAGTGAAGCGAGCTTATGCTTACGTAGCAGTGAACCTTTCAGCGAGCGAAGCGAGTTAATGTTTGCATAGTAATGAACCTTTCAACGAATAAAGTAAGCCTGTACTTATGTGTCTATGATCTTTTCAGCGAACGAAGCGACTTCGATTTTGCGTAGCGATGAATCTTCCTGAGCGAAGCGCCAAAGACTGGGACCTACCTATACATCAATGACGGATTTCCGCAACGCGAGGCCTCACAGCTAGCTAAAATATTGCACATGTTAAAATTTCGTAGCGAAGCACGGGTATTCAGCTAGTTATTTTATACAATAGAGCAACAGTGAACACTAAATATTAATTTGTACCACGGATTTCCCCGATTCGGATAATCGCACCCCAGGCTTATTTCTCTTTAGTTCAACTTCACTTCCACAAATATATTCTGCATAAAATTTCAAAAGACCAAGAAAGAAAGAAATTATTTAGGAAAACAGAGGTAAGCTTTAATTTTGACATTTCCGAAACCAATATAAATATAGAGCTAAAATTTTCCAATTTTGTTCTATAATGACATCCAAGATACTCTTTAAATGTAATAATTTTGGTTCAGCATTTGAACTATAAAATGAGTGAAAAACGTAAATGATAAAAAAAATAATAATTTAGTAATTTGTATTGTCATATATGAACGAGGAAAAGTTGTCAAGCACCCAGTGAAATGGGTCTCGTCTGCACCCCCCTACAAATAATCCTGGGGGCACCCATGTCTTGATTTGTATTTGAGGTCACACGGATAGAAAGGCATAAGTAATACTTTTGTTAAAAAAAAGTTAAGTCATGTGAATGGTATTTTAAATCCCAATAAAATATAACCAAGAATAAAAATGTAAACTGCCGAATTCCTTCTACCAATCACTCATATAATATGAAACTCCAATTCATCTCTATGACAATATTCATATACACTGTGTTATAACACTATATTACTTAAATACTCGCGTCACTGACTATCTGCTGTACCCAGGTGTAGGGTAGTTCCGGTGTTTCGTAGCCAGGAGGACTTTCTGTAACGACTTTGGTTAAGATGCTGGTTGGTGTAACCATGTGGAAATATGCAAATAAACACAGCTGCTATAAATGGTTAGCAGACAGGAATCGGTTTAGAGTTCATCCGGACCACTAGCTCCGTAAATGGACGGTTAAGCTACGCATAAGGTATTTAAAACCTTAAATTATTTAATTGTTAATTTCTTCAAATTGTTAAATAGTAGCATGTTGAATAAACATCGTTAAAGTTTCTCTCCTGCTTCATGGGTCCTTCATGTTCTTAATTAGCTGTCGAACAATAACACATCCTTTTAAAGAGTATGGATTTTGAAGTACACTGTAGTAGATTAGTGGCATCCTACTTACACCATATCCAAACTAACATCTCATACCACATATAACTCATAACGAATATTTAATCATTTATATATGTAACGAGCCCGGGGAAGGCTCATCACAAAAGTAGAAATACAAATAGAAATAATAACGTTTTCAATCCTTATCAGCAGCCGTCTGAAGTTAATTAGGACAAAATGCACACCTCACTTCTGGATGCAACGGGAGTCAGGAAGCGAGTGGGTGAAAAAGTGAATTATGGGAGCATAAAGGCAAATTGACGTCACGAGTCTGGTGAAGCACACGTGAGACCTCGTGTAACAGCGAATATTAATGAAGGCGGTATGAACTAATGAGGTCTCGATTATGTGAGAAAGGTTTGAACTCTTGGGAGACTGTCTAAAATAGATTAAAAATTAAAGTGAACAGGGAAAGAAACTATTGGTTGATGCGTTATAAAATCATTACATAAAAACCTTTATGAATGGGGGAGTCAATTAAATAACTCCAATTAAATATAACTATAATTAAGTATAATTAAATTAAATATAGCTATAATTAAGTATAATTAAATTAAATATAGCTATAATTAAATATAAATAAGTTTGACTGTTTTTTCTTCTTATAACATTAAACTCGCATCTCAAGAAAAAAAAGGCTGGAAAAGGTGATCATAAATTTGTGTGGTACATACGGCAGTGACGGATACTCGAGGACTGCTCGTCGCTGTCATCTCCACAGTTGTTGATGCCGTCACAAGTCACTCCCGCCCAGATGCAGCGGGAATTATCACATTTGAACTGGTCTGAAGAAGCACAAGTACCAGAATCTGCTAAAAATATAATGGTTGACATTGCTGAACAGAGTTGCAAACTGAGTAATTTGAGCTTTTCACCTTGCATTGATTCGGAAAGGTACAAAAACTTAATTCAAGGGGTATTTTTTCATCCTCCGCTGTGGTAAGCAAAATATTAATAAACATGAAACCATTATTGAATACAAAAGATATAATCTTTGTTACTTTTTTAGCCAAAAAGAGTTTTGAGTGATGCAAATAACAAGCTCTACTGTTAATTATTCTAAAAAACACCCATCGTAGTATTTAGATCCACTCGAAAACTTTATGACAGTTGTCCCATATTCATTCAAATTGACTAAAAATCAATTATACCTGATGTATTCTATGCTTTAGTAAATTATACAACACAACATGCCGTTCTTTTATAGTAAAAATGTGTTGCTTTGAACTTGAGCGGTCTATTTGAAACCCGCTAAGTATTGCTTACCCCTAGTTGTGTTTTACGAAAGTTATCAATTCGATCTTTAACTACGAACACGGAGAAACCAAAGTTAACTAATATGTAAAGAGTCAAAAGTTCGAGAGTATCACACATTTAAAAAGAACTCAATTATAAGCCCTTTAATATCCTTGGGAATTCAGGAAAAACTCAATGAGAAATGAAAAGTGATGTCAAAAGCAAGAGGTTGCAGCTCCAGTGCGGATTTTTATTGCTATCGGTGTAGAGACATCGAGGATATTTCGTTTGATTTTCTCATAAATTTTTTTGAATTTCTCACATATTTTTGTTAGTAAAGTGCATTATAAAGTTTAATATAAAGCTTTACCTCTGACGTGCTAATATTGTTAGTAGGTGAAAAGTGTGTATTTAAGTTCTTCTTCTCCTGCTGTTGTTAGTTTCGGTTTCGTTATAGGCTTTTTATGTATGACGTCACTGTGGGAATGAAGTCATTAATTATTTTATAAAGTTTACCTTTGAGGCGGTGGCAACATGAAGACATAAGGAGGGATGGTGGAGTTGAGTTGTTATAAGGCTTCTTCTAAACGAATATTTTCAAGTTATAGGCTTTTCATGTTTGACGCCACAGTGGGGATGACATCATTAACAATTTTTTATTATAAAGTTTAACTTTAAGACGGTGGCAACAGGAGGATATAAGGAGGGACGATGACGTCATTGGAAGTTGAGTTGAGTTTCTCGACTCCTGCTTCTAAACGAATAGTTTCAAGTTGTAGGCTTTTTACGTATGACCTCAGAGTAGGAATATAGTGGGCAACCGGAACGGTTATCGACCCACCCCAGAATAGGGGTATTCGAAGTCGGAACATCAGACGGCAGCAGCGTATACGACAGAATTGCCCGCCCACTTTGAGAGTAGCGAATGCCATCATCCCGAAGGGATCCCAGCAATCCGCCCCGCGCTGCCCCCCAGTGACAGCCACTACAAAGTGACCCTCAGATAGGGGTATGGTCCGTTTTAGATGTCCGCAGGAGTGCGGGCAATAAGCAGAGCACCCAAATTTGCTAGGGAGACTGACCACCGCTCCCCCATCTCCTGCGGGGCTCAGGCGCCCCGGGATCGCCACACCCGTACTCACCGAAGCGAGCCCCTGGGGGGGAATATAGTGGGCAAGACGTCCCTTCTGCTGCAAATTAGTTACGGTTTCCTTATAAACTGTTTGTTTGTGACATCCCAGTTGAGTTGTATCACTCCTTCTTCAAAATGAAAATATTAAACTTATAGGTAATTTAATCATGACGTCACAATGGGAAAATGTTAATATTTAGCTATTGGGGGATGACAACACCTACTAGTTTCGGTTTTCTGCTAAATTTAAGATGGATTATTATTCCTTCTTCCAAATGAGAACCAAGTGAAGGTGTGTTTGCTGTTTCTTCGAAGTTGTGCTCGTTAGTTTGAAGTGAAAATGTCGTCTGATTTGAATATTGAACTCGTTGAAAGTTTTTACGATGCAGCTAAATCGTAACAGTTGTTTCATGAATTGTTAATCTACGAGTATGAGAATCTGCAATTAAACTTTAATGGAAAAAGTTACACGCCTCAAAGGAAAGTACTTGGTTTTGGTGACTATGGACTTTGCTATTCTTTCTCTGGAATGAGTGTCTGTGGAAGCAAAGACTGGACAAGAGTACAATTATGTCCATCTCAACTTTTATCCTGATGGTCATGCCAAGATCTCACCTCATTTTGATTCCGAATTAGATCCAACCTCCACCATTCCCACGCTAAGCCTTGGAGCTACGAGAACCATGAAGTCTGCACATATATTGGAATGTACATGGTGATATCGTTGTAGACGGGGTTCGAATGTTTGCTATACTTGTGCATGTGGATGAAAAGACGAGAGTCATATGGATGAATGGAGACTACAAACCATATCCAAAGTTCCATTCTTTAAGGGAAATGCTGGTTTTCTTAAGGTGAGAAATTTCATCTATGTATAGTTTGCTCAGCCATTGTCTGGAATCTCTTCAAAAGGATCGCTGGCTTTTCGCTTCCGAGGAGGGGAGTTGTGTGGAAACTCAGCAATATTTTGAAGTTTTTCCACAATGTTTCGGAAGCTGAAACTAATTCTTGGGTCTTTGAGATCAGACTCGACAGGAATCTCATTGGTCCAGAAGTGATTGGTGGATGGTTTCATAAGCAGAAGAGATCCACTAGTCAATGGAACTTTATGAGGCTGGAATTTTGATCGGGCAAACTTCATGGTTCTCGTAGCTCCAAAGCCTAGCATGGGAATGGTGGAAGTTGGATCTAATTCGGCATCAAAATGAGGTGAGATCTTGGCATGACCATCAGGATAAAAATTGAAAAGGACATAGTTGTACTCTTGCCCAGTCTTTGCTTCCACATCCTTCTTTAAGGCAAGTAGTGTAAGGGTCCAAGGTTTAGCGAAGACACTCGTTCCAGAGAAAGAATAGCTAAGTCCATAGTCACCAAACCAAGTACTTTCCTCTGAGGCGTGTAACTATTTCCATTAAAGTTTAATTGCAGATTCTCATACTCGTAGTTCAACAAATCATGAAACAACTGTTGCGATTTAGCTGCATCGTAAAAACTACGAGTTCAATATTCAAATCAGGCGATATTTTCATTTCAAACTAACAAGTTCAACTTCGAAGAAACAGCAAACACACCTTCACTTGGTGAAATCAGGGGAGAAATGGCATCCTTGCTGAATACAAGTCCGTGAGTGACGTAGCTCATCCCTTATGATTGGCTGGTTGTCGAAACAACGCCCTCTAGCGTGAAACCTGATTGACTAATCTCCCCCTAACATCTATCCACCCTTATCGCCGTGCCATATCCTCTCCCAAGTTGTTCAAACCTGTTCAAACAGGATGACTCATCCTATTAACACCTGCTTGTATCTTGTTTAAACCTCTCACAAGATGTTGCCATTCCTTAAATGCTAAATTTTAACATATTCCCATTGGGACGTCATAATTAAATTACCTATAAGTTTAATTTTTTATTTGAAGAAGGAATAATATAACTCAATTTCTCCGTCTTATACTTATCAGAAAACTGAAACTAGAAGGTGTTGTCATCCCCTAATGGCTAAATTTTACCATATTCCCATTGTGACGTAATGATTAAATTACCTATCAGTTTAATGTTTTCATTCGGAAGAAGGAGTGATACAACTCAATTGTGACGTTACAAACAAACAGCTTATAAGGAAACCGTAACTAATTTGCAGCAGAAGGGACGTCATACCCACTATATCCCTAATCTGACATCATACGTAAAAAGCCTATAACTTGAAATTATTCGTTTAGAAGCAGGAGTCGAGAAACTCAACTCAACTTCCAATGACGTCATCGTCCTCTCGCCCCTCCTTATATCCTCTTGTTGCCACCGTCCTAAAGTTAAACTTAATATTATAAAATACTTAATGACGACATCCTCACTGTGACGTCATACATAAAATTCCTATAACTTGAAAATATTCGTTTAGAAGCAGCCCTATAACAACTCAACTGCACCCTCCCTCCTTATGCCTTGCTGTTGCCACCGCCTTAAAGGTAAATTTTATAAATTAGTGACGTCATTCTCACTGTGACGTCATACATGAAAAGCCTATAACGAAACCGAAACTAACAACTGCAGGAGGGAAACAACTCTACAGGAAGAGAAGAACATTCAATTCCACTTCCGGCCATGTATGTGAATTCTGGTGACGTCATATCCGATGATGTAATGGCCACGCCCACATCCGGTGATGTTATCCCCCGTCCCTTCATGGGGCAGGAGCCTCACTTTTCACTTACTATTGTTGCATTTCAATTATTATATGTGGGAGTAGACGATCAGAGAAGGGACACTTGCTGAGTGTAGAATCCAGGTTTAATGAATCCTTATTGCCTCTTATCTCATACTACATTAGGCACAAGCGCCTTTCTTACGTATATTCACATCGAGAATGTTCAGTGATCTGTCTCTCTAATCAGAATGAGGAATACCTCCCTCTGCCGCTAGGAGTCGCCACGAGGGGTTCTCTAGTGGTGCGCCCCCTATCTCCACACTCGGTCATCTTGGCGAACTATGTCCTCATAGTTTATGTCTGAAGCTATCTGAAATAGAAAAACACAAGGAAAGCAATATGCACAGATACTATGATTGTCACATCTATGATTGTTTTTGATTGGTGTCTCTTTGTAATGGCCAAAAAATTTTGCTCGCTGAGTGTAAACTTTAAATGTTCTGGGTTTTTTGCGTCTTTTCTTAAACTGTTTGAGGCTCTCCTTATTCATTGAGGTTTCTTCAGTCTTCTTATTTGCATCTGATAATGATCTCTTCTTTTTATGTTTTTCCTTGACATCCTTCTGTTCATCTTTTTTGGTTTCATCTTGTTGAAGGTTTATCTTCATCTTTGAAATTTCTGCATTTTGAAGTTTCATTCCATGCTGAATATGTTCAACGAGAGTAGAATCTTCCTTCATTGCTCTAACTTGTTTAGTTATCTTCACATCCATTTCCTTTACTTCTTTTTGTCTGGAACATAATTCTCTCTTCACTTCAATGCTGTGATTTTTCTCCTTTAGCTGTCTTTTTAAGTTTGCTCCTTCTTCTAAACTTAAGACTGAGGGTTGCAAGACTTTATTAGTGGCACACAACTCACATTTTCCACGAGTTTGGCATCGTTGATCTAACTGTTCTTGTAGTAACTTGGCTATTTTCAATTCATTTTTAAGATGAATAATTTCTTCTTTAGCTGATCCAATTTCCATTTCACAACCTGCAATGTCTTCTCTGTATTTTTCAAGAATTTCAGTGGTTTCTGCCAGTTCCTTTAAATTTTCCGATTCTATTTCTTCAAGTTTAGCTTGTAATGCATCATTCTTAACTTCCAGTTTAGAGTACTGTACTTTGAAAGTAGCACCTTCTGTATGCAACTGTAAGATTTCATCTTCACATTCTTTTATCTTACTTTGAGCTTCGTTCAGTTTGCAATAAAGTTCTTCCATCTCTCTTTTGAATTCTTCATCTCCTCTCATTACAGCATTCTCCGCTACTTCAGGAAAGTTTTCTTTAAAAGGCGTACGTTCTGCAAGTAAGCATGCCGCAATCCTACGCTTTTCGCCAAATAATTTCGCATATGCTACGGACTTTTCAATCTTCCTTTCGCCGCCAAGGTCTAATCTTTCTTCCGTTACACCAGTAGGATGACTAGCGCTTCTGCATTCGGAAGGCGGAGCTACAAATTTCTCCTCTGCTCTGCTTCCTGATTGGCTGCCGCGGCCGTCGATCTTCTTCTCAACTGTCAGGATAGATTTGATTGACATCTTGCGGAGTGCTTCGCCTTCATTTTCTCTTTTGGCCTCCCCAGACTGGCGCCTGATAACTTGTAAATAAAAAACACGTGGATCCTCTCGGAGCTGTCTGTAAAAGGATGGGTTTTCGAATTTTCCTATAACGTCCATTCCAATTATTAACTCATTTGTGTGGTCTTTGATGACGTATATTTTTGAATTGACTGCATGAGTGTCGATTTTAATGTCAGTATGGAAATATCCTAATGGTTGTATTTCTATATTACCTAATCCTTTTAGTAATATGTCATTTCTCATTAATTGGGGTGATCCTATTTTTATATACAAGTCCTCAGAAATGAAGGTGACTTGGCTCCCTGTATCATTAATAGCAACTATTTCATGATCGAATATTATTACCTTTGTGGTGCTTTTATTGTCAGTGTATGCACTAATTTTATTGATTGGACTATTATAACTTTCATTGTTGACATACACATTACTCTTATAATTAGGATAATTACTAATTACAGCTCTATTTGCCTTCTTTTTTGGACAATAGGCCTGTATGTGCCCGATTTCATTACAATTAAAGCATTTAATACCTTGATTTTTAACTTCAAACTGGTTATATTCATTAGGCCACTCTGTATTATCAACAATACCATTATTTCTTTCCTTATAAAAATGGTTAGTATTGGTTTGAGCACGAACGAATGGACGTTCCTGTATATTTTCTCTAGATTGCCAGTGTTTCCTGTTTTTTTCTTCATATTTATTTTCGCGAAATATCGTACTCTTTCTAAAATTATTTCTAGTTGAATCAAAGTCATCGAGTTTGTTGACCAAAATTTCCCTATTTTTTATTTTCGGAAGTTCGTCCATGAAATGTTCTCGAATTTCTTTGGGTAATTTTCTTTTTATTTGATCTACTAGCATTAATTCTTTTAAATCTTCAAATGTTGTGACATCAAGTCCGCTCAACCATTCGGTTAGATAATTGTTTAGTTCAAAAGCAAAGTCTCTCCATGTCTGACATTGTTCTTTTTTATGGAAGGAGAATTGTATTCTGAACTGTTCTGGGCTAAGTCGGTATCGTCTCAGCAAAATGCTCTTAATGTGGTCGTAATTATTCGCTAGTGTTTCCGGCTCACGTGTTATTAAGCTTGCTATGTCAAGTGGAAGCAATGTAATTAAATAATTTACCCAAGTATCTTTCGGTATTTCTAGACGACTAATTTGTCTCTCAAATAGTGTCAAGTAGATGCTTATGTCACTACCGTCAAACGGTTTCATATACTGTAATATATTTGGGCTTCTGCTTACTTCGTTTTCCCGTGCGTTTGTTACAGTAGCGCCAAGTTGGCGAACTTCTGCTTCTATGCGCAGTTTCGCTAACTCGAATTCTTTCGCTTCCCTATCTTTTGCTAACTCAAACTCTTTCGCTTCCCTATCTTTTGCTAACTCAAACTCTTTCGCTTCCCTATCTTTTGCTAACTCAAACTCTTTCGCTTCCCTATCTTTTGCTAATGATTCCTCATTTTCACGGTCATTTACAATTGTGTTTAACATATTTTTAACAAAGTTTTCATCATAATCGGCGTGTTCTGTTATTAATTTACATAATTGAGCGATTTTTGGGTTAATGGGTTGTTCCAATCCCAGTTCATCTATTAAAGCGAGTAAGTCATTCTTTCGTGCTCTGGCAAGAAACGCCATGTTAGTATAATCGAAAATTGTACTCACAGTTTTTCTGTTGACTTGTTACCTCGACTTGTGACAGTCAGTGTCTATGTTTCGTTATGGTCTCCCAGTACTTGCTGGTCCCCTCCTTAATGATGCTGACCTCTTGTATTTGACGCGAAGTTTCTTGGCTTCGACGGCGGTGTTCCAATGCTTGTTGTTTCCGCTAAACAATCCTCTTCGTCGGCGCTGACTTCGCTTTTCCGACGTGGTGGTTTCGCTTTCCGATGAGACGTGATTTCACTTTCCGGTCACTGTGCTAGCTGCTCCACTTCTCAGTGATGTCGACTTCTTTTATTCGATGAGCAGTTTCTTGGCTTCATTAGCGGTGTTCCAATGCTTGTTGTTTCCGCTAGGCAATCCTCTTCGTCGGCGCTGACTTCGCTTTTCCGACGTGGTAGTTTCGCTTTCCGGTGAGACGTGGTTTCCCTTTCCGGTCACTGCGCTGTTATGTCGTTTACACTGCTAGGTGATACGACGGCTTATACTCCGATCCCCGGTTCACTGCTGGGTGACTACGGTGCTGTTCGGTTTCATTTGTACTCGTATCTCGTACTTCTGGTTTGCCCTTACACGTTCTGCCGTTTGGTTCTTAACGTAACGTTCTGACGCCTACTCAGTTCGTGATGCCGAGCCCCCATGTGGGAGTAGACGATCAGAGAAGGGACACTTGCTGAGTGTAGAATCCAGGTTTAATGAATCCTTATTGCCTCTTATCTCATACTACATTAGGCACAAGCGCCTTTCTTACGTATATTCACATCGAGAATGTTCAGTGATCTGTCTCTCTAATCAGAATGAGGAATACCTCCCTCTGCCGCTAGGAGTCGCCACGAGGGGTTCTCTAGTGGTGCGCCCCCTATCTCCACATATATTAGGGATTATTATAAGGGATCGGATATCTATTTGGAAGTTTCTAATTTAATGTGTTTCATCATTTAATCATTTCATACTAAATGTTCGCTTATGTTCACATGAATTCATATGAGCATTTCAGGGCTTCAAATTAAGTTATTTTTACATTAAGTTATTTTTACATTCATACATGCTATTTCATAGTAAATTGAAACTGCTTTACACTTTAGTGGTAGAACTTTTTTTTTCTCAATCTCTCATAGTTTTCGAGATAGAACCGAAAACTTTCATAAATCACCATCAAGTGTTCTATTATTCTTATACGATAGTGTATACTCGTTATACAACAGACAATTGTCTCACAACTCTAGTTTAAAATTTACTTGAGTGTTTCCAAATTTTAGTTGCTCTGATACACTCACTCATCAATATTCTCCCACTTCTCATATAGCTACAACTCAAATATTTGGTGCAAGTGTTATCAATGACAAACATAGTAAAAGTTAACTATTTCGATTTCTATTAACGAATGTTAAGAGGTCAAAAGGTTATAAACGTTCTAAATAGTTCTATGTACATTTCCCTTAGAGTCAGAACGCTGAAAATGGACAGATATCTTTCATTTTATGTTTTTGTAACAAATTATACATGATCACTTCCTGGAGCTATTCCTTCTAGACTGCGAGGTTGCGGGTTCGAGTCCCGTGTTAGGCATGGGTGTTTGTAAATGTATGTTAGCTTGTCTAATGACGAATGTTTCGGCGCATTATAGCCCTCGTGTTGCTAACGGCGCCAGATAATTTGAAAACAACCAACCTGGAGCTATTCCTCGGGACACTTTAAATATCCATTCCTCATTTTCACCTTAAATTAAATAGTAACACAGTATCTAGTACACTATTGAAAATTTTATTTCAACGTTGAATCATATTTTGGTGCAATTCAAGGGCGGCAGGTAGTTGCACCACTCTTTGGTTCAACTTCCACAGCGAAAAACACTGACGAGGAGGTTTCATGAAAATATGGTTTAACCTCAGATCACTGCAACCATAACTGATCTTCAATCGAAATCGACCACAATAAACAAAATCCAACGTAATCAGTTTTTAGCTCGGAGTATTTAGTTCATTAATCGAATATCAAAAAGTAATTAAAGTGCTTTATTTTACATGTATGGTAAATATATTTTACTTACTGTAAATTATTTATGGCTACAGAAACTGATTTGCCCTGTGTCCAGTTAGGCTTAAGTGATGTTGACAAAATTCGTAGCGATGCATTACCAGTGAAACATCTTAAAATTTCTGGTTTTGCGATATTCTATCGTACCCTTACTACAAAAATGACACAACCCAAAATTCTTTTTTCTCTTTTTAGTTAAAGTGTGTACATAATCACAGATTATATGGGCTGGAAGAACGATTAAGTCCGTTTCAACTTGAATTCAATATGAAAACGCCGACCAAACGGTATAGTGGTTAGCGTGCTAGCTTCTAGACCGCGAGGTTGCGGGTTCGAGTCCCGCGTTGGCATGGGTGTTTGTAAATGTATGTTGGCTTGTCTAATGACGAAATGTTTCGGCGCATTATAGCCCTCGTGTTGCTGATGGCGCCAGATAATCTGAATACAACCAACCAACCAAACGGTATAATGGTTAGCGTGCTAGCTTCCAGACCACGAGGTTGCGGGTTCGAGTCCCGTGTTAGGCATGGGTGTTTGTAAATGTATGTTGGCTTGTCTAATGACGAATGTTTCGGCGCATTATAGCCCTCGTGTTGCTGACGGCGCCAGATAATCTGAAAACAACCAACCAATATGAAAACAATCTTGTGCCATTCAACTAACTTCAAGTACATGCAGTCTCGGATATTTGATACGCTTTTATTCAAAACGATGAATTTTGAATTATGTCTTTTTGTAGAAAGGGTGCAATATATGTATGAATAAAAAAATTATTTTATTCAATGATTGCCGGCATTATCCAAAAGCTTTTAACCTTTAACGGCCGTAGTTTCCCAAAACCTCAACCTCGTTACTATAACCCTGAGTTCATAAGCTGAGGGTCGAGAGCCTTGATCCGTGATTGAAAAAACGGTAGTCTACGGGATTTTTCAATGCTGGGCTTATCAACTCCAGGTTATTCAATTCAGACTTGAAGGACAGCTTGCTATTGGTCTAGAAGTGTCATGTAATTTTCGTCCCTAGAATGCTTTGTTCTTGTGTTTATCTTGTGTTTAACGTGAAAATGGATTGTAATTTACGAAAAAAAAAAAGAAGGAAAAAAAAAAGAAAGAAAAAAAAACCCAAGAGCATTTCACACTCCATATGAAAAAAATTTGTTGTTAGAATTAATCAAAGAAAGAATTAATGTTATTGAGTGCAAGAATACCAGTAAAACTTCGTTTTGCCAGAAAAATGCAGCATTTCACGGACGCATTTAATGCGTCGATGAATGTCACAACTAAACGGTCCCTGCCCTTTTCAAATAAATAATAGTATTTAAATAATATTTTATTAATATTCAGTCAACTTTTAATCAAGCTTTAGGAAGAATGGTTTGAGAGACCGCTCATATGAATTCCGTTTATAGTTTATAAACAGTTTAGCATTTTCAAACAAAACATATTCTCCGAAGAAAAACTTTTCAAGTCTCCTTTCGTTCAAAATATACGTTTTCAATTAATGCTATTTTATATGTATTTTTGGCTTAGATTTACTGTACGGTTCACCTTGGCGACTTTTTGAAAGTTGGCGATTCAGCGCCGAATGTGGCAACCCGTCACCAAGTTTTTCAGATAACTCTAGTGCCGACCAAACGGTATAGTGGTTAGCGTGCTGGCTTCTAGACCGCGAGGTTGCGGGTTCGAGTCCCGTGTTTGGCATGGGTTTTTGTAAATGTATGTTGGTTTGTTAAATGACGAAATGTTTCAGGGCATTATAGCCCTCGTGTTGCTGACGGCGCCAGGTAATCTGAATACAACCAACCGATAACTCTAGTGACCGTTTGGATTTGGCTACACAGCGTATAGTATGCGGAGAAAAATTAGTAGATTACGAATCCATCTGGCTTGCCGTGGCAAAAATGGCCGAAACTGGTCAAACATCGACATTGAATGAGTTGAACCAAATGCGACTGCCAAATATGTAATAATTTGCTAATAAATGAACCCACTTTTTCGTCTGGTAACCCAACTCACTTTGATTATCAATGAAGACGGGCGCAAACGATTTCTGACTTCTAGGTCGTAAAACTAGTATATTTTAAAAGTAAGCCGAATTGGCAACATCAGTTACTTCATTAGTGACTTGATATTTATTGCCTACTTGGCTCATTTATAAAAGATGCGAGTAAGCCGTTGCCAGATATCTGAATCGTCTGCAGCCTTTAATTGGAAATTAAAGAGCGAAAGGTTACCAAATAAAAAAAAGAATGCTCATTATTGGGCATATTTGGCAATCGGATTTAGTTCAACTCATTCCAAGTCAGCCCTCCTGATGGCTGTGGGGTTAGCACTCTGGCTTCGCATGCCAATGGTGCCGGGTTCGTTGTGGTTCGGAATCCACGCTAAGCTGTATGTTCCGGCCTGATTATCCGTTATTGTGCCTTAAAATAGGTCGTTGAGCGTACAAACATACCTAAAAATTTATGTTTACAAAATATTACTTTTTTACTAATATATTTAAATTGAATTTGATTGATAGTATCATTTACATACACATGTCCAACAATGCAAAATATAATGGTATTCTGAAGTTATGGTTGCCATAATACAAGTTTCGATTAGTTGCGGTTTGGAAAGTGGAACGCTAGATAGATGCTAATTTTACCAACCGTATTGCTGTTCATAAAATGTTTTGTAATTTCATCTGCACTGTTTACTTTTTTTGTAATGAGCAATTATTAAAATATTTTGATTTTGTATTTTTAATTATAATGTGAAGCTGCTGCTTAAATTTGAATATATATACTAATTAATTTTGGATAATTTATTAAATATATATTTTTATGAAATTAAAGTGTATGTGTGACTAAATTTTGATTGCATTTGAGATCTTATTAAATAAGTAAACAATGTTTTCATGTTCCAGTATTCTGTGTGAAATAATGAATTATACAGGGCTATAAGAATAGTTATATATATATATTAAAATAATTTATATAAAAAATAATATTTATAAAAATATATATTATATAGAAAAGTAATAATTTACTATAAAAAAATTATTTAATATAAACAATATTTAGTATGAAATATATATTCAATCCACAGCTATGACAAGCAGAAAAAAATGTATTACTCAACATTTAATGCACCTTTAAGACGAGGTCAGAAATCATAAGTATTGATTCATCCTTAACTTAAAATGCTGTACAAAAAATATAAAACGTGGTTTAAACTATCACCATAAAATGGTGTAACAAACACGCGAATAATGGTTTAACCATGCACCATAAAATGGGGTAGCGAAAACGCGAAACTTGGTTTAAGCTTTCACCCCAAAATAGTGCGGCAAAAACGCGAATTTTGGTTCAACCTATCACCATAACATGGTATCCGAGGTAGCGCCATTAAATTGTGTAACTAAGCACCAAATGTTGGTTGCAGCTAAATGGGAACCAAACTTTGGTGCAGGGCCGAACCGAATTTTTAATAGTGTACGAAGAACGGGGGTGGACGTGTTTGCGGATGTTCGTAAAGGGATATTTTAAATAAAAGGAACTTTTTATCTAATTATTAAGGAGGTGATCTTGAGTTAGGCTTGGATATTCGTTGTGGTTCGAAATCCACGTTAAGCTGTTGGTTCCGGCCTGATTATTGTGCAAAAAATGGGTCGTTGAGTGAATCAACCAAGCAATTAAGGAAGTGGGGAGTGACTTACCAAGATTTGTAACTGTAAAGATGAGCTTAAATCCGTTACTGAAGCCCATTCCTCCTTCAGATGTGTGATAGAGGATGTTAAGTTCCTCATCTGAAAAGAATATCGCACCCTTGAGTCCAACGTCTCGGTATCCACACAGCTTCTCACCATCGTCGCCTTTGTCATAAATCTGTTAGAAAGCATTTAAATCGCAGAAGTATATATAAATAATATATGTATAAAAATATATCGTTGCTTAAATTTGAATTGTAGAATTAAATAAATTTAGAGATTAATGTAGGTATGATTTCATAGTGTTAATAAAACAGTTATGTTTATAGTAATATTTAATTACCTTTATATAATCCCTACATCCTTCATGATTTCTAAAATCCACCTTGAGTACTGTCATAATAACACCATGTCCTTTGGGAGGAAGTAGTTTAATAAGACAGTTGCGTCCCAATCTCGAATATGTCCCGAAACGGTTTGGTCTTATCTCTCCTACGGAATCGGTACCAAATGCAGGGAGTCGGAGGAAAACTTTCTGAAAATTGGTCGGAGAGTTGCATTCATCTTCAATGTAGTCTAAAACGAGTACAAGTAAACATAAAATAAGAATTCCGTGCTATTTTTATTTTTCTGTAAATGAAAGTAATAGAAAATGTGGCATCATCAAGTACCATTAATAATTGGTTTTGCTACTTTACTGTTGTTAGAACATAGTCTTGCCTTTTACAAAAGCAGTGTTTGAGGCACACTGAATGAATCGATTTAAAATTTAATTATTAAGTTAATAATTTATAATGTGTATATTTCACTATATCACTTTGAAGCGTAACTCGAAATATATCATTAATATATAACAGCTTTTGAAAAGCGACATGAGCCGGATTTTTGAAACTTGTATATTTATTGTTTTTCCGCTTTGTACTCAATTTTAGCTGTGTCTTGCATCGCATCACTGCCTGCTATGTTCTATTAGCAATGTTAGTATTTGTGTAACTGTCGACCACCCAATGAGGAGGAGGGGTACAGAGGGTCCGAAATAATATTGATAAAATCACAAATTGACTCCGCTCTAAACTTAAACAGTCCAATTACCACAATTGTTTTCATTCTATCGAAATAAAATAAAAATATACTTATATCTGATGCATGAAAATATTGTAGTGACTCTGAGTCAGAAAAGAGGATGGATTACATACTTTCCCATTAACTGTATATTTCTCATTCCTCCAATCCGATTAAAGAATGTAACTTCTGTGTATTATACTCATTTTAAATAACCATAGGCGTAAACAGTAGCATCTGAACCAGTATGGTAAGTAAGGCAGTTGCCAGGCCAAATTATATATGTTGATTTTTTTTCAGAAATGGTAAGATATAATGTGCAAATAAATGTACATTTTTAATTGAAAGCATAAGTTTTTGGCTTTAGCGAGAACTTTTCTTAGAGGATATAATAAGAGTTATTTTTTTTCTATTCTACACAAGCACAGATGTCAGATGTATGACTATTTCAACGGTGAGCGATAATCCTACTGGGAGCAAGAAAAAAAAACGACTCTCTCTCCCCCTCTTATTATACCTCATCTTGCCAACAACAAAACTGATAAGTTTTTTTTTAATTTTTTTTAAATTTTTTATTTAAACTTTTTTTAATCTTAGTATTCAGTCAATTAAAAATAAAATGAGCTTCTGTTGAAAGCAGCGAGTTTATTTCAGATTTTTTATGCAGTGCTAAGTAAACTAGAATGGCTAATCTCATACGTCATTATATCATAGGGGGGAAAATTGTAACTCCAACAGTAAAAACCATTTCAGATTAGAAGAATCTAAATTGTTTGTTTTTATGTATTAGTTTTTATGCATCATTTTTAAACCAAAATGTGCAATCCAGGTTTTCTACACACTTTTGTAGTTACCTTTTTACAGTTTGAAAATATTGCTTAGATTTAAGAAAATTTTGCATTTTTGTTTAGTAAATTAAATACGAAATTTAAATCACATTCACTTCATAAACATCCCCGCTGATTTTTTGTAAGTGCATTTATATCCTATTTTTAATTAATCTATTTGGTTGTTTATATATTTTTAAATTTTTTTTATGGTGAAATTTATGTAATCTAATTTGCTTTTTAAACTGCGTGTAAAGCTTTATGTAAAGCAAAAGCAGGAAAGCTGTGTCAATAATAGCATACGTCACTGTTTATCGATTAACTTTCCGTCGGGTAGTTGATTTTGACGCCTTGCTCTGTCAATATTTGAGGATTTTTTTGCAGAAACTTTTGTATTTTTTTTTTCTTTCGATACTCTTTATAAGGTTCATCATTTGTATAGATGAACTTAATAATGTTTTAATTAAGTTTTTTTTTAATGTGGCCCATCAAGTATTGCATCCATCAGAAGGTTAAAAAAAATATTTAAAGTTTAAAATTTTACTTCATCCCATTAACTTAATCAACTGAAAAGAGTTGCACTTCCTAAGAAAAGACTACGTTTGTATTATTTTAGTTCTAAACTGAACCAATCTTGACTGAATAAATCTAAACTGAATAAATCTTGTTTTCTATCTTGTTTTAAATTAGAAGCCTTTTTTAGATTGATAAAAAAGGATCTAAAAGTCGAAAAAAGAAAGAAAAAGGTAATAGAATTATAGGCAACTGAAAAGTTAAAAATAAAATACGATACTTTTAAATGTATCAGCATGCCAAAATCTATGAAATCTTTTGATTAAATGTATAAAAAAAATTATGATCCTTGGATGTACTTTTGATTTATTTTAAGTAATTTCTTTTGGTGAAGCCAATTGAATTTTATATTGATTTTTTTTTAAATATGTTGACGCCAATAGAAATTTTTTGTTCAAATAAATTTGAAAAAAAAACATGATTTTATTTAAGAAGTGACGCTTAGAAATTTGATCGTGCTGCCGGTATATTGTGTTCAGTATATCGTGGAGTAGCATTCAACCAAATAGGTTAATCATATATTGAATTTAAATAATCTGATGTCTTTAAAAAATTGGTAAACAAAACAATTGCGAAAGAAAAATGGGCGAAAATTGCAACAAAAGCAATGCAATTTTCTATGAAGACTTTCTTTACAATTGCAAAATATTTTTTCTTGAACTTCAAATCGATATATTAGTTAAACATAAAACTTTAACTTAAACGCAATTTTGAGTACTTTGGCAAAAAACTATCTCATTCCATGCGATAGTTTTTTAATGAAGTCTATATAATATGTAATATATTTGCGTCTATAAAATATATTCGAAATTCATTGTATAAATTATTACGAAAATTAAAAAAAAATTATATTCTTTTTTGTCATACACACCCATACATATAAGCACTGATATTCCTCTATACTTGACTACGACTAGTGGGTTAAAAAAAGACTATTACTATGGTTTCATCAAACACCCCACTCACCGTCAAGTATATTGCTTGAAATTTCATTTAATGTAAATATTTATTTTTAAACAAAATATCTATTCGACAATATTCCACCTGTAGTTGTTATAAATTACAAGATGCAAATGTATATATTTATATCCTAATATTACAGAAAATGTTGACGATTTAAAAACTTTATATTTGCAGGGGAAAAATAAAAATTGAGAAAAAATACATTGTTATTGAAATGTCATTCCACTTACAAAATAATATAAGACAAAATATTACTTTGTGCTTATTTCTTACAGCAAATTTACCCAATTTTGTAACCAGAAATTTCGGCATAAAACGTACAGTAGGAAAAAAAATCCGAACGCTACTCATTTAACTCTACTGCGTGTTCTAATTGGGGTTCATTTTGGAGCCCCAATATTTATTATTAATAACTAAATTATAAAAAGTTTTTAACCCTCCATCGCGATGGATTAACTCGACAAAGTCGCTGCACTGTGTCTGTTAGATCAAATACACCCGACGCCGGATTAGTTTTATGTTAAATATATATTGTTTTTGGCATAAAGTTATATATTTTTCTATTTTTAACTCCACTTATAATGATGTTCATCACTTGGCAGTTGTAAAAAAAGAACTTAATTATGTATTTGCTTGAATATGTACCTATTAAGCATGCTGCGCCCGATGGAAGATTCAATAAAAATATAATTTTTTCTCCATTCCAATTAGCATGATTAAAAAACCCCGTGTAACTTTTTTTTTTCTAATCTGACTTTTAAATTGTCAAATATGAGTGAATTTTTGAAAAACGACACTGTGAAGGCATCGACAACCTTTCGTTTTTAAGACAGTTTTCCCATCTACATTATGAAAAAATCAAAAAATATATCTTCTCTCTATACATATGGATTCTCGAAGAGCACTTTATTGAAATCAAGCTATTTTTAAATCTTTCATATTAACTTCGATTTCGCTTGTGTGTGTAACCTGGAAAATCTGCGAAAACCCAATTAACTCATTTGCCCCGTCAATCTGATCGGGTTGAAACTTGGCAGATAGATTCGATGTCGATGACAATGCATTCTATTAAGTTTTGAGGGTTATCACTGTCACTAAAATCTCGCTTTTAGACACATTTCTATAAACGTTTTGGAATACTGATATATCCCATTTAACAGATCATTGTTGAAACTCTTTCCTGTTTCCAAAATTGTTTTAATCAGAATAAATAAAAGATATTTGGACTTGAATACATGAATTCTCATTCATTTTTGATAAAAAAAATTTGAAACGTAGTTTGCTGCATATTTTGTTGTTAGGGATGTTTTTAATATCTAAAACTAGATTCAAACACCAAGCACATGCTGACAACAGAATCGGCGTTATTTTAATGAATATATAAAAATTGTCAATGCATATAAAGGATTTATATAAAAAACTTCGTTTTTATGGGTTAATTTAATTCTGACAAGTTTAAGAGTGCAATTTTTTAAAACTATTATACTTACATTTTCGATAAGCCACTGCTTGTTGAATACTTATGATTCCTAAGAGGATAAGAGTCACTGATATTCGTAAGTCATCCATTACGCTAAAAAATGCACCGAGAAAGAACTGTAAGAATCTTCAACAGATAAAACTTTAATATTAGTTACGAAAATACGGTGTTACTTTAGGGGGTTCGAATGCGAAAAGGCATATAAATTTCTATGAATTGGATAGTACAAAATTGTCTTCTCCAATATGAACTATGAACCTTATTTTATTGATAAGATCCAAGTATACCTGCGGTGAAAATTGTATTGACATTTCGCCTGAGCCATGATCGATATGCATTTTAACGTAAAAGATGTTTCAAGTATGCGACTTGTTATGTTGTCAGAGAACACGCCAGTTTAAAGGGTCAACAAGTGGTTGCGACTTCTCAGATTATTGCCTTGACGATAAGAAGCGTTTAGAAATCACGTATTGATAACTTGTGTTAAGGACGGTACATTTTTTTTATCACAATTATTCTGTTTTAAAACTGTTCGGATTTATTTATTGTTTAATAATAATATATATATATATATATATATATATATATATATATATATATATATATATATATATATATATATATATATATATATATATATATATATATATATATATATATATATATATATATATATATATATATGGTGCTTTTAACTTATATGTGAACACCCTTGTAAAAATTGCGTGTTTAAGATATACTTCACAAGAAGTAAAAAAAAAAAAATTATTAAATACTATTTTGCATTAAAACAGTCCCTCTATTTCTTAAAAATCAACAATTTAATTTTGATTTTTTATTATTCGATGCCAATATTTGTCATTCGTAAAACGCTATTGTTTTCTAAGGTGTGTTAAAAATGTTGACACCTCCTTGCTTATTTCGTTTTATTTTAGAGTATCCTCCTGAGCTCTTGCTCTGATGGAAATGGTTCTACGGTCACATTCTCTAGAAAAAGAGAGTAGATTCTCTGGGACACACACAGCCCTTGCTTCACTGAAATAATTGAACATTTTGACTTTTCCCCTTGGTAAAAGCATTTAATTATCAAATAAACTTTCATCACTCGAACTCTGTGACATTGAATTATTTTCAATAACGTTACCATCATGTCTCAAACCGAGGGTCTTTGTTGGTTTGAGACTCCAAGGTCATGCGGAAGTGACGACTTAACCCTCGAGTTTAGTATAGGCCATTTTATAAAACGATATTCCCTATATTTAAAAACACTCTACCACTGTACCTATAATATAAATAAAATAATCAAAATTAATTAAAAGAATGGGCTGAAAATTGAAAAATCTCCGTATTTTGTAAAAAAAATTAAGCTCTTCATGTTGATTCTGGGAGACCTAAATGTTAAATGGTAGATATAATTTTTCTATTACTGTTAATTAATACTCTAAACTTACAGTTTTATTCTTAAAGATAAATATTTGTTTTATATTTATGTTTAAACAGAAGTTACAAATCTTCGATTTTGTCAAAAAACATCAAACTTCAGGTCCATTCCGGGATAACTAAATATTTTTCAATTGAACTAACATTTTTTTTTGGTAAATATGTGAGCATAGAAACAACTTTTTGTCGATTTGAAATTTTGATTTTCCAAAAAAAGTTTTTCTTTATACACCCTAATATATAATAACATTTTGTTTAATACAATGGGTAAGTCGTATTGCGCTGTTATTTTATTCCAATCTATTATTACGAGTTCAAACGAAAAATTAAACTAACATTCTAATTTCTACAAGAACAAGTGATATTTGTTACCCCATCTGTATCCTATAGCACGACATTTGCCATAGATGTCTAAACTAGTGTTCTTTATCTTTAGGCCAAAATTAGAGAATCATTGTATAAATAGATTTTTTCTTGGCAATCAATTTTTTTTAATTAAATTTATACTTCATTTTCTAATTTTTATCAAATTTTACTTCTTCAAACACTCTTATTATTTAGCTTTTGAAGAGGCTTTATAAATCTTTATACGCGTGGCCAAAATTGCATTTTCCTGAGAAGTTAATTTTCATACGCTCAATGTGCATTTTTTCACATTTAAAGTTAAAATTTTTGGCTTTTCATGAGGCATTATGTTAAAAATGTTTGTGTGAATATTACTTTTGGCCGAAATTACAAAATCAAAATTATTATTTTTTTTTTCTCTAAATATTTTTTTAAAAATATTGGCAAGGTTCTTTTAAAAATTTATGATTTAGTCCATAGTTTATTATATGTGCCCAAAGTTGCAAGATCCTGATGAGTAAACTTTTGGGAATTCATTCAATGTTAATTATGTTTCACAACCAAAGTTCATTTTTTTTTTTTTACTTTTCATGAGAGAAATTAGAATTAGAAATTAGAAACTTCCTTTTTTTGTATTCTAGAGAAAAGTTACCATCGTATAATACTGAATATGTTTCTGTAAAGTACTTAGCTGCCATATAACTTCAAGCCGAAATTATAGAATCCTAATGATTTTATTTTTATTTATTAATTAAGCATGTTTTCCTAGTAAAATTTTTTGAAAGTTCAAATTTTTATTTTTCACAAGAGAAGATATAATTGTAGAACGTTGACATAATTTTTCAGAATTATTGTACTGGCTTATAACACCAGGCCAAAATTATTGAATCCTAGAGCAATTATTTCTTAATTATTCTTTTCTAATTCAAATGTTTAATTTTCTATGAGAGAAGTTATCCTCATAAAATGATGAATATGCATGCGTCAAGTACTGTAGTGTCATATAATATCAGGTAGAAATTATAGCATCCCGTTGCAATAAGGGTTTTTTTTTTAAATTTTTTTCCTAGATCAAATTCTAGAGAAGTTCAAATTTTGATTTTTGGCGAATTTTATCATCGAAGAACTTTTTAAACGTTTTTGTGATATTGAAAATACTGACATATTACAAAAAGTTAAAATTATAAAATCCTGACTCAATATATTTTTTCAATGAGATTTCTTAAGTCCAATTTTTGAAACTTCAAATTTTGAGTTTTGGGAAAAGTTATTACGTTAGGCCAAAAATATTGAATCTTTTAAAAAAAATTTATAATATAGTCCATAGTTCATTATATGTGTTCAAAATTGAAAGCTCTTGTTAACTTTTTTTAAATTAAAAAATTTGATCAATGTGCATTTTTTCACAACCAAAGTACAAGTTTTCGATTTTTCACGTGAGACATTATCATCCTAGAATGTTGAAAATATTTTACATCATTATTAAAGTGAAATATAACTTCATACTGAAACTATAAAATACTGGTGCAATTGTTTTTTTTTTTTTTTTAATTTAAAAAAAATAAATTAAAACTAATATTTTTCTCCAAGTTTACTTTTCAAAAATGTTATAATTTCAACCATGAAGTTGTCTTACATTTTTTATAAGTGCTCGAAATTGCTAGATCCTTACATTTTTTTTAATTTAAAATCGTTCAATGTTCGTTTGTTGATAACGTTTTTGCTATTTTTTGTTTTTTTTCCTTTAAGTTTTTCTAATTCAAATTTTTTGAAAATTTAATATTGTTATTTTTCAGGGGAAAACTTATAATCGTTAAATATTGAAAATGTTTAGTGAAGCTCTTCAAAGTAGAGTAACTTCAGGTCAAAAATATAGAATCCTTCTGGAATCAAATTAAAAAATTTTACGTGAGAAGTTATCCTCGTTGAACGTTGAAATGATGTGTGTAGTGCGGTATTGTCATATAACTTTTGAAGCTGAAACTATAAAATTCCAGTGCAGTTAGTTTTTCTTAAATTTTCAAATAAAAAGAGCCAAACTATTTTTTCATATTAAATTTTTTTCATTAAAAAAAAAAGTATAATTTTTTTAATTTTTCTTCGAAATTCAATTTTTTAACACAATTTCGGCCATGATTCTTTCGATGTTGCAAAAAGTTATTTTTTCCAAAACTGCAAAAATACTAAATTTAACATTTTGACTTACAAATCCCTGGTGCATTTACAAATCACTCACTGTGCATTTATTTAAATTTAGAATGCTGAAAAATTGTATTGAAAATTTTAGAATTGGGAACTATCATATAACTTCAAACCGAAAATATAGAAGCATGATACAATTAGTTTAAAAAAATCTAACTCAAATTTTTAAGAGTTCAACCTCGATTTTTTTTAATTTTCCCGAGAGAAGTTATCATCGTAGAATATTTTTAAAAAAAATTATGAAGTATATGCATTTACATTTTTGTTTCGGTTGGTTGGTTGTATTCAGATTATTTGGCGCAGTCAGCAACACGAGGGCTATAATGCACCGAAACATTCGTCATTAGACAAGCTAACATACATTTACAAACACCCATGCCTAACACGGGACTCAAACCCGCAACCTCGCGGTCTAGAAGCCAGCACGCTAACCACTATACCGTTTGGTCGGCCATTTTTGTTTCGGAATAAAATGTTTTGAAAGTTCAACCTTGATTTTTTTAGAGAGAAGTTATAACCTTGGAAGGTTTAAAAATTTTGAGCGAATTGTAGTACAGTGGTATAATTTCAGGCCATACTTCCATAATTATCGATTCCTTGTATAATTAGTTTTTCCTTATATTTAAAAAAAAATAAAAAAAAATTAGTTCCTTTTTATTTAATTTCTATATATTTAAAAGAAATATTAAAAATATACAAGAGTCATGCTTAGTTCCAAAAATGTATTTATTTACATTTACAAAATATACAAAACAATTACCAGCCTTATCTGTTGAAATCTTTTGCAATGCACATAACCACAACAACTACTTCGGAATTACAATATGAAATGTTACAGAACTAAATTCGTTATAAAATTAATATTACCGATTGTCAGGACTACTTAGCGTGAAAATTTATTGACTGTAAGGAGGTGGTGGCTGGGGAATGCCAGTAGGATAGCACAGATTAGTAAATCCTCCATCTAAATGGACACTCTTAGAGTTGGGCCCAGCTGGATTTTGGCAAATGAAAAATCCAGTCGGGTGAATAGTTTGATAGGGAGAAAGTCTTGCTGTTGGTTCATCCTGATCTGAAATAGAGTCGATATCCATACTGGGTCTTCGTCTTCGGAAGGCGACAACTCCACACGAGATGACAATGGATAAGATTAAAATTGAAAAGACAACCACGTATAACACATCTGTCATTTGGAGAATATAGGGGTAACCAGTATCTAGAAAAAAAATTATAGTTTTTTATAGTATATAATATTTGCTAGTGTAAGGTTGTACTTTAAAATGTCGAGGAAAAATTAAAATTCAATATTTCTACAAGAAACATTTAAGATTTCTTTAAAATAATGTCCTCAATTAAAGCTGTAAATGAGTCACTTTTGCTTATTTCATATTTAAAAAATAATGTTTCATCATAAAAAGGCGGTAAATAATTTTCAATCAAAATTTACACAACATTATGAAAGACTAATTCAGGGGGCCTCTTGGTAATCTATGGATTAAAAAAAATTCCAATCACGTTGTAAAACATTTCGGATTTAAATTACCATGATCAAATTGGTAACTATAGAAGTAAACTTTTCTTTTATAAATGAGATTAATATGGCCTTTAGAAAAAATTGGATTGTAGTAAAGTATCTAAATTATTTCAGAAATGCGTCACTTTTATTAGAATGGTCCTTATTTTTCAAAGTTCAAATTTAATTTTTATCAGCCTCAATTTTATCAGCCTTTTTGGCTAAAAAATAATTATTGTAACAATTTTTTTGATTAAAAGTGATTAACCTGTGCAACAACGAGCTTTAAGTTCGCATCTTGTAGCTGCATTCTACTGTATTGCGCTGTGCCATTGCCCCTTTCACTTGTAAGCAGTCGCTTATCAACACTAAGATATTATTGTAGAAGTGTACTTTATTAATTTTTTTTAATACAACCACACTTTATAAAGAGGATTTAGGGTGAATGAGTATTAGGGAGGAGCGAAAAATTAAAAAGTCGGGGAAATGATTTGGCAGGGGGTGCAAAAGTTGTATTTTTAAATAGACACCGCACCGACTTATTTTAATTTTAAATGATATCTTCCGGTGCCCCCAAGGCACTTACAGTCTCAGAAAATCGATATTTTTCTGCAAATTTGATTAAAAAGTTTAAAAAGTAGCTAGCAATAAAAAAATATCGCAGGAGGTGCAAAACATATAATTTAAGCTTGTTAATACACATGATAAATTATTTCAAATTTAAATAATATCTTTCAGTGCCCCAAAACATCTGAAAACTGTCCAAAAGAAAAATTTTATGCAAATTTTGCATCTAAATAAACACACCATATAGTGTAAGAAAAGGTAACAATATGTGCATTTTATACGTTATGACTTTCCTTGCGAGAATCTCATTATAAAGAAATTTGTCGCAATAAGTTTAGAGAATATGCCGAATATAGATAGTTTTACCAGAAATATTTATATGATATTCGTTTAGCTGTATCACTTGGTGCATGTTCTTCCGATCTATCATCGAAAAAACCTGTTCTTGTGGCACACTCAAGATGGCTAACAACTGCAAACTGTATTTTGAGATTGTATGCAGGTACAAAAACTCCATCAGAAAATTTGATATCGCTTACCACGTATATTATGAAAGTATATGTACCCTTATGGTTTCATGTAAAAAGAAATAGCTCTCTTACAGAAGGATAATATCATATATGGAAACTTGTATCATTTTCTCGATATATGACACCAAATATCCGAGCTGTAGTTGATGTTATTCAGCGAAACAGTTTTATTTTTGTCTTCCCGAAAATTAATTACTAGAAGTCAAAAGAAAGAAACCGTAAATATTAGAATTTTTAAAGTGCCAAATCTTAACTTCAAATCAGAGGATTACACTAAACTTATTAATTGGCAAACAATTGGTCCCTGTGATCCTCCTATAATGACTAATATCCCATCAGATGAAATTGAGAGTGCAGTGAATAGCTGGAAAGCAGTGGAATGAGCGACATATCTTTGTCACATTCAAGCAGTTGAACTTGGAGTCCAACTTGTCTCTGAAGCATCAGAAAGTGTATGCAGAGAAATGAAGCGTCATGGTTTCATATTTAATAGACTAAAATCAAGATCCTTATTAAAAAATTTCAACTTTTAAGTCATAATATAATATTTCAAATGACCTTTAATTTCAATTAACTAGAATCTTTCATTAACGATGATGGTAACGAACTTAGAAATACTTTTTTTAATTTTTTTTATCTTGATTTCAGAAGGCTTGGGGTACTACAAAATATGAAGGAAATTTAAAGTACTTTTTTCTATATTTTAGTACATCTAAATTATACTATTAAATTATCCTGCCAATTCTGTAAAAGAATTTTACGAAATGTTTCCTTTAGGGTACTTTTTGCTAAGAAATCACCTTTCAGAAAATTTTCAGGGGGCACCGGAAGATATTAACGGATTTTGATCAAACTTTTACGATAATATAATGAACCTAAAATACAGGGTGTCCGAAAAGTCCTTGACACATTTCAACAGTAATAATCATTTAAATGTGGCAAGGACTTTTCAGACACTCTGTGTTCAATTCTTTATAAAATTTATTTACAATATCAGGCTCAATTTAACATTAATATATTTATCGGAATTAATTTTTTTATACCATCGAAGTATGTTAAAAGGTAAAAGAGGAGCGAGAGTTAAAATGGATGAAATTTTATTTCTGATTCCATAGAACAACCCTAATTCATGGGGTGATCCGAAATTTGGAAACTCGATAATTCACAAACAATTAAATATAATTTATTACTAAAATTATTTAAAACAACAAACAGAACTGTTAGTTATATTAGCTATCTAAGTAACTGTTCAGATTTATTTAATAGGATAGAAGCACTGAGAAGTAAACATTTTCAGTAAAGCACCATCTGCATATAAAAAATTACTCATTGTGAGTTCACACCCCCAATACTTTTTTACTCTCTTTTGTACAGATCGCATTTTTCTACTGTATTGTATAGGAACATAACAGTTTTTTATCTTTCCCAATTAAAAAATATTTACTCAAACCACATAATTCCTGAGATTCATCGCTTCCATCGCCACAGTTATTTCGTCCATCACAAAGCAAATCTCGTGGTATGCATCTTGCATTTGCACACATAAAAGTATTATCCGCAATGCAGTCTTGTAAATCTGAAAAGATAAATATATTGTGTTTAGTCTCCTTTTAAAAATCGTTTATGTGTCGTATATCAAAATGAAATGTTAGCCATTTTATAATGGGAAAATTGGATTAGTTAAGACCAAAAAAAATCAAGTTAAAACATTTAGAGGTATTTCCTGTATTTTGGCATGATGTTTCATGAAATAATAGGTCCACGAAGCAGATGTAACAATGTACACTGAATTTTACCGCTAAGTAATCGACACTAAACAGAAATTGCATATTGAAAAAAATATTAATTGTTTTATTCATTATCCCAACATATCCGAGACAGTGATTAACAAAAACATCTCTGTAAAAAGGTGCCAAGTTCATCATGCAATAGCTATGGCCCTGAAAACTAATGAGATCTCAAGTAGAGCCAAGTTTAAAGTTGCTATAAATTACTGGTAAGGAAAATTAGTAATATTTTAAATAAGAAATTTTATTCTCCAAGTTAAAAATCAATCTTCATAGGCCTTACAAAATGTTTGTGCCAAGTTACAAAAATGTTTGTGCGGCCAATCCCGATGTGGAGCGTTGTAGACTAGCCGTTGCTACAGATCTTGTCTAATATCGTCCAGTAATGAGTAAAATAAACGAGAAGTTTTAAAATGTCGATTCACAGTTTTAAAATTTAAATTTATTTTTATAAAAAAGGACGGAGAGATAAAAAATATATTGTGATGGTTTTGACATCTTCGTACTTAAAAAATTAAATATTTTATAACGATGCTCGAGTTTCGGCATGGATTGGTCAATATTCCCAGAACCCTCGTTTCCGACATTGGCAAATACCGCTGTATTAAATGTATATATCTTTTTTGTGTACTTTCGTATTATACCATCGACCGTTGACGAACTTTTTGTTGGTGGTCGACTGAGATAACTATAGGATTAGCCGACTACTTTATTTCATGAATTTAAATCATTTTGGTTTAAGAAAAACATTCTCGACAGAGTTCAATTTAGATCTCGATACTTTTATTTCTGGAGCATTACTGTGATTTTTCTAAGAAAAATCAGTTTCATTCAACCATTCAACATTTGAAGAACATTTCGAAGCCGATTTAAAGGTCGCTAGTATTCAAAATTTTATAATTCTAGCCCCAATAAAAATATTTTAGAATTAAGATTCATTTGTTCGAACATTGCTCCCCCCCCCCCCACCCCTCTTCGGAGGATTCTGAGGTTAAAGTCTCGATTTTTAGTTATCTTTTCCTTTGTGTATTGCGATTAATTTGATAGATCTGATATTATGTAAAACAACCGGTTATTTTATAAAATAACCGAAAAGGCTGGCTAATATGGCTCATTAAAAAGAAATAATTTCTTCCATCGTTATTTTATAAAATACCTAATGTAAACAGATAATATGATTAATTTAATAGGATTTATTAAATTAACTGAGGATTTCATATAGTAGCCAAACCACTGAGGGTATTATAAATAATATATATATATTTTTTTTTAATGTTAAATTCAGTTTTACTACGAAACACATAAAAAAAACTTTGCTTACTCATCATTCCACAATTTTTACAAGTGCCCTCATCATCTTTTTATTAAAATGCGTTTCCATATTGATGACAATAATAATTGTGTCCATTAGAAAGAAACGTGTACAGCTGGACTGGATTGTTCCCCAGGTGCACACCTGGTACTCTGGGGAAAAGCCGGGACGCGCTTTGACCTTCAGAGGAGATAGAGGTGATCAGACTGCGTACACAAGATTTATCAGTGGTCACCTAAGGTGTATGAGATATGAACATAAAAGAAAGGTATATCCAACTTGCAATAAGTGTTTCACCGGTGCAGCTAGCCCGGCTCACCTCCTTAGCTGCATGCATTTTGAAAAAGAAGATTTCCTGCGCGACCCAGTCTTGTTCTTCGACTTCCTGAGGGTGGGTGGACTCATGGACCTGGTCTAGCGGAGCTAGACCAGTTGGGATAAGAAACAACAACAACAACATAATAACTGTAGGTTCAACTAAATGTAGATGAATTTTTTTTTTTTTTTTTTTTTTTTTTTTGAAAATCAGAATCCCAAAGCAGCTTTATCACTGACTGAATGCTCAAGCCTAACAGATAAGAAAATACACAGTAGGATTGTTCAAAAGCCAGTATTTATCCTATTAAACGCCGGTTAAGAGTTTGTATACATAATAGCTGGTTAGCATGATTAATTTTAGATAAATGAAAAAATGTAGTATATTAACAAGACGCTTTTTTATTAGGAATAATTACTGGTTAATTCGACAAATATTAAGAAACTGTTCATACTTTGCCATATTAACCAATAGTGATAATAATTGGTAATTTTACAAAATAACTATGTAAATATCCTAATTAATCAAACTAAGCGTAAAATATATATTAAACCTTACAAGCTCATCATATTTCATAAATTTAGCTCTACTCTAAGTACCCTAGAATATTGATGATGAGTGAGTGAGTTTCAAAATATGCCATTTTCGATTTTTATTTTCTCGACTACCAATAGAAATGGAGACTTGAATCTTAAGGGTCTTAACTAACGTGACCAACTTTATCACCAGTAAAAAAAAGTTAATTCAGCTTCAGGTACATATACTGAATAGGTTAAGTTATGGGACTCTTGGCGTAATCAGGTATTCTGTAATACGCAGGTACGAGGAATTAAAATGGTGCCTTAGCCTTCCAGTAAAAGGTGCCTGTCAGAGAGCTTGGTAGTTGCACTAAATAGTTTAGATGCATCATACATAAAGAAGATTCAAATAAACTGATTCGAAAATACCAACTGGAAAAAACAATTCTTTTAAACACTTACCTTCTGATACAACTGTATAAGTTAATGTGAATCCTTCTTCAGCAGTGAACTTAGGATATTTGGCTGGATCAACATGAAAGAGAATACGCATAGGACCTTTCGAATAAAAGGAAGTTTTCTCTTTCAAATCATATTTAAATCGGCATATTGTGGTTGGAGAGGTGAAAGAGTCAAACACCTGGAAAACAATTAAAACATTAAAACTGCACTAAGGACGAGACCATCCTCAGCAGACAATGGAAGGCACTTTGAGACTTTGTGGCAGTACACTGCTAGTACCTATTATAAGAAAAGTAACTCGATAAAATGTTTTCAAATTACATAGATGGTATATTTTTTTTTTATGTTTTTGTAATATAACGAGACTATTGCTCATCAGAATTCTTATTTCTTGTTCAATGCAAAGACAAAAATTAATTTGGAGTGAAGGGAATTTGGAATTTTTTTTTCAAAATCCTCAATGTTTAAAAAATTACGTTTTAATACAAAGAATAAACCCAGCAGCATAATAATGGATCGATTATTTGAAACTTTTCTGGAGCAAGAAGAAACATCGATAGATAAAATCAACGCGTAGGGAAATGCTTTTTAGTTGGTTTTTCAAGGAGAAATTGCCTCGCATTTGTATATCGAGTGGTAGTAAATGCAATTAATAATATTACTAATATTACAAAATATTTTGGATTAAGCAAATTTATAATAGAATTTAGATTTTTAAACTAAAATGTTATGATAAAATAGATTGTAGCAAAAAAAATACAGGGTACAAGATCTATATATCCAGGGGTTTCATAATTCATGATCCATGAGAGGTTCAAATGTGGTGAACAGAGCTTCAAATATCGAGAATAATTTTATTATTAACTTATTACTATATGATCAAAAACAATTTCGATAAAAATAAGCACTTGATTCTTTGTTAAGTTATTTTCGAGTAATCGAAACAAGGGTGCCTTGTTTTTAGAGCATTATAACAAGAACATAACCAGAACAAGAGCAATTATATTGCCTTCTTGAAATGAACTAATCTTTGCTTTTTTACATCTCAAAGTTAATCCATATCTAGTATATTTCTTTCAAAATTATCTTCCGTTTAGTTATCGAGCTATCTCCAATTAACATTTATTTCATAACTTTTCTTCAGCGTTGCCTCTTAATTGTATAGTCTAAATGTTCTGAAATTTAATTGTTACTGAAGACGTTCACTTTACCTTAGTGCCAAAGTCAGACAATGTAACATGCAGAATAAATAGTTGGTTTATTTCCATTTTTCATCGTTGTGGTGGGGGTTTGACACAACTTTAATTGCATATCGGAAGGTATTGTGACCACCTAATGGTATTTCATTGTGTTTCTTGCAATATATTTAAGAAGGATTCTCTTCTAATAAAATAAAAAATATAGGCTGGAAGAAGTACGTGATATGCGATTAGCTTTGAAGAGTAGTATTAACCCGATATATCTAGATCAAGTGAAATGGACACAAGCTAAAAATCCCACTTATTTAATGGGAACAAGATCCAAAACATTTAGTTGTTGTTTGGTTATTTAGGTGATTTTATTTTTGCTGTAGATCTTTTCAGATAAAGCTCTTTAATCAAGAATATACGTATAAAAATTGAAATTTCCAAAGTTAGTGATATTATGGGAGGTAATGGGAGGTTGAAAATTGGTGTCATATACCTTTATTTTGATTAAGAGGTCTTCTAAAGGTTGGAAACCACTAATATGTGCATACAGGTTAGAGTTAATAACTCTTATTGATTGGGAAACATGTTGCTTCTTCAAATAAGAATATGAAGGGTCATCTTTAAAACATCAGTAATGTAGCTATATGATAAAAAAAAAAAGGGGGGGGGGGAATAGAGTTTCTAAAATAGGAGAAAAATATAAAGGCAAGTAGATGGGACTAAAATAAGCATATTTTGTAATCGAATGTGTGTGCGAGAATGTCACATCTTAAGTAGTAAAAGAAAAAGAGTTCTACGCCATGCGGTGGTGCGCGATGTAAGGTGGACATCGCGCATAAGAGACATAGTTAAAATTTTACATTGACATTTTTTTTACTTCAATTTAACTTTAATTTCAAATGCAATTACCCCATACAGCACCTTAAAGTAGGCATTTTATATTTTTGGTAAAATATTTAAATTCAAACGTCAAAATGGAAAGGAAAAAAAAAATGTCTGGGACGAGGGTTCCGATCATGATAAATCTAATGAAGCAACAACAACAAAAAAAGTTTCTATTTCATTTTTTTTTTATTCCTGTATTAATTGATAATTATAAAAAAAAAACTATTTAATGCAAAAGTTATGTGTTATTTATGGCCGTTAACCAACTATTTAAAAAAAAATATTAAAACATTTAACAATTTATGGCTAAAAAGACAAATTTTCTTTTTAACATTAATTTGCCATGTCCTTGTCATCATTTAAATTGCTAACAACTCATTGGAAAATTACGAAATTTCATGTTATTTTAAATTATTGCGGCAATTAAAAGAAAATTCTACATAATAAAAAGTAAGGATTATTTTAATTAATTATTAGAATAGTCTCATTAATTATTAAGATTTAAGAATCATATTATTAGCCATTAAAATCCATCAAATTATAATTACTTCCAAATAGTCCAGGCATCCAAATGTTATTTCTCTCAAGTCGATTTTCCTTACACTTAAGACGATTCCTTTCCCACTTGAAGGTGCTAATACAAACAAACAATTCTTGTTGGCACTGTAGGGAGGATGAGAAGTAGCCTTTAATGTTCCAAATGAACTTAGTGCCGAAGTATCGTGAAATATTGTCTCATTCCCAGTTTGACAAAAATCTTCAATAATATCTGAAAAGATACAAAATGATAGAGAATTTTCTTTAAAATCAGTAATATTATATGCAATTAAAAGAATGCATTTGTTCCAGTATATATATTTTTTTTTGTTCTCCAGTGAATATAACTTCTTTTACAAACAATTAAAATTATGGAGTAGGTTCAAAACCAAGATAAATTTTACAAGATAATATAATTTCAATTTTTTTTTATCTATATTGTAGGGGTAAAATATAAGTAAAATGCAATTAAAATGCGTTATATATGCGTTATAGCTTACCTCTAATGTATAGATTAGTACATTATTCTATTTCTATAAATAATTACATTAGATATTATCGAGACGAATGTTCTCAGCTTCAAGACGGTTCTGAACTGAGTTCTTTGGATTGCCACTATATTGTTGACTTTGTATTGATGATACTTTTTCCTTTTTCGGTTAAACTGTTGGAGTTTTTTTTTTTTTTTTTTTTTTTTTGTATTTTTAGGATGTTGTTCTTGGCTTCTTCTCGCACGTTGCCTCTTTCTTGTACAGTGCTTCTTACGTATTCTTCCACTAGTATGTCCTTTATTTTTTAAAGTCTTTCTTGTTTTTCATCTTTATACCAATCATCAGTTCAAAAGGTGTACAGTCAATCAAGGTAACATTCAACCGCATTTTCAGTATTTTCTTCTTCCCCACTTATATTTTAATAGTATTTCCAGACCTAATGGCATAAAATGGAAGAATAAACCCTAAATAATATTTTAATTTAAACAAATTAGAAAATGCTGATGATGAAAGCACCAAATAATAAGAAAATAACCCGGTGCAAAGTTATCCTGTCATTCAGGGTAACTTTGAACTAGTAAAATTAAGTTTCTAAATACTTGAATCAAATTCCTGCCACATTGATGCTTTCAAAAACCACCACTTGAACAATTTCTGATTTTTCTCTAATATTCTCCACAATAATTTCAGCAGTATAAACCCACCATGTCCTTATTGTCCAACTTTAATCTACACCGAAAATGATAGTGTACATACACTGTCACCTGCATCATCTAGTTCAGGTTGGTTGGTTTATACGCTCAACGACCTACAGCTTAACGTGGATTCCGAACAACAACGAACATCCATGACTAACCCGGGATTCGAAGCCGGCACCTTTGGCATGCGGGGCCAGAGCTTTAACCACACAGCCATCAAGTGAGTCATCTAGTGAAGGACTTTTTTTCTTGCTGTCTCCTAGGAGTTCATACGGTAGAGGATTTTGGACGATCCCCTCATGTTCTTGCTATAGATATTCCTTTGCCATTTATTTTTTGTGCATAGAAATTTTTCACTTCTTCAACTGAAACGCTTTTTACAGTCATTACAAGTAGACAGATTTTTTTTTTTTTTAGTTCTGTGATTGACTGCTAGATCATCATTTCTAATATTTTTAGGTACTTCTTGAAATTACTACCAATATTTTCATTTTATCGGATTTTGCATACAAGGGAAGATTCCGTAAATTAAATTGCATTTGTATGTATAAAAATGTATTTGAAAACAACCAAAAATAATTTGGAATAAAATATGAATTATATGTGCAGTGTGTACATTACCCACTGTCGTCAACCTAATTTTGAACTGGCTCAAAGTTACATTGAATGTGTGGTAAAATGATAGTGCCTTGGTTTTTTGCTTTTTACCAAATGTTAGTAAATAAATAACCATCAGCTACTAACAATTTCACTATTTTCAAAAAATGATACAGCTGATAAAGTGGTAAAAGTTGATACTTACATGCATAAATTAGTCGATTTGCATCAACTTCAAATAAGCATTAAAAAAGAACTTGCAAACAGTACTTCAGAAAAACAACTGAATAGCCAAATAAAGTATGTACAGTACCCCCCCAAAAAAAACAGAACGATGGCTATATCTTCGGTTCTAATTATCGTAGAATCTTACGGTTTGCACCAAAATGTTTTGCTTGCGATTTTCTATATATCTGATGCAATTTTTTTTTCTTGAGAGACCGTATACTAAGTAAAAGTAACGCTATCTTCGAAAATTTCAATACGAACCCTTATTTTTTATCATTTCATTCGATTCAGAATACATCTTTTACCCTAAATACCAAATTTCGTTGCATTATGTTGAAAAACACGTCACTTATGAGTGAAAATGTTTCGACCATTTTTTGACCCATCTTCAGGGAGAATTTCCATAAAACGAAAGGTATTTTTAAGGTTCTTCACAGCGGGAGAAATCGAACGGTTAATGTGGCGCGTTTCACGAAGATTAAAAAATACAAGTATTAGTCTAAAATTGCATAGAAAGTACTTGGATTTATAGTGTCATGTTTAAGATTAATACAAAAATAGCAAGTAAATGCAAAAGTAACATAATTTATTTACAACATTAAAGATGTGCATTCTTCACACGAAATAAATAAAATATCGAAAACTGTAATTGCAGAAGTATAACGAATACTACTGATAATTAGAAAATTAATAAATATTAAATGTAGGCATTAGTAAACAGTATTTAGCAAAGCATGAATATTTTACAGAAATATTTCACTATAAACACAAATGTAACTAGATCGTTGAAATTATTTATAAAATGAAAAAGTCACATGATTCAGTAAATTTTTAAAGGATAACTTATTGAAATTGCTTAAAAAAATGTTGTTTTAAATAAATGGAATTTAAGAAAGCAAATTAAAAAAAAAAATTATAGTTTACAGAAAAAATAATTAATAATTTAAAAAACTAAAAAACACGCTTTAATAGAAAAGTGAACTAAAAAGTTGAAGATAATTTTAAATAAGTTTGAAATAAGAATAGAGTGATTAACAAGAAATATTTATTTTATCGTACAAAAGCGTGGGATGCTTTTTAAGATATTTTCATAATGGCTCTACTTTTACCAATATCTGTCATTAAATATTTACAAAAATTGACATCAAGCACCCCACGCTTTTTTACGATAAAATAAATATTTCTTGTTAATCACTATTCTTATTTCAAACTTATTTAAAATTATCTTCTACTTTTTAGTTCACTTTCCTATTAAAGCGTGTTTCTTAGTTTTTAAACTATTGGTTATACGATAATTGAACGTTATGCGATTTTCCACACCTCTAGTTTACCTTGAATTAATCTTTGATAGTTTTCAAAAGTCGTCTACTATACGGTCCCTTAAAGTGAGCGTTTTTTACATTTTCTCTAAAAAATCGAGAACTAATAGTCAAAATGGAAAGAAAAAAATTATGGGGGGGGGGGGGGTTTAGACCATGGTAAATCTAATGAAAGCAAAAAAAATATATGTTTCTATTCAAATTTTTTTTTAATTGCTTTATTAATTAATAATTATTAAAAAAGAAATTGATTCAAAAGCTGATTGCTATTTATGTTTGGCCATTTACAAACTACCTTTTGAAAAAAAAATTACTGAAATATATTAATTATTTAAGTATTTATGGCCAAAAAACCAACTTTTTTTTTTAACATTAATTTATCATTTTCTTTTTATCATTTAAATTACAAACCATTCATTAGAAAATTACGAATTTTTGTATTTCGCATTCTTTTTTAATGCTGAATCCAAATATGGAATAATATTATGAGGTTGCTATTGAACTTTTTAAAGTTTGGTTCTGTTTTAATATGTAGATGACCCCTCATGATAAAAAAAACTACATACAATTATTAAAAACCTTCCACGATTTACAATGGTACCTTTTGTTTGTTATTTCAACAATTAGAACAAAAGATATAGCCATCGTTCTGGTTTTTTTGTTTTTTTTGGGTACTGTACAATTTTTCTAATTCATTTTCTAAACTATAGAGCAAAAAGCCAATTTCACAATCATTCCAGCGGTTTGCAGCCGTGGATCATGCAGAACCAAAAATACTGAAAACTAGGAGGTGGCGCAAAGTTACACCCTATGGCTCAAAGTTATCCTGAATGATTGTATACTTTGTGCTTCATGAAGTCGAGTTATTTATTATTCTTTGGATTGCAGGAACAAATTTGTACCATTTAGTACGGTGGTCTGCAGCAAGTTTGCTAGTACGTGAATTTAATTTAGTAGAGTGAATTCTTTCAATCTGTCCAATTTCATGGGGAATTCCGGTTGCTATTTGGATCGATCTCCTCTTGATAATAATTTAGGAAATTTGTAGATTGGAACACTGATCTTCTGTCTGTAGGAAATAATTCTGTATGGGCTGCCGAAAACATTCTGTTGTAACTTTAGTTTATCTAGTGTACCCTTTGCTAACGGGGATTTGTCAGGATAAAATCATGTGAATTTAATGAGTACTTCTACTACTGTGAAGATATCTTTGTAATTTTTATTAATTAATGAAAGTGGTCCAATGAAGTTATGTGGTTTATGCTGAGAAGAATACTGTACTTTGGTATTGGGTGCAAGACTTTCAGGTTTTTCACGTCTCCTGTTGTAGAGTATGCAATCTATGCAGTTAGTTATTACGTCCACTATTTGTTTTCTTGCCTTGGTTAAGTAGAAATTACATTTTAACACTTCTCTGGTTTTGGCAGTTGAAAAATGGCCTTAGTTGTGTTTTTCTCGAATGATATCCGTCTTCATATCTTGGGGTATAGTGAATTTTTTCCCCATTCTCGTACTTGTATAGGAAGCATTGGTTTACCAGCTGGTTGTTATCTCCTTCACGTTCCGTTAAACTCTTTATTATCTTAACATACTCGTCGTCGTTTTTTGCAGCTTCAATTTTAGTTCTGACATCAGTACGAGAACATGTGATTGTCAAGACTGTTTTTCGACTTCGACTTAAAGCATCCGCATGAGACAATTTCTTCCCTGCTTGATATATTAACCTCATAGTGGAATTCTCCCAGTAATGATCCCCATCTTGCTATTTTCAAAGTAAGGCATTTCTTGTCCATCGCCTTCTGGAAAACAAAACAATCTGTAATTACCTTTAATTTGGATCCAATCAAGTAGTTTCGGGATTTGTTTACAGCTTCGATAATTGCTAAGACTTTGAATTCGAAACTGCAGTACTTATCCTGTAATATGTGATGTCGTTTTGCTCATAAGCTAGATTGTATGGAGGTTACCACTATCGGATTTCTGGAGAAGTATCACTGTTAGTTCATAGACACTTGCGTCGGTGGGTAATTCTATGTTTAATTGTATATGTCGGTTACTGATTTTTGTTGACAAGAATTCTTTCAGCTCAACTAAGGTTGTTGTGATCCAAATTGAAAACTAATGTTGTGAATGTCACTCAGTGGTTTAGGATGCTATTTGGATCACTGGTGCCAACATTCTCTTTAAAGATCAATCGCTTCTAGACAGCGAGGTTGCGGGTTCGAGTCCCGTGGGAGGCATGGGTGTTTGTAAATGTATGTTGGCTTGTAAAATGACGAATGTTTCGGCGCATTATAGCCCTTGTGTTGCTGAAGGTGCTAGATAATCTGAAAACAACCAACAACCAAT
Source organism: Linyphia triangularis (assembly GCA_963978545.1). Classification (NCBI taxonomy): domain Eukaryota; kingdom Metazoa; phylum Arthropoda; class Arachnida; order Araneae; family Linyphiidae; genus Linyphia; species Linyphia triangularis. The sequence continues at coordinate 17,708,268 of OZ021721.1, forward strand.
CAAAGATCGATCGCTTTTCCGAGCTATCGAATTGTGAAAGTTTTCTATTGAGTTTGAGTTAAAATTCTATTTTCATAATGTAAAACATTGCAGTGAAGCATGTTTTGACTATATGCCTATTCGAACATGCAAAGAATCTGTTTTCAAATTGGTTTAAAAACAATAAGGTAATACACGGTGTTTAAAAAATGCGACGAATTTTAAGAAGTGATGGAGCAAACTAATACGAACCATTTTCATCAAAGAATGCATAGTCCAAAATGAAATGTAATGTCACTAAAGATCACAAGTTGTTAAAAGTCAGGATTCGAAGAAAAACACAAATAAGATATATGCAGAAAAAAAACAAGGTTAATGATACCGATTTACAATAATCGCTTAAAAGAACATGTAACGGTAATGCATAAAACTCTTCAATGAATTCCTCTTCAAATTCACTGGGAACCAGGTGACATTTTGTATATATAGTTCTATTTTTCTCCCAATAACTAACAGGAATGATGTTTAAATGTTTCCAAACGCGGTACTGTTTTTGCATTTCTTTCTAGACCATGTACTCTTTGAAATAAATTGTTTTGTTGCGCACTTCCAAAAGTCAAAGTTTGACCCATCTTTATTTAAACACCCTGCATATAGTGTAAAAAAAAATTTTAAAAAATTGAATCAGAGAAATTATATCAATTTTTACTTAGCAGTATTTTACATATGACAGAAAAATGATTAAAAAGTTGAAGGTTAAAAAAAGGGTGAGAAACGGGACGCTGCTTTATTATATTTACGATTTACAATTTATGAGCTTTTTGACAAGAAAGAAAAACTGTTCTATGCTCAGTGGAAATAATTTTTCTGTGAAAATTACCCCAGTTGTATAAATCTGATTATAGTGATGAATTTTTTTTCAATAAGAAGACACTAATGAAACACCAAAGCAATGTGCACTTCATATTCCATGGATCAGGTGGAAACAATCAAAGCGTGACTAGCGTATGACGACATTTACAGTTTGGGAAACAGATGTAGACGTTTGTGTGATACCACGAATGCGTACTTTTTCCGTGAAAAAGTTTTTCGAAATGAAATGACGTGTAGTAACAATAGCACATGTATGATGTAAATTCCTTACTTTTCATACGCCGGTCTCACTGAAATATTTACACAAAAAAGCCACAAATGGATTGACTAATAAATAAATTTTTAAAAACAATTTATTTTTTGCATAAATATTAGGTTGTTGCAATAAAAATTCTTTTTGGCATTATTTCCTTTAAAAGAAAAAAAGCTCTATCACCTAATCCAGACTGAATTCAATCTAATCTTAATGCTCTTTTTTTAATAAAATGGATCGATTGAAAAGTCTTCGCTGAATGAAACCCTACATGCAAGTTTTCCGAATATGCAAGGTAGAGCACATGACCATGGAGAAGTGTATACTTTTTATTCAATAAATAAACGCACTGCTTGTGATTAATACAATTTATCCCTAAACATTGTAAATCTTGTTGTTCATTTAAGAAAAATACCCTTCATTTATATTTCATGAAATGTTGCAGTACATAAATATTTGTATTTTGTAAAATCAAAATTGCCTCTAAAAAACACTCCAAGCAAAATACTCAGCCATAAATAGTACAATAGTAAAATTCTTTGGGCTATTTTGTACTGGTTGAACTATACCGGGTTTGCAACAATAACCCCTAAAACCAGTAATTTTTGCAAATATCCCAGTTCAGTAGAATGGTTCGAAAAAAATTATTTTTAATTTTGAAACGCATGAGGTAAAAAAAGTTGTTACATATCTTGATAAGAAAAACTGTAAAAAAAATGTTTGAAAAAAAAATATCTTCTGATCACGCATTCATCTCAAAGTTTGGAAAAAATAAAAAAAAACTATTTTTCCTAATATTTTTTTAAATTTCTAAACGTTATATATTTGAAAGAAAATTGTTTGCAGCGTGTAGTGAAAGGGTAGTATAACACAGTAAAACGCTATTTTATGCATTTTAAAATTTATTTTAATAATTAAAAATACTCAAAAGTAATATTTTTTGTAAAAAAACAATGATTTTTCTGTAAAATGGGTACTAACGTTATTTGTTATTATTTTTTTTAAATGTTTTTATTCATTCGGTTCACTTTTTCTCGAGCTTTCTATCCTAGTGATGCACTTTGAAGGAAACTTTTGAAGAAAAGTCGGGCATTTATATTTAAAAAAAAAAAAAGGGGGGGGGGGGTCGTAACGTCTTTGGCGTCAGCGCCACCCACTTTTTGTCTTCTCTCTCTACACAAGCGTTCCACTGCTTGTGAGTAACAAGGAAACGAGTTGAAGTCTGATTTCAGTGGTCCCTAGTAGTACAGAAACTCTGGCCAATTTTGCCAGAAATAGGCCAATCCCGATGTGGAAACAATATTAGCCAATCTCGCCCACTTCTGGATAAAATATAGAAGAGGTTTTGAAATGTCGATGCACAGCTTTAAAATTGGGATATTGTGTTTATAAGAAACAAAACTATGAGGTTGTTTTTACATGTTTTTTTGCTGAAAAATTGTCTATTTTGGAACTATGCTCGGTCAGAATTAGCCAATCTTCCAGTCTTCCCCTGTTTCCTCCAATACAGCTGTGCTACCTCGGATGCGCCAGTCTTTACTAACAAATGTTCATTTGTTACTTTCCAGTCCTATTACAAGCATTCCAATTAATTATGTCCTCGTAATCAGTGGTAATAAAGTTAAATTTGGTTGCCTTGAAATGCCTGATTGTCTTTCTCTAGTAAAGTTCTCAAAATTTCATATCCCTACGACCAGTTCTCTTGCATCTCTCTCCTTTCGTACAAAATCGTTGCCAAAATCAAATTTTTAGGGTGAGGGAAGAAAGCATTTCGTTCAGTAACCGAGTTTAAAACTTGCAGTAAATATTTAGGAATGACTTATCGAGACTATCGAATTACCTCATATATGATCTTAGGTCCTTCAGAAAATGAACTTTGTTTAGTACAATAATATCAGGAAGATATAACTGATCTGTGCTCAGTCCTTTCTTCTCAACTTGAGGAATTAAACATTCAACACGTAAAAAATCAGTCAGAGGAAATTTTTCACAGTTCTTCAATTTTTTATCTATGTTCCCAATAAAAAATGTTAGACCCATTGTAATACTCTCTACACGTTTAAATAGGCATGTGAATGATAATTCATTGAAGTATAGGAGACACATATCCCACTGTAGTGGTCTACCAACGTGCCATTTGATCTGTCAGATTATTTCCAGCCAGAATTAGCCGACCAAACGGTATAGTGGTTTGCGTGCTAGTTTCTAAACGGCGAGGTTGTGGATCCCGTGTTGGCATGGATGTTTGTAAATGTATGTTGGCTTGTCTAATGACGAATGTTTCGGCACATTATAGCCCTCGTGTTGCTGACGGCGCCAGATAATCTGAATACAACCAACCAGCCAGAATTAATGGCAGTCCCAATCACAGCCATGCGCGCTATGACCCAATGAATAAGCAAGTAAGTTTATGAACTTCAAAGGAAGAGAATGCTCCTCGAGAAAGGTCAACCAGATTGAAACCCGCCAAAACCCAGTTTTTATCAATGTTTCAAAGGTTATGCGTGAACGATTATTATTGAATAATTACTTATTTGATTTTTTCCAAGTTCTATCTACTTCATTCAACACAATATAAACTAATGTGCCTCGATAATTTAGTGATTGGTGCATTCTATAAAGTGATGGAAAAAAGGTACTTTTTGTATTTATTCAAAACTTTGAAGTGAATGCTTGAAGTAAATAAAACAATTTTAACAAAAATATGTGAGAAATAACATTAGTATCCACTTTATAGAAAAATAATTTTTTTAGCAAAAAAAAGTATTTTTTAATATTTTAAATTATTAATGCATATTTTTAAAAAGGCAAAAAATAGTGTTTTCTTGTGTTATACCACTCTCACTATACATTGCAAGCTATTGCCTTTCAAATATATAACGTTTAGAAATTTAATAAAATGTAGGAAAAATAGTTATTTTTTGTATATTTTCCAAACTTTGTGTGGTATTTTTTTTTTTTTTAATTTTCTTTACAGTTTTTCTTATAACTACTTTTTTCACCTCATGAGTTTCAAAAATATTTTTTTTTTCCGAACCCCTCCTACAGTTCAGTTCAGCAAATGCAAAGTGACCTAAGAAATGAAACGTGGTAACTTATCGGTCAACATTTGTGATTTTTTTTTTTCTGCTTACCCGCTGACTTTGGGGATTTTCAATGTAATTTCCCCCTTTTTTAATGGTGACAATTGTTGTTTTTTGCCTGCACACATAAGCAAATTAAAATCACGGTTCTAGCTATATTAGTAGGAGTTGATCTACGAGGAGGAAATCCTGAGTTACATCAGCGCAATTAGTACTATAAAGATCGGAGAAATGATACAATGGCAGATAGAGGTCGGAAATATCGATCAAAATAAATATCGATACTTTATCGCTGCATAGAAAAATATATCGATAAAATATCCATATATCGATACATTATTATTTTATTTTTTTTAATTTTGCCAGAAACGATGTATTTCGGGACAAATTTCTACTTTTCATATTTGCTTTTTATAAGGTGACTACTTTTACAACTGAAATAGATCTATTACAAAAAAAAAAAGTTATATTTTCGCTTGATTGGTGCTGTGATTTTAAGAAAAATTTGGATAATTTTCAATAGCTTTCAATAGCAACGCTGAATATTTAGCATTATATTTTTGCAATGTAAATAATTGAAAAATTAACAGAGGGATGAATGAATATTATTAAAAAAAATTGCATAGGGATTATTCCATTTGAAACGGGACTTTTAATATATTTAATATAGCTCAGTTATTACTTGTATGTACAGTACCCCAAAAAAATTCTTCAGAACGATGGCAATATCTTGCGCTCTAATTGTTGAAATAACAAACAAAAGGTACCGTTGTAAATTGTGGAAGGTTTTTAATAATTGCATGTAGTTTTTTTTGTCATGAGGGATCATCTACATATTAAAACAGAACCAAACTTTAAAAAGTTCAATAGCAACCTCATAATATTATCCCATATTTGGATTCAGCATCCAAAAAAATGTCGAAATACAAAAATTCGTTATTTTCTAATGAATGGTTTGTAATTTAAATGATAAAAAGAAAATGATAAATTAATGTTAAAAAATTTGGTGTTTTGGCCATAAACACTTAAATAATTAATATATTTCAGTAATTTTTTTTCAAAAGATAGTTTGTAAATTGCCAAACATAAATAGCAATCAACTTTTGCATCCATTTCTTTTTTAATAATTAATTATTAATTAATAAAACAATTAAAAAAAAAATTTTAATAGAAACATATATTTTTTTGCTTTCATTAGATTTACCATGGTCTAAAACCCCCACACAATTTTTTTTCTTTCCATTTTGACTATTAGTTCTCGATTTTTTAGCGAAAATGTAAAAAACGCTCACTTTAAGGGACCATATAGTAGACGACTTTTGAAAACTATCAAAGATTAATTCAAGGTAAACTAGAGGTGTGGAAAATCGCACAACGTTCAATTATCGTAAAATGGGGTGAATCGGAACAGAATTTCTTGAAATTTCAAAAAGAAATATTATTTTATACAAACAAAGCATTTTTATTTTTTATATATATATTTTTAATCTGTCTAACGTGTTTGGAATCGTGGAACATATGTTTTGTGTGGTTTTCAACAGTGTTCTTTTTTTCTTTTTTTTTTTTTGTAAATTACTTTCTTAAATTACATTTATTTAAAACAAATTTTTTTAAGCAATTTCAATAAGTTATCCTTTAAAAATTTTACTGAATCATGTGATTTTTTTTTTATTTTATAAATAATTTCAACGATCAAGTTACATTTGTGTTTGCAGTGAAATGTTTCTATTAAATAATCACGCTTTGCTGAATACTGTTTACTAATGCCTACATTTTATATTTATTAATTTTCTAACTATCAGTAGTATACGTTATACTTCTGCAATTACAATTTTCGTTATTTTATATTTCGTGTGAAGAATGCACATCTTTAATGTTGTAAATAAATTATGTTACTTTTGCGTTTACTTGCTATTTTTTGTATTAATCTTAAGCATGACACTATAAATCCAAGTACTTTCTATGCAGTTTTAGACTAATATTGGTAATTTTTAACGTCGGTGAAACGCCGCACTGACCGTTCGATTTCTCCCGATGTGAAGTAGAACCTTAAAAATACCTTTCGTTTTATGGAAATTCTCCCTGAAGATCGGTCAAAAAATGGTCGAAACATTTTCGCTCATAAGTGACGATTTTTCAACATATTGCATTGAAATTTCGTTTATAGAGTAAATGATGTATTCTAAATCGAGTGAAATGATAAAAAATAGGGGTTCGTATTGAAATTTTCGAAGATAGCGTTACATTTACTTAGTAAACGGTCCCTTAAGAAAAAAAATTGCATCAGATATATAGAAAATCGTAAGCAAAACATTTTGGTGCAAACCGTAAGATTCTACGAAAATTAGAACCGAAGATATAGCCATCGTTCTGATTTTTTTTTTGGGTACTGTACAATATACAAAAAATAAAACATGATTATGAACAGGGGCACTTATTTGCAAGTGGGTGCAAGATAGCCAACATTTTGTTTAATTCATTAATTTTTCAGAAATGTTGATTGCAAATTACTAATGAAATGTTAATTAACAAATATGCATCAATTTTCATTTTGATAATGAACAAAGCATACGGTGTATATTTTTGAAATCCTCTCTTCTGTGTATTTTATTAGGTGTTCAACACAACCACGTTTAGAAAAAAAAAATCTTTTACAAGAAAAAAATGATAAAAATACCCCAAGTAATTAATTTTTTTTAAAACGATTTTCTTGTTTTCCTATTTTTTATCTTATAAATAGTACTCGCGGTATTTAAAGTAGTAGTGTTTCGAACAGAAGAAGCAGAAGGCACAATAAATAAACCATTAACACAAATTTTTTTAAATCCTTTATATGCATTGCTAATTTTTTATATGCAATTGCAACTTTTTGAGTTCAGATCGTTTTCATAGTACTTGACCACTCTGAAAAATCATCCACTCCGAACTATTTACGGGTTTTTTAGTAATTCGAATCACCTATAGAGGCTTTTGTAAAAGCGGCTTTTTAGTGATTGTGATAGTAACAGCCCCAAAAAATCGATAGACTGCATTGTCATCGACATCAAACAAACTGACAAGTTTCAGCTCGATTGGATGAAGGCAAGTGTGTTAATTAGTTATCAGAAACGAAAATAGTGTGAAAAAGCGGCTTTTTATTGATAGTGACACTAGGGGTGTAGTGGGGCCAGTAAGCGCCGTTACGGTGCACAAATACTTTTTTGAGAGCTGGTACGGCGTAAAGCCACTTTTTTGAACTAGTAATCAATAATAACTCTAATAATCTTTATACAATGTATTGTGTTATAAGTTAGTGAGAAAAAAAAATACGTAAATTAAGAGTATTCAGCTTTTTTGTATGTTAAATTATGTAGATTATTATAAATTTGCATTTTATAATTAAGAAAAAAAATCCAGCTACAGTACTAACCATGATCTATAAGTTTGCGTACCGGTAAAAATTTTTTAGCACTACAACCCTGGATGATAGCTCCAAAACTGCATTGTCAGTTTCTATTCATTTGGATGGCGACAGTTGGATAAATTAGCCCTCCGTAGATTTGAACGCCACACTCAAACAAAATTGAAATTAATATAAACGATTTAAAAATACAAACGAGTAGTTATTTCTTCCAAGTTAGAGAAATTAAAAAAAAAAATTTAACTCGAAAGTAATATAGGAAATGCTCATTTGAAAATATATATCAAGGTCTAATATCTGATGACTAACAAATAAAAACCTTAACATTTTCCAGGAATTGAGTGAACATATAAATGAGTGAATGAATTGAGTGAACATATACAAAAAAGAATAAATACTTAGACAAGTGGAGCCTGAAAACCACTTCTCAATTGCAATAAATCAGCTATAAAAAACAGAGTTTAGGAAATAAACAAGAGGCTTAAAATAATAGTAAAAAAAATACCCAGAGTAACATTGAACCGGAGTTTCAAAATGGCACTTGTACTTTTATTTAACACGTTTTTTCCAATTTTATTTTAATTTTCTAAGTCTGTGAGATACAAGTGCACTCCCTTATATCCTCCTGGTGGCGCCCATGATTATGAAGTGTGGCAAAATGTTGAATATTGGTAAAATTAAAAATTCCAGACATTCAACTAATGTATTTTTAAAGGAAGTATGCCTATTTTTATTCAAATTAAACTGATATTGTTGGAAAGTATGTAATTTGAACTGCATATTAATCATAACTGGCACCTAGGCTAGCTCAGTGCAGAAGCGGATTTAGAATTCTGCAGCCCCTGGGGCTCAATCAATATTTGCCTCCACGTAGAATTCCCCTTTCTGTCTCGGCACTGACATTTTAAAATCCTTTACATTAACTTCGATTTTGTGTGTGTGCGTGTGTGGTTGATTGGGTTTGTAAGTTTTTCGATGGCGGACAAATCTGCAGAGGCCTAAATAACTCCCTTGCCGTAATCCAATCAGGCAGAAACTTGGCAGATAGATTCGATGTCGATGACAAAGCATTCTATAAAATTTTTGGGGCTGTCACTGCCACTAAAAGTTCGCTTTATGGAATACAATTAAACCAACTTGACGTCAGCCAATCGCGCTGAATTAGCATTTAACCAATCATTAAAGAAACTCTTTCCTGTAGTCAAAATTGTTTTAATTGGAATAAATAAAATACATTTGGATGTCAAGGCGTAAATTGAAGTTCATTTTAAAAGAAGCAGAAAAGTAGTTTACCGCTTATTTTGCTGATAGAGATGTTTTTAATATTTAAAATTAGATGCAAATTCCAGGCAGATTCTGGCAACAAAAACGGCGCTATGTTAATGACTACTAATAAATGATATTAGCTTTCACTAAAATATGTTAGGGTGCCATTTTAACTGTCTCTCAGCCAAGTTCAAATTTTAGTTTTGAAGTTTTTGAAAAGGAAATAAAGAAAATCGAAAACACACATGGAACTACAAAACGATCATCAAAAAACTAAAAATGTGTAAAAATATCGATATATCAGTGACTTTTATCGATATTTTTGAAATCGATATATTTCTAAAAAAAATATCGTATCGATATATCGCCGACCTCTAATGGCAGAGCTGTGCACAGTACGGCGGTGGTCGTTCAAACTATCTTCAACATTACACACTTTATGGAAATGAGTTGAATTCAGTATTGGAAGCTTCAACACTTATCTTTCAAAAAACATCACTAAAATACTATTACCTTTAGTTTCTGATTCGAATCAATTACAGTGGCAGCTTGTGGGTAATAAAAGTGAGGGGGGCCGAATTAACAATTGCATGTCATGGGAAAAAAATGTGCAAATATCAAAATACATGAATTTCATGTAATTTTGTAAATGTTACTTAAATATACATTTAAATAAAACAACAAGATTAATTGAACAATTAAATTATCTAAATAAAAATCTTAATGAAGTAACCACTTCAATAAAAGGAATTATTATAACAAAGACGGCGCGATGTTTCGTTTAAGCATAAGCGATGCCAGGAAGGGTTAAAAGGATGCACTTAAACTTTCATGCCTTTTGAAAATTAAAAACGAAGTGGAGAAGTCATAGGAAATAAATAATAGTTTAAAAAACTAAAAAACACGCTTTAATAGAAAAGTGAACTAAAAAGTAGAAAATAATTTTAAATAAGTTTGAAATAAGAATAGAGTGATTAACAAGAAATATTTATTTTATCGTAAAAAAGCGTGGGGTGCTTGATGTCAATTGTTGTAAATATTTAATGACAGATATTGGTAAAAGTAGAGCCATTACGAAAATATCGTAAAAAGCACCCCACGTTTTTTTACGATAAAATAAATATTTCTTGTTAATCACTCTATTCTTATTTCAAACTTATTTAAAATTATTTTCTAATTTTTAGTTCACTTTTCTATTAAAGCGTGTTTTTTAGTTTTTTAAACTATTATTTATTTTCTACTTTTTAGTTCAGTTTTCAATTAAAGCGTGTTTTTTAATATTTTAAACTATTCTATAGCTCATTAATTCGGTTATGGCCCCTTAGATCGCGTCCACATTTACATGGGGTATTTCTGGAAATGGGGAACTGAAATCTGGGGTATTTCAAGAACTAATCCTTGCAATTCAGAGTTCCGACCAGATGAAAGGAACACTTTAATATTAGATCAAAACCAATCGGTGACTCTTCCATCATTATTATAGTCCGGGAGCAAATGTAATCCCGTGGGCCACTTCATGATGCAAACATGTGGGTGGTGTCATTAGCTTCGTATTAATGCGTAGAAAATGAATTCCGATGGTGGGTATCTGGCATCCGGGTATGAGTGGCGCTACAGTCGAAAATCCAAAATGGCCGCCTCCTTACCATCTAAAATAGGTTTTTGCCGAATAATGGCTTTCCAACTCATTTTACCAACTAGTTGACTATTACAAAACTTATAGGAAATAAAATTTCCTTTCCAATGGTATATAACACATGTATGTTAGGTAAAATTACAAAATTCCCAATGACCGCTGAATCTCATTTTTAAGTACGTTTTTCAGGTTGATTGGTTGGTTTGTGCGCTCAATGACATATATTTGTGCACAATAACGGCTAATCAGTCCGGGACCTGCAACTTAATGTGGATACCGAACCACAAATAAATTCCATGCCTAATCCGGGATTCGAATCCGGTACCCTTAGCATTCGAAGTTAGAACTCTGACCACACAGCCATCAAGTGGGCAGAACCTTATTTCAGAATAATAGCTTCTCAGTGCGCTTTATACACAGTAGGAAATAAAATGACTTTTATATTGGTATACCTACCTAAGTCAAAATTCAAAATAGCCGCAGCATCACCATTGCCTGAACGTCTTTTCAGAATAATAGCTTTCGGGTACGCTATCTGAGCATGTTGGTTATTAGAAAATTTTTGGAAATAAAAAAGCTTTCTGACAGTAATAGACCTTTACATTGTCAATTCAAGATTTACATTTCAAAAGGACACCATTAGTGGTCACCTCTTTGAGACTCTAATAATAGTTTCCACATTATATTGTATGATAAATGAACATTACGGACAGTTAATATTTACAGATTGGGCAATAAAATAAAGCATTGACACTTTTGACAAGTACAACAGATTGATAATAAACTACGGAACTTCAAAATTGATACGACAAAGCTTTTTAATACTTGGAATGTAAATGTTACGGAAGAGTGTAACAGTGTAATAGTTTTTGTTATATGTAACAATTGTGCAAGCAATATTAAGATTGTCCTTATCATTAAGTTAAATTAACATCTTCATCATCCCCATTATCATTCATCATCGGGTCAACAATGACAGTATAGTCACATAACTCATCATCTCCACCACATGAGCACATCTGTGTGCAAGGCAGATTGGTGAGATTGCATCGGCAGGGAAGGGCACACCAACGCTTCAAACAGGAGCATTTAATCAACTCTAAAAGTGCCCCGTGCGGAGCGCAAGGTTCTGGACACGTAATAGGCTCAAATTTCCCATTCACAAGTGACTGGCCAAAATCAATAGGTTGAGGTATGTTAGGATCCTGTCGAGTATCTTGTGTCCAAATCATTGCTTTGTAGTGTGCACGCAAAAGATCTGGACAGAGAGATGATTTAGTTGGTGCAAGATGTTCCCCAGTCTTTTTTTTTTTTTTTAGTGAAGAGCCACCATCTTACCTCCCTAGTGTCTGTCATTTTGGTTCGTGGTACATACACCTGACAAACAAATGTCTCCAACGTTGGTAACATTTCTATGGAAATGGTTTCAGAATGACCCATAAGGCCCAGTGCAGCTATAATGTTATTACTAGCTGCATAAAAAGCATTCTACCATATAATCTTTCCTTTTCCAGCAAATGATCCTGTGAAATCAGCACAAAAAGGGGCGTGAAGTCCTGGTAATTCTGAAGCCTTTATTGAGCTCTAGCATGTCAGATTGGCTAAGATGAATTAAAATTTTGTTTCTGCTACTACTCACTATAATACTGGATTCTCTTGGAAGCATTGGATATCTCCGAAGAGCAAGTACTAATACATCTATGTCTGGAGAGTATATGTGAATCTTGCTAATGCCTCTGGAAGCAACATGTATACTGTGCAAAATTATTTTAGTATCTGCTTCCTCCTACGTGGTTTCAAGACAAAACACGTCTATATGGCTTGCATTTGCATGATTTATCCAACTGAAAACAAATTATTATTAATTACTGCATAGTCCATAATCTGGTAAAAAAAATAAAGTAACAGGTGCATGGTTAATTTAAGGATAATTGTTGATGGATGCACTTTGTATTGGATATGGACCGATTCACCCTGACGTTTCACCCTTGTCGATGTCCTCAGCGAATTCTGTTTGTAGGTGTCAAATATTATGTGAACCTCTTTGTACATACCAAACTTCTTTGAAATTTGTCTGAAAAAGAGATCTGCAAGTTCTTCAGAAGTCTTGCCAGTCTTAGGTTCATCAATGGAATGCAGCTCTGCCATTCCATCAATTACTGCAACAGTTTGTGCCGCTTCATCTACTAGAAATGAATTGTGTGAGAATTTATTTTCCTCATTAGATGAAGGGTATAGATTTTGAGGAAGCTCCTCCAGGATACCCACAAGCTTGCTTTTTTACGAACAGTAATGCATACATACATGTAGAGGAAACAAAGCAAGTGGTAATAATGAGATTTTATTCCGATAAAAAGTTGCCTTCAAATCTATATCACACCGACTTCTTGCTGCAATCATCAGTTTAGAAATTGATAGAAAATATTGAAAAAACACTTTTTCCTTCAAAATTACTTTAAAATTTTTGAATGCTGATTTACAGGCTTAAGTTTTGCCTTTTTCATTGGTGTCCAAAACTGTACTGAAGGCTTTGATGGTACTGATTTTTCTGTTGATACTGTTAGTTGGTTGATAATTTTAATGCCCTCCTCAATGAATTTGGAAAGAAGACTTACCAATATCAGCAACTGTACAATTGTCTTTTTGAATATCATCGGGAAGAACTTGCTTAGTCACCAGATGTGAAAGATGTTCTGTGTTGCATTTAAAAGGTTGGTTGTCGATTTAAAAACCTCTATCAACTTTTCAACGTTGTGATCCTGACGCTTGCGAACCGACAGGCAATGTTCATGATGACACTTTGCATTTGGGGTGAGATTTTTAACCATTGCTTCGGTTGCTACAGTAATTATTGTGAGTCCCGGATCTGCCAGAAAGAATCTTGTCCGAGCATTCTCATTTAGAGTGATGCCTGTAAGTCCACCTTAGACTTTAAGTTTTCTGTTCTGGTGCTCCAGAGCTTCATCGGCTCCTAAATTGTAAAACAATATTTTGGTTTCATTGACTGCCCACTTTCCTTGCTGCAATTCATACCATATAGTTGTATGCATTATATTAAATCTCTCCATATCCATCAAGTACAGTAGAATCATTCTTGCAGAGTTTAGTCGATCAAAGGCATACTTTATTAAGTCCTGTGTAACTGCCAAGTGCAAATCCCAGTCTGCCTTTCTAACTGACCTGATGGCTGTGTAGTTAACTCTGGCTTCGCACGCTAAGGATGCCGGGTTCGAATCCCGGATTAGGCATAGATGTTCTTTGTGGTTCGGTATCCACATTAAGTTGCAGGTCCCGGACTGATTAGCCGTTATTTTGCACAAGTATATGTCATTGAGCGCACAAACCAGTCAATCAACCTGAAAAAGGTACTTAAAATCACAATCCAACGGCCATTTTGAATTTTGTAATTTTACCTAACATACATGTGTTATATACCATTGGAAAGGAAATTTTATTTCCTACAAGTTTATCAGTGTCAACTAGTTGATAAAATGAGCTGGAAAGCCATTATTCGGCAAAAACCTACGTTAGATGGTAAGGAGGCGGCCATTTTTGGATTTTCGACTGTAGCGCCACTCATACCCGGATGCCAGATACCCACCATCGGAATTCATTTTCTACGCATTAATACGAAGCTAATGACACCACCCACATGTTTGCATCATGAAGTGGCCCACGGGACCACTTTTTTCGACATTAGCGCCCAGACTATTATATGATAAATCTGAATAGCTTTTTGCTGATAGTCTAACCGTAGTGCCCACGACAGATCTTTCAAATGTCTTGCCTTATCAACGTGAACCTATCGATGGTAGGTTCTGCGACTACTGGGGTTGTAACGGGTAATTTGACACCAGGGTTCGATACTGGAGAAGGTTGGTTGATTGGAGTTTAACTGCGCAAGAGCAACACGAGCTAATCCTTGCGATACTGAGAGAATTTTATTGAATTATTGTATTGTCGTCAATCTTTGATAACTGTGCAAAGTTTCAAATTAATCCAATGTTTTGAAGTGGTCGAAAATCGAGTTCAAAGATTCCGTTACATAGATACATACGAAGCTAATAAAAGCGTGTTAATTCAAAAGTAAAGTACGGGTTTCAAATTATTCATTTGAACGTAAAATCCATATCTATATATTAATGTTTTAGTACGAAATCCAATATTCATTACCGATTGAAAATCCCCAGTTTGAGGATTTAGCCGTCTTTATATGCCTTTAAAAAAAAGAAGAAAGAATTGCATTGGCATTTGAAAGGGCGGACACATCAGCATTCACAATTGCTGATGTGTCTACTCACTTTGATAATATACTGCAGAGCTTCTAATGGGGCTCAATTCGGTGACGTTTTACATGCTAATCGAGCATATTACCTCTAGTCAATAACTGAGAAAATCTTATTCTTACATTTTACGAAATAAAGAGCGAAATTTTTTAAAAATCTTACCATTTATATTTATTGTTGGCAGTTCTTTTCGTGCCGTCACACTAGAAGACACTAAAGTTAAACGTCCGATCGGCATCTCCGCACGAATTTGCTATTCCATTCCAAAGATTCCAACCCGGAGCAGAGCGTGAAGGGGTGTTTTAGTAATTTGAAACCCATGGTATCGCGTGACCCAAAAACCAGGATGTCACGTAAAAGTCGCAACGTTATTTATTCTGACTATTATATGGTCTTTAGTTTCAAATTCAAGGTCGCCCGAAGAAGGGGTCATTTTGCCCCCTAAAAGCTGATTACATGCTTGAATAAATGTCAGAAGAGGAGCCTAGTTTCCGCATGGCAGAAAACCCGATTGTTCCAGTGGTTTTTCTCTAAATGACTTTGTTATCTTTAAGTTATATGGAAAAAAGAATGAAGATTCTATGCAAGCAAAGTTTTACACCCACAAGATTATTGCTATATAAGTGTGTTTTACAAAAAGCGCCCATGAACGAAGAGATATTCTGAGACAAATGAGGATGCTTTTCTTCTTTCTCAAGATATTTTAAGGAATTTGCAGTCATACACCACGCAAACATAAAGTATATTAAAAAATATTATTAATTTTAAAGACTATTTGGATGAGTTATAGGAGAAGAGTAGATACGCTTTCAAATATATGATTTGTTTTGACTATAATTGACAAACACAAATTTTATCCGTCATATTAAATGATTTTTTTATAATAATTTTGTGTTCCTATTCATCACAATGCATTACTTGTTTTTTGTCCCCCTGTAAACATTTAAATAAGATCAGACATAAATTGTAACGAGTGTTCCGATTCACCCCGCAGAAAGGGGTGAATCGGAACACCATGAAAAAATTCAAAATAAATTAAAGTCCTAGTTGTTTTTTTTTAATTTTTTGGGTTGATCCTCAAAGAAGAAGGTAAGACCCAAGTTTCAATGTCAAAAATATGTTCCTTAACGTTCTTATTACAACCGATTTTTACTTTGAAAGTTGAAAAGTGTTCCGATTCACCTCATTTTACGGTAATCAAATTAAGACATTTCGGATCAAAATAAGACATTTCGGTTTTCAGACACATCGGTATTCAGACATGACGTATAGACCATGGGCCGTAGCAATATATAGTTCAAGTTCATTTGCCAAGTAAAGGGACCATTGCAGGATCCCCCCAAAAAGTGTTGTTTTTCCCAAAGATCCAAAGTTGTCATATGTAAACGTGCATAGTTTTTTAAAATTTAACTATTAAAAGTAAAACTACTTTTCACTACCTGTTTTCACGCCAATAAGAAAGTTTGCAAAACCAAAATATAAAATCAATAATTTAAGTCACAAAAATTGTATTTTTTAAATTTTCAGTATAAAAATGCCAAAACTAAGCAAAAAACAGTCACTAGAATATTATGTATAAAAAAATAAAAATAAAAACTTTACTTGTATCCTTCCACCGTAACGTTGTTTGTTTACTTTTGAAACTCGTAATATTTTCACATTTGACGGCTATTATTACTTGAAATATTTATAATTCACTTGCTTTTAAAGATGGCACAAGTTCCTACGCGCTTTATTCATTATTTTTACTTTTATTATTTTTACTATGTCGAAAGATATAGTGGTAAAAGAAATGACGAATGAAAGATGTAGACTGTATTGTAATGTTGTTACACAAAAGTAGTTGTGTACCTTCGAACACATTTGAACCTCGTGAAGCTGCATACAATACATTCCGAAAAATTATTTTGATGAACGCCTCATAACATTGAAATCTGAAGTTTGTGAAATAAGCAATTCCCAACTAAAAAGGAGATCACAAAGGGACAATCCTCAGCTTAATTTTTTGAATTATAAACAACAGAACAATCCTGATCTTGTGTTGTACTATAAAAACAAAGTTCTTATAGCAGAAGGGCTTTGTCGGTTCCAAGCTTCCAACTCTTGTATGGATTCTGGGAACATAAACATAGTTTGCAGCACATTTTGCTGATAGAAATGTTTTTGATATTTAAAATTCGATACCAACACCCCAAGCACACGCTGTTTACAGAATCGGCGCTGTGTTAATGAATATAAAAATTGGCAATGCATATAAAGGATTTATATTAAAAACTTTGTTTTTATGGGTTATATTATTTCAAACGATCACAGATTTTGAAAAGGAATATCGTAGTGGGGTATTTCTAAGCCATTCCTTCAGACAATTTTCATCGTAACACCTATAGCATTAAACTGCATGAGCCTAATAATATAGTAAAAAATATCAATGCGTAAACTTCCTAGATTCTAATAAGATGAACTTATAATTGCGTGTTAGGGATTCATCCCCTTATCCCACCCCCTGGCTACTTGCCTGAGCCTATTTATACCAGAATCGAAAATGTTAAATGGTTGCGTTGAATATGCACGGTGCACACGAAATGAATTTTTATGATATTCTTCTATTTCATGTTGGAATAAAGTGATAATATTCTTTGGCGTTATCAGTTCTCATTCCAGACTTATCATTCCAGATCCTCGTAATCCTTTTCCCAGGAATACAATAACCAGGCATTCACGTATGTAAGAGATTTACAGTATGTTTACCAAGAGAATGTTCCAGTGTGAAATGAAACGAAACTGAAACAAAGCGGAAGAAAACGTTCAAATGTAATTTATCACTTTCGAGTGTACACTTAGAAATTAAAACCAATTATTTATACAAAGGCAATGTAGAAATAAAGTTGCAATGCAAGCCAATAATAACCAGTACGCGTATTACATTAAAGCGATTTATTATTTTTAGTGCTTCGTATTCTCACGACCAAACATGAATCACTTAGAGATTGAGTTCTCAGTTTTTATGTGTGAAATATTAAAAGTTAAACAATGTAGAACATAGTTTGACTACTTTAATGAAATTTGACATAAACAGACCTAGTTCATATGTATCCAAACATACACAAGCCGATCAAACGACAAGTAGCTTCTAGACCACGAGGTTGCGGGTTCCAGTCCCATGTAAGGCATGGGTGTTTGTAAATGTATGTTGGCTTGTCAAATGACGAATGTTTCGGCGCATTATAGCCCTCGTCTTGCTGACGGCGCCAGATAATCTGAAAACAACCAACCAAACATACACAAATAAGTTTAATTTTTTTTTTTAATTATAAATGGGGGTTTTGTGTAAAGGGAAACTAAATATTTTAATTGGTGGGTT
Organism: Linyphia triangularis; assembly: GCA_963978545.1. NCBI lineage: Eukaryota > Metazoa > Arthropoda > Arachnida > Araneae > Linyphiidae > Linyphia > Linyphia triangularis. Next base: position 17,726,405 of record OZ021721.1, read on the forward strand.
TGTTTTACAACGCCTAGCTGTCTTGTGAAGATATAGTTGATTGTATTCAGATTATCTGGCGCCGTCTGCAACACGAGGGCTATAATGCGCCGAAACATTCGTCATTAGACAAGCCAACATACATTTACAAACATCCATGCCTAACACGGGACTCGAACCCGCAACCTCGCGGGCTAGAAGCTAGCACGCTAACCAATATACCGTTTGGTTGGCCTTGTGGAGATATAGAAACGCAGTAGTCTGGCAAATTCAATCCCCCCCCCCTTCTCTAACACAATTTAACCTTTTTTTAATGGATTAGCTTATTATGTCTTATTTTATTGTTTACTTGCATATTCGTTTGTTTCTAGCTGTTTACTTTTTTCGGCCATTTTGAATGAACCGCCATCTTGTTTATATTGAATTAGAGGCAACCTTAAACCACGTCATTTTGGCGACTCACTCTTTGTTCGCCAAATGAAAAAATTTGCCAAATGACATATACTACATCTGTTCCCGATGTTCATTGCCGTGAATATTCACATACAATCCACCTTTCTTAGATAGGATTGGATTGGAGAAAAACTTGCATAGAAAGTTATTTAACCCTTAACCCAAACGTTAAGTACATAACATTATTTACAAACGTTTTTTAAACATTTATTACAAACATTATTCGAAATATTAATTTCAAACGCCATTCAAAACATTAATTTCAAACGTTATTCAAAACATTAATTTCAAACGTTATTCAAAACATTAATTTCAAACGTTATTCAAAACATTAATTTCAAACGTTATTCAGAACATTAATTTCAAACATTATCCAAAACATTAATTTCCAACATTATTCAAAATATTAATTTCAAGCATTATTCAAAATATTAATTTCAAGCATTATTCAAAATATTAATTTCAAGCACTATTCAAAATATTAATTACAAAAGTTATTCAAAACATTAATTACAAAAGTTATTCAAAACATTAATTACAAACATTTATCACAAACATTATTTAAAAACATTAATTTTCGATAAAAGTGGCATCAACACATTGTTATTGTTCAACAAATTTTTGTTGTATAACTTTGAAGCAGGTTTCAATCGTATAGTTATAAGGATCAAAAACAGGTATTAAGCTTCATTCAAATAGCTTTTTATTGCGTCTATTTACTAAGTGCAGAAGTGTTTTACAACTCTACTCTAGAAATTTTAATAAACTCATTTGCGTAAAGTTTCAACTCAGTGTGTGTAAAGTTTAATATAAAACAATTTTGAAAAACGTTTCGTACTTAGCACACTGAAATTTAATGTAGAACAAAATATATAAATATAGTAGCATCAACCACAGTTGTAGCCTATTTTAATGCTATTGCTGCAGGTTAAAATGCTGCGGTTATTCTTTAATACTAACTAGGAATCTTATCGTTATTACCATATAGCTGATACTGGATATAAAAATATTCACAACATTTCTTATGTAATAAATGTACTTGCAAAACTGAATTATTCGAAATCGAAGATCATTACTTACATTCAGGATAAAAACACAGCACAATAGAAACCTTGCCAAAAAAAATTCCTAATACAATCCATTTCACACTAATTTCCATTATCTATTCGCATCAAAAAAATAACTAGGGAAGGAAAGTAAACAATTACGTTGGTTAAAATTGTTGAATAGTATTTTCAAAGTAGCATCCAAAAGAAAAAGTTTCTACTCTACTGAAACGATCCGAACATGTGCCAACGAGATAAAAACACCCGATTAGGTACTGTATCTTATCCATGGTGCAGAGGAAACTTGGCGAAATTTTGTCTTTTATTATTCCACTTTCGCGCATTCATCACGCAATGGCTTCAAGGTCAGATAGGAAAAAGAATTGTCACGTTATTTGCGAAAATGTAAACTCTTTTATAATTTGCTCTAATTTTTTATTTGTATATATTATTTTCCCATGATCTCAGTAATACGTATATAGTGTGTACGTTTTACTGAGATCATTGGAAAATAATGTCTAAACAGGTGAACTTTAATTACGAACATCCTCATGCCGTATTTATTTACAGGAGTTGAATACAAGAGCATACTAAATAGAAGGAAATAAAAAAAAAAAATATCGGAAAATCTCTTTTAAAATCAAATGAAATACTAACAGGAGTTGCATACAGGAGCAAAGAGGCTAAAAAAAAAATTAAAAAACTTGATTTTTCAAAAATGATTATTGAATTTCCTACTGAAGTATTAATTTTTAATTATGCGTTAATTTTTCGTTAAAATGAATAATTTAAAATCCATATTATGTTTCTTTGTTCGTGTGAATTTTGCCACATCTTTCCACTTTATATTTTTTATTTCCAAACTCTGGGGGTGTTGGGAGGGAGAGGGGGAGCTCTTCTCCTTCACCCTCCCTGCTGGCGCACAGTGGGGTAAAAGGGGTGAAAACCTGAGCGAAATTAAGAAATGCAATTATTGAATCCAAACCTTCTTTACATATAATAATGAGGATTCTTAGAAGTGTATGGACTTTAATTTAAAAAAAAATTGGCTGAAATTACTTGCATTATCTATGCAAAAAATAATACAAATTGAAGTTTAATAATTTTTATTGAAGTTTAAGTGATTGAAATTAATAATTATTCATAAAATAATAATTATTTATTTTTTAAATTTTTTTTATTACAATTGTTAAAGATCCTAATGAGTCAAATGAAGATTGTTCTCGCCAGAGCATTATCGAGCTTTTTGGGTCGTATATGAAGGCTGTACTGCCAGAATATAGTTTGATAAAGAGATGAGATACCGCGAGGTCTTTCAAGGTAAAATAGTGTAATGAATTTTCTCAGAGGAAATAGCTTTTACAAAGTAAAAGCTATAATTGATTCTTCGTTGAAGCAAAAATTCTTAAAGCAACAGTGAATTTTTTATCAAGATTTAACAACAGCTTTAGTGCATACAACTACACATGCATAGCGATATTTCAGGCGCTGCAAAAGTAAACATTCGCTTCGTTCTTTTCAAAGCAACGCTCAAAATCCAACTAACTCATTTCGCGAATTGGCGACGATTTTATACTATAAAAAAAATGAGCAATCAGACACACAGAACTGTCGCGAAAACTCCCAAACAGACCGCGTGTCGCCAAATCCTTTCCTCTTGTATGCATTACAGCTTCCAACAAACTAACCTAATATAAAAAAATAGAACTTCAACAAAAAAAGAAAAAAGAAACACCAGTCACAATTTTTTATAGGAAAATTGCGTAACATTAGGGAAAATGGGTAAACAGTTGTAAAATATATAACTTTTCAGGGAATTATATGCTCTTCTTTTCAAAATATTCTCATGGAAATTTATGTAGTTTCCATTCACTACTTTCTGTTCATGAATTAATAATTCATGGGTGAGTATAAGGAATACAACCAAACTTACAAGTTTAATATATTAAAGCAAAAACTTAAAATTGCGGTTGAAATAGTTTGAAACGGCTATATGAGCATGTGTTTATATATGTTGCCTATATGTTGTCTAAATGTACACCAAATACATGTTGTATATGGCAACAGTATTTGGTGTGGAAACTTTTTATCTTTGGCAACAATATTTGGTGTAGAAAGTTAACAGTTTTTCACAAACCGACAGAAAATAAACTTTAATATTTTTAAAACTAAAGATTAATCTTTGGCTTAGAATAAAAAGCTATTTTGCTTCTAATATTTCTTCTATATCTCTATACTTTTATACTTTAAAAAAAATTTTTAGCATCCAATCTGCATTTGCTGTTTCCAAATGCCTATTCTGGAATATGGAACAAACATTAAAAAAAAGTGGAGCGAGTCGTTAAGCATCTATAAACTAAATTGAAATTTACCTTTTTTTTAAAAAACTTTTATTAAAAAATTTATATTAATTTTTTTTTCTTTTTTTTTCTCCGGATTTTGACTATTTTTATTATAATTCAAGCAGACCATTTCTAAAAAGTAGATGTAACAATATTTTTAACTTTTTTCATAAAGAATGTAAAGATTAGATCATAAAACATGTGAATATACTTGTACTCTCAAGTGAAGAATTTTAGAAGGTAGAATTTATTTACGTAAAAACGAAAATCAAATGGCGAAAGAATCAGAAAGGGAAAAAATAATAGTACAAGTCCACATTGGTGCATAAGCAGCTCAATTGTAGAACTTATAACCAGTAAATCACAAAAAATAAAAAATTTAAAAATTAAATATGGAACTGGAGGTCCCGACTGGTTTCTCATCAAGGGACTCAACCAGACGGAAACCTCCAGGAAGAAAGAAAGAGTATGGCCAAGAAGCAGCTAAATGTAAGTCTTGAACACCGACGCCTCCACACCAGAACGATGACGAAATCAAAGAAATACAGTAAAAAAATGTATACAATGCAATGAAATGTGTAAATACAAAATAGTCCAGAGAACTTTCCCCTTTGAATAAAACCCGATAATACGGTAGAAAAATTATTAGTTTACGACAACACCTCCAAAACTGCCCAGCAGAAAGAACAATTCCGCAGAAAAATGATCACGTTATTCCAAATAACAAAATTTGAATGGCGCTATCTATATAACAAAATATAAATTGAAGATTCAAAAGAATAAAATAAAATAGAAAACAAAAAATAAAATATCTTCATTTACTGGGGCTTCTCAGTAAAATTTCCATATCGCCTTAATTAGTACAAAATCATGAAATATTAAACGAATACACGAAATCGGAGTACCACCCTGTTAAGCTTTAGAGAAATAAGTTTTCTAATTTTACATATTGTGAATTTATTGTCATATAGACAATTTTCAGCAATTTTTGAAAGCCGTTACTAAAATACAATTATTCACGCTTTTCAACTGTACAAAAGGCTAGATGACCAAATGTGATCTTCGTAAACTTGTTCACTAATAAGTATATGGTAACTCATCACAAAAAATCGCTTGAAAAACTGAAGACGTTTTTTAAAATTACTTCTAAATTTATCTTCAATAGGGGAATGAAATGGATATTAATTTCCGTGATTTCGGCAGCCAGTTCTGGATAGTTGAAAAACTTCTACTAGTATTGCCGTTATCGAAGTTTCCAAATCCAGGTTCGGTCTTTTTCTTCTCAAGCGTGTTTTTATCTTCTAGAGATTGAAATCCCTAGTTTTTAACAGGCAGCGTGTATACTAAATGGAGTATCATCTGAAACCAACGAATACGTGACAAGCAAAAGGAATAATCCTTATTGAAGTGTTTTGTCAAATCGTTAAAGTATTTTGGTGGTTTCACCACTTAAAAAACACATCGTGCTTCATTTTGTGTCACTTACAAAATTACACATTTTAGCATGAACCATAGTAAATATCGATGTGTTTGTGTTTCCCTTATTTCTAGCAAATGGATAAGTAGACGTGTAATCTAACAGATGCTGCAGATTTACATCAGCTAAAACATTTGTGACAGGATTGGGGAAAGGGAAATCGTCTTACACCTACAATCTTTTTATTATTATTTTAAGAATTCATACTGTATATAAATTAGCTTTTAAAAATGTTCCCTTCCACTCTCATTAGAAGCTTGAAATTATTATTTTAACTCCTCTTTGATGCTTTTCAGTAGTAATCTAAAACAAAAAATATTATCTAAGCAAGTGTGCAATATAATTGAATTTTTCTTTGAATTTTATTCTTTACAATTTTACATGACGTTATTTAAATGCCATAAATACATAATTTTCATTACAGATAATCATACACAAAGATAAAAATCAAAAAGAAAGCTACAAGAGCTTCAAAATCCCATCATGTACGCCAACACTTATAATATTGGCATCCTCAAAAATCTACAAAATATTTTTAAAGCATAAGAAATTAGTATATGTGTTCTTTCAAATGGCTTGAAAACCACTACTCAATAAGGCTCAATAGTATAACAAAACGCTTGCGAAAAAAAAAATATTACAAAAGAATTAGCCGTTGTCAACATTTATGGCTCTGAACAAAATTTAAACTATTCATTGAGTTTTGATACTTTTAATCTTTAAGTGGGAAAATAGTTAAATATAGACCTTAAGAAGAAACATACAACATACAAAAATTGAAATTGAAACAAAAAGTTCGAAAATTTAGATATTAAAATATAATGTTAACTTTGGTTACAGAGAAAACATATGTTCATTTCGCGCAAACGTCATAGCTTTCGATAAATCGCTACGGTATTTGGAATCTCAGATTAACAAAACAGATACTGAACTAGGTTCATAGGACGTGCAAGGGGGTGAACTTGTACCCCCCCCCCCCGGATTTTAAAAATTAAAATCTTTAAAAAATCTAAATCTGAAAAAAAAAAAAAAAAAAACTTTTTTTATTTTCGACGTAACGTGTCGCATAACATAACGAAGAAAGTATAAAATTGCTTTATTATGATTTAACTTTGTTGGAGGAGTAAGCTATTTTTTTTATATCACCGCATCTCTCTTAGATCATCATCTCTCAATTTCTTTTACTACTTTTTAAATAAAAAAAATTGAATCTTCCAATACAAACGCTGATTCTAGTTTTGTGGTACTTCCTTAATACTTGGCATATTTTTAGTTTTCCTTAAAATATTTTTTTTTTTTTTTTTTTTTTTTTGCTGCGAAAAAGAATCAGTTTTATCTTTTGTGGCGACATCTGGTCTATTAAAAAAAAACATGTTGGAAAAGTATAAGTTAGCACGACATGGTTACATTTAGAAAGCTTGGGAAAATAAGGAGGGGGGGGGGGGAGTGCTGAATAATTGAATAGTAGGATGACCTTGTTGTGGTGAAATTATTTCCGGTTGTAAATTCCCAGGAATGTATTGCTTTTAGAAATGATCGAGATTCTGAGTTCTATTTTAGAAATCCTTTGAGAATTTCGTAGAATGTTTAAGGATTTTGTTTTATTTTTCAATACGCATATTTCTTTTATTGCAAAAAACAAAACCAAAAAAAACCTCATCTTTTTGTACCTTTTTTTATATTTTATCAGTCTACAGTTGCAACAAAAACAGTTAGGAGCAACTGGTTGTGCTTTTTAATGACAAGAATTTACATGAACAGGTTTAAAGGAGTAAACAATGAAAGGAAAAAATTAGTTTGTATTAAAAAAAAAAAAAAGTGTCTTCATCGCGGATTTAATCAGAAAATTTTCCAATTCGGACTCGCAAACGTTTTCTGGGCTTTAACACATTTCCGGCTTATTAAGCTTTACTTCAATTTCACCGTCACAAATATATTGGCATGAAACTTTAAAAGACCAAGAAATAATTATTTCAGAAAACAGAGGTTAGTTTTGTTAACATTTCTGAAATAAAAAGTATTTTCCCATTTTCAATACTTACCCATGCAAATATGTTCTAAATTTATATTGTTTAAGTTTGAAGATTTTTAAATAATAATTTTAATTAAAACATTTAGATTTTAAACAATCCTACCTTCTATTAAGGTATTAAAAAACGATCAATTAATTCATTTATGTCGTCATATTTGATCGACGGAAAGTTGACTAGCACCCAATAAAATGGGTCTGAACCCCCTCCCCCGATACAAATAATTCTGCCGGAGCCCATGACTAGGTTCTATATTAAATAAACTATGTGTGTAAAAAGAACGAAGGGCCTGGGTGGAATTTTTAAAAATTGAAATTTGGTCAGCTTTTAGAAGCAAATACCCCACTCTGCGTTAAATTAACTTAAAAAATCAGTAAACCCTAGTTTGGCCACATCTTAAAACTCACGCGCGCAAACATGTTATACATTAACCTCCGCTCAGTCAGCTAAAAAAAACTAGCCAAATGCGTGGGAATTTTCTAACTCAGTGGATTTTTTTTTTCTTTTAAAAGTAAAAGGTATAATAGATTTTTGCCATGTGTTAAATGACATTCATTTTACAATTTACTACACATTTTTTTAATCGTCAATTGCAAAAATTGATTTAAAGTACAACAAATATTACTGTTTATCTTGTGTGTCTGGTGTGAGATAGAATTCAATCGCCAAATTGGCATTCTTTCATCTCGTCGACGCTACTTAGCGTTTTCTAATTTGAATTATTGGAAACCCCATTTTTCGAGGAATTAACTTCGTTTCGATCACACGAGGTGCATGGACGGCTCTTTCTCGATCTTATAGCTTCAGATGGGCAAGCATGCACCCACTGAAGATGCATTCACTAAACCAACTATTGGCTAACAATAGACCCGTTCTTCAAGAAATTATTGTATTTAGAGAAATATACTATTAGAGAATCCACGAACTTTATACAGTCCACACTTTTTTCGAACTAGATCCTCGGTGCAGTTTGGTCATAGTGTTGCCCTTGCGCAAGAAAAAAAAATTCCACCAACCAATTCAATTCGAACTAGATCTCTCATAACAATTACTATCGAAGTAAATAAAGCCATTTATTTACGAATGCTTGAACAAAAAGAAATTATCACTTCAAGTACAATAATGAACTATATAATTTAAAACTTCATTTCATGATTGACTCCTGTAAATACTTGTAGAATGTCTTTCTGCAATTCCATCGTTTCTTGTTCTAGATAGACTTTCTCTGGAAACAGCATTTGGAATGGAATTTTCCGGTAGACCAAAAACTTCCTCGTAACTTGGGGGTTCATCAATCACCTCTTCATAACTATACGGAGACAATAAACCTGCTGTTGTTCCATGGCTTTGACTAATAGCGGCAACCGCGTTGTTTCTTATTGTACTATTCGCTGATTCTGATGTAACACTTTGATTAGTTGTAGAGCGGTTTGTCGATAATCTTTCAATCTGTTGGGTAATTTTAGGTCCTCTGAGGTAAGCAGCAACAACAAGCAAAAGTAGTGATCCTACTATAGTAACGAGTATGACAGCAAGAGATTCACCGGAAGACATCGTACCTGAAAAAATTATACCATAAAAGTAAAAAGGTTTTTTTTTTTTTTTTTTAATTTAAAAAAAGTATAAAGCAGGTTTTGTCTCGGAAACTTAAAAAAGGTTTTCTTGAATTCTTAATTCAATAGGTCTTTCAACGTAGGATTAGCTTAGTAAAAGGTTAATATATAAAAATTTATGCAGTCTTCCTGTCTATTTTTAGCTTAATAGGGTACTATGATAACAATAATTTTCTAATGTGGAACTGGGCAAGTCAAAACAAGAACAACCGAAAACGCATTTAAATGATACAGCAGACAAAAGCGCCGTGGAATGTAGATTTTTAGAGACATGGAAGCTTTAAGGTACACTAAGATTCTTTTTCACTTGTTTTTGCCTCTAGAAGATTTTTTAAATTCTTTCATTGCAAAATTTTCGAATCAGTATGTTTCTCGACAAATGGATAACGCACTGAAAGTAAAAGCAAGTAATACTCTCAGTGACGACGAAACAAAATCTTCACCAGAGAATCATTAATAAACGTAACGAATATTCAAGATCAAGAGAAATATGTTTTCTCTCTATATTAAAAAAAAAAGAAAAAAAAAAGCAACCGGTGCGTTGTCACTAGCTTTTCTCTTTTTCTGTTGCAAGGAGAACTGGGAAATTTTTAACGCAAACAGATTGTCTCTCTATCTCGCTACTTTGGCCGTAATGGTAATCCAATGGGGAAAATGTCCCTCTACTCTTCTATCTGAATAAATACTTAATATTTACTTTTTTCCATTGATAAAAATATCTTATAATCTTTAAAATCTTGTCTTGCGGATAGAATTAAAAGTGTGGTTGAATGATAAAAAATCAATTTGATACATCATGTTTTAGTGAACTCTAAAACTCAGTTTCGTGGTTTCTTCGAGCAGCGGTGACCTCTTTTGACCTTGAAAAAGGTATAGAAGGCGAGGTTGGGTGGGGGAATTACGTCATTTCTGAGAGTATCATGCATAAAATACATATTAACATCATACATAAATACATATCCTTGGGTTCTTTTGCATTTTTCAATTGGCAATGATTAGTTATTTTGAAATCGGCCAATAAGGAGACTTGCCCGGCATCCATTGTGGTCGTTAATTGCTCTGTTTTGATTTCTTCATATTTATAATTGTTCGTATTGTTTAATAAAACAGCATTGTGTAAACTCGACATAGCTTACTTGTAGTTCAAAAGTAGCTTCTACACTGAGAGAAATCTGGTTTAATTTTATTATTGCTCTTAATCTCTATATTTCAGTTTTTTCTTCTACAGTGAGCGAAATCTGGTTAAGTTTAAATTTGCTTTCTAATTGATTTCTACGCTATAGGATACGTTGACGTTCATTGTGTTCGTTAATTGCGCTGTCTTGCTTTCTTCATGTTTATAATTGTTCGTGTTGTTTAATAAAACAGCATTGTGTAAACTCGACATAGCTTCTATGTTGTTTTTATAATTATTCTAACAGTGAAAGCGTGTAGTTCTTGTGGGATCTCTTCATTGTGGGAGCCATGCGTAAATTATAACGAGTGTTCCGATTCATCCGTTCCTGCGGGGTGAATCGGAATACCATGAATAAAATCAAAATAAATGCAAGTCATGTTTTTCCCAATATTTTTGGGTTTGATCATCATAAGACCCAAGTTTCATAGTCAAAAAAATTTTCGCTAACGATATTATTACACCCAATTTTTACTTTAAAAGTTGAAAAGGTTTTCCGATTCTCCCCGTTTTACAGTATTCGGCCGATTATTTTAATCGCTAATAATTTTATCCTTATGTTTTTATAATTATTATAACAGTGAATGTGTGTAGTTCTTGTGGGATCTCGCTAATGTGGGAACCCTGTTATTGCGTTTATTTGTTCATATGTGTTCGTTAAGATTTTCAGTTTATTGATTGCGCTGGACATTTCATTCAATTTGTTGATATTTTGAGCTTATTGTTTAATATTCCTCTTTTCAGCGATACCTTATCTGGGTAAAGTTAAAAGTTTAAATCTGTTTTTAAGTGTTTTGTTTACTTTTCTTCATTTGGCGTTTAATAATTCATTCTATTGTTATAGGAATACTCTTTTAATATTTATTTCTATGTTTAATCTATTACAGCTTGTTAGCTGTGTGTTCGTTAATATTTACAGTTTATTGTTTAATAATATTAAGTTAATTCAGATGTGTGTTCTTTAACATTTAAAATTTGTTCGCGGTTCCTCTTTGAATGTCGGGTCTCTTTTACGATGGCCATCCTGAATAATTATTACAAAATAAACACCATAAAAAAGACAAAAATCGTTGCTATTCTATAAATTATTTCAGTTTGAGAAAACAAATAATATACTTTTTAAAACCAAAACTGTTTCCAAAAAGAAGCTTTAGCACACTGTTATTAATAATTACCGGTAAAGTTTCATTTTGGTGACAGTTTCGGTTTTGTCAAAATTGGAAAAAGGAATAATTTGTAAGTACTGGGAATTTAAACAAACGATCTCTATATATTGTTTGTGTTTATACAAAAGTGTATACATTTTTGTTGAAACCCTGTAACGCCAATGATTTTCTAATTTTCTGAGCGTTAAACTAAATGTGTGCTTGTTAAAATTAAAAATTTGATTTCTATTGTGCTTGGCTCTTTCTTGTAGTCGCCAAGCAAAAAGTCGCAATTAAGGGTCCGTTACTGCTTGTGTACCAATATTTCTTTTGCGTTTAATTTTCGAGTTCGGCGTTTTAGTTAATTTTTATTATTCGTTATCTTTTCGACGTGTTTAATTGTTAGATGTGTGTTCATTATCATATGTTAACAATAATTGTGCTTGTTGCAACATTTTTTATTATTTCTGTTTTCAATTTTTCGCCTCAAAGGTAATCGAAATTGTCAATTATTGGTTTTCTAATTTCGGCCCTGGGGGGGGGGGGGATAATACAAAATGATCTGGTAATGGTTAATGGTATACAAATGGTAATCGAAATTGTCATTAATATTTCAATAACATTAACAGCCGGCGATGGGTCCCCCGCCTACTACCCTTCGGAGATCGCGCAGCAAACCGATCTTTTGCGTATCAATGGACCTTCTCGGGATTTGGCGAATATTTCTGAGCAAGGCAACTTGAAGGTAGAGAGGCAAACCAAAGCATCAATTCACGAGGGAATCACAGGAATTGCGTTAAAAATCCTAAGCTATTCCATTTTGTTGTTGTTAACAATACGCAGCCAAGTTAGGTGGTCATCGAGAAGGGGCGCATCCCCCTTTGGAGATTACGCAACAAACCAAAGGAATGTGTCGGCATTCCCCAGGGGTTGGAGGGCGTTAGCTAGAAGGCGGCGGAGCCCCCTAGTCTTAGTACAAAAATATTCTAACGATTAAGGTGTTATGGGTAATATGTACATGCTGATCCTGAAGGGAGAGAAGGGCGATTAGTAATTTTCTCTTTTGGAAGTTTAAGTGTTTTTGACAGCAACATCTTCAGAATTTTGAAATTTTCTCCACCGCTTTGACACTTAATCACTACCACAGTGTGTAATACTCGATCTGAAAAATATGTCAAATACTTGATGATTCGTGATTGCAGAAGGTTAAGCAGACTAACTACTGCAACACTTCCCTTCGCTGTTAAATTTAGCCTAGAAATACTTATCCATAAAGTGTTATGTAAATACATACCACATTGGGAGACAAATTTGTCCAGTTCATCACTTGCATCACCACAGTTGTTATGTCCATCACATGCCAGTCCTTTCCAAATGCAATGCCCATTATGACATCGCCGCTCCTCACCAAAACACCAGTTATTTCCTGTGAAAAAACATGAGTGCCTGCAGGTTAAACTTTTTGCTTAAATATATACGAACATGGATGTATTGATATGTAGCGCCACACAACTGAAATAATAATCCCACCTCAGACATTTCAATGAGAGGAATACATTTTTTAAGCTTGTAATCACGATTCAATGCGTTTTTGTAACTTCAGTTACATCAATGTCATAATAGAAACGAGCTATCCAATGTGGCCTTGGTTACATATGAGGTGTGCCCAAATGAAAAGTAGACCTTATCTGTAGAGGCGTGGTATCAAATCCCAGTTAGGTAATATGTTAGTCGATAGATGAAGGGGGGGTATTCCGAGTTGTACGAGCGTAATTAACGACTTCGCATTAATATTCTCATTTCTGGAGAATTGCTTCCACAGTTTGTTGCATGATGGATTCCTCCGAATCAGCAATAAGAACAGTTATCCAATTTCTTCTCACAGAAGTGGAGCATGCTTCTGAAATTAGTCGCAGAATGAAAGGGGTATACGATAAGTCGCATGGTGCACCATATTCAGGTGGCCCTTTAAAAAAATCTCTAAAAGGTCAGGAAAAAGGAAGGTGACAAGATGGAAACAAGAAAGAAAAGACAGGAAAGTGCAGGATATTGTATAAAACTGGAAGCGTCAGCAACACTAAAGCCATCCTCCATCCCCTTATTTATGCGCTGGGATCAGTGTTTCAATGTCAATGGCGATTATTTATAGTTGTACTATTCCACATCAACTTTAATTATAATATTGTTATTAAAATTTCTTTACATATAACTGTAGTCTCCTTTTCATTTGGACACACCCAATAATATAATTTGAGTAATAGCGGATATTGCTAACAAAACATATAAATTCGTCTTGCTGATTGAACACGGTATCAAGCAAGGAAATCTATGATGCCTACTACCACGTATGATTCACCTTGTATTAATACATGCAACGTGTTATATATTAAATTCTGCAGGTAAGCCAAAAACTATTCACCGCGTTGATAATTAAAACAAAACACTCCTATCATGAACATTCAATTTTATAACTAGTAATTCCGCAAAATTGCATATATTTTATTGAACTGATATTTAATTAAATAATAAAATTTACAGATTGTCGTTTTTGAAACTCAAATTGACAAATGGCCTGCTTGAAAATCAACCAAATAACATTTTGGGTCAAAATAGCATTTTGCTAGATAGTATTTTAGATAGTGTTATATCAAAAAAATTAAATCGGATCAATATTTAAGACTTTTCATTTAAACATTTGCCCTTCCAACAACTGCTTGGATCTTAACCGCTTAAAATACTGGCAGAATTTTTTTTTAATGTTCCGGAAAGTTGTTTTCAAGTAGATGGATTTTCCCTTTCACGTGCTTTTTGGAACTTTTAAAAAACGATTTTTTGGAATTATTTGCAAAAATTCTTTTAATAACAAATACCAATTAAATTAGTCTAATCTTTATATCTGTCGAGAAATGAAATAGTTTCAGTGCTGAGTTCCAAACCCCTCAAAACTACGTATGGTCATTGGTCACGTCGAGTATATAAACTTCGCCCTCGCGACAGTTAGACATTTATCAGTGGTTTTGGTATGTTGGTGTTACTTAGCGGAACGTTGTGTTGTTCTTGGATATAAATTTATGAAATAAGCAATTCTTTGGATGGACGCACAGGCTCTTCTTTCTTCTCGTAATTGGATTAAAATTGCAAAATTATGATGAATCTAGTAATTATGTTTTTTTTATACAAATATAATTATATATAACATTTTGTTTTATATATTTGTTTTATATTTAAAAATAATTCAAGGTATCCGACTACGTTCGGAGCAATTAAAAAAAAAAACCTTTCTAATAAAACTTTTTATTGCATTAAAATGTTCATTATATGGTAAAAACATGATATTGACAAAAATATTAACTTTTTTTGTTTTAGTTTTCCAAAAAAAGGAGCTTTTTGGTCGAAACTGACCAATATTTTGTCAAAACGGCTAATGTTGTTAAGAAGTTTTGAAATATATTTTGATTTACTTTTTACTACGATTATATGATAATCATGAGTATAAATTCATGAGGATCAAAAATCTAAGTTATATTTTCAAAAATAAAAAATGTATTGGCTGTTGTATAAAATTTCACATAAATTTCAATATTTTCGCAACGTATTATTATGTATATATAGCCATAACTTTTCGAAAAAAAATTGGTACAATCAAATCTGTAGGCCATTAAACACAACTTAGTATAACGAACAACTGTAGAAAAAATTATAATTGTATCATAAATACATTTTGAGATAGAACAAAAGCTGTATTTCAGTATTAGCGAAAAATCTATTCTTTAGAAAACATGATTTTGGAATCTCTCTCCATGGATTTTCGTATTAACGACCGTTTTTGTACGACTGTAACTAAACATCTATTTAAAGTACAAGAAAAACACAACCTGTTTTTAAAAGAGAAATTTTCAATTCATGTGAAAAGAAATTTAAAGAAAAATGAAATTTTCATTGATTTTGCCATTTATAAGGCACCGAACACGGACGTACCCGTTCGTCGTTGTTATGGGATACGTATTTGACCAAGTTAAAATAATTATTTTTCTACATAACTTGGCGACAAACTAATATTTTATAAAAACAAAAACATAACTACTAAATTCATCATAATTTTAATATTATAATGTGTTTATGAATAGAAAAAAAAGAAGCCAAAATGTCCTGTGCGTACAGCAGAAAATTGTCCAAATGTAGAAATTGGCATTTCCAACAAAAACGCAATAAATTATCTATTTAATTTATTTATTATGATATTTAATTTATGTATGATTCGATGCAGTTCAAAAGGAAACAGTATATTGTATACTGTCACAATGGAAACAAAAACCTTTTACGACATATTCAACTTACTATTTTAGTTACACGCAGTTTAACTGCCCAGAACGTGTGATGTTTAAATAACAAAATAGTACCTTTTCTTATTGCAGTAAAAGTCAATTGAAAGGCAGCTTTATTAATTTTACTACAATTTGTAGAAGTATGAAACACTATATTCGATCTTCCCCAATGAGTGTAGGATTGAAGTTCGTTTTCATCGTAACTGTATCCGCAGAGCCTCACTGCTTTAGAATCACGACGTCCTATTCTAGAAATCTAGAAATAAAAGCACGATTAAAAATACTATTATTCTAAAGTACTTTAAAAGAACTTTAATAAAATCTATTTCAAAAAATATATTACACTATACTTACTAATTAAAATGTAAATGTGTAACGAATATTAAGAATTTTTATTATCTTTTTACTAAGTAATTTGTTAAATATAATGTAAATATGTGGAAACGTTTTAAATACTTATTAAAATTGTTTTTGATTTGTGAATTTGTTTCTTGGAAAGCGCAATTTTTATAAGAGTGGTAATGACGTCGTTCTCTCGATCGAGCGATCGCTTTTGCCCGATGGTTGAAGTTCGAGTAGTCCAGAGCATTGCGAATACTATGTAATTCGTTAAAGTGGTAATACATACTGAGCAAGAGCAGTTAGGCGGGTGGCTGATATAATGGAAAATATTGAATCTGCTCGTATGTTTAAATATTCAGTTCATGGAAAGGCATGAAGTTTGAAAACAAATATAATACCTTAATTGTGTGTCTGGACAGGAGAGTAGTAGAGTACTTAATTATAGTTGCCATTTAATAGAAATATATTTTTTTGAAATCACTTATAAGATTCATTAAAATTTACAAACTTTAAAGTTTGTAAATTTTAGTGAAAAATTATTATTTGTACAGTTTTACAAAAGGACACAATGTCATATTTGAAAAAAAAAAAAAAAAAAAAAATACTGAGTTTTTCTACTAATTTGGATAAGTTCAGTGATTTAATATATTTAACTTTGATCCAACTTTTCAGCTGATTTGCCAAAATTATCTTTACTGAAATTACACAAAGTTGAAACATTTTCACTCCTTAATGTTGGTGCACAATTTTAAATGTTTATTTATAAGAAAGGGTTAAAAATTATGTTTTGTGATGTTTTTGGCATGTTTATTTTTAAAAAGTCGTATACGTTGGAATGGAATTTCAACTAGGATTAGCCAATCTTCCAGAACCACTGTTTCCGACATTAGCCAATGCTGCTAGGTCATTTCAGCATGACCTTTGGTGTGTCACCAAATTTGATGAAGATCTGTTGATGGTTCTAAGCAATATAAAAATTGCTTTCATTAGTTAGCTATACTACGTAACTTGATAACAGAATCTACGATATTTTAATAGTAAAATATTATTGATAAAATGTGATAAAATAATAAAAAAATTTACCTCGACATAGTTTTCACAAGCTGTATAATTTACAACAAAGGGTTGCAAATCTAAATATCTTATGCTGACTACAACTCCATAGGCTAAAGGTGGTCTTAAAATAACTTCGCAATGTAAACCCGGTTCATAAGAATTATCTAATGAGTAGACTAAAATGCCAGACGAATTTCTTCTCATTGAAGATATATTTATTTCAATAGGGCTTGAGCAGCTGTTCAAATCTTTCATTGAAACTGAAATGAAATTAATGTTAATTGGCATTACTTCAATGAAACAGATAAACGAAGATAGTTTTATTACACAAATAGTTTTATTACTTTAACAATGTACCTCACAATAGACTCAACAATATAACCATATAATACTACAACAATATAACCATATAATACTACAACAATAGAATATCACAAAAATAGAACTAGAGATCTTACCTTTTTACACTTTTTATCATGTAATTTTATTTTGAGAATTTTACTGTTATTTTTCACGCCACAATTCATTTTAAAATTTCATAAATTTGAATTATAATATGTATGTTAATTTTTAAATATTATAAATTCTAAATATAATCTATAATTTAATGAGAATTTTGCTCTAATTTTACGTTTTAATAATATCGCAAATACTCTTATAAAGAAAACAGAAGAAAAATTTCAATCATTTTAAAATTTCATAATTTCAAAATATAATCGATATTTTCATGAAGACTCTCTGAATACGATCGGCTGGTAATGGCGAACACTGTTGTCGCATGTTTCATGGAATGCCTTTTACAGGAATTGCACTTAGAAATCACTTCCCTGATAATCCTCCGTCCTCTGGTATATAAAATCTTTCTCGCAAATGTCCCAGTATGGTCTGTACACCAACATGTTTTATTGTCTTAAGCGTATACTCAACTAAACGTCGAGTTATTGGATGATCAGGTAAAACAATTCGTCATAGAAAGTCCAAGTCATCTTCACCAAATACAAGGCGAGTTCTGACCCTCAGTGCACCTTTGTCTTCATAAAATTTCATTGAAGTTTCATACTTCTTCCTGATATCCTTTGACCACTCAATCTGAATCATCTTTATTAGACATAGTTCAGCACTTTGAAACTCTTCACTGGTCACTGATCCTTTTATCTTCTCTTGAACTTTACGAGAGTTGACACAGAAACGGAGAATCCCCGCAACCATCCGTACTATCATTGAGTATTTCGAAAAGCATAAGAATCTTTGACTTACAACTTCTTTCTCTACACTTGCTGCGCTCGTCACTATCTTCCTGCATTCTTTCAGTGCTTCCTCCGGATACGATAAATTCGTTACCGTCCATGACGCTTCATCTTCTCGCAACCATAAAGAGACTTCCCACCATTTCTGTTTGAAAAGGTCATACCAATTGCAGGAACGAGATTGTAAATCTGCAGGGTTAAATTCTCAGGGTATATATCTCCATGAGTTGATATCCGTCAGCGCTCTTATTTTGTTTACTCTATTCCCGACAAAGGTATTCCACGTTTCTTGTTTCTTAATCCCCGCTAACACAACCATAGAGTCACTCCAAAAAAATGTTTTAAGAGCCAACTTCAGAGATTCTAGATTAGACTTATATAACCGAGCAGCGATAGCAGCTCCTAATATATCCGCTCTGGGAATCGTTGGACGGTTCATTGGCATCTCTCTGGATTTTGCAGCCACTAAATTTACAAAAA
Organism: Linyphia triangularis; assembly: GCA_963978545.1. Classification (NCBI taxonomy): domain Eukaryota; kingdom Metazoa; phylum Arthropoda; class Arachnida; order Araneae; family Linyphiidae; genus Linyphia; species Linyphia triangularis. The sequence continues at coordinate 17,745,114 of OZ021721.1, forward strand.
CTTCTCCTCGGTCTTCACATCGCAAGAATGCACAACAAGCATAAGCAAACCCCGATGCGTTAGAAAATTTTTTCAAAGTTGTATCATCGAGTTTTCCTCTAAACATTCTTCTTGGAATAGAGCAGTGTTCAATCACACCAAGATGTCTTGCCCAATTACGAAATCTCACTTTAAGGTTCTCAGGAAGTGCTTCGTCTCAACTCAATTTCCTCCTCCAAGCTTCTTGCAGAATCAATTTTGGAACCAGCATTGCAGGGCAGGAAAATCCTATTGGGTCGTATACACTGTTTACCATTGAAAGTAATATTCTTTTAAACTTAGGTCGACAGCTGTTTTGGGGGAAGCACCTGACATTTCATCTGTCTCACAATTCCACTTAAGTCCTAGTACTGACTCAATTGAGTCTTCTGAACAACCTGTAGAAAACCAGCATCGTAAATCAAAGCATCCATCAGCCATTATCTCAGTTGTCTGGCTCTTCAAAATTTGAAACTGATCTTCATCCTCGACACTGGTAACCAAGTTATCCACGTAAAACCCATCTTCCAATTTTCTTCTTGTAAAAGCCATACCTTTACATTTTCCCTGGGCAAGGTGAAGCAATATCGTTGCATTCAGAAGGAAAGGAGATGTAGTTATCCCAAAAACAACGCGGCAATGTCTATATTCGAAGACAGTTAAGCATTCAGGATCCTTGCACCACAAGAATCATAACACATCTCTGTCTACTGGATTTACACTTATTTGCAAGAATGCTTATTTAATGTCAGCAGTTACTCCCTTGGCACCCCATCTGAATCTGTTTAGTTTAGTAATGGAAGAATTTGTTATGTTAAACTTGATCGTATACTCAGATAATCATTTAATGAAGCCCCACCTTTAATCTTGAATGAACCATCAAACACAGACCGAATTCTTCACCTCATGATTACTCAGCCTCTTAAATAATTCCTTCCTTTTGCCAATTCAAGAAAACCTCGTTATACGCATTGAATGTGCCTTCTTGCACTATACGCTTCGTAACAGAACGAAGTCTGGCTACTTATACTTCACGATTGTTATACAAGGGAGGGTGTCCAACAACCAAGGCAGTGTAACTTCATAACGTTGTTCTTCGTTAACCTTCAGAGTTTCTTCAAAATGGATTAACGTGTCTTCTTCCAGCAGCCTCTTCTCTTGTACTTCTGTTGGATCAGTTATGCCCCAAACTTCTAAATCCCAAATGTTATGCAATTCAAAGTTCTTCAAAGCCAAAGATACCATAGTACAAACTTCTTTTTTCTTCCACGACCCAAGATGGACCAACCAACCAAGGTTTCTACAGCTAAAATCCCCGACATGAAAATCTCTACTCTTCCTGTAAAAATACTACCAAGGATATCCACTCCAAGTAGGACTCTTATAGGAGGGTCAGTTAGGACTCTCCCCGGGAAGAGAGTTCGGAAATAAGGTTTTCATTTTGTATTCTGGGCAATGACGAGCAAATCTTTGACTGATCGAGGAATGAAACTGGTATCGAACATTTTCCGTCCAAACCCTCTATATTCAATTTATATTTTCCATGTTTAACAGCAGGTGTTGTTCCGCTGGCAAATAAACCCTGTGTAACTAAACCAGTTTCGATAAATGAACGGTATGACCCATCATGCAATAAAGATCTTACGCAAACCAGTTTACCATTATTACGAAGTCTTAATAAAAACTTCTCCTTGGGAAGACTGGGAAGAAAGCATTGCTGTGGCCTTCTCCTCTTCATGTTCAAGCTTTTTAGAAGGATATTTTACAGATACTCTGCTGAGATTTGGACACATAATGTCGTTGACTGCACAGCAAACACCTTACTTTGCTTCTACAATCTCGGAAAAAATATCCCCTTTTAAAACACAATAAACAGCATTTTGTTTGCTTAACCGCATTTTTTCTTTACTCCAAACTCATTGCAGAAGCCTATCGAAAAACTTGGCATAATGTAAGGCTTATTGCAAAACACACAATCGGGCCTTCCAAAATATTTATCGGGAAGCGACGATATTAACCCTAGTAGCAATTTTACCTCGGCCGGTGATCGGAATTCCATCCCCAGGTGAATCGCCGATGATTGGCGATTCACCGGAAACTCACCCTAAACTCATCTTTCCCTTGGCAACTAATCCATTTTGTCCCCGTGGCCGGCCATTGGCCGATGTCCGGAAACTGATCGAATTCGAGCAGAAGCCGACAAGAATTAGTTCGAAGGCCGAGGAAAATTTTGCTCTCAAGAAATATCGAAACAATGGTCGTTATTTTGTCGAAAATATCAATTAATAAACATTAAATAATTATAAAGATGTAAGTATTGAATATTAAAAACGACAAGTTAAAATAATGCAAAACTAAAAGCAGGAGCGCGTAATTCTTACATGGTAGTATTTTCAATGACATTTTAAGAGTACAAATAAATCGAAGTTATAACACTACCAAATTCAGAATTGTCTAAATTACTTACCCTGGGATCGAACCGAGGACGGTTATCTCCGGAGTGCGTTGACATGGCCACTGGACTGTAGTTACTTGTGATTCTTGGTATAACAATTGTATTGTACTACAAAACTCTACTATCATACAGACTTTGCAAGGAAATTGACCGACATTTTTTTTTATATATGGGGTATTTTCGGAAAATAGCAAATCTTCCATAAATTTGGGAAAATGATATTAATTTATTTATTATAGCAAAAAAATAATAGTGTCAAATAAATAGTGTCGCCATCTATTTTGTAAAATTTTAACTAACTGATTTTATGATATTTTTTGAATTGCAATTTAAGAGTTTATTTAATAATTTTGACATTTAAAAAAATATATTTAATTTTTAAAAAAACTATATCCAATTTGATTAACTTTTTGAAACATATAAACATATTTTTATTTTACTTAAAAGATGTTTAAAAAACGGACCAAAATATGTTCAGCAAATTATAATGAAAACTATTTAAAAACAAGGACTATATTTTTATTTTATATTAAATTGAAATGAGAATTTATATTTAATTTTAGAAAATTGTTCCTATATTGTTTTACTATATAAAAACTTTTATTTATGGATTTTATTGACGTATTAGGTAAGCAATATATAATTATGTGGTTTGTATTTTTTCAAAATATATATTTTACATTAAAAAATTTTCGTACACTTAGTTTTAAAATATTTTTCACTTATTGCCAAAGCGAAATGTTTAGCAAATTGTATACTTGATTTAAATTTGAAATACATTCAAGGATCGCTTCTAATTCAGTGGAATTGCAAGAAAAAGAAACATAAGTTTTTTATCGCCTGTCGATGTGGTTCCGATATCTTGCCGATCAAAAAAACGATGATCAGAAATTCTAATCGGCCCCCGATGTTGGGAAGATATCTTTTCCGATGAGTTTAGGGTCATCGGCAGACGAGGAAATAAGGGTGTGTTTATAAATCAGTCTGGGGAATCGCCGATGACTTTGATGAATTCCGATCATTGGCCGACGAAACGCCATGCAGTGATTGCTACTAGGGAAAGAAGCTGATGTTGGTTCGTCTTGTTGAAAAGGCTTATTTATTTCTCGTTTGCATTTTTGTCTTCCAAAACCATTTTCCACCAAAATCCTATGTTCTTCACGTTCTACTTCATAAGATAAAAATGCCATTAACGATTCCAACAAATTTTCTTTTGTTACGTTTATCATCTTCGCCAACTTTGGTGTTTAATCTGCATCTGTCCTACACCTTCAAAACCACAACGAGTAAACACGATTCAACCACAGGGTACAACATCGCTGAGAAATTTTTCATAGTTACACCCAATGCTTCGAGAGATCTCATATTTGAGCCAACTTGTCATAAAGCTCAGCAAGCCTTACATTTTGGCGATTCAGCGCTAAAGCTAAAAGATCTCTACTGGCAGAGGTAGAGTGTTAGAGGGAGAGAAGAAGAGTGCTCGAGAGAGAGGTAGAGAGGCCGAGAGAGACGTAGAGTGGTCGAGATGGAGAGAGGTAGAGTGGTCGAGATGGAAAGAGGTAGAGTGGTCGAGAGAAAGAGGTAAAGTGGTCGAGAGAAAGAGGTAGAGTGGTCGAGAGAAAGAGGTAGAGTGGTCGAGAGAGAGAGAGAGAGAGAGAGAGAGTGGTCGAGATGGAAAGAGGTAGAGTGGTCGAGAGAAAGAGGTAGAGTGGTTGAGAGAGAGGTAAAGTAGCCGAGAGAGAGAAGTAGAGTGGTCGAGATAAAGAGGTAGAGTGGTCGAGATAAAGAGGTAGAGTGGTCGTGAGAGAAGTAGAGTGGTCGAGAGAGAAGTAGAGTGGTCGAGAGAGAAGTAGAGTGATCGAGAGTAAGTGGTAGAGTGGTCGAGAGAAAAGGGTAGAGGGGTTGAGAGAGAGAGAGAGAGAGTAGTCGAAAGAGAGAGGTAGAGTGGTTGAGAGAAAGAGATAGTGGTCGAGAGAGAGGGGTAGAGTGGTTGAGAGAGAGAGGTAGAGTGGTTGAGAGAAAGAGGTAGAGTGGTTGAGAAAGAGGTAGAGTGGTTGAGAGGTAGAGTGGTTGAGAGGTAGAGTGGTCAAGAGAGTGAGAGGTAGAGTAGTCGAGAGGTAGAGTGGTCGAGCGAGAGAGGTAGAGTGGTCGTGAGAAAGAGGTAGAGTGGTCGATAGAAAGAGTTCGAGTGGTCGAGAGGGAGGTAGAGTGGTCGAAAGAGAGGTCGAGAGAGAGAGAGATTAGCCCAGAGAGAGGTAGAGTGGTCGAGAGAGAGAGAGATTAGCCCAGAGAGAGGTAGAATGGTCGAGAGAGAGGTAGAGTGGTCGAGAGAGAGAGTGGTCGAGAGATTGAATGGTCGAGAGAAAAGGTAAAGTGGTCGAGAGAGAGATAGAGTTGTCGAGAGAAAGAAGTAGAGTGGTCGTGAGAAAGAGGTATAGTAGTCGAGAGAGAGGTAGAGTGGTCGAGAGAAAGAGGTCGAGTTGTCGAGAGAGAGGTCGAGTGGTCGAGAAAAAGAGGTAGAGTGGTCGAGAGATAGAGTGGTCGAGAGATAGAGTTGTCGAGAGAAAGAGGTATAATACCATCTGAATGTTGGGTTTAATAATGTAATGTCCCAAAATCTATATATAAGTAAGAATATCAGTATGTATGTATGCATGCATGTATGTTTTTTTTAATAGGAAACTATAGTTTTATTCTTTTATTCAAACCTTAGTAAAAATTGTGTGCACTTGATCTTTGAAACAAGAGGAATATTCCTGGTTCCTTGACATAGCTAAAAACATCCCCTTCAATCTTTTTAACACCTTAAGGAGAAAATAATGACTTGATATCTTCTATAATGATATCAAGTCATCCTTCTTAAAAAGGAAACAAGATTTCCTTTTCTCGTTTTGTATTTAAGGTTATAAAATCAAGGAAAAGGGGTGAAAGGGGGTATGATCATAATTTGAGATCTTCTGAACCAATTTGAAACGGCTTTACTATTTGTTTATTGACTAATGCACATTATTCAAAAAACAATTTCATCCCGATGTGTTTCTGCTGACAATAGGGGTTAAAGTGGAGAATTCTCTTAACTTGTAATAAACTGAACAATTTTAACTTGCCATCTGTGAAACTTTGAAAGGTTGATAAAAGGAAGCAAAAAGCAGAAAATTTAGAGTGAGGAAGAAGGGGGAGGGGGAAACACCATTTGTTTAGAATTATTATTATTATTATTATTATTATTTTTTTTTTGTACTTTTCACTACTGCCCAATTTCAGATTTACGACTTCCCATTTTCAATTTACGACTGCCCAAATGTGCCACGACTGCCCGTTAGAATAGGCCCTGCTTCAATTAATAAATATGTTCTTCCAAAACGAGACTTCAAGTGGTCTATGACTTTCAAACAGTTTTCTTTGGAAGGTGGATAGCTCTCAACGATGTCTCTCGTCTTAACAGACGCCAACAAATATTGAAATTTGTCTTCCTCTTTCAAGCCATCATCCCTGTGCATGCGAGAAAACGGTCCCCGAAATGCTACCCAAGTTTTAGAACAAACCTCATATTCTTTCAAAACTATCTTAGGCAGCTGTAAATTAGGGCCAACTTGTGACTGAAAATTGCATGACTCGGTGACTAATTCTTTCTGAACATAAGAATCGTAAAATACTTTCACTTGAATAAATTTATCTCCATAAGATTCAGTTAAATCAAATTCTTCATAGGAAATATCAGTTAGCAGACTTATTTGAGAGTCCAAGTCAAACAACCTAGTCGCTTTATCATCTATCTTATTGTAAATAGTAAGAATTTCCCTACTTTCAATCTTTTCGGATTCTTCTAACTTCCGCAAATTTATTGCAAGCTGTAGTCAAAGGCACGACGTAGCTGTGTTCTTGCTTTTTTTTTTTTTTTTTGCAGATCTTCCAAGGTACTTGCACCACTTTTTTCTTCCTCCATTTTCCAAATGAAAATCCAAAGTAGGCTTTTCACAAATCGTTCAATGCACAGTACGATATTTCCAATCTAAGTCGCAGATATTCTTTTAAATCACGGACACCATGTTTAGCTTTACGAACGAGGCTTCATTATAAAAGAAGAAGCGAAATTTATAAATTAACAATGTAAGTAAAACGCCTAAATCTTAGTTAATAACAAACAACCATCTTTTCGTTTTCCAGTATTGCCAGATGCAGCTTTTTATTATTTGAACAAGTATTCATAACGAGTACGATTAAAAGTATCACATCGATTCACAACAGAATGTATCTTCCAAGTTTCAAAGTGTCAGCTTGATTGGATGATGGGAAGTAGGTGTATAAGTAACCCGAAACGATAATAGAAACGTATGTAAAGTGGCCTTTTAGAGATTGTGACAGCCTCCAAAACTTGATAGAATGCATTGTCATCGAATCTATCTGCAAAGTTTCAGCCTGATTGGATGAAGGCAAGTGGATTAATTAGGGTTAAATTAAATTAAAAAGTTTTTTAAATCAAGTTAAATAAAGTATGGCATGCTGTTGTGAATATTTATACTTATCTAAAAATATATAAGTTAAGTCTATAACAGGTACATGTTAGTAATTACGGCATAAGTTTTGGATAGGTTAAAACCCACTGGAATGTATGCTCGCTGTTTCAGAATTTATAAAAAAATTAACAGTGTTGCCAACCCCACAAAACAAATGTTCCGAGATTCCAAACACCATAGGCAAATAACAAAAAATATATAATTAATAAAACTGATTCATTTATATAAAAGAGTAATTTATTTGTAATACCATGAAGTTTCATTCGGATTCACCCCGCTGTTCCTAGTCACTCCAATATACGAAATTATAATAAACTAGTAAAAGGAGTTAAGATTGTTAACCTTTATTTTTTATGCACATTTATGTAAAAGTTCATATAACTATTTACAAAAGTTAAAATATGTGGAGAGTATTAAAAAAAGTGCTAATACTTTTATATAAAAATAAAAATACTTTTATATAAAAATAAAAATGCAATATTTAGTTATACGAAAAGTAGACAAAAAGTAGGCTTGCTTTGTAAATGCATAAAGTATAATAGTAATTATTTACTGACTGTACTTACAAGTTCTGTATCCTTTCACCAAACATGCATGCACAATTATGAGAACACAAATATGTATCAGACGCATCTCCCAAATATATTCTATGACTAAACAAATACTGCAGTCAAAGATTTAGCGATATTTTTTGTCTGTATTCACATGTGACAATTGCGATATCATTCTTCATTGTGGTGATAAAGCTTTGTTCAAAAGATAATTTAGCTTACGTTATGATTTTGTTATGTTAAAAATAATAACGAATCTAGCTTTTTGGTACTTCTTAAATACTTTTTTAATTTTTAATAGTTACCATTATTTTTTTAAATAAACAACAAATCTCATTACTACAATATTATCACTCCCAATGCACTGAAAGTGGCAAGTATGTCTACTTTAAAAATGTAATGTTTTTTCTTTTAAAAAAGTTTCGTTTGGTTCTGTAACTGGGCCATTCCACAGAAAACAGGACATCTTCAAGAAAAAAAAAATATATCTTAGGAGGGGGATCAAAGCTACCTAATTCATTTTTAAAAGTGTAAATAATATATACTTAAGAATATTTCCCCATTACTTTATTGATTTCAAGTGGAAACACTGGTTCCAAGATGGCTACCATTAGCTGAATATCATACGTTTAAAATTGTGTTGGCTTTATGAGCTTCCGCTTTATTTTGAGAGACACACTGTCCAATCTGTCAAAGATTTGCTAACTTACAAAAAGTACAATCTTCTACATTGGAAATTTTCACATAGGGAAAAAAAAATATGAGAGAAAAACCCATGAAACAGTGTGATTCCAATTACTGGTATATCAGGTTTCCATGTGATTCAATCAAAAGAAAAGAGCGTCAAAATCTGTCGAACTCATTCTCTTTCGACTGAAAATATCCCCTTTGGAAACAGCAGTTATTCCTATTCGATTCCTAATGAAAAACCATGTGGAAAATGGGTCATTGTAAATATAAGGACAAACTCAATCCAGATGAAATTACCAAAGATGAAGAAAATGGTATACTATTTGTAATAAATGTGACAGAGGAGTAAAAAATCATAATCTTAAGCAATATCAAAAATATTCAAGTATCAATTAATATTTCAATTAATATTTCAATTAATCAATTAATATTTCTATTAATCAATTAATATTTCAATGGGCTAAAACATCGTGAAGAAATTCCTAGCAAATGTGAAAATATAATAAAGGTTACTCCGGCACCATCAGTTGTCTATAATAATAAAACAAATGTCTGTGTATTTATGGCTATTCAAATATGAGTAGAACTTTGAAATTTTCGGCATAAGTACTTTTGACCTTTTAATTGCGCTTTTCACAAACAGAATATTAAAATTTTAATTAGCTAATTTTTAATTCACTCAGAGCTCTGAAATTTTCAACATAATTGACGGGTCTCCGCAGCGCAGGGCCACGCAAATAGTTGCTAATAATAGTAGAGGGTTTAGCAAATATGTAACCAAACATTACTAAGACAATACTATGATTTAAATACTTGATGTTTCTGTTTGTGTTGAAGTGTGTCAAGTTGTGTCTCTCTTTTTATACATATTTTTACTTAATACTAAAAGAATAAAACTTTTTTTGTTAGGATATGTTTCGTAAGAACAGTAAATTACAAGGAAATGATGGGAAGAAAGGAGAATTAAAAACATGTTTCCTTTGTCGATTTATTTTGATTACTTCACTAACATTATTGCAATCAAAAAAAGAAAAATGGTTTATTGTGAGATCAGTAAAGTATTTCTGAAAATAGGTCTCAAGATATTGTCGTTTTACGATGTATGTCCCAATGTTAAAAAATTCGAATTCCCCTGATCTCTTGTCGATGGTTTCCTTCTACCCTCAGATGCTGCAAAATTGCGTTATTTATAATAGAAAAATACACCAGTGTGAACATTTTGTTAAAATAATCTTGATATATTATTTAAAGTGACAGAAACACGATTTTCGTTCATTATTGTGCAGTAATTGGAAAGTATTGCTCGAAATCTTCCGTTTTTGGAAATTTCTGTAATCCAGGATGAAAGAAAAGTCTCTCCTCTCTTGCATTTGGACTTTTTAACTCTCCTCTCCTTAACTCTTTTTACGTCTCTCCTGTCTTGCATTTGGTTAACTACCCACATTTGAAAAACTTGAGATAGGAGTCTCTACCAGATGATAAACTACGCGAGACAATCTCACAATCATCGTTGTACCAATTCCAGATATTTCAAAGAGTAGAGCCAAATTTTAAAAAATCAATTCCATTGCGCATTGTTTTGGAAATCAATTTATAGTCCTTTGTTTGATCTGAAAACAATCTCCCTCATGAAAATTCGCACAAGTGGTCTTTGACACTCGTATTTGGCTGACAATCGCAAAATCTTGATAAACCCAAAAAGATACGGATGATTCGATATCTCATTTTTACAGATCACTTTCAAATACCGAATCACGACTAGGAAAGGAAGTTATTTGTACGGCAAATGAAGTCGTTTGCAATCTTTGCGTTGTGTCTTCTAGCAGAAATTTTCCATGCCTTGGGACATTATGAAAAACGTAAGATATTTTTACCATTTTAAAATTTAAATCAGCGCATTTTTGTCATTTTAAACTATTGTTTCTTCCAATGATTTCACACACTACAAACAAAAACGTTGCATTTTCGTTTATACGCTCTACGACCTATTTTTAACCACAATAACGGTTAATCAGGCCACGACCTACAGCTTAATGTGGATTCCGAACTACAACAAACATCCACAAATCACCCGGGATTCGAACCTGACTCCTTTGGCATGCGAGGCCAGAGCGCTAACAAACGTAGCCATTAGATACATTGGGGAAAAAATGGGAAAACATCAATTGAATGTTGTTAAATTTGTTATTCAACAAATATCTTTTTTTAGGGGTGGGGAGAGGAATTTTATGTTTAAATATCGTATGAGAAATTTCTGGAAAGTAATTTCTGGAATTTGCATTTCTTTCGCAGAATATGTAGAAGATTTATGTGGTTCGTCTGAAATAATGGTGTGGAATTTGGGATCAGGAAGTGCGAATTCTTCAGGTATCCTGAAATCATCCAGAGACGGAAAGTTTTTAAAAGGATTGAATTGTACAATTTTAATTCAACCTCCACTAGGTTATGGCGTTGTCCTGAGCGTTAGATACCTTGATTTCATGCCATTTTATCCACCTAAATGTCAGAGCTTTATCCAGGTAAGCAAAGTATGCAACACTATAAGTTTTTTTTTTTAATGTTCTGAAACAAATGTTGTTTACATATTTATCACCATAAATTCATGTTTTTAAAACACAATAAAACTCAGCAAATCACGACTCCGATAACATCGAATGCGTAGAACTCTTGTACCCGAAATTTCAAATAGTTGTAAATATTCTTTATTTCAAAGTCCTTAAGAAATTCCCACTTTTTCGACATTAATGTAGCACATGAAACCGAAACAAAAATATTTTTATGAAAATAAAGCTGAGACCAAGAAAAATTGCAAATTTTCAGTTACACATATTTTCATAGGACTCGAACTAATTGTTCAAAGGTTCTTGCAATAATGAAGTCCGGATGATTGTCCAGAACATGGCAGTGATCAAATATAAAAAGGAGATAGAAAATATAAATTATAAAACGAGGTATGTGTCTCAATTTTCCATTTCTGGACACAGGGTATGTTACCAAGGACTTTAGGCCCTTATTATACAGAGCCACTACAGTGACATGCGCCCATCGCAGTTTCAGATGCTCAGGCAAGCTACTCTAAGCAAAACATGCAATGCTATGGAGCTTATTATGCTGGGCCATAGCTGTGGCAAGAAGTTGCGTCGATCGCTTGAAACGCTCAGACTCTAATCAAAACATGCAATCATATGAAGTTTATTATACTGGACACAGCAGTGGCCAGCCCAGGGTCGTCTTTATTGTGGCGTGTGTTCGCCACTGGAGTGACTCGGTATATTAAGGGCCTTATCGTTCATCGCACTCAACTTTCATTGTTAGACGAGGTTAATTCCTTCCATGAGAAATATGTGAAGCGAGTATGGACTTCTGGGTCAACAAAGCTTATAAAGTAAATTCAACTAAAGCATATTTAGCAGTAAAATGAAAAATGACAGTCTTTCACATCATCAGTTTTAAATTCATTACACAGAGTTAGCATTAAACTTAAAAACTCTTGCATGTTGAAACTTATCAATTTATCGATAACCATTTGCAATTTATTTCCCATGCCCCATATACATGAGCAAAAAAAAATCTCTGCCAAATTTTAAAATATTTTATTAACTATTATCGATATTTCCTAAAAACTTTATGCGTGTGTGTAATGTTCAAATGATTTTGAAAAATTCAGGCAGTGTAGCGAGTCAGGAAACAATCTTTGAAATTGTAGTCAGATATTTATCAAGTTGCTTAGGAAGAGAGAGAGACACACAAATATGTTAATCAAACAAGGAGATGGCGATTGAATACATAAGAATGAATTGTCTTGTGAAATGCACTGGAAACTAAACGTGGAAATAGTTACTGAGGTCGCCAGAATACAAGTGTGTGAACAAAAACAGTCTAATGTTGAGATGCGCAATATAGAATATTTATTATTGGACTCTGCTTAAAAAAACACTGACATAACAAAGCTCACATGAAAGGGTTGTCAAACGTGAGAAAGAAAGTGAAGATTTATGAAGGAATTAAAAACATAATATGCCCTTTGGAAAGAGGTTGCTACTACATATATATGGGAAGGGAATTATTGTTTTCAAAATTTCATTTCAACAGTGATCCTTCTCTTGTATTGAAAGTAAAGTGTGCAAATTTTTAAAATGCGTAAAATAAAATTCTAGACTTGTATATAAAAAAATCCACTGACACTAATTTTTAACAAATACATATATATGTTCCTAAAATTCACAATTCCAATGTAGTCTGTGTTATTCACAGAAATTTAAATGAACTACAATTACTACACTAAAGTCAAAAAAGCTAAATGTTTTTAATGTAAACTTAAGTCTAAAATGTAGAACACAAATGTAAAACTGGTAATAATATTTTTATATGATATTTACATACTACCTATATATCTTGTGAATCCTACAAATACAAGAGGTAAACATCCACAAAGCCAGACTTTTTCTTATAGTCTTTCAAGAACTAACAAACTTAAACAGATTCACCAAATGACAAAAATATTACAATTTTATACTTTCTATATAGAAAATCCTAAGGCATAAAATTTCTCAAAAAGCTAGTGTGATAAAAATTTCGCAAAAACATGGAGAATTCAAAATGAAAAAAAAAAAAAAAAAAAAAACTAATAAGTCACAATAAGTAAACTAAATAAACAGAAAACCAAAAAAAGACTATACTTAAAATATTTAATTAAAATAACTGACTATATATAGGTCTTCAAATTTTTTATTTTTATTTTTCTTCTAAACTGGAATATACAGAAGAGTACATAGTTAAAAATACTTTCTAAATACAAATATTATTTCAGAATATAAATTACTGAAATACAAGCTTGAAGAACATCCTAAAAGATGGATAATTTTACAAATATCTTTGGAAATTACTCACTAAAAATAATATACTCACTAAAAATAAATTCATCAACTCTTCTATATCAGAAATAATTTTTTAATTGTAAATATTTTTTTTGAAAGAGCACAAGATTTTTAAATTTTTTTAAATATCACTAAAAAATCAATGCAATATAAATATCACATAAGATAACTGAATCTCAGAACCAAACTAGGTTATGTCACAATTAGCAACTTTACCAAAAGATTGAAAAAAACTTATTCCTACTTCCATTGGACTCTTTATATAACACTGTTATAACTCTTGCTATGAGTTATAAATTTCTTTCTATGAGTGAAAAAAATAAAAACACAGTATTCAAAAATCTGTTAAAAAACAAAAATCAGCAAATTTGGACTTAAGCTCATTTAACAAATATATTTATCAAGGAAAAGTTTTTGTAAAAAATGTCATCATATTTAAATAGTTTAAATATAAAAGCTACAAAATGTAGTATATAAATGAAAAGTGATAAATCATAAAAAAGTAGGTATATTTAAAGTATAAAAATGCAAAATATGCATAACAAAAGTCTCTATTGTGTAGAGAAAATGCTATACAAATGTATCCATATTCATTCCAAAATTACAAACACCTATAAATGCTGACTACAATACAAGTAAATTCAGTGAGTTAAGGGTCTTATACACGAGGATAGTAAAACGGTTAGTAGCAGGGAGACAGAATTGCAGAATTGTCCCATCTGACATTTCCCTTAGCAGTAGAAAGTAATTAGCTAGGACAGTAAAGTCTAACATGTTTGAAATCACAAACAGTTTTGTCCATGAAGAATTTTTTCTCTTTTTATCTGTCCCATTTCTGATTCGACTTATGTTTAGCTAGTAACACTGCTTTAGACATCAAATCAGGAAATGATGCTCCTTTTTTTAGATAAAGGGGTTCTATATTTTATCAACAATGATTTTGTTTAATAATGAGCAATAAACTCAGAAAAAATCAGTTCAAATGTGCAATTCTAATTATTTATTTATTTTGCATTAAAATAAACTCTTACTTTAAATTGAACTTCTGTTGCAAAGAAATTTTCTTCCTTTAAACTTTATAATACAACTATACGTATTGTCTTCAAAGCAGGCATCACAATTTGCCTAGCTGTCATCATGTTTGGACAAAGCCAAACATTAGTGACATCATTCCCATTGTCAATTATAAATAGTTATCAAAATAAGTTATAATGAAATATAACACTCAAGAAAAGTATATTAGTGAATGAAATTCACCAAAGAGGAAAAAACATCACATCACATTCACAAAACATTAATTTTGTTTCTCCCCACATAAACAGCAATTAAAAATATAAATTGAAAACAAATAATTGTACAATACAAAATGGAAACATATACCAACAAAATTGTAATAAAACAATAGGTTGAAATTTTGCAATTCACTATATCTTAACATATTGTGTAACATACTGTTAATAGCTGAAATTTTATCCCATTTATTAATCGGTTTTTTAATAACAGCTCGGCTCATACTTTATTAAGCACAATAATACAATTAGTTAATGTCTCTTTGTATAACAAAAATACAATTAAACAATCAAGTAAACAGACAAAAGAATAACTTTTGAAATGAGGACTAAATGACATAAAATGAAACTACAGCAAGTATAGAAAAACATCATACACACATAATTGCATATTTAAAATGAAACACCATAGAAAAAATATTTCTTGAAGTAGAATAATTTAAATAATTACTTTTTGCAGCAAAACATTATCCAAAAAAGAGCAAACACTTTTAAACTTAGGTTCGTTTATAGTTGTTTATTTCAGCTATGTAACTATCACATTTAATGTGTTATTTGAATGGCTCTAAAATTACTCTTGTGTTTTGTTACCTTAGTTGTGATACTAGAGAAAAAATAAGCAATTACAAGAACACTGCTGTTAATACAATAACAGCTGAGCACGTGTCCCGCTACTGTTGTCAGGCACTACTTTTGGAGAAAATACACTATTCAATCCACTAAAAGCAAATTGTGGATGTAAGGAGAGCATCAATCTTGGAAAACGCCCATTCTTAATATCCAACTTAGAAAAGTTTTCTTCCAAACCCTTGTTTCGATTAAATGTTGACAGATGTCTTCCAAAATGACCAGAGTATAGCAAAATATCCAGACAAGTCTTAAAGTAGGATTGGTAAAGCTAGAATAAGATACATTTTATTTTAAAAGTATTTTTACCTTAGTTGTACAAAAAATGCAATTACTTTTATATCAAGCTATCAGAAGAAAAACTAGGGTTATGGAACATCACACAACTTTCAATTAAACTATAGTATTGGCCATTGCATTCAAATTTGATATGGTGTCATTTACCATTTTCATATTTTCACTCATTTAATCATTTAATAATATTTACATGGACCAAAAAACAAAAAACTCGAAAACAGCAAAATTGGTGTTTTTATTTGACAGACATTATATTGTCCTTTCTTGTGAATGAAACAGAAAAAAATCAATCATTGATGGGCAATGCTGAAGGGCAGGGAGCTCTGATATCACCTGAGCGTCCAGGGAATAGGCAAAATCATACAGTTGTTTTCCCCACAATAATGTTTTAATTATATTTCTGATTCAAATATATAATTTTTTTTAATTATTATTTTTTTCAAATGGGTTTTAAACTATCATCCTAATAAAAATATTTTTAAAAATATTTTATTTTAAATTTATTTATAAATTTAAAAATGTGTATTGCTAGATAGAAAAACTGCGGATCAAAGGACGCATATATACGTCAATGACCCTCAGAGAGTTAAGGGCACACATTTTTCAAATATTTACGCTTTTAACGCATTTTGACTGGAATTTCGGAGGTGGGGACATTTAGAACACCTTAAAAAGCGTTAGCACAGAGATTTTTATCAAAAACGTTAGAACAGTTTTTTATAAATTGCTGTAAAACATGATCTTTTCATGATTTCAACGTTATGCGCATGCACGATTTTGACAAAAACCTTAATGGTAAAGTGCCTTCTTTTTATAATGATGCTTCCTGATAAACATTTTCTAGTATATGAGTGGAAACGAACCAATGTTATTGAGTAGATAAGGAAACCTTTCAATTACACATATGTTAACATAGGTTAATGAAAATATTACTGTTGGTCCAAAAAAAATTTTTTTTTTTTTTTTTTTTTTTTGCATTTCTTCACTTTTTGGAACATCCTGACTTCAAAATAGAAGTCTAGAAAAAATGTATGTCTGTGTGTGTACGTGGTCAGCATAACTCCCAAAAGAATTGCCCTACAATATTTA
Organism: Linyphia triangularis; assembly: GCA_963978545.1. Taxonomy (NCBI): domain Eukaryota; kingdom Metazoa; phylum Arthropoda; class Arachnida; order Araneae; family Linyphiidae; genus Linyphia; species Linyphia triangularis. Next base: position 17,761,524 of record OZ021721.1, read on the forward strand.
AATTTGGTTTGAGGGACATTTTGAAAACCTTAAGAGGCGTTAACACAGAGATTTTATTCAAAATCGTTAGAACTGTTTTTTAGCAACTGCTTAAAAACTTGATTTTTTCATGATTTCAATCCTATGAGCCTGCACGATTTTGATGAAAACCTTAATGTTAGGTCCCATGACTACCACTAACCCAAACAACAAATTTAAACATCATAGGTCAATTTTTTCAGGAGTTATGCTGACCACGTACACACACTACCAGACATTTTTTCTAGACCACTTTTTTGAAGTCGGGATATTCCAAACATGGAGAAATGCTAAGAAATGGATTTATTTTTTTTTGACCGCGAAGCAATACTATCATTGACCTTTGTAAAAAAGTTTAAAAAAATTAAAGATTTCCTAGTCTACTCAATAACATTGGTTCATTTCCACTCATAAACTAGAAATTGTTTATTAGGAAGTATTGTGAAAAGAAGATAATTTAATAAATATATAACAAAAAATGTCTTTATCTGTGTGGGTGTGTGTATGTTTTTTTAGCTTTTTATAGGAAGCTACAGTTTTATTCTGATCTTGATGAAATTTTGCACACTTGATAATTGAAACAAGAGGAAGATTTCTAGCTACTTGAAATTTGTAAAATCACTCTCACAATCTCCTTCTTATCCCCTTAAGGGAGCTAATTTTAATGAAGTTTTGCACACTTGATTTACGAAATAAAAGAAATATTCCTGGCCTGTTGAAATTTTAGAAAACCCTCCCTCTACCCCCTTTGAGAGATGTGATAATAACATAAGAGATTTACTGAACCAATTTTAACTGTGTTTTTTCTGTAGGTATTTATCTATCGCTATCCAGATTATTGGGAACACAATTTCATTCGGATATGTCCGAATCTTTGGTAGTTAAAGTGGTGAAAAGAGGTAGGGGATGATCATAATTCGAAATCTACTCAAATCAATTTTAACTGGGGATTTTCTACAGATACCTTTACTAATCCAGAAGGTCGGGAACACAATTTCACTCTGTAGTTATAGAGGTGAAATTGAGAATAGGATTCTAAAGAGGGTAGGCTCATAACTTGCAATGGACTGAACCAATTTTAACAGGGTTGTACCAGGCAACAGCTATTTGAGCCTGAGCAAACCTGGGCACTTCAGCTAATTAAATATATAATTTCATTGATACTAAAATCTTAGTATTATTAAATTGAAAAATAAGAATGCATTGCATTATTTTTTGGATTTTACCCATTTTCAAGCAGTAAAAGTAGTTGAACTGCATAATGAATGAATAAATACTTGGGAAAAGTAAAAAAGATTAATGTTTACTTTTACAGGTATATAAAGCACTCAATTTCATTTTCTTAAATGCACAAGTATACTAGAAATATTGCTATTAATGTTTTTTAAGGGTTTAAATGTTATTAAAAATTATTGATACTAAAAGGTTTTTCCATCAAGCAAAAAACTAAGCAATTATTTTCCCTCAGGCTCACAAATAAGATTTACAATGATTTCAGGCTACAGGTTTAAAATGATGGTAAAATGACACAAGTAGTGCCTAAGACACCAGTGTCCATTGTTTGTTATTATTTATTCTCTTTCTCTCTCCGAGATTATTTTTATTTAAATTAATAGATTATTATTCATAATTTCTGTAAATGGTGATAAGTCAATAGTACACATTGATAAATTATGATTCAGTAAAATCCAAGACACACTATATCCCCCCATGGAAATTGATGCTAGACAAGCCTTTTAAATAAACACTTGTTCATGTTATGGATGACTAGTATACAAGATTAGATGCTGGTAAAAATGTTATGCTAATAAAAAATGTGAAAGTACCATAAAATAAAATAAGTGTTTATTGCAGTTAGTATAGCCACTAAGCAAGGAAATTACAGATTGGTGCTAATAAGCTTTGAATGTATACATTAATTTTTTCCATTCATTTATAATAGTTTTAGTTTTGACCAAGAGTCTATGAATTTTAACAATTTCATTAAGAAATACAACCAAGTTAACAATACTTTTCAATTTAACTTTACAAGTCAATATGGAATTATTAATGAGCTATTACAGAAATTCACAATTTACACTTTTTCTCTTTGAATTTAAACTAATTACCTTGAACTTTTTATCCATTTAAGCTGCTTTTTAGATGATCAAGTAGTCGAAAGAAATTTCACAGCTTGAAAAGAGTCAGACTAGAAAAGAAAAAATTATGTTATGTATATGAAACAATAAAATATCATACACAGCTCTAATTTTAAATTGGAACTACACAGCAAGAGCTCAACAAGGGCATTGCTGACAATATAATGTAAAAGGAAAGTTGGGAGACAGCTGAAGAAACATTGTTTCCAGAATGACATTTAATAAAATTTTTATCTTACTGACTCATTAGCAAATGGTGCAGCAACTAGTTTCTAGCAACAACTTAACTTTAGCTTAGTACTATATTTTAAACAAAATTCCTCCCGATTGGGAAAAAAAAAATTCCAATAATCAATTGCGTGGAAATTTCAGTTAGTAATGAATTCTTCTAAATGTTTTGTTTTTTTATGTTTATTTAGTGGAGTTATTTATTTAGTTATATGCACACAGTGAACATATTTACTTTCCTATTATCAATAAATAATGTCAAAAAGTTATTTTACTCTTTGTTTTGTAATTTTACTCCAGCAGCTGAAAAAAGTAGCAAACTTATAAAAAGGTGGGATTGTCAGTAAAAGAGGGCAAAAGTAATTTCCTCCATTGAAAGAGGATTATCTTGCTGCTCAAAGATATGTATTTTTCCCCTCAGTATAGTTTACAATTGATTTTGTGATAACAGGACATGCTATTCCAAAAATAACAGTAACTTTCCCTAACAAAAAGCTAGGGAAGAAAACATCATAACTTGGACGGCAAGATAACCACACATTTTCAAAGAGACAATAATTTGTGCCTTCTTCCACTGAATATTCAACCTTTTTTTTTAAAAACTTTTTCAGCAGCTAAAGTAGTAAACCCAAACAAAGGTAAGTAGTCCTATTGATTGTACAATAAAAGTTCTAAATTATGACTAATTAATAAATCAAATCTCCCAAAAGAGAAAAGGAGATTGGAACAGATTCATCATGCTAAGACAATTGTAAAAAAAAATGGAATCTTTGAACACATTACCATTCAGATTGCTGGATTGGTTGTGTTTTATTGGTGCAAGAGCTTCTCAAGGGCTATACTGCGCCATTTCCAGTCAAGTATTAAGGGGGTGGGAGACAAAAATGTCAAAAAAAAGAACCTACCCCACTCCCCTCAAAAACATGTATTCTTACTATACATTTTTTTTAAAAAAGCCTTCCTGCAAGCCTACAGCAAAAACAACTTTTAATTTTACAGTTCTTAATTAGAAATGTTTCAATGTTTCACAAAACTTTTTAAAATAAAAAAATTAAATTGTGCTAAAATAAAAGGTTCAAATGAGTTAAATGGTGGCAAAGATAATTTGCCAATCCTAGGGAACTGGCAAGATTTGTTGTTTCAGTGGAGTACTCAAGAGGAGAGGGAAGGGGTGGGAGGTTACATTGAGGCATGCAATTTGAAAATTTTATAAACCTGTGCCTGTTATTCATTAAAACCAGTTCAGGATATACCTTCCCAGAGACCAAACAATCAGGGCCATAGAGTAACTATATTTAATAATATATAGTGATCATCCTGATTACATAATGCATAAAAATTTGGCACATAAAAATTTGGTTGTGGAATAAAAACGTTTTCAATGCAACTAACTGTAAAATAACTTAATGACATTGACATTTATTTTGGTTTTTTACTGTATGATGTAACACAAGAAAGTTTTGCAATCCTATGCTATTTCTACAGCGCAACAATCTAAAAAGTTTAATGCAACAATTGTACTGCAATGAATTATAAAAAAAAAGTTTTAAACACTTTAGTAGCATTGTGCAGCTCTATTAACAGCAGTAATAAATGTTCTGTAATCATGTTGAACATAGGGATACTTGACCTAAGGTCTTCTTCTCAGAATTGGGAAGGTTAAGTTGGAAGTGGTATCACTTCTTACCCTTCAATTAGCTAACCACACGATGAAAATAACAATAGAATCTCTGCATCTATTTTTAAACTATAAGACACATTAAATTTTCATGCTCCAAAAGTAATATCATAGTGTTGTAAACGCTGATGTTAAAGACGTTTTTGTTTAAAGGTAGGACTTTTTTAATAATTGTTTTGGGGTTTTTTTTTTGTGCATACTTTTAGCTACAATAACATATATAAAAGTGTTCATTTACTTATTTGCAAATAGTTGCATTTTAGTTATGTAGTAAATCTACAATTAGGGATACTTGACCCAAGGTAGGAATATTATTTGAATGCATTATGCTGGTTTTATTGATTTTTTTTATTCTTTTTTACACCATTTTGTTTAGCATATAAGATGTTCTATAGATAAAAATGTATTTTTACTGATAATCTGGAAAGTCGCATCTCGTTGCCTGCCATTGATGTTATGTGAGCTAAGAGTATCATTATTGAAACATTCCCTCCACATTATTCTCACAGACTGCAACCATTAGCTGTATCAGTTTACTCTCCTTTCAAAAAACATTATAATGTTTATTACTCAAATAGCCTGATAACACATACACCTGACCAAATTTAGGCTATTCTACATTTACCTCAGTTTCCAATGAAAATTTAAAGAATTATAAGTTTTGTGCTTGAATGTTAGTTTACATTTGTAGTTGAATAAATAGTTTTCTTATTCTGGAACTTGTATTAGAACAGAAATAGTTTTCAGACTGCTAATATTTTTAATGGGGATGCCATATATATTAACATTAAGATGCTAATAAAAATTAAAAGTATTGATCTCATTCAACAAGAATAGAAAGGTTAATATTAATCTTGGACTTTTTAATGAGAGTTATGTTGCTATTATGTAAAAGCATTAAAATTAAAATTTTAATCTGTATACTCCAAATATAAGACTTGGGTAAACTATACTAATGGGTGGGTCAAGTATGCCTATACATAGGGATACTTGATCCAAATTGAAGGATTTTTATACTCTATGTTTTACCATTTTTACAATTAATACTTCAGATAGATAACCATAAATATTGTGTAATAGAACTTAATGACACATAAATAGACAGTATTTACACACCCATACGTAATGTAAAAGAAATAAAAATCCAAAATTAAACATTGGGTCAAGTATCTCTAGATCCCCCTACTATTTGGATCTACAGATTCTGGATGGAAAACATACTACAAAGTTATGTTCAATAAAATTGGTATATTTTACAACCTCGCCACAAAGCAGAAAATCTTGTTGCAGCAAATAAAAAAAAAATGTTGCAGTAAAAAATCTGGCTTTTTTTCCCGGTTTTACAAATTTTAAGAAACCATAATCTAATAGTAAATAATATTTTCAACATTGTTTTTATTTTTATTCTAAGATATAAGTGTTTACAGCTTGTCGCAGTCAGCAACAAAATATCCTGCTACAGGAACAATTACAAACTATTTTTCAAATATTGATCAAAATTGCAGTAAGTACAGTGCAAATAATTAAAAACGTGTTTTTTATATAAAGACATCGCATTTAAAAGAATATGAAAAATGCAGACTTAGCATCTTACTGAAGTAATAGATATTGATTCCAATCCCAAACAGAACACAACGGAAACGGAGCGTCAATTTGGTTTGTTTGTAGTATCTGGATGTTTAGTGGTGGTGGTGGTGGACCTCCGACCAAACGGAGATGAATAATTAATAGTTTAAGAAACTAATAAACACGCTTTAGTAGAAAAGTGAACAAAAAAGTAGAAAACTGAACAAAAAAGTAGAAAATAATTTTAAATAAGTTTTAAATAAGAATAGAGTGATTAACAAGAAATATTTATTTTATCGTAAAAAAGCGTGGGGTGCTTTTTAAGATATTTTCATAATGGCTCTACTTTTACCAATATCTGTCATTAAATATTTACAACAATTGACATCAAGCACCCCACGCATTTTTATGAAAAAATAAATATTTCTTGTTAATCACTCTATTCTTATTTCAAACTTATTTAAAATTACTTATACTTTTTAGTTCACTTTTCTATTAAAAAGCGTGTTTTTTAGTTTTTTAAACTATTAATTATTTTCTACTTTTTAGTTTGGTTTCTATTAAAGCGTGTTTTTTTTAGTTTTTAAACTATTAATTATTTTTTCTGTAAACTATAAATTTTTTTTAGTTAATTTTTTTAGTTAAGTGTACAAAACTCTCCAGTTGTTCAAGCCAATAGTCACATGCTTGTCTCAAATTTAAGTCATGTGTATGCCTTAGAACACGCCGTATTACTTGGCACAAAGCACTATCGTGTCTCTGAATATGAAAAATCACTAATCCTGAAGATCCAGGTAAGGATAATGCTACTAAAAAAAACTCTCTTTGTATAACCGTCGTGCCCACGACAAATCTTTCAAATGTCTGCCTTATCAATTGTCGATGATAGGTTCTGTGATTACTGGGATTGTAAAAGGTAACGGCACACCAGGGTTCAATTCCGGAGAAGGTTGGTTGATTGGAATTTAACGATGCAAGGGCAACACGAGCTAATCCTTGTGATAAAGCGACAAATTTATTGAATTATTGTATTGTCATTGGTCTTTGACAAGTGTGCAAAGTTTGAATCAAATCTGATCGCTCAAAGTAGGGCAAAATCGAGCCCAAAAGAGTCGGTTACAAGCACATACAGGTGAAACTAATAAAAGCGTGTTAAAAAGGAGAATAGCTGGAATTAAACCCCCTATCTCCGCAAGGCAAAACATTTGGCAATCCTCTTGCCTGGCATTAAGTTTGCGTGCAATTGTAATCGAGTATTTTTGCTGAAATTTCTTTAATTTTCGTGCAATTTTTTTTCCTACACGTCTTACAATTCTTCACAAGTAATTTGAAATCATTGCACCCGCTTTAATACTGTCTTTTGCATATTTTACGAATTATTCTAAACATGAGTGTATTAAGGCATCTATGGAATTAAACTAAAGTTTATCACTAAAAAATTAGTTTTCAAGTATATAAATTTAAGAATTTTTTTTATATTCTTTAACTAACTATTTTAGTAGATTAAACAATAATACTTTAAAATCAGTGTCAGTTAACCAATACTTTAGCAAACACATTCCGATTACATGAAGTTGTAACAATGGTAGATGGTAGAAATGCATAGTTGTTTATCTTGCCACCTAATGCAAATGCAAATAAAATATGCAATGAAGGAAAGTCTTTAAAACTAGAATTTAAAATAGTTATTTATGCAACTAGATGCGAAAATAATATTATTTTTTTTTTCAAACAAAGCAAAATGCTTTTCATAAATGCGATAGCACGAATCAAATAATTTAAGGAGTTTGAAAAGTAATTTTGCACAAGTTGCATACAATTATTATAATCAAATGGAAAACATATTTTTATTACATACATATATTGTTGACAACCAGTCTGTGAACCACTCCTAAAAATAATATTTCTATAGCAAGACCATATAAAATTTAAGCACGAAGGGTGCAGTAAAGTACTTTTATGAACTAATTCGCGCGATAAAGTGTTACTTTCGCCACGATTTATGATTGAAAGAAGTGCAATTTGTGGCACGTTGTTATAAATAGTTTGTTATAATTCACTTATATAATATTGCAAAACACTAACAGTTCATGTACATGCACTCCGTTACACATTGACATTACTAGACAGGGGGAAAAAAGAAAAAAAAAAGTATTCGAACACTTTCATACCTGAAATTATATAATCATAAGCTTTCAAAAACTCAAAAATTTATAATTCTGCTGACATTTCGATGTGAAATCTCCTTTGGAGGACACGAAATAATTTATGATGTTTCGATATTCCATCCTTAACCACAATAAGAGTATGAACATTAATTTTTCATTCGGAATTATAGATACAGAATATAAAAACCACTTTTGTCTAGGAACTCAAATTTTAATTTATTCTTGTAGATATCTCTTTCAGAGGGATCGATTATTTCACATAATTTAATAGAGATATTTTGATAAAAACGTAACAATGATTGCTAACTTCCATAGGAAACACGTTTCAGATCTCGCGTTGTTTTACCTTACATTAGTAAGCCAGCGGTTAACTGTTAGTAAACATGCGCCAGGCCTATACATATACACTGAAGAGCCAGAAAAACTGATATAGGCGTGTGTATGCAAATAACGAAGGTATGCAACCAATCGTCGAAACGCGATATATGATCGAAATAAGTGTCTATATAAGACAACAGGTATCTGACAGAGCTATTGGGTCGATTCCTGCTGCTACAATGGCAGGTTATCAAGATTTTAGTGACATTGAACTTGGCGATAAAGTCGCCGTACGAGAGATGGTACATAGCATTTTGAGGTAGGGGAGAAATTTAGATTTTCGAGAACTACGTCATTTCACGAGTGTACCATGAATGTCAATTATCAGGTAAAATTTCAAGTCTCGGACACAGTGTGGCCGGTAAAAGGCTTTGAAAGAACGAGGCCATCATCGACGAGTAAAGAGAATCCTTAAAGGACATACGGAGTAGTTAATATTTCAATTGTATAACTTTTTATTTTTAGTTGCTTGTCATGTGTTGATGTTGTGTGAGTGTGATTTAGAATTAAATGTGTTCGTTAAAGAAAACGGAAATACTTCTTTGAGTGAACATTTTCTTGCTTTTGGGGTACATGTGTGTTGACATGTGAGGTAATATGGTATACTTAACAGTTTGATTAAGAACAAGAAATTCTCAGCGACGACAACAAACCTCAGTGGTGCAGTCGGTAGGATGGTTCCTGTACGCAAAAGTTACAGAGCAGAAGGTAAGAGCTTTGTTCGTTAAGCCCAAATATCTGCTTAATTAGTTTAATTATATATATCATGCTTATATAATAATGATGGTGTTTACACATTGTGATAGATTGTCCTGAATCTATCTTAAAACTCATGTGTAAAAGATACAATTATAACAGGTTGTTGTAACAACAAACAACATTTATTAACAATGCCTTCACTTGATTAGTTTTACAAAATGTTAGTTCTGTGCCTAAACATTTTCCAAGCTATAAGGCTAATACAAAATCGCAGCTCAAAGGCCTGTGTCTTTCCTGATCGGAACCTAAGATTATCTCTCTCTCCCTCTTCCACCAAGGCAAGGCAGTGAAGTCCTCCTCAAGTGGCCTGGCCATCTGGTTAACATCCATGAAACACTTCCCACCGATGAACAATCAGTTCCTCAACAATACAACTTTAGGGAATTTGAGGGAAAATAACGTATTCCTTAATTTTTCATACAATATTCAAAACAATAGATTTTCTAAAATATCTTAACCATATTTAATGGTGGTAAATGTAAAATATTCAAACAATAAATTTGTTCAAACTATTGTTGTTGTTGTCGTGTGACAAGTGCAGGAAAAAAGTGATCGGACAAGTCAAATGGGACCAAAGGCATTGAGCACAGCCCTGGCCACATCTCCGACTTTATTGGTATAAAGGGTGTCATGGCAGCAGTTGAGATCGATGTTGAAGAGGGTCGAGGCAACAGAGATGCAACTGAAGAGATGCCTCGGATCCAGCTGAACTCCTGGGCAGTGCCTGCATTCTGCATAAGTTCTGGAGCCGTCGGGCATGATCTTCATACCTCTCATGTGCCCCGTCCGCAATCTGCTGATGGTAGTGGTGATTTCGCGGTCAAGATTAAGCTCCGGAAGGCACCATTTCTTCCGAAGTCCGCCGCAGAGGTGATGTTTTACAACGGCATTTGCATCGAAGCAAGGGGTTTGCATGGGAGGGGGATCCATGTTCCTAGCCTCCTTAGCAAGGGAGTCCGCTTGTTCATTCCCCTCGATGTTTACATGAGCGGGGACCCATTGGATGGTACAGGTTTTCTCCCTGGCAACTAAGGTGGACAGAAGCGCGTTGATTTCGTGGGCGAGTATTGATTTACCTCCTTTAATGGCCTCCAGAGCAGACTTACAGTCTGAGAAAATGATGATGCCATTCGAGGGAACTGACTGTGAGAGGTAAAGGGCTAGAGCGGATTCAATGGCGATCAGTTCACTAGTGAAGTTGGAAGCGATTTTTCCGGCTGCGACCCGATGTTTGAGGGATGTTTGATCTGGAAGGAGAAGGAAGGTTCAAACTATTAATTATATAATAAAACATTTACTTTTAATTTCAGAAATAATAACAATAAAAAATCAATTGCTCATACACTCATCAGACTTCTAAATAATCTAAATTCAAATAAGTATTAAAACATTTCAAATATATAAAATAACATGATATTAAAATTGTATATCAAATGCAGTGTAAGTATACTAATTCTTAAATACAAGCATAAATTTCTAAACTTTTACAAAATATATCATGCAAACACTATTTTAATGATAATTAATACTTTCACAATTAATTAATGAATGTTGCGTATGAAATCAAGCATTTAAAATTTTCAATTAAAGCAAAACTTTCAAACTGAAATCTATAAAATTCACAATATAATTGCAATACTAAATATTTAATCATTAGCATTTAAAGAAACTTAGATTATATATAGTGTTCATCTATATAAATTGTCTCTAATTTCAAAGTTGTTTGTAAAGTTCGAATAGTTAATTTCAAAATTCACTACAAGTTTTAAAATTAAAAAATTAGCTTTAAGTATTTAATTCAACTCTAAAGGATTTAGAAGCTGAATCGGACGTCTAACCGTTCTTGGCATCGTTTTCACCAGGCAGGAAATATGAAAAACTTCCACCAAGCAGGATAGTAATTAGAATGAGATTTTAACAAAATTCATATAATCAAATAAATTACTTAGTTCAATTTATTATTGTTAGGGAATGCTATAGTCGTTTTGTAAAATTCATTCGGTTGTAGTAAGTGATTTTTAAAAAACAGCTACAAGAGGACTATTCTGCATGGAAACATCCTAAAACATGAGAAACTTATTACTAGATTAGCCCTATTATAAGGAGGAACACATTCCAGGAGGTCTTTCAAGGTGAAACTGAAACGCATTTTCATCTCGAATGGAAGGAAATAGAGAACATTACCGTCAAAGAACACAATAACCAAAACAAGACCATTGAAATTCACAAAATCAAATTAAAAAAAAAAAAATTACTTTTCAGTTTTCCTTTAAAAGACCTCACGGAAGGCAGTCCTCATTACATATGGATAACCTAAAAATGAACTGCCCATGTTTTATGATGTTTCCGCGCAGTATAGTCCTCTTGTTTTGTAGCTGTTGCCAAGACATAACATAAAACCAGCCACTACTTTTCCATAGCAATCCCTAACAGTTGTAAATTTAACTTGTTGGTTTATTTGATTATCTGAATTTTATTACAATCGTGTTCGAATAATATGCTACTTGATGGAAGTTTTTCGTATTTCCTTCCATTCAAGACGAAAATGTGTTCTAGTTTCCTCAACGAAATGAAATTCAGGGTGCAACTTATGCAGATTATCCAGAAATAGGATGAAAAGAAAGATGAAATGCAGTTATACCTAGTAAATTTTGAACGTCGGGCAGAGATGGCCGGTGTAATTAAATCAGAATGGATAGCATATATACTGGGATTGTTACCAACAGAGATAGCTAATAACATAGCTCGAGAACCTCCTGAAAAAATCAAAGACCAAACGGTATAGTGGTTAGCATGCTAGCTTCTAGACCACGAGGTTGCGGGTTCGAGTTCCGTGTTAGGCATGGGTGTTTGTAAATGTGTGTTGGCTTGTCTAATGATGAATGTTTCGGCGCATTATAGCCCTCGTGTTGCTGACGGCGCCAGATAATCTGAATACAACCAACCAACCTGAAAAAGCAAATAACTATGACTTCAAAGAAATGTTTGAAACGTTACAAGTTAAATCCTAAAAAATTGAGGCAGTTATTTTTCCGACATTAGAAAGACCCAAAAGAGTCCTGGAGAAATTATACACACGCACTGAATAACTACTTTAATGAATGGGTCAATGAGCTGGAAGTACAGAGTTTCGATCAGCTGAAGAACTTAATGGTGGCGGATCAACTCAAGCGCAGAGTGCCAAATAAAGTAAAGGAGCCTTTTTTGGACAAATGGAACAAGATGATCGACCCTCTAGAAGTCGCAGAAGAAGTTGATGAATATGAAAGTTTTAGAGACGGATTAAAGGAAAATACATTCCACAATAAAACAAAGGATAGTCCTAAATGGCATCAAGATGATAAATTTAAATATAAGCTTAATGGAAAGTTTGAAAATACCAGAAACCAGCACACAGCAAATGGAAATGTCTTAAAATAAGACACAAAATTGTCTTAAACAAGTGGCACTGTTTTAAGACGAAAAATGGTGTCTTAAACTTTAAGACACTTGAAGTGTCTTAAAATGGGGTATTTTCAGACGTTTAGACTGTCTGAATTGGGGATATTTTCAGACAGTTGATGTGTCTGAAAGGGTTGTTTATGTTACCTTTCAGATGTTGGGAAGCTAAAAATACATTTATTTAAATTAAAATGCAATAAATGAGCTTGTGTTAAATTACAAATTTTTATTAAAATAAAAGTCAAAATAACTTTCTGTTGACTATGTTTCACTTTCCTGGTAAATTTAAGCATGGGATTGCAAAACTGCAACACAACTGTTAATAATAGGCACACAACTATTAATATATCCAAGCAAGGGATTTGGGACTTAATGTAAATATATGTATTGGGATAAAATGGACATTGTATTGTGGCTGAATCTTAAATAGAAAAGGTTTGACTTCCAAGATTGTATCACAGTTTTAAGTTGCTTTTTACAAGTCAATTTTAACATCAAATAACAAGCGTGATGTAAACACTTATAGTAGTTGCATTGGCAAGTCTAAGATACATTATGTGGCAACATAAACTTATTTTAATGATGAATCAAGCAGTAATAATCTAATTATTCTCCATCTGGGAATTTAACTTGTTTATAACATTTCCCTATAATAACACTACATAATAAACACTACAATGCTTCAATTATTGTCGAATAGTTGAAGCAGATATAGGACTTTTAAAAAAAAAACATTAAAAGGTGCATAAAAGATAAACAATTAAAACAGAAGGCATTAGAAGTATCTGTAAGGAGACATTTCAGAATATGGAGGTAGAGTATATTAAATTTGAAAAGTATGCAAGTTGTGCAAAAAATTTTGCGTTTCTGAAAACGTCAGTTTCCCAAATTTTTGTATGCTTGTAAAAAAAATATGCCAGATATACAGTTGAAATTTTTTATTATGATTAAATAACATATTAAGTGCATACTAAAACTAAAATAATATTAAAATTCCAGTAATTTGGGGATGGGACCTTTTTACAACTATTTTCCCTATCGCTGCGACTTTTCGTTAATCGTTGAGAAGCTAAAGAAGAGAGGGCATTTAAAAAACCTAAAAAAATGTAAGAAAAGGGAGAGGGGGGAATTAAAAAAGGAATTTGAAATATCTGTAAAGATGGCTGCTTCAAAATACAGAGTTGAAGCACATTAAACTTGGAAAACATGCAAGTTATTAAAACTTTTATAGTTCTTTCACGTTTTCTCAAAACGTTGATTTTCCAACTTTTGGTATGCTCATATAAAAGACTATGCAAGATATAGAATTGAAATTTTTTATGGCAATTATATAACATCTGAAGTACATATTAAACAAAAATATTATTCAAATCTATACAATTTAGTTTTTAATTATTATTACTTAAAAAATTGCAAATTTTCATACGCTCAACAAATTACCACATAAAAAAACTTTTTATTATTATTTTGAGAAAGCTGATATTTAATGTAGTATATAGACATTTCTAAGAAATAAAAAGCAAAAAAACTTTTTATTAGTTTTAAGAAGATTCCTCTACGAACGTAACCAAATTCAACTCATTGCAAAAAAATTTTTTAATCGAGTTTTTAAATAAGTGATTATTAATAAATTATTAGCCTATTATTATAAACTTTTTTCTAAAATATAATTTAAAAAAGGTTTGAACAACATATGTAAAAAAAATTTCTTCATTTTGACCAATATTCAATTTATTTCAAATGCGTTGATTTTTCTGATTTTAATGCTGTCATCGAGTACCCAGTCCTCATAATATGCAGGTCATATCATAAATATCCTCAGATGTAATAATAATAATATGGAACATACAAGATCATTCATAAAATAAAATTCAAGGACACGATAAATTTTATCCAAATTACATCACATCATGCTAAATATATTTTCAAAATCATTAGTACTTGTAATATGCAACAAAACCAACAAAAATGTAATTGAATGTTAAAAACAGAAAATTTAGAATTCTATGAGGGTCATTTAGAAATCGATCAATTAAAATTTACTGTAATAAAAGCACTGAAAATAAAATAAATAATATTACATAAACCAACTTTTTCACTAGGAATGAAGCCGTTGTGGGGACCGTTGTGCATATCAAAATAATCATTTCTGAGTTTGAGCAATTGATTGCCAAGTCACTTAAATACTATTCTACTTGTACATGTATATATTATTGTGAACAAATGCTTTTTAATGCTGATCAAAACATTTGACTACTTCAAGCACATAATTATTTCAAGTTTGAATACTGTTGTCATTAATATCCCTCGGCGTTCAATTTATGTTTTTTGTGACATAGTACTTACTCTCATATCATGCAATCAAAGAGTACTGCTCCAACAGCTTGGCAACGATGCTCAGTTTGGATATGTTGCTAAGTGCTATTGAGTATGAAGTAACAGTATTAAAGGGCAATTAGAACATAGTGTATACCGTTCGTCCATGATTCAGCAGTGGCAGCAGTTCTAGAAGAGGCAAGCGATACCAAAACTTCTGATCACACTTTTATTGCATCAGATTAATGAGGAATATTTTTCCTATAACCCCCAATTGAATATTAAAAAAAAAAAAAAAACACTCAAGACACATTTGGGTACGTGAGAAAACTCTGGCAACAATATTTGATACTTTTCCGTTAGACGGGTACCAAAAACCGTTAAGTCGGAAAGTTGGCGTAGTTATCGCCAAGCTGAAATGTTTACGCGAAAATAATATTTTGATCTAGTGAACTTTTATTTTTATTCATTAGTTTGGGAGACTGCCAAACCAAACCTTATCATAGATTGGAAGTTATTAGTTTGAATAAGTTATCGCTGCAAATTGGCTATTTTTATCTGGTACCCGTCAAATGGAAGAATTCAAATGATGTTGTAATCATTGATCAGGAATAGGTTAATATTGGCCTATAACTCATGATCTACAGAACCAATTTGGACAAAGTTTGCTTTAATAGATAGAATTTTTGCTGAGAATACACTTTAAATACAAAAAAACCCCGCAATTACATATGAAAATTAATGTCGTATTGCTGTCTATGCTGGAGCGAATGTGCGCCAACGGGATTCGAACCCAGGACTCCTAGGTCAGTAGATAGGCATGCTTACCGCTAGGCAAAAAAAAACACTAGTGCCTGGATGTTGTATCTGTCATTTGTACACGAGACCACCACATAGACTCTTCGCAGTGAGTCGCGAAGGGATCGAACGATTGAGTTGCTTGTGTGCGAGTTGAGTTTGTTACATGAGAGTTGAGTGGTTGTGTGAGAGAAAAAGTTTCTTGCCGAGTTGGTAGTGTGGAGGTCGTGCAGTAAATTTTTCTGAAGGCGTCGATAGAACTCCTCTTTGGCAATCTGTTTTTGCGGAGACCGATGTCCAGTTACAGGGTAATTGATCCATAAGTTCTAATAGTGGAGTCGTTAGCAGCACTGAGTTCGTAGTTATCTACAGGTTGTAGCCCAGGGACACGTGAACGAGGAAACACGCACACTTTGGATCCGGTGTCAATAAGAAACCTCACTTTTGAAGAGTTATCCGTGACGAGTAGGCGACTTCCTACAGCGAGGCAGCTAGCCGTCACCGCTAATAGCTGCCATTGGGGTTTTCCGAGAAAGAGCAGGGTGGTTCGCGATAAAAACATGTTTTCAGAGAACTCACGAATTGGTTCGGGGCTATTGGTGCGACGACTCGGTGCTGAATCATCAGTGGAGCGGCGTTGACGAGAAGGGCTTCGCGCGAAACGACTTCTTGTTGTTGGGGGAATCGCCATCTTTAACGCTGCAACTTAGTTTGAGAGTTCCAACACTTGTTTTTCAAGTCGACTCGCTGTTTCCTCAGTCAACGGTGGCTGCGTTACCGAATTAACTCCCCCAGGTTGAGGAGGTGAGACTTGCACTTCTAAGATTCGGTCAGCGACCTTGGCCATTTCCTCAGGTGATAAAGATCTCTGCACCTGCAGAATTGCCTGGACGTGCGTGGGTAATCGCTGCAGCCACAGAGAACGCAATAGAGGCTCCGCCAACTCCACTGATCCGGCGGCGAGTGATTTTAAATGACGCAGAAAGTGGGAAGGTTTGCGATCACCGAGAGTTCCTCTCGATCTAGTAGCTGCCGAATTCGTTGTTCTGCTGATGAGGACAATCTCTGCACAAGTTCACCCTTGAGATGACCATAAGCGTCTTCTGTAGGTGGCGACGTGATGATGTCTTCCACCTCCGAAGCATATCGTGCCTCCAGATTCGCTACAACGTGGTGGAACTTCGTTTTATCCTGCGTTATTCCAGATAAAATGAATTGCGATTCTACTTGAGCGAACCAGAGTCCCGGTTTCTCTGCTCAGAACGGTGGCAATTTGGCAGCGACACGGAAAACCGACTGCTCGTTCCCAGTCGACGCCGAGCTTTCGTTTCTCGTCGCGGTGGCGGCCATGTTTCCTTCCTCCGGAATCAAAGTTGTGGGGGTTTGTAGAGCTTGTTGTTGTTCCACTTGAGCTTTTAGATCAGCTATCTGCTTCAGAAGATCTTGCTGTTGACGTTCATCCATTCTATCACCTATCCGGTTCACCAATATAGTAATATATTTATTTCAACTTTTTACGGCGATATATTATGTCAACAAGGCATCTGTTCTCATTCTCCTTTCGTCCTCTGGTTCTTCGCTCCTCGCGCATGCGCACTGACTCTCTCCGGTCACAGGCCCATGGTCGTAATGTCTGAAAGCGAGAAGCGTCTGAATTTGGAAATGTCTTAATTTGGTGAGAAGTGTCTTATTTTCAGTTACTTGTTGTGACTGAAAGCAATTTAAGACCCGTGTAATGTCTGAAATTCGAAGAAGTAAACCACCTTTGTGCAAAATAAGTCACCTAATGTGTCTGAAATGAATTTTTAAGACATTTTGTGTCTAAATTTAAGACACCAGCATTTACAGTGCAGGTTACTAGCACTACCAAGTATAAGGAGAAGGACAAACCCTTTGAAAAAACGAATATCAGAGGGATAAAAGTGCCAGAGGATCTAAGCTTACCTGTTTTACATGTGGAGATTCATCACATTTTGCACGAGCTTGTCCTAATAATAATAACCAAGCGACAAGGAACAGAACTGAGAACATTTGTAGTAATTTGAACAATAAGTAATTTGTAGTAATTTAGAAGACAAAGGAGTATTATCGACTCGAATTACGGTGCAAGTATTGACTCCGGTCAAAATGAGTTCAGTTAAGTGCGATAAACTGACAAGAAAAGAACTTAAATGCGGTTCTGCTATTTTCGATGGCATTTTGGATACAGGTGCACAAATCTCAGTCATCAGCCCTTTTTTAAGCAGCTGAAACAGGCACCTTTACGTTTAAGAATATTAATCTTCTTTTCCCTATCAAAGTTTTTAATCTGGTTACAATCTTGAGAATTATGATTTTTCTTCTCACATCAAATTCAGCATTTGTTTAACCTTTTTTCCTCGCCTGAGTATATGCAGGCTGCGGTGCTTAGTTTTCCTCTTTCTAAATTATTAAAATTTTTTTCAACCGATTCAATGCCAAAACTGGAACGTGCGATATTCAAACGTTCTTCCCCTTCAACTTCCAACTTCAAAAAACTGAGAAAATGCGTCAAATTATTTGCTTCTGTCGCTAATTCTCCTTTTGTATGTCTGACTCTATCCCAAACTTTCAAAATTTCATCGGGAAGTGCCGATTCTACCAAAGGGTAAAGCATGGCTGCATATTTATCACTGGTTACCCCTAACGTTTCAAGCAAACGCAGATGCGTTTCAATTTTATCATACAAGGCTCTCAAAGTAATATATTGATTATCAGTTCTAGATCATATCAAATTCAAAAGCTCTCTTACATAAACTTCAATTAATAATTCATCTCTAGCAAAACGAGCTTTAAGTTGTTCTATAGCTTTGGCGTAATTCTCTCCACATGGAGGAAAACTCTCAATTAGCTCTCTGGCATAAGATCCAGGAACAGTAGATTGATATAAGCATTGAAACTTATCATTATCGTCTATATTACTATCATCATTCATTTTTCTAAACTGACCCCAAAAAGACAGCCAATTTCTCACATTTCCATTGAATTTCTTAAGCTCTATTTTGGGTAATCTAAAATGACGTTTCATAGAAAATGAATTATTAGAAACACTTACTTGATCAATAACGTTCGGCGATGACGTGAATTTATTTAATATATCCTCACAGTCATTTTTAATAGAAATCCAGCTATTTCTATATATGTTTCCGCAGAATCAAATTCACTTTCAAAGGCTTCTTCGTCATAATCACTTCCACTTAAATACACTTCTTTAATTTCTTCATCTATCTTGAACAAGCGACTAGTTTTATCTTCAAGAGTGTCCAATATTTCCCGCACTTCAATGTTCTGTTTGTCGTCTTTTTCAAGTATACTTTTTGCTTCATTCACCGCCTTGGTAAAAGATCTTCGCAACTGAGTTCTTTCCCTGTTTAGTTTATCCATGTTCAAACAATAATTAAATACCACACGGACGCCATAAAATTTTGAATTAAAACCAAGTAGATCAGGTTCGAAACTTCGTAGTTAAGAATAACTATTAATAAAGAACTCCACAGTATTACTACGAACACATTTTAATTTGACAAACATCAACCGTCGCCTAAATCTTTCGAATACGAACAGATATTATTATTTTTAGAATTACAGATATTCTTTTTTAGAACTACACCAGCGTCTCCATGGCAACTCTCGCTTTACAATTCATAATCGTTGCCATTCACTTACCATTCCGCAACACGTGCACTACAGCCAGTACAGCCGAGCTGCATTTAAATTTATTGCTTCAAAACTAAAATTATAAATTTGATAGTTTTCTAAAATGAAAATCCAATTTCTTCGGTAAGTAAAAAAAATCCGATAAACAGCAATCTTCTTGCCTGAATAATTCACGAGAAAAAAAACCCGCTTCCAATCGAAGTGATCTTCCTCCAAACAGCAGCCGTGTGTTTCTGAAACGCGTTTCGGGCGGCGACGTTGCCATAGTAACTAATGGAAAACAATAGAGCCTTCCCTCCACGTAATTTGTAGCGGTGCTGCCGATCAGGAATTTAGTTTAACTTCGGCTGCCCTTGAGAATACGATGAGCTGATTGTTTCTGCTTGAAAATCAGCTTGAATGGTGAAAGAGGTAGGGGAAAGTAAACGGTTTCTAAAAATAAACTGTCATTTTGACACACTGAGGGGCGCAGGGACCATGTTCCAATCCTACATAAAAGCAAAAGCAAGGTACTATAAACTTTTCCGTGATTATTTACATTGTTTTGTTGGCCATGTTTGATTGTGCTGGATATAGGGGATTAAACAAAAAGGTAGCTTTCTAATTCGACTCTTCATGCAATTACTCATCAAAGCAGTATTGTTTTCAAGTAAACAAGAACTTACATTGAGAAGCCAAAACGAGAGATGTTTATTTTTTTTCCTTCTTTTTAAATCAAAACTATACAGAATGATTTGCTTTATTGTTCTTATTTTATAATGTTATGTTATATATGTTAGTATTTTGTACAAATTGAAATGAAACTTTGATTTGATTATTAAAGAATTTGCGTTCATTTTTTGTGATGTACACACTTGAAATATCGCAATAGGTCAAATGTGTTTACAGTTTTTCTGCTTTCAAATAATCTTTAGAGGGAATTTTCGCAAGGTAATTGTATCATCTGAAGGCTAGAGAATTATTTTATTAGTTTCAAGAACTATTTTGTAATCAAAATAGATTTGAATATTTTAAACTCACATTATATAAAAAATCGTGTTTTTTCCACGTGAAACTTCTTTAAACAGTGATAACTGAAGTTTGATATAATCTTTTTGAAAAAGGATTTGAGAATTAAAATTTGCATTAACTATTAGATGTTCTGAATCTCGATCAAATTGATTGGAAAAGAAAATGAATTTTGCTACATTTTTAAATGCATAAGTTTTTAGAAAAATTTAAATTTTTTCTACTTTCAATGTTAAAAAAATTCTATTAAAAAAACTATATATTCTAGAAACTAGCAGATAGAGGTTCATAACATTAAGAATGATATTAGGAACAATTTCCAACCATAATTTCTTTTCTTGGCCCCATAAAACTCGAGTAATTGTCCAAAAATATGCTAATTATTACGATTTAAATGTTAATTATTTAATTAATTTTTGAATAAAACTGAAAACTTTTTCAAGTAAACATCATTATTATTTATGTACTTTATTTAAGTGCAAAAAATCCGTTTTTTTAAATAATGCAAAAAAAAAAAAATAGTTCAAGTGTGATTGTACATGATTGTGGAAAGTGTGTGTGTGGTTGGTGAAGGGGTGGGGGGAGTTTTTGAGAAGTCGCATGTTTCCGGCTGCACTAAAATGTCCGACCACAGGCCGCCATTACCTCATCTAATTCATTTGTCCCTAGCCCTGATTATTGATTAGCAATCAGATAAAATTTAATTCTCGATTAATGTATTACTTTAGATCTCAGGGTGTTTCATTCATAATAATAAGGAAAGTTATGCAGGAAGTAAATTCAAGAAATGTGACGATAATTTTATTTTTCATTCAAATAAATGAGTGTTTAGACACAATCCCAAATTTTTTTATTTCGCTTCGCTACTTAAGTGGCAACTTACAATAGAAATGGCTTCCACTAAAAATATATTTTACAGATATTGGAAGATGGCAAATCTTCAAAACTCTGTGGCTATAGTGACGACGTGTCCGAATATCAGTCTTATTCTAGTGAAGGGAAAGGGCTCGAAATGCAGTTCGTGACGATCAACCAAAGTGGTCCACAATATCACTCTGAAATTGAATTTATAGTAACGTCGTACGTAAAATGTAAGTAGAATTTTGTATGTTTTCAAGTATAAAACTGAACATTTTCCAAATGACAACTTTTAAAAGATAGAAACCAGATGTTTAATAATTTATTTTAATAGTGAACTATGACTGTGATATGAAAATGTTTCCATGTGAAAATTCACGGTGCATCTGGAAAGGCTTAACGTGTGATGGCCATAACAACTGTGGAGACAAAAGTGACGAATATCCACGCAGGAGATCTAGTTGTGGTAAGGTTCCATGCAGCATGTTTCAAACTTAGATATTAATACATATAATTCTCTTGCGTGCCGCCCGAATTCGGCTGTATTTCTGTGAGCAGAATGGCAACGACTTCAAACAACCAATCACAAATCTTCTAAATATGCTTTATGCACGAGTTTCCAAATTCAGCATTCCAGCCAATCGCAATATATCTTTTGAAATTTGACTTCTGGCATTAGTTAACAACTTGAAATGGCTATATTTTGTTTTCTTATTACTGATACGAATTATTGCCAATTTAAACCGTATTGATTTAATATTTTCGTTGATACCAGAATAAATAGATGCAAGATGTGTACGTTTCTTTTGGATTAAAATTCTATATAAACCAGGTTTCATCGAAAAATTGTCGGTTAAAATTCCAAGTTGGGTACGGATTCTGTGCCAAGAATTTTGCCAACAAATGTCAGCCGACTCTCTTTTTTTAGTGTTACGTTAGTGCTTATCGGTTTGGTTTTATTTAATTAGAGATCATCGATGAACATTGACAAGCACATAACTAACTTGAAAATATAAAGGATATTACTTATTGAAAATAAAAATAGTTTTTACAATGCAAATTAAATTTTAGAAAGTTGTTGAGTCATATGACTGTCTGATCAGTTCGTTAGTTAAGTTCGTAGCGCGTTGCCCGGGAGTTCTGTTTCATCTGATGTTACCTGCCGGGTTGAGTCGAGTTGAGTTGTTGCTTTAGAGAGTTGGTGGGCATGTGACACCACATTAGTGACAAGTTAATTGCCTATGGTTGCCATAATTTGGCGCTGTTTTATGTAAACAATTCTTGGCGCAGAATCCGTATCGTACTTTAAAGTTTTATCCATATTCATATGTGAACGTTTTCCGAATATATATACCGATAAAAACTGAGCATGGAATTTTCATTAAGAATATTAAGGTTTCTATGCTGAAAATTCACAGTAGATTGAATAAGAATTTCAGCATTCTGGATAAACCACATTTTTTTAAAAAATAACTTTTTATGATAATATTTAAAGCGTTTGCAGCTTTCATGTGGGCGACGGACCTCGATCGCGAGACCATTGGATCTCGAGGCAGATACTTTGCCGCTGTGCAAAAGAGTACTCCAGTGCACAGAAGCTTTATCTGTTATTTGATGTCGCCACATATTCATTCAGGTTATGATTTACAAGTATTGTAGCTCATCATAAATAATCCAATTTTTTTCAGTTTCATGGCACAATATCCTTCTTCAAGAATTTTCTTGATTATGCAACTGAAATGGCTTTTTGCTAGGGCATATTTTAAATGCCTCACTTTGAAGCGAGCCTGGTTCGCTTCGTGAACCAAGGGGAATGGACAATTCCCGCATTTTTTAAAAACGAATGAAATTAGTACATATTTATGAAAAATTTATTTCTGATTCTAAATGTTTAAACAAAAGTTATTTAAAAAAATTAGTTATTTAAATATTAAGAAAAGAAAATGCCCCAAAACCGAGATAAAACCAGTCCGATCAAAACAGTCAACAAAATTCGTGACGTAAAGAAATCCCTGCGTTTCTATGGTTATCGCGAAGTTTCTGCCAAATAGTTATCGTTAAAAAAGTTGGCGATGGTAGACCATTGCCACATTTCGTACAGGTTGGCGTGATTTGCGAGAAACTTGCAAATCTGGTTTCCACTGCTGCATTTCAAGCCAAGATGTTTGAGATCTCTTTACGTCACGTCAACGCCATCGAAATAAGTCGTTTTCTCGCCAACCTCTAACAAGGTAATTTTGATCGCAAATTTAAAAAAAAAGGAAAAGCGCATTGAGCAGAAATTTTTATGTTTATGGCTTTTTCGGAACATTTAGAATGGAATAAAAAATTTTAAAATGCGGGAATTGTCCATTGGGTAGCAATCCCGGGAGTGGGCGAGCGTCAGCGAGCTCCGCCCCCTAGTGTTTCGTATTACATTGTGTCGAAAAAAATGTATACTCTATTTAAAGTGTCATAACTTTCCGATTTTTCTTTCTTTTCAGGCTATTCTAAAATTAATTTTTGAAAAGAGAAAAATTATTTTAAAATGCTATTGAAAATATGAAAATGTATCAAAAGTACAAAGACAATATCAAAGGAATTTTCAGAGATCCATCTACGATACTTATAATTAATCGGATAACATTCAGGAAGAACAAGAACATCAACTAGCTTCACCAGTTAAGAAAAAGTACTGGAAAGTTATCACAAAATATCAAAAAAGTCTGGAAGGCAATCAAGTCGCGAGATTGGCATCAGCAAATCAAGTGATCCTTCCACTGTCATCAGTTTTCTGGCATAGACTTTATGTTTAAAGTATCCTCAGAAGAAAAAGTCTAGTTGGGAATGGGGTTGGTATTGGTATGGGATATTGTCTTTGTTACTTTTGCTATATATTTTCATTCTTCCAATAGCATTTTAAAATAACCTTTTTTCAAAAGTTAATCTTGATCCTTTCATTATTTCCAATTAATTACACCCAAAAGAGAAATCAGAAAGTTATAATCCGTTAAACAATGTAGACACTTTTTGAGGCACCCTATACTTCAACTCGTACTTTATTCAGAAAGTTTCTCCACACCAACCATGGAAAGATACGTGCTTACTGGACAAAAAAAAGTATTTTCTCTTTATATTCACTCGACAAAAAGCAACTAAACTTTATTTTATTGTTAGATTTTATAAAGGGAATTTTTTATAGGTAATTAACAAAGTACTTCATTTTAGAATACAAATAGTTTCATTTCCCATTCATTTACTAAACACAAGAATTCTAGAAAAAAATTAACAATCAAAATGTATTTACTCATTTTAATTCACTTTGCCCAATAGTCTAAAATAAAATAATGAATATAATATCAATTCTTAATGATTATACTAATTATAATTGAATTTTTTTTTTTTTTTTTTTCCAACTTAAAAAATTGCAAAAATTGAATACAAAAAAATTATTATTTGAGTGATTTGAACCATGTTAAGTAGGGTTTTTGTTTGCCAGCTGTGTGCTCACCCATACTGATTCTCCTCGCTCAAATTCCCCAAAACAGAATATTATAGCCATCACAAAAAAGCACAAATTAGCACCACACAAAACACCTGAAGAGGAATTTTCAATGAAGCTATGTAAAGTCCAGTTGGGTTATATTAAACACTATCAAACCACAAATCAAGTTGACAGACAAAGCAGCAGTAGTTGGCGTTTCTGAAAACCGTTTTTTTTTTTTTACGAACACATTTCGTTACACCTAAATATTAGGTTTCATGAATGAAGGTCAAGCATTGAAATTAAAAGGTCAAGGGGAAAGGGTAGGTTTATGTGCAAGGAGTGAAGGAAGAGGATGCTGATCGAGTTTTTATTGTTTGCATGTGATGGTGTTGTAGGTAGGATTAATATTCGTGATTAAAACTAAGCATATTAAAAATTAATCAGTCCCTTCATTTTCCCCCACATATTTTAGCCTCCAAAAATCACTTAGGCATCCACGTATAAAGAGTAGAACAGTCTAAAAGCTAATTAGCTTAACTAAAGTTAAAATACTAGAAATAGTATTATAATTAGTTTTTGCATATATGTATTGATAATGTCGGAAGGTAAATATCTCAATTTGTATTATCGTTCAACTTTACCAAGGTGCATAACTATCACTTTAAAATAGCTAGTTAGAGTGTAAATAATCATAGCATGGGATTATAATAGTAACTTAATATACTTTTTTAAGCATTAGAAAATTTTAGTAACAGTAGATATTAGAAGAAGTTGTGACAAATTTTCAAAATAATTTCAGGTATGATGTCTCCTGGTATTATAGCAGCAATAATTGTAGCATCTGTAATGGGTTTTCTGTTATTGATAATCATTCCCTTTGCATGCTGTCGCTGCAAATCAAGGTATAGGTCATCACAAGGCTCAGTGCTTCAAACAGAACAAATACTACCTCCAACATATGGTTCAAGTGCAACAAGAAGTAATATACCTTATAATTCAAGACTATTACAGAATAACATTCAAGAGGAACTGCCAACAGAACCCAGCTCTTCTCAAGGATACCAAGATCCCCCACCAGCATACAAAGCAAATTAAAAGTTTCAAGAACAGATGTAGTTTAATTTGTTTTGTAGTACAGATGTTATTGCAGCAAGTGAATGGGGCAGATTATTCAAGATAATATTATTAGTATTTCCAGACTAGTTTACTGTGGTTTTCTACACCTATTACAAAGGAAATTTTAAAAATCAACAAAGTGCTTTGAACTGCAATTATGTAAGTTTTCATTGTTTTACCTATTATATGTTACATTAATTTAAAATACTGTATGGACACCAGCAAAAGCATATTTGAATGCAACCATAATTTTGTTTACGTTTGACTTGTAACTGTTATAAGGTGTAATCGTTCTGAATTTCTATACAAAAGAAACTGAGCATCCAACCGATTGAAACAACATTAGTGTTCAAATTTATGGCATTGAGAGTCAAATATTTTTTAAAAAATATTAGCACAACAAAACAAAAGTTAACAAATATACACATTGCTCAAAACAATTAAAGAATTTTGTAATTTTAATATAAATTATGAACATAAATTTCTTGAATGCGAGTGGAAATTGAAGGAAATGGTTTGGAATGAAAAAAATTTCCATTTCTAGTTACACTAATTTTTCTGTGATGTCAAAAAAAAATGTGTTTCCATAGTTCCAATCAAGGTACCCGATGTTGTATGATCATTTAATTTAGAATCAGAACAAACTTCAAGATTTTAATGCTTTTCATTACTAAATTTAAAGTAAGAACAAAGTATTTAATCCGAATATGTAGTCTGAAAAGCAATCAGTAACTTACATAGTCAAATTTAATCGCAAGTAGCCACTGAAATGTCCCAAAATATGATTGCGAGCTCTTGGGAATGAGTTTTTTCTGATTAAAACTATAAGGAGAAGATTATTAACAGATCCTAGGAGAGCACCATTTCAAATGAGACTAAGTATTTAATTCTGATGTCCAGGTATAACTATTATAAGACAAATTTCCTGCAGTGCGAGCTTCTAATCGCAATTTTTCCTAAATCTTACAACTTAAATTGTATTAGTCAAATCTATAACGTTTGCCTTTACGCTCCGAGACATCTCGCGTTTCTTTAACCACACTACATCATGCCTCCAACAATATTTGTATCTGGTGAAAAATTAAATTAATATAGCTTTTTTATATTTACTTATAACAGCCAGTTTTTAATTGATGATGAGGAATTTTCACGATTTTTATTTTAAAATAAAAGTAGAGAAAAAAATCAAGAAAAACAATACCATTCTTTAAAAAATGTAAGCTCGAATAGATAGTTAAAAAAAAAAATAGTTTTTCACTTTAGGATTTGGTGGGAAAAAGGTACTTTTGCGTGTGACGTTTTTGGTCACGAGACTTTTGCTTTGATTTCAGGTAATTTCAAACTCGATTTTTGATTAATATAAAGAATAAAAATAATTGCACTGCTCAAATATATTCGTTGGATAAGACCAAAATATTCATTTTCATCACTTGTGCAAGTTCTTCATTGCACTAACTAATGAAGTAAAAAAAATGTATTGTTAGTGTTTGTCCCCAGAAAATCTTTTATTTCAATATTGTCTCAACATTTTTAGTTGTTATAGTTAGAACTTTATATTAATACAACTGGACAAGCTTTATATTTTACAAATATAAAAGCTGTCAAAAATTATTACGGAAAATCTTTTTTTCTAACATTAAAATGATCACAGGCTACAAATTCAAAAGTTGTATAAGGTACAGACCACCACTTTTCACTGTCCAATCCGGGCCACTTGACACAATTTTTATAAGCATGTAACAGCTAAAAATATTTTATTTATAATAAATATAATCACTAATAGAAACAAAACAAAATCATTAACAAAAAAAAAAGAAAAAAAAAGAACATTTTTGCAATATTAATAAGGGATTAATAAGAGGAATTTTTTATTCTTCTGTCTCTAAAACACAAGCTATGAAACTTATGGCTTAATACTGCCCATCAAAGCTAATCATATGCAATGGCTTGCATCTAACAGATTTCTTTATTTTGATTACAGAGGAATAAAAAAAAAAGAATACCAGAAAATTACTATTCACATAAATATGTTGTACATGACAAATACAAGATACCATAAGGTGGGCTCAACATTCCATCAAGATGCACAAATCAAGTAGATTTTTCAATGCACAGCGATTAAAAATAGAAATTCCCCAAGAATACACTACATACTTGGAAACTTGGTAAAATGGATTGTAAATTTCATTAGCAGAGAGTTAAAGCAAATGAGACTTTATCTTCAGTAAGAAAATGCGAAACTCATTTAATTTTAAATGTAAAAGAAAACAAAACGTTGATTAAGAATAGTTCTAAAATTAAGAAAAATGCAAGTTCAACTAATTTAAGAAATAAATGTGGTTTGTACTAGGAAATGTGGAAAGTAAATATTTGTCCTTTTCCTGAACTAATGTTTTTGAAATGTTCCATATTGGTGGTTATACAAAGAACTCCAATGAATGAGTACATTATTATTAATTAATTTTTATTGAGAAACATTCAAATGATGTCTCATACTAAATTGTGTGTTAATTTCAAACTCTTGTATCCATGCGCAAGAACAGGTGGTTTATTATTATTATTATTATTATTTTTTTTTTTTTTAAATCTTGTTAACTTCATAGATCACAGATTAGAACCACTAAATGAGCCCTTAATTGGCTAAAATACATTCACAATTCAACCACAAGTACATATGCAATATTTTTTAAGCAGTTAAATAAACTAGTATTGAAATTTGAATTGACAAAGTAGGCAATAGTTGAGCTGTTTGACTAATCTTTCAATATTATATGTCTACATTTTTGCTGGAAATGACAGTTATAAGTAAAACTGGTTTCTAATATTGAAATACATCCACATATGCTAGTTAAAAAGCATTATAATATTTTAATTGTTTTTCATAGTTCTAAGTTTTATGCCTTTTCTACAATTGTTTCTTAAAAATAGCTAACTTGAACAATTCAGAAAAGTAAAGAATTTAATCATCTGTGATTATTTACTTAATTCTAAAGTTACAGAAAAATGTAAACACTCAAAATAATTATTTATGAGGAGAAATATTGACAAAAAATATTAAAATGGAAGGTTGACGTTGAAATACAATTTCTTATTTTACATATCATACATCATAAGCTCTATAAAGTTAATTTTAAAGTACTTTTCTCAGTTACATTAATATACTAACTTACTATGATGTGGTGCTAAGAAGTTTAGAATTAATAAATCCATGCATCAATTTTATATACTCATTCCAATTCTCTCTTTTTGGATAGACAACAGGTACAAACTAAACATGTAAACAACCTTTGCTATTATACCATCCATTTAAACATGTTTTAGGCTACACATGATGTTAACATGACATTCCCCCCTTCCCCCTATTTTTTTACCTCTAGATGGCATAATACAGATGAATGAAGGCATACAGATACAGGATAAATTCAATCAAATATACAACATAGGCAACCACTTTTGATACACACAAGAATAATAAAAACTCAAAATCTTAGAGAAATATAAGACAAATAGAATTAATCCAATATATAACATTTTTAAAACAGGTTTGAACTCCTTACTGTATTTATTTTCATCTTAGAAAATACCATTACTTTCAATGGAAAATGCTAAGAACTAAATGATTATTCAAAAACAACATGTGTTTATGAGATCTAATTCTAGAAATACTAAACCTAGTATAAAAAGAATATTACTTATTGATTTTTAAGTGTAATTAAACCAATTGCATTTCAGTTAAATCAATGGTAAAGCAAAACTGCAAAAGTATTTTGTTTATATTCTGAATTTTTTTCCACACAAATTAAATATTTTAGATGATTTCTCTGAATTGAATTAAACTTGAATCATAAAGAAAAAAATATTTGTAAATAATTTTTCTAAATTTTCACATCCACAAGAAGTAGGACATAAAACTGTACATTTGCAAGTTCTCAAAGGCATTTATACCAAGCTGTCAATACTGCCATTTTTATTTGCATAAAAAAAGCATAGTGCATTCTTGAAAAAATTTGCACTAATTTTGATTAGAATAGTAATTTGTTTTTACTACATTAAGGATATATATGTTTGGGTTCCTTTGCATAATTATTTTCTATATTTTAGTTTTTTAAAAGTCAAAACTTCATTACAAATAATTTTATTTAATTATAAATTATTTTTTTTATTAAATTTTTAATAGCATGCTTCTGCTAAATATGAAATGTCTGATATGTTTACATGAAACCAATACATATATCAATTCAAGTTTTGATGTGCTTTTGTTTATCTCAATACTTCAAAATAATAATAGTGGTAAAAAATTTATGTATCACAAGTCAACTGAACGATTTATATGTATAAATATTAGGTAAAATAATACTAAATTTCATAAGTAATCTTTAATAGAAATTAAATCAGTGAAAGTTTAATTTTTTTTAATTAGTAATTCAATATCAATAAGTTGCAGTTGCTTTGTATATATGGACTTAAATAAAGTCAAGTAAATTTAGAGTGAAAAACACTACAAATAAAAATTACAGACTTTAGAGTCTTAAGCAATTACCATCCGACTTGTTATGAACCCATCATATAAACAACTAATTTGCTTCAGACAAATAAGTTTTTTTGCTGGACAAAAAGGATATATGTATATGTCAATGTAATATCAAGGAACTGTTTTTTCCCCTCAATCACAAGTCACTTTAAACACAAAAAAATCTTAATGTTACAATAAATTTTTTGTAATAAAAAAGCATGTTTTTGTGAAAAAAGTTGGAAACATTTTAATTTATAGTAAAAAAGCCAGTTGTAATAGTATATCTTTCAGATGAAATAAAATACATAAAAAAAATATTCATAACAAAAAAATTAATTTAAAAATCAATTTACACAAATGAAACTAAATATTTCATACAATAACAGTGGATTTAAATAACAATGCAAAATGTAAGCATTGTGTAATAACTTAATAGGGTACATTGTTGAAAGGACTAAAACACAATCTAAAAATACTTGTCTGTTTCCATCTGTAATTCAAGTCTTTCACTTAATTCCTCATTTCAGTTTTGATACATGACTTAAAAGCTTCCCATCCTTCCGTTTTCACAAGATGAGACTGGAATTTTAAATATAATTTCAATTATTTTGATATTAATATTTACATTTAGGTCATAAATTATATTCCATGTTCCAAAGGTCTATAATTTAATCAAAGATAATAAAATTGCATCAATAATATTTTTTTGAAAATCCAAAATGGTAAATGGGCCTGATAGAACAACTCAGATGTGGGGCCAACAAAAAACATTGCAAGTTCTAACATAAGGTAACCATACATATGTTTATAATTTCCAATTTGTTACTTTCTCCTAATTTCTGAACATATAAGGCATTTCCTTAACGATGCATGAAATATTTATGCAGATAAAATTACGTAGCTAAGTTTAACTTTGGTGACAAGAAATTTAGTGGAGTCAGCAAATTTTGCTAACTTCTGCAACACTACAAAATATTACACTTGAAATGAAATAGAATTCTAGGAATTAGCAAAAAGGTTTTAATAACAGCACTCAGATATGTTCATTGTATTCATTGTTTTTCACTTTTGGTTTAGTTATCCCCTTAGATTACAAACAAAGTTACAGATAAGTTATTTTTTTTAAAATTGCATTGTTAGCAGTTTTTATCATTTACCATTCCAACTCCAAGATTATATCTAAGTCTTTGACAAAGGGGACCGGAAAGTAATGTCGTTTTTGCCTATGTCAATATTCATTAATCATTTATCAGCTCCTTGTGAGCTTCAAAGTTGCGCCAAAGACATTTTAAGGTTAGAGTGATTTCTTAACTTATAAGTAATAACATCTTATTATTATTTTATTTTTTTTGCAATTTATGGTGAAATGACCAGCCGAATACCAAAAGAGGTGCATATCCAGCATTGTATATTGTATGCTTTTTGAGTTTCACAAGGGAAGTAACGCAACGGTTGCTACCAAAAAACATTTGGGATATTTATCCAAACACATTAGACCAAAGATGGTTTTCCAATTTCAAATCTGGTAATTTCGATCTTTTAGACTCGTACCCAACAGGAAGACCAACAACTTTAGACAATGACTTGTTAAGGGTGGAAGTGGAAGCAAATCCGTGTCAGACAATTGAGGAACTGTCAAACCTTCTTAACCAATCTTGGTCGACCATCCAAATACATTTGCAGCAGATCGGTAAAGTAAACAGAGCAGGAGTTTGGGTCCTGCATAATCTCTACGAAGAAAACAAAGCTAACCAATCCACCACATGCAACTCATTGCTTCAGCGGCACAATACAGAAGCGTTTAGTGATTGCTTGATTACGAGCGATGAAAAATGGGTCCTTTATGATAATCCAAAATGGAAAATGCAGTGGCACTCTCCGAATAAATCCCACGAAGATGGGTTTAAATCACAAAAAGGCACTTTTGTGCGTTTGGTAAAGTATTCGAGGAATCGTTCACTTTGAAGTTCTGCAAACTAGACAAACTGTGAACGTAGACCTTTACTGTGATCAATTGTATTGAGTAAACCAATATTTAACTGAAAAGTGTCCAGTGATTGTCAACAGAAAAGACTTTATTCTGCAACACAATTGTGCAAGATTGCACTGCGCAAGACGAGCCCTGTAAAAAATTAATGATTTTGGAATGGGAGGTATTGCCTCACTCACCATACTCGTCCGATATTGTGCCATAGGATTTCCATTTATTCCGATTGCTACATTATTTTCTAAGTGGCAAAAGATTTGAAAATTCAGATGAAATCCAAAATACCACTTTCAGATATTTCGCTCAAAATCCAATTGATTTTTTACCGATCTGGCATTGAAAATTTGCACACTAGATGGCAAAAGGTTGTTGATAACGAGGGTGCTTGCATTATTGATTAAAAATAGAAACTTGGTAAAAATTTGTCTGTTTGAATTTAATGTAGAAAAACAACATTACTTTCTAGTCCCCCATTATAATACACAAAATTGAAAACAAAAGAAAACATAATAAT